>JAVTVJ010000112.1:0-1200000 GCA_034509425.1 Eopsaltria australis
ATGTTCTTTGCCTCTGACTTTAGCTTGCTAGCATGCACTTGAAAAATAAAAGGCAAAAGAAAAATCAAATCCTGGCATAATGCTACTAAAATACTTTAGAGGTGATGTTAAGAATGGATTTCCACAAGTAGCTGTGGAAATTCAAACTGAATGTGGGGATGGTAAAATAACCAGAAGTCTGCAGCTGTTGTTGGCAGGCAGAGCATGTGAGACAGGTGGGTCCCACTGCTGGCTCAGTCATGGCCCATCTGGGAGGCCTGGAAAAGCTTCCCCAGTTCACTCTGGCTGCCCTTGGCCTCCCACCCCTGATTTTCACAATTCCTCTCTGCAGTCTGACCCCAGTCTGAGGCATCAGAGGCACAAAAGCTGTGATTCAGCTGTGTGGCACATGGGTGCCCTTGGTGTCTCATGCTCACCTTTCCCATTGCTAGTAATATTAATCTCAGAGACATCTTTTACACCACGTAATTTTTTTTTTCTTTAAGTTACCATAATAAATTTAATGTTCACAGAATGTGCCTGATTGACAGACCTGGAGAATAAAATGATTCATGAGGCAGGAAGTTACAGTTTAGGCAGAGATCACGCTCTTGAATTGCAGGACTTGTTTTAGTGGGACTTCTGACTGAATGGTACTACTGAAGACCAATCTGATTCTTTATTCTTCTCCATAAATGAAAAAACAAAAAAATCAGATTTGAAGTTGCATCAAAGACAAAACACCACTCTGTCATCTGCAAGGAGAGCACTTGGGACAGCCACTGCCCAAGTGCCCAGTAGTAGCAGCTATTTGCCCTTGGCCTGGAAAAGAGCATCCCAAGAGCTGTTCTACCTCAAAATGTGCTTAAAAATGCCTTCAGAGAGGTGGAATTGTGGTTTGAATACTGGAGACACCAGGGAATCCTGGATGTGCTAAAACCTTCCCTTGGCTGCACTTACCTTCTCACTCCATTGGCAGTAAAGTGAAGGAGTGCTGCAAAACAACCTGACCCCCCCCTCTTCACCTTTGTTAGGGAATTTTAATACAATTATTCTCTTCCTGGCTAGTCAAGCTCTTCTAAGGAGCAGATTAAACACAAAAGGCTCTCATGGTAACTGTGCTGCACCAGAAAAGTATCCTGGATGGCACAACTCTGTAACAAAGCCAGACACCTCAATGCTGGAGGAGTCTGAGAGGAGAGTTCATGTTCCTGGTCTGCTTCCATTGCTGTCATTTTCACTTGAGATGATAATAAGAATTGATGATGTTGTAAACTAAAACGACTTCTGGAAGTGCTGCTTCTCAGTGAGAGTGTTTCTGGTGTCTCTGACCGTGGTGATGTTTCTATTATTATTTATCATTATTAAACTGTTGAGACTTTTCTGATCTGACTTATGCAGGCACAAGGTCAAGCTAACTTCACAGGAAATGAATGCATTGAATTCAAATGTTACACATGATGCAGTGTAACACATGCCTTTGTTTTGCATATGAAATAGTCTGGAGAGTGCAGAAAGACAAATTAAATTAGAACCTCAGTCAGTTTCCATCACAGAGCCTGAGCTTGGCCTTTCTCAATGCATAAATTTGTAGAAGAGTTTGTTCAGTGGTTGATGAAGAAGCATATTTGTGCTTTACCCACTCAGGGCATGCAGCTTGCCACAGCCATCTGCTCACATGCCCCCTCCTTTTTAGTGGAGCCAATCTGAGGCTAAAATATTGATAAACAATCTCTGCAGCTAAATTAAGACTGAAACAGTAAAGAGGAGAATGGATGTGAGCTTTAAATTCTCCAGACATTCATGCTACACATGCTGATGTTAAAATTATGGTGGTAAGGAAGAACATGAAAAATCTGATGTGTGATAATTATTTTCAAGTAATTTTAGTTAGGCTGGAAGTAGAGATGATGGAAAGAGACTCCCAAAAAACTCACCTGTGTCCACAGACAGCTTAGTCATGCTGGTTCATGTACTTGGGACAACAAAAATGTCTCATGAAGTTAAAATACAAGACAGGTTAATGAAAAATGAGAAAAAATAAGATTTGGATAAGGCCAGAGCATTAATTTAAGTATTCAAAGAGAGACGAGCAGGAGGGAAAGAAGGGTGGGACTCCAGGTTTGGTTTTTTTTTTTGGTTTTTTTTTTTGTTTGGTTTTTTTTTTTGTTTTGTTTTTGGTTTTTGGTGTGTTTTTTTTGTTTGTTTGTTTTTTTGAGAAACTTATATTTGCAATATAATAAACATCCCTTTCCATAACCCTTCTCTGGCTCAGCAGAATGATTTGGGAATTTTTGCTGCCATACCCCTAAATCCAGAAGTTGTCAGGTTCAGCAGCCTTCAGAAACACCTTTTAGAGAGAATGAGATCTGTGATATGTCAGAGAAAGAGCGGACTTTTCTGCAGTGGTTTCCTTGTGTATAGAAAGTGGCACTGGAGGAACACGGGTGCACTAAAAGTAAATAAAGAGATGGTTTTTGGAGAGATCACTGCTGAGGAAAGCACTTGCCATCACAGCCACGGTAATAAAAGGATTTGTAAAAGCCACTTCACTCCCTGCTTCTAAAAAGTTTCGAGGTGGTTTCCTGGTTCCTGGAAGCTGCTCCTCAAGCTCCCAGTGCCTGCCCAGGCTGTTGCTGTTTCTCCCCAGTACAACAAGAATATGGTAGATCCCTCGTTCATCTGCTGTGTGGTGTTAAATCAGTGGAAACTGCATTTCCAGCTTCTGTCTGAGAGCCTCTTCCATCCCCTTCCAGTTTTGAACAAGCCTCTCTCCCAAGCCAGTGGCAACACAGTGCTGTGACCTTGATTTGGATAATTTTACAGTCTCTCTTATCTCTGCCTCATTTTCTGTGCTCCTTCCATGTTCAGCCATCTGAGGATCTCCAATGTTTGGAGTAGTTTGTCTTTCAGGAAAGTTAATTAAACCTCCAGCCTTAATGCTACCTTAATATTTGCTGGCTTAATTTGATTTTTATGTATGTAGTTTTCTCCGTCAAAGTGCCAAAATGTGCTGTAATTTAAACCCAGTGATGTCTGATGCTTAGATTACCAAATGGCTGCAGCATCTTGGATGCTGCAATTTCCCATAACAACAAGAAATGCTTTGGTCCTTGACTCATGTAAAGAGCATTTCATAAACCTGTGAAGGCAGGGAATTGCAACTTTTCACCACAAATGAAGTTACATTGCAAATCTAGGAGCAAACAAAATATCCTTTTTGTCCAGACATGGGTTGTACTTTAATCTGAAGGTCTCAGAACACCACTCTGAGACTGATGATATATAATGAGTGCTAATCTAATGAGTGCTAATCTGAGATCCTTGTGCATTGTATAAAGTTATGGAGATAGAAAATTGTATTTTTCATGTCTTATTGGCAGTGAAACACCTAATTGGAAAGTGTAAAATGTGTCTGTAGCATTTTTGCCTTCTGCCTGGCTGTGGGTTTTGTCTTTATTTAAATGCTGTTTCAGCATATTCCTGGCTAATAAGGGTAGGTGTTTTACATCATTTTAGCAAAGTGGAACATTGGAATTATATGACTGAAAATCTATATTGCCATTTTTCATTTTTATTATTACTTTTTCATAATTAGGCAATAAATATAAGCCTTGCTGATCTGTATTATTATGGCAAGCTTTCTTGCATAGTGCAAAGACTGAGGGAGTAGGTGGAAAAAAGATTCCAGATATGCTTGGGAAAAATGAAAATTTATCTTTTAGTGGGTGACCTGCTGTTGTTTTACTTCAAGAGTGTGTCTGGGGCATGTGGCAAAAAAAAAAAAAGAAAAAAAGAAAAAAAAAAAAGTCATGTGTCTGTAATCTCTTCTGGTAAATTAGAGTTGGACGCAGTTCTTTGGCATTTTTTTGAGGGCAAAGGGCCTCTACTCACCTTTTCAGAGTCACTGCAAGGAAGAGCAGATGTGATGTGTTTGAATACAAACCAACAGAGCCTACAAAGTTCTGGTCTCCATTTAATGGATGCAGTTAAAGATATGTTTCCAAGAAACAGGGGAGAAAATATATCCTTTTACCTTCTGTGTATAGTTTTTGGGAATTTGATGAAAAGAACAGACAAAATCCCATGAGCAGGGCTCTGTAACTCAGGCAGGGTAAGAAGGAAGCACATTGGAAGCTGTGTGTGGAAGTGAGGTGGCAGAGTTATTTATCACATTAACTGAGCACTCCTTGCAGCATTGTTTGTGATTACAGATGGGAATTGTTGTCAGAGCTGCCCAAGGACTCTGCTCCTCCCTCACAGGTTCCCTGTGCCAGATTTCTGCTCATCCTTTTTGTGACTGGGTGACAAATCTTCCCCCCACTATTTGCATAAAAACTCTGCTGCCACGTTCCAGCATTGCAATCACACTTTTATCCCTATGTTTTATGTATTTATCTTTTTGTTTTGCGCTACTAGCATAACTTCTCATATAATAATAATAATAGTGTCAGCATAATTATGTTACTCTACAAATAGCTGTCTATAAGTGGCCTTTAGTTCAGAAGATGAATGTTGAGAAAAAAACACATCCATGTTGCACTGTGAGAGTAAAGCTGCCCCTTTTAACAGCTTTGTGACTCTTAGAAAAGTTCTAGTCACAAGTTATCTGCTTACGTTTTGATTGTAGGATTCAGAGTTCATTTTAATTGAGAAATTGCATTTCAAATAGTATCTTTTTCCTTCAGTCTGTTTAAGTGAACCTTTTCCTTCAAAGCTGACTTTTATTTGGCTTTTAACTTAATTTGCTAAGGTGTTAAGGTCTTTGATCTTTCAGGCTGTTGAACTGTTTTATTGAGACTCCCAAACGGGACCAGCAGCTCTCCTGAAAATCATGATGCTTCTAATAAGTCTGACAGTAACTGAATTAACTCTGTGTTCTTGGCATAATAAAGATGGATTCAAAAGCGTTATTTTTGAAGATCCATTGTGAGACCCTTCCCACAGTTTTTTTCCCAGATGAAAAGAATTAATAATGATGAAAATAATGCTCTTGAAGTACTTGGGTGTACAATGGCTGTACTAATTGTGGAATGGAGTTTATTGCATTATGTCCAGGCTCATCCTATTCAGAGTTAAAAAAACAAAAATGAAACCAAAACCCCTGACTTTGGTGGAAAAAAACCCCAGTAACCTCTGGTTTTGGTTTTTTTTTTTATTTTAATTTTATTTCTCCCCCTGGAGCTGTGCAAATGAATGAGTTTAAGCCCAGTGTTCCTAAATGGGGTGTGTGTGTGTGTGTATGGGGTTTCAAACATTTGATCTTATTTTTATCTTCTTGATATAAAAATAAATCCATTTTGTCTCATGGAACCAAGCATAGTCCATTTAAATTTCTTCACATGTTGGCTGATTGGCATCCCCTCACCTCAGGAGGAAAAGGCCAGCACAGAACATTATAAAGGGTCATTTTCCTTAGAGCCTCTGCTGGGATTGTGGCAGTGTGTTTATGCAGCAGTGTTGTGCAGAGTAGGATATCTGCTTTATAAAACCTCTGATAAACAGGATGGGAGCTCCTGGCTCCAGGTTTTTAAAAGTGGTGCTCCACTAAGCATTGCCAACATACAGAGAGTTGGGAAGGCAGCATAATAATTGTTTTTTTCAGGATGATGTGGCTTTTGCAAGACTTCTATGTTTGTCCCAGTTCACTACCTAAAATATAGAACTCAGTATAATTCCATGAAATATTAAGTCACTGTCAAATTCACCATCTTCTGATGCAAAGTTCTTTAAACTGAACACCTTGTGAAATATTCCAAATGCCACAGCATTTCCTAGATCTATGCTATTGCTACAGCTGGCTTTTTTTTGTGTTTGCTGATAGAGAGAGAAGCACTTGGTGAAATACTCAATTTGCTTGTAGATAATTGCAGTTAAAAAACCCATTTCTCACTCTGTAAGATTTTTCATTGCTTTTGGAAATCCTCTGGGAGATGTGATTCATTATTTCTTTCTCTCTGGATGTGGTAATTCCCATGTCTCTTTCCTGATCTGGGACTAAGTTATTGCCAGCAATGTGTTGTCTCTCAGCGTTATATGTAATTAATTTAATACATTATGCATGTTTTCAATCAGAAAGTACATTTTCAAGTTTTTATTCTGATCTTTATAATCACTTTTCTATTATTTTGAAACCTACTTAAAAGTAACTGAAAAACATTCCTGGTTCATTTGACAAACAGAGGCTCCTCCAAAGGAGCAGACCTTTAACTGCAGTGCTGAAATGTCAGGCAGCAGTTGGCTTTCCTCGGCCTTTCATTTAGCCCAACTTTGTTTGCCTTGTTCAGATAGATAACAGCTTGAGACCCCAAAAGTTTTGTTACAGTCCATTTTGCTCTCTTATTTATCTGAAAGGTGTTTAAAACCTTACACTGCATGTTGTATCACACGTGCAGAAATTGATTCTTTGGATTTGGATTTAGAGCATCTCATCATTCCATTGCATAGTTTTATTATTTTGCATCCTGTGCTGTAGGTTTAGGCCTGGGGCTGTGAGTTCAAGCACAAGGTATTGCTCAAGTTCATCCATACTTTTTACATGGGTTGTAAACCTACAAGTTCCACCTCAGCTGTGGAAAATGTTGAATTTGCAGCCTGGGTCTGACTCCACTGGCCACAGCTTCCCAGATCAACTGATCCCAGGGGTTCTGTGTGCCTGGTGATGTAGCTGATGGCTGTTTGCATTCAATCAAAGGAATTACAGATATGTTGCACTATGTGTCACTATGGACATGGGCAGTTATACACAAATAAACTCCTGGTAAACAATAACTCTTGTTCAGAGCTCCTTGGCCTCTGTACAAACCACAGTGCTGGGAAGTCTGGAGAAGGCCAAAGAGGGAATCCCTTAATGGGGCCTGTTGCTGAATAACAGGCAGCAACATAACAGTGTTCCACATTAAACACTGCAAATTTGCAGAAACTTTTAGTAACATCTCTCTGGTGAGGGATTTTTGTGCTTTTGATCACTTATGAATGTCAGAAGAGCAGTGGTGAACCTGCAGATGAGTGTCCCTAGGTAAAGGTGCATGCTGAAACAGAGGGAATTCATCCAAAAGCATCTTTAAGGACCCAAGAGGAAAGAAAGGGAAAGGAATTGCCTTTAAACTATTCCTGTGCAAAGCCTCGAGTAGAGCTTGCTCCATTGCTCATGTACCACTGATCCAGAAGGGAAGAATTTAGTCTCAAGCCTGAAGAACAAATAACTTTGTTGAAAGCCTTGCTGTGCTCGGGCTGACCTCAGGCTGGGTGAGACGCAGCACTCTGTGCTGCTGTTCCCTCTGAGCTTGACCCTGCAACTGAGCACCCCCAGCTTTTCTGCTTCTGAGCCATTCCAGGGACTCACACTGGCCCTGTTGGCTTTGAACTTTGGAATCCAGGATCAGCTGCCTCACTTTCTTCTCCCTGACTTCTGGCCCTTCTGCCCTCTGCTGTTACTCTGAAGCCCGTAAGAAGGAAAAGACAGTGGTCTGCAGATTGATTTCTTCAAGGGTTTTGTGCCACAAAGCACAAAGAAATGTGTGCCTTGGGAGAGGAGCCATCTCTGTGTCACACTGAGGGAGTGAGCACATGCAGGCTGAAGTGGAGGCTCTTAATTTTATATCATAACATTATAATAGAGAAAGGGAGGAGCAGTTTAGTTTTAGACTAATTTAAGGCAACGTCATGGCCAGCTTTTATTATGGATGAACATAAGTGTTTTATTATAACCAAAGACTAAGTTTGTATTTTTCCTTCTGCTTCCTAGACTTGTTCTTTAGCTCGCTTATTCAGTAGTCTACAATGCACATATATTTATTTCTTTATCTTATGACTTAATTCCTTGGCTCTACAGATCTAGCAAACCCTGAGTTATTACAATGATTCTGTTTATCCAGCTTCTACTTTGAAAACAAACCAAAGCAGCCCTTCTGTGTCTACTGAGCTCAGAAATGTACTCACAGCAATAAGCATAAAATGGCTTCCTTATAGATGTTTTCACCTACTCCTGTTGCAAGCAGTATTTGTGAAGTGCCATTGGACATGTATTGTATCTCCTTCTGACTCAGCTTTGAATTCACCTGGTCTCAGAGATTCTACAGCTCCTGCTGCTGCTCCAGCATGAAGTAGTGTGGGGTTTTTTAGAGAAAAGATAAGGCCAGAACAATTTCAATGAAATGCCCTATTCCTGTGAAAATTTGTCTATTTGTCAACACACGTGTGGACCTGAGTGATCTGGTGTCACTGCAGTGTATGTCCTGCCCATAAGTAAATTAATTTTGGAAATCTGATGAATTTCATCCTTTCTCCAACCTCACAAACATGCCTTTGTTGCAGTCTCTCAAGGATGCCAGTGCCCCGTTTTGGCTTCTCAATAGCATCCATACACCAGGGAGGAGGACTCAACCTTACCTGACTTTGGATATCATCTGGATTCTGGGCAATGGGAAAATAAATAGGCAAGGAGAAAAATAAGCAGCACTTTTGATTCCTTCACAGAGAAGGAGAACCTATAGCATTGAAGAACCTGTTCCTCTCCATTACATATAAGGGAGATACTTAAATGCAGCTATCTGCACTCTTAATATTTATATTAGGTGATTGCACCTCACTTCTTTTGTCAGCTTTTATCCAACTTTATTAATGGTTCCCTGATTTATAATCAGATAATCTGATATAAAATAGTTTTCGTGTTTCCCCAGAGTTATCACCTTTATTTCTTCTTTTTCAGTTCTCAGGTTTTTCATTGGAAGTGCACTGTTTTCACACAGAAATTCCCCACTCAGCAGGAAGAAAGCAAAGTACAAAATGCATTGGATATTCTGTTATTCAGGAAAAAAAAGATGTGTTTTAATTCTCTCCATCAACAAGTGGCCTTTTTCCTTGAATTGATGTATTTCCTGAGTTTGTCTTAAAGGACAAACAATGAAACTAACCAGTGCAGGAATAAATAAGGAGCTGCAATTACACTTGAGATTGCAGAGGGTTAAATGTAAGTTCCCTATTTCATGGTTAGATCAGGATAGTTTAGTACAGAAAATATTACTGGGAGTTTTGAAATGAATGGCCAAGGGCAAGTGCAGCAAACCCCAGCCCCATGATTGGAGCTCTGCGTGTTCTTAAGGCCTTGCAGTTTATCAGTTGCCCTGAAGAGTTTATTATACACGTAAGAACTGGTTTATTTAGACCTTGGATCCAGTTGCAGAGAAGGTTGGAGGGCTTGGAGCTTGTGCAATGAACAGGACTAAAATCCTTTTATTCCAAGATGTCATTTAACACTTGCAAACCAGCACCTTTGGGGGCTTCAGCCCTGCACTGTGGCTCAGTCACTGCTGCAGCTCCTAGAGTGTGTGCTTTCATGCAGGGGATGATTCAGCTGGTAAAATTATGTTACCCTGAAATTAGTTTGGTACTTAGCATTTAATATTCTTCTCTTCTGCTCTGCAATTAGCTTTTACTAATGCAATTTAATCTATTTGTAACATTTCTTGAAAATCATAGTAGACATGATTTGAAATGAAGTTAAATCTCTTGAACTTTTCCTTACGTTAATTTGAAATGCCAACAGGGCACCAACTGCTGTGAAAATTAATGAATGAGCTGCACCAGACTGTCTTTCATTTCACTGGAATGACTTCACACTCAGAGAGCATATGTGCCAAACAAATTATTCTCCAACACTGCGGATGGTGCTGGAGGGAGAAGAATTTTGTTGCTGGGTTGAAGGGTCAGATTTGTGGGTCCCAATTTCTTTGTAGGTACTTAATGGAGTCATGGAAGAGGCAATTCCCCTCAGAAAGACTTTTTTTTTTTCTTTTAAAGAGAATTTATTTAAATTGTGAATGATTGGTACACTAAAAATACAGACCACTGTGGTAGCATTTTTTCTGCGAGTGTTTTGCTCTTCATTTGAAAATTCCTGAACTGAGCACTCAGCTTTCTTAAAAGTGAGGGCAATTTTTCTGTGTTTATTTATCAGACATTAGGCTGCAAAAAAACATGTAAAACTGCCATAGTACTAGAACTAAATTAATTTATACCATGCACATTTTGTTCAAAACTTATCTTATCCTGAAGAACTGGGGAAGTGGTTGGTCTCAAGAGTTAACTCCTGTACAGCAAAATGAATTATCAGGAGAAAGTACGATAAAGAATCTTAACTTAGAAATGTTTGTGAGCCAAAAGAAAATAAACACATGCAGATATATTTTTTTAGGTAATGTTTGTCATCTTGTGCTCATTAAAGCCCACACACAGAATATCGATAATTTTATTATGGTGATCAGAAATGCTGTATTGAGGGCTTGAGCAACAACTCTGCCATCATTCTCTGCTAAAATTCCCTTTAGCATTCTGAATTTTGGCTTTTTTTTTTCCTTCAGACACCACAGTAGTTATTGATTGTGTTCCTGCTGACAAAGTTTTAATATCTTTCTATTTAAACACGTGTATATTCTCCAATATAGCCTTGACTCCACATACACACTGTCTCACTGAGGGTGGTTTGTTGACTCAGGTGGGAAATTCAGTTCTTAACTGGAAGTTGTAAATATACTTTTTTTGTTCCATTGTTTGCAGTCTCTAATAAACAAATGAAAATAAAATCAAATTGTGTGATCAGTAAAGCTGTGACATGACATTCTCTCCTAGATAAACGATCAAATAAGCAATTTTACTTACACTCAGATTAAATAAATGGCACCAAACAATCAATTCTTTTTTTTTATACTCTGCATTGCAGTCATATAATGAAGAGACTAATTGGATTTGGACTTGGAAAAATGCCTCTGCTGTGCTCCAAAAATTGAAACATTGAGTAAACTGTGAAATAAAATAAAAGTGTGGGGCAGATGTGCTCTGGTTATTGTAGTGCAAAGGATTCACCTATTCTTCTCTGGCTTAGGCTGGATATTTAATGGGCATAATGGCAATATTTTGTGGATAGATGCAAGCTGCTCGCTCTGCTTGATGGAAACAAAATAAAGGAATGTTTAAAAGCATGTTTTAGGAACAGGACATGAAGAGACTTGTCAGCAGCGAGCCCACAACAGAGTGGGAATTGGTGATGGATTTGGCTGCCCATGGAGTTGCTCTGCCTTGGTCAAGCCAGGACAGATCCACTCCCTCTGCCTCAGGCAGGGCAGCATCTCTGAGAGTGTCTGTGCCACCTTCAAGGACACACCAAGGTTGTCTTTTGTGTCATTTTTCATTGCTTTCCTGGTTAAGTGTCATCCTCTCTCTCTGCTTGTTGTCAGACAGCAAAGTGGTTTCAGGCATAATTTATGGGTCTGATTTATACATCAAAACACCTGTCCAAGTCAATGCTTGAAGAGCAAATTTCTTAAGTGCAGAGGGACGTAGGAACAGCACAAGTTGTGAAGTGGTTTAGGGACTTGAAGTGTTGGTTCACAGAGGTTTCAGAGTGGCACCTGATTTGTGCCTGCTGGAAGCAGCAACTGTGCAGGGAATGGCACAGGGCAGCCTCAGGGGGATGGGGTGCAGCAGCCAAGGCTCCCCAGCTCGAGGGAAACGTGGGGACTTTGTGTCAAATCTGCACCAGGAATTGCTTTGAGTGCTTAAAAGTGGCACTTAGTAGGGCACGGGAGTTGCCAATTCCCACATCATGTGTATCTAATATTCCCAGATAAATTAGTGAATAATTAAATATCTTTAAAAATTCCTGTGAATTAGATTTCATAAGATGTTCATAATGGAAATTGTTAGGCCAAAAGTGGTAAGGAATTTAAGAACATGCTAGACAATTCCACTGTTTTGGGGCTTTTTTAAACATCCTGGTCTGTTTTTAGTTCATTTGGATCAGGAAAGTCCTTGATCTTGGACCACCAGATCTTCCATGTGAATGCTGTGGTTGGATTCACTACGTTCATATTTTGTTTTTTGTGCTTTTCTTTCAATGTCTGCAATCTGTCACTAGTCCTCTTATTAATGCTGTGCCTTTCCACATTTCCACACGAATTGTTTTGGACTGATTCAATTTGGTTTTAAGTTACATTTTATCCCCAAACAACTTTTTTTTTTTTTTTTTAAATTTTTTAAAGATAAAAGTTCAAGTATTATATCTGAAAATATCAGCATGAAATAGTACAACATATCTGACCTGGTTTCTGAAGACTTTTTATTTTTTTTTTTTTCAGCTGTATACCTTGGACAATTTCTCTCTGAAATTCTTGACCTGTATGCTTAAACCAAAACTGAATTTATATGCAATAAATCAACATAGATATATCATGATAATATTTTCTTTTTTATAATGGTTAAGGAGAATCTAAGCCAATAAATATTCCTAGTACACAAGCAGCATTTCAATACTGTCTGTATTGAAATTTATCTTGTGGCGCCCTGTATAAAAAGACAGAGAAGCTACTAAGAAGGCACTTGTCACCTCTTCCTTTGGCCAGGAGGTGGGAGCTATAGAGACAGGGCTGGCCACATGTGACATTTTAATTGGTGTTTTAGCATTTTGTAGGTAGGGACCTGTCAACACTTCCTTTATTAACTGTAGTGTTCAGGAGGCACAGTTACCAGGCTGAAATTTCATTCACAACCTGTGCTTGTTGTTTAAGTTCTCTAAGCTCATAGAAACAGTTTAAGCCAGTTTGTTTCCAATTTTAGAGCTACCAGAGCAACAGAGGAACAGGAGGAAATGAAAGGTTTCTGGCTGCTGCACACACAGCTTTGTGCTCCTGCTCCCAATTTATTTATCTGCTATTTTATATAATGTTATTTTCCATCTGTTATGTTTAACACACAATATTTTTGCATGGGAGATAACCATGGGCTGTGGTGTTGCTTTTAGTTCTGAGATTATCAGGGCACGTGGAAATGCTGTTAACAATTTTTCACATTGATTGATATGTTAAGTCACATCCTCTGCTTTGTGTCTGTGCAGAACCCAAATGAACCTAAGTAAGAGCAGCATAAACATCTCTGTTGTAAGAGAGAGGCTGTCTCTTCATCTTAAATTATGAATCCAGAAGACTGAAGCGAGGAATTATTTTGGTCTTGCACAACATGAATAATTCATGCAGCAGCATTATACACATCCTGCATGTTGTGGAACCAGAATGAGCTGTTATGTTAATAAACATTCATAATGTTCACCATAACTGTTCTGAATGCTTTACTGCCAAAAGAAATGGTGATCCCAAGGACATTTAGAGATGTCAGTCTTATTACAATAGCCAATTATTAAACTTACAGCTGTATTATCCTCTCTCTCCATTTGATATGGGCAATTAGTCTAAATCCCTGGGTCTTGTGATTTGTTTCTGTTATGTTGGTGAGGGAGTTGGGTGTTTCTCACGTGCAATGTCGTTGAATTAAAAAAAAAAAGCAAAACCTTCTGTTTTTCTGAACACAAGGAGAGTAAAACACAAGATAGACGAACCCCTTGTATTTCTAGGCAGCTTTTAAACTGAGTTGGACACTAAATCTTTCTCTGTCATGTCAGCTGTGTTTCTAAGGCTGTGGGAGCTGCTTCCAAGCTGTTGTCTTCATTCTGTCTCTCTGCTCCTGCATTTCCTCTTGTTCCCACCCAAAAAGTATCTGCTTTCAACCTAGGGTCTGACTGTGTCAATATTTAGGAAAAGAAACCTCAAAGTTGTGTTTTCCTTGGTGGGAAACATGAAAATCATAACTACCCCAGTTATTTTAACAACACATATGAGAGTTTTGTTTGCTTTAAAATATTAGTTTTGTGGCATTTATTTTTAACTGTATAATTATTATCAGGAATGGGGTGAACATTAAAAAGGGCTTTCTGTGTTTATTCAAAGGTTAGTTTAGACAATAAATCTCCTTGCTTTGGTGGGTATAAAAAGTGGAAAAGGAGCCTTTTGTCCTCATCAATGCAGAAGAATTATGTTTTTCTTTCATTCCTTTGCTTCAGAAATTATTCTTAGTATGGAACCATAGATATTTAAGGAGAAACTGGGATATTTGCTTACCCTGACATTGTGTAGTAGAGGCCATGGAACTTTATCTTATGTTGAAGCTGTTTACTTCAGCTCCATCTGTGTATGTTCTACAGAGGTCTTCAACCTTGATTTGAAGCCAACCAGACATGAGAAATTCAGTTTTTTGTGGCAACATGCTCCAGAAATTGCAGTCTCATAAATACAAATGTCTGTCTTATTTCTCAAGCTTATTTATGCTAAACCCCAGACCCAGTTTCACTCATTAACAAGGGAGTTCTACAGATTTCTGATAGATCCATCTTCTACCAGAGCTCTCCTGAGAGGGTGCTTGCATGGAGCATTGCTGAGGTTGCAGTGCACCCCTGACACTGAGCTATAGCTGAGGGTCCAGTGTTCATTTGCTTTATGGTTACATGTAATTCTTTGCCAGGGAACTTGTCACCCTTGAAGGGCAATGTCATTAACTTCAGTGGAGATACAAATCCTGACCAAGTTTTAGCCAGAAAGATCATCTTCACATGACATTATAAACATGCTCTTGGGTGAAATAAAAACTAAGTAACCTCCTAAGATCTCTCTTTATTTATTTTTTTTATTAGATTTCTCTTGAATGAGATCATGGTTTTGGTTCTCGACAGAATATGTTTTGAGAAATAATAAGAAATTTTTAAACTGTTTTATTTGCTGAATATTTTTTTTTTTTTTTTTTGGTTGGGGGAGGGTGTTTGGTGGTGGCTTCTGGAATTTTTTGGGGTTTTCTTTGTCATGTGTACGACAGCAATTACTGTTTGTGAAGTCTGTCAGACCAAACATATTCCTGGCAAATGGTTTGTAAAATTTTCGCTTCTGGTGATGTTACTTTTTCTTTACAGCTGGAAGTTTTTCTTCTTTCAGTCCTGAAAGTGAAGAAATATAAACTTGTACAGTTTCACCTGTGGCTACATCTTGTCTGTTGTGGCTGTTGCTGAGCATTAACATTGGCTCATACACCATCTCCCCCACAATTTCCTTTCCACACTGCTGCATATAATTCAAAACTAACAAGGTTCTAATTAGAAAAATAAATTTAATCCTCTCTGTAAATTGAGTTCTTCTAGTCAGGAAACAAATGCCTTCTCCCTTCAGCTCTTTACTCTTCTCCCTTATTTCTGCTGTTTGTGAGGGTTTGTTAAATATTTGTGTTTCTATTTCACTGGTCATTCAGAGCTGTTAATGATGGACATGAAATAGGGGTGAGTCCCTTGCTCAGTGGTGATGTCAAAAGCCTTCACATGCCATTTTCCATTGAAAGCCCATTTATTGGTGTCATTATTAGGAAACATGACATTACTGGCAAGTAAAAGAGAAAAATGTGTATCATTTTGCTGTATCCTGACCTGTCTTTAGATCAATTTCTCCTGCACTGCATTCTATAATTCATTCTCTTTATTCCCCTTGTTCCAGGAAATGATTGTTCAAAGATGCTGCTGAAATGGTGGTCAGATATCTCAAATGGAGAATCAGCAAAGTCTTGTCTTCTAATATCTCCGTTCTTTCCTGGTTTAGGGATAAAAATACAAAACTTGTAACAAAAAACGCATGAGAAATCACTGGTTTGCATTTTTGTATCTTTCCAGAATGGAATGGCTTTTCTTGAAAAAATCAGATATTTTGTGTTCTTGGTTTCTATAGTTCCCAACAAGATTCTCAACAGCTTGCCAGCCAGCAAAATGGAAGGAACAGGTGATGAGCAGAGTATTTATTCTGGATTTACTGCTGTTAGTTGCAGTACTAGCTCTTGATGGAAGTTAATATTAGTATTTGTGTGAAAGGAATTAATTCAGTAAGCTGTATTTAATGATTTATGGTGTTTTGTGAAGGTGCAGAAGTATTTTGCCACATGTTCAAAGCTGTTTCATACCGTTGCACAGAGATTGAAGTGGAAAAAAAAAACAAAAGAAAAAAATTCTCTACAAAGAATTAAACTAGAACTTACAGGATATGTGGGCTGGTTATCTTCACTGTGTTGACATCCTTAGTGCATAAGTGAACTGAGATTTCTTAGTCAAAAAAACAGCAGGGCAACATCTTAAAAGAGCAAGGAAAAATGGTGGCTAATCATAAAAACCCACTTGCAGACTTCTTTGTCAGAGTCAAAAATACTGTGTTCACCAATTAACAAGTTCTCTGTTTACGTGTTTGGGCTTGGCCTCAGAGGCAGCAGGTGGAGTTTTTACACTACAGTCACTGATTTCCAAATTCTGCCATCACTTATTCAAAAGCAGGAGGAGACACAAATTTTCTTCCTTATTCACTGAACTGAATGTCATCCTTAGGCCATTCTTCTGGTCCTCAGTTTGAAAGAATGCTAATTACTTTCTAATTGCAGCAAGCTGGCATCAAATCAATCTCTACTCAGACAAAATTTCCATGCCTGTCAGAAAATAAAAGGCTTGTATGTTGATAAGCTCCTTTGATTCTGCTTAAAAGTTACACATTTAAATCTTCTTTAAAGTACGGTTTCCATTTGAGGGGAAATAAATATATTTTGCAAACCTATCTAATTACCCTTGGATAGCAGTAGTGTCTAAAAGAAAACCAATTTCTTTTCTCATCAAAAGAGCAGCTCTGGAAAAAGCTTTCTCTTTAAAGTTTGTGTTTACTTGACAACCAAAACAAGGGTGAGAAAAGAAATATTTCAGCCTAAAAAATTCTTTCAGAGGTTTTTCAGTCTTTTTGCTGGGGCTTTTTTTAGAGGACAGTAAAGGTGAGAAATCAAAATAGTAACCAAACTAAGATCAGGATCCTATTATGCACACCCTGTAATTCCTGCCCTTCACCCCCCTGTAGCCAGAGGTCCACAGAGGGTCCCTGACACAACAGTGCTGTGAAACACAATCCTCTCTCTGCCTTTTGATTTTCCTGAATTTGTTCACTCACTGCCAGTCCTTATCATCCTCATTCCCAAATCCTCTTTACTTACATTTTTCTGAACGTCCCTCTGTTTTCCTTGGTATAAAACATGGAAGATCTGGGAGAGCTCTTTGGAAGCACCACTATTGTTTGTGTGCTTTACATTAACTTTTTACTCTTAACTTTGTCTTGCTTCCTTGCACATTTCCCCAAAGAATTTCTTAAGGTGTGAAAGTCTGTCTGGAGAGCCTGCCCTTGTATCTTTGAGTAATTGCAATATTTAAAATTGTGTAGGATGTGGAGTCATGCAGTGTGGTCTAGTGTACAATTAACATCTGTTGGGCAGTTTATTCCTCTGGCATGTTTCCAGCTCACGCTGAGAATGAGAGTGCAGAATAAGTCAAACAATTTGTCCAAGTTCTTCGACCAGGTAATGGTGGTTCATGAAGCACTTGAGCAATTATATACATTTATGCACTGGGTGTTAACAAGAGACTGGTAAAATAAGCATTTTGTGACTACAGCAGAATATTTCTGTAAGTGTTTCCTAGTAGGTTTTTGTATTGAAATTACTGGACACTGGCATGTTTGATTTGTCAGAGTGCCTATTTCATTAGCAGGAGAGAAAAATCAATACCTTAAAAGGAGAAGGGAAGGAGAACTGTATAATGATAACATAGATACAGTTGCTAATTTAAAAACAAGGAAGAATTCGCTGGGTTTAGTTCTGCCCATGTTTTAAAAAATTGTGTCTTGTGCATTTTGCTCTTTTTTTTGCACTCATTCAGCTTCGCAAAAGGCTATTAGGGGAATTTTTATGTTCCACTTATGCTTGAAAAAGTGCATGTTTTGTTAGATAATAGGTGTAAAAACTCTTGAGCATTCTGCAGAGACCTGGGAGCTGTCCCAGTTGCTGCAGTAATCCAACTGTGAGCTGTAACATTTTGGACAGTGGTCATGGAATGAGTTTCCATTGTCGTTTCTTCTGATTGCCTCAAAGAGTTTGGAACTGCATGTTTTGAAACTGTAGAAAAAAAACAACCCTTGTGCTACCAAGCATCAGTTCAGGTCCTAGAGCTGCTGCATTACTTCAGTCCTTAAAAATATTTACTGTGTTAGTGTCTGTAATATCACTGGGATTAGGTGGAGTGTTCCGGAGGGTTGCTGTAAAATACAGTCAGATAGCTTATTTATGGCTTATTTCTGGGTTGGTTTTGTTTGTTGTTTTAGTCTTATCATGGTCAGAATATGAACACAGCTGTGCAGTGCCACAATATGGCAACAGAGAGATCTGTGTCATAAAATGATGCCTCAGCTGTTAAAGGACTAGGTTTTCAAACACAGACTAATTCTTAATTGCTCCATTTCCATTCACTTTGGGTAGAACTCCAGTTTCTGATACACTCAGAAGCATGAGGCAATCCCTTTAGCTTTGTAAATCCATCCCCAGCAATCCAGAAATGGCCATTTAGCTGCTCCCAACCCTGCAGGCATCTGATTCTAGTGGGTACCCCATTCTCCAGTACCACAGCAACTTGAAGACACACAAAACTCCTTTTATTCCAGCAAAATAGCCCTACTTGATATAAAGTGAGGCCATCAGAAATCGTCTTTGAATTTCTCTATTTATTATGACCAGAAGCACCACTTTGGAGCTTTCTGTGCATGGGCAGGGGAAGCAGGAGAGGCTCCATTTATTGTTGGCAGGTCCAGCATTCAGGGATAATTTGGGACAAGGTGTGGTCTGGCTCAAATCCCTGCTCTGGGCTCACTGGGGAGCTGGAGGCCATGGGCTGCTCTCACTTGCCCTCTAAAAGGACTTTGCAGTGACAGTAATTACTGATATCCTCAGGATTATTCAGAATTTATGGTTCTCAGTGACTTGGATTATCCTTGAACTGGGTCCTTGGAGAGATACTTTACATTTGGGCAGAAATAGAACCCTTAAGAGCATCACACTGGCGTCTTTAAAGGATTTTAAGTAGATAATTTTCCTGGCTTGATCCTTTCATCACTTCTCCCTTTTTGCAGATCTTCAGTCACTTTTCATCTAATGGGTTACACATATTTTTCTTTGAGGCTTTCATAGGCTACCTTCAGACTACCAATGATTTCTGACTTGGCATTGCTTTTTATCTTCAGGGAACTTACCAATAGTGCTGCCAGCTGTCATAGTTGTTTTCATCTGATGAATGCACTGGGTGTGGGGGTTTTTTATTGTTGATAGCGATATTTTGTTTAAACTATAAATCCTACTCCCAATAAGACTTTACTTCTTGCATGTTTGTAGTCCTGAGGTTGTAGCTTCCAATTTCTTTTTTGTAATCCCTAAACCAGTTTGAAATTAAAATATGTTAGTACATATGTGCTTCATTACAAAATGGACTTTCAGGATTCCATTAGCATCTGGTGTGTTGCCTAATGTCTTCTTGTAAAGCTAATTAAGTGTTATGCTATAACACATAATTGTATTTTATTTTTTCTTAGCAGTACAACAGGCTGCTCCAGGAAAGAAATAAATGAATGATCAACAGCAGCATTCTGTGTTTTATTTAGATTTTCTGCACTCTCTTTTAATAGCAACAATAATCACCACAGTGGCCAGACATGTAAACGTCTAATTTACAGATGCAGTGAGCTTATTATAACTCCAGAAGAATTCAGTGGTGTCTGCAGCTGCTCTGCATGTTGGGGCTCAGATCTGTAATGATTACAATTTGTTAATTTTAAAACAAGCCTGGTGCATCAGCTGTTGTTTTTAAAATATTCTGCCTAGCACAATCTCAGGGCCCATCTGAATTACCTGTCCACAGCAGTGGCCCCCATCTTTGAGCTTTGCTCAGTTATAAAAGGCTGCAGGGGTAGAGTCTGGATTTACCCACCCCAGCAACCGCTGTAGCAGCTGTGCTGAGTTTAGAAGGGTGACTTTGGGATGTGTTGAGCACTCACTGAGATCATCCTTGATGGGCTACATCCCCTAGATCTGGACTCAGATAACTCTGAAGGTTCAGGGAGGTTTCCAGCTCCCATCAAAGAGCCCATCCCGAGGTCAGAATGTTCACCCTCGCACAAAAGTGAAAGCAACTTCACTGGCCTCCCTAGACCATTGTCTTCTTGTTCTCTCTTTTAAAGCCTTTGGGATTCAGGCAGTCTCTTCCAGTACTTCATTCTTCTTAAAGAAGAAGTTCATATGTAAAACCAAGTCTCTTTCTAAGCTTAAGCAACCTTCATTTTATTGATTTTTCCTCAAAAGGTTCATGTTACCTGGACTTCTGATTTTTCTGCTTGATGTCTCAGAATAGTCTCACCTGAAGCTCTTGGATTCATCTGTTGAGCCTTAACACACTGATCTGCCTTGTACTATGCACAAATGTTGAAATGGAGGTAATAATGTTACCCTGCTGTCAAGGTCTTCTGAGGATCCTTTCAAAAAAGATTATGAATCTCTCCAATAATAAGAGGCTTGTAAGCACCTAAAGCAGTCAGAATGGCAAGCAACCATGAAAAAATCTGCTCTGCAAAGGCACAGAGCTGGGTTTAAAATTGAGGAGAAATGTAATATTTTTTTAATGAAACACAAGAAATATTTGTGAATTGAGCACAAGTCTTACCAATGCTACATGAGTTCTCCTTAAATAGTCTCACTTATGTCAGTCTTCAGCTTTTATCTCCTGTTGCATTCAGTGAAACACCACGTTTTCTTGTTTAACTGAGCAGAGTGGACTAATTAAATATTTTAGCAAATATTGCCTTTCTGGTGGTAAACACTGGACCTTCCTTGTGAAATCTGTCAAAGCCTCCAGTGGCTCAAAGGAAGAGCAGTGTGCTGAACCATGTAATGCCCCGTTGGAATGTCAGATCCAGAACAGGATGAAACACCTATTGCTGAGGGGCTGCTTTGCACTGAGAATTTGATCCAAGGCCACTGGATTAAAAGCCTTTAGACCAGCCTGCTGTGTTATGTAGGCTTTATTGTGTGACTTTTAATTTGCATTTGTGTGTTGCAATCCAGGCTGCATTATCTGGCCATTCTTCTGTGGCACCAAGGAACCAAAGAAGCAACAGATGAACTAGGACAAAGAAGAATAATTTAAAGTCTGCAGAAGTTGCTCGCTGACTTTGTGTCCTTTAGGAAATGCCATCCTTGCTGGCACCCAAAGAACCAGCACCACAGTCCAAACCCTTCTGGCATGACAGTAAAAGAACAATGAAACAACAGAATAGCAGTGTTTACAATTGTCTTTGTTCCTTAGCAATACCACAAGGTTATTCCTTGCCCAAAAGACAGAGAATAAGCGATTGCAGCACAACAGTGGCTCTGGCTGAAATGTCCTGGGTTTTGAGCTGATTAAATCTTTCATTTTTCTGCTGGTTTCTGGATTTATTCCTCGTTTACAGGAAATTAGTGTCTGACCCAGAGAACAGCTTTCCTACCAGCATTTCTTCTGTCTCTGCAATTCCTCAACCTTGCCCTTTGCCAGTTGTCTTGGGAACTGTGGTGATCCCAGAGCTAGGACTGGCAGGCAGGAAACATTTAACAACTTCTCAATTTAACAATTTCCCTCGAGGAAGATTAGGCAGATTTTCTGCAATTGTAGGGGCAAATATCTGATTTCAGCTTCAAGCTCTATAGAAACATAGAGCCTACATATCCTTTTCTAGTTCGCATCCAGTTTGGAGTATCATTTTCACACATCTACCCGGACAAGCTCTAATGTTCCTATTAATTTCTGCATACAGAACTGAACTTAGGCTTGAGAGCCAGCTGTTTGCTTTGCCTACTGACATTTCCCAGCAAGTGAATCCCTAAAGGAACAACTGAGTTTTCTGTGTGGGATGCCAGACTCTCTTTGCCCTTGAGTGCAAATGGCATCATGCAAGTCATCTCAGAAATTCTGGAAACATGCTGCTTGGGCATGTCCTCTGGAAACTCATCTCTAAGCTCTTCCTCTGTCACTGGAAGTGTGGTGATAATGCAGCAGATGGGAAAAGAGTAGTACAGCAGATTTGTGTGGTACCCCCACAACTCAGTGTTTGCCCACAGTGTTGAATGTCTTAAATGAGCGTTGTAATTTAAATGTGGCCAATAGGAACATTGTGCTGTCTGGGGCTGTTGGAACTTCCTGATATCA
The DNA here is from genome assembly GCA_034509425.1 of Eopsaltria australis. Taxonomy (NCBI): domain Eukaryota; kingdom Metazoa; phylum Chordata; class Aves; order Passeriformes; family Petroicidae; genus Eopsaltria; species Eopsaltria australis. Next base: position 21,920 of record JAVTVJ010000112.1, read on the forward strand.
CAGGAATAAAGGAGAGTCAGGCTCTTAATGAGTCTCAACAGATGTCTTAGTCCATGGGCCACTGTTGGAGGTAACTGCACTACAAAATTTAGACTCTTTCTGGGGGCAATGGGGAGAGAAAATAGCTCCATTGGGATCCCAGTCTGAAGTGCTCTCTGGAGAAGCCCATCTCACCCCACCAGGTGAGCAGGGAGGTTGCCGTGGCTCACTGGGCTGAAGTTGGATTTTGTTCTTGCTGCTGGGCTCCCTCCCAAGCTCTTGCCTGCCCCAGCCTGATCTTCCCCTGCTGAGCAGCCCCAGTCCATGCCCTGCTCTGTGAAATGATCTGTGGGAAAATGTTGTGTTTTGCTCTACAAAACTGACACAGTTAATTTGTCTTAATTTTGTGTGGGTACACATGTTTCACTGATAACAAATGGAAGCATTCTGGTACTTGCCAAGCAGATACACTTTACAAAACAAGTTTGCAACCCAAGAATAGGCTTGTCAATATATGTGGTGATTCACGTTTGAGACATTATGATTATAAATGAGCATCTAAAGTGAAAATTAGCAAGGTGGTTTAATTTATTAAACCTGTATTTGGATTTTACATTCACACCTGGTGCTGGATCAATTTTTGCTAAGCTATGTTCACTGTGCTATAAATTCAGTATATTGATTAATTCCAGTTGTTTGATGTAATATGAAGCTTTTTTGTGACATCTAGAGCACAGCTTAGGCAGTTGTGATCTCCTGTTAGTTACTGTATATCTAATACTTCAAATTTACTTGTAGTTAAAGAACAAACTGCAGTTAGGAAGGAACACTCATCTTCATTTCCAAGTAATTTTGAAAATAACCAAGTTCAAGTAGTATTTCAATTACTTAGCACTGACTGAAGAAATTAATATTTTCCATTTAAGAGTATTTGATTTGCAATCTGTTTGGTTTTCATATTTTTTGTTTTTTTAGCACTCACTTTTTGATTAGTCTAGTTCAGACTTCTAAGAGAAGTTTTTTTCATAATTACTTTTTGCATCTTTTCCCAAAACATAGTCATTGCTGCTACCATTTACCTAGAGCAATTTTAGTTGGCAATTTTGTGATGTAGCCCCAAAATAAAGTTTCAGTACTGAGCAATATTTCAGTTTGGTGTGAACTCAACACTATTTTAGTCAGAAGCACTGCAAACCACAAATGATTAAATATGTGGGCCATAAGGTCCAGCAGTGTTTCTGTAAAGAGATATCTGCAATGCAATGCAAAGTCTGTGGGTGACCACCTTCCAGATGCTCTGAGGAAACCACAAATCTCAAGAGCAAAAACAGGAGTTCTTTTGATGGAATGGAAAACTCTAGCAAGGAGTTGAAGTGGTGCTAACTTAGAAAATCATTTAGTACCCATCATGTTGGGCTTTAGTAAGTGAAGTGAAATTGGCTTCCTAGAACTGATTTTGACCATGCAGGTGGTTCTGTGTGAATTTGTGTGTTGAGTTCAGCATTTACTTTCCTGAACATTTTGAGCATCTTAGGTCATGCAGTGATATGAAAAACGATGAAGTTAAATGAGAGTCCTCCTGAGGTGTTCAACAGCCATGGTGTCTCAACTGAGTAGTAAATACAGGATTTTTCCCTAGAATATTGGGAGATTTTCAATAGGACTGACAAGTCCGAAAACTGAAAAGATTTTCCTGGAGTAGAGAATTTTAGAGTGAAAAAAACCATAATTGAAAATGTTCAGATTTCTAGTTTTCCATATGTTTGATTAGGTTATTGCTGTCACTGCCATGATAATCGCGGTACCAGGAAGTTAGCAAGCATTTAAGAGTTGTGTGTAATTTACAGAGGCTCATTTGGAAGGGAGGTACTGCTCTCCCACTGCCTGCTTTTTTGCCTCTAACTGCAGTGGTGGATGGGAGCATCTGGTGGCTTCTCTGCAAATACATTTAATATCTTGTCTGCATGAATGTGATGGGAACGTGTGGCACTTGGAATAAAACCCATGTGCTTATTCTCTTCTGGCAAATTTGGGTCTTTCTGTATAATTCTTTTTCTTGAGTTGTAATTCAAATATATCCTTTCCTTTTGGTAATTTATAATGTTAATTTCTTCTCATTATTGTCCTCTCGTGATTATTCAATGCTATTTACAGAAGTTGTGCCATGTACAAACTGGTAGTAAAGACTTCAGGGCCAGAGGAGGAGTTTGTAAAAGAGATAAAACCCACTTAATCTGTAGAGCCTGCTAGTTTAAGGAAGGGATCAAGGCTTCAGAGCCCCAGGATGGATGAGAAAACTTTAATCCTTGTTTCTTCTGCCCATGGAGAGGGTATTCCAGACATGAAACTAATGCAGAAGAGCTTTCTACAGCACTTTGACTTGTGGCTGCTCTGGGTTCAGTTACTCTTTGGAGATGTCTCTGTCCCTGTTGGCCCTGGGTGACTCTGTCCAAGTTCTAGATTGCAGCACTTACCTTGTGAGTACCTAATTAGAGCTGTCTGTGAGTGAGGTGCTCTGGGTCACATGGAGAGTCTGTGACAGAGAAGCAGAGCCCTGATCTCCAAACACTCAGACCAGTAAGAGATTGTGATGTTTGGTAGAACAGGAAGCAGATAATCTTACCCATTACTTTTATTCAAGTTCATGTATCATTGAAAAAAAAGTTTCTTAATTCTTTCATTTCTTACTGAAATAATCTGAACTGAATAGCAGTTTAACACTTGTGACCTCTGCAGATCTCTCCTAATGTGGATAATCCTCTCATTCACAGATGTGGAAGGATCAGTGTCACATAGCTTTGAATCCATCAGCACCTTGACAAAAGCCTGAAAGTTATTTTATTTTAAAACCTAATTTAATGATAGAAGAGGAATAAGGGTATTAGCCTGAGGCAATGAATAGGTACATTTTGCATAAACTCTTTTTCTTTAACCAAATGAAAATAAGCTTATAAATCCCATGTCAAATTCACATTGGGGATGGTAGGAATTGATGGTTCTGCAGGCCCTATGCTTTTGCAGCAAGATGTTCTCAGTTATTTCCTGCTATTATTATTGTATTATTGCATTTGTGATTTTAACAGGAAAGTTTCTCATAACAGAGCAGTGAATTCAAAAGGCTTCTCTGGCATTGTCTTTCCTTTTTCCTATGGCTCCTTGATTTCTTTTCTCTCCTAAATCGCCTCCACCATTAATCCTCTGTCTCACACTTTCACATTAAAGTGCCTTTTATGCTGTGCCTACACAGGGCAACGTGCACTGTGCAAAGATGCTCGTGGTAGCTCTGAATGAGCTGACTCAAATCATGGGGCACAGCTCTGCTCTTACTGGGTGCCATCCATTGTGTTCTGCTTCTCATTAGGGCTCTGGCAGAGTCAGCTCTGCTGATTTAGATTGAGGCAGTACTGAGCCAGCTAGAAATCCTCCTAGGAGCATTGTGCAAGTGAGATGCAGCAATCTGAGGATGTACAAATATGTAGGAAGACATATCCCTAAAAAGCCCCGAACTTTTTTCTTCCGCTTTAGAACTATGTTACTGAGAGAAGAAATAAAAAAGGGTAAGGGCACAAGTAACCTGGTGGAGTTTGCAAAGTGGACAAAGCTATATTTAAAAGCATATTGAAATGCTGTCACAGCCATAAAATATCCATGTCTGACTGAAGCTAGAAAAGATATTTAATGAGGAAGAGAATATAGCTTAAAATAAATGTGGAGTGGATATAACCGTGAGGTGGTATGACATAAATTGAAGTAGGCTGAACTGAGTACCTGAGCTGAGTTGCTAACAGCAGATGAACAGGATTTGCTGGGCTGCACACCAGAGTGTCATAATGAGGACAGGAGCTGGGAGAGCAAGGATACTCCTTCCATTAGTCCTTTGAAAAATGTGCATCAGCTGCAAAGATTGAAACTGGGATAAAGTTTGAAAGAACAAGAGGTCTTTCAGATTTAAGCCAGACTTTACAGTATTGTGGTCTTACTTACCATGGTGTAATCTCTGGACTTCAGCTTCAGTTTATGAGTCTGTCTGACCAGCACGTGATTTTTCTCCCTGAATATGGAGCAGTGGAAGACGCTCCCTGTTTGGCTGTGCTATGCCAGTGTTAACTGGAGTTTTCTGGTTCCTGGCTGTGGATGAGTTCAGTTACACACCCCCGAGGAGGGCAGTGCTTGTTTGACCCCTGATGTGCCTGCTGCAGCACCCCCTCCTCACGAGCTGGGTGAGTCCCCTCTCTCTGCCTGTGTCAGGACCATTGCTGAGCACAATCCAGGTGAGGTGATCTCTGCTGGAGCTGCCCCTGGGATTTATGACTCTCCAGTAGCTTCTGATCTGCAAAACGAGCTGAGTGTGGGCATCAGTGCTACTGCAGACACCTTCTCTGCTCTCAGCCCTTGCCTGCCTCTACCATTGGGTTATTGGCTGTGACACACAAACTTCTCCCTTTCATTGCAGCATGTTTTTTGATGGCAAATGTTTGTATACTCCCTCCGTTGCCATAAAATCGATGTGTTTGGTTCCAACAACTGCTAGGGGAAAAAGCAGAAAAAATAAGGTAGTTTCTACTATCAGCTGTTCTGTTTGTAGATATTCATCTCCCATTGCACGTCCTAACTCCTCTCCACTCTCACTGTCTGATTTACCTGGTGAGATAACTGAGGCCAGTGTGGTTATGCAGCAGCACAGCAAACTCTTTCCGAGATGAGCACTGAGGGATCCTGGTTTCTACAAGATGCTCCCAGTAGATTTAGTCTGGGTGAACTGGGCCACCTCTTCCAGCATGTGTCCACCTGTGCCAGCTGGTGCAGGGGAGCACTCTGCATGTGATGGAATTGTCCTTATTTTGTCTGAGTGTCAAGGCACAGAGATCTCACCACAGTTTAAATTGGTTTACTACAGTGAGTGCATTTTATTGTCTCACTTGTAAGGGCCAGCGATGTGGAACTCATTAACTGGCACTTGTTGGGATGCAGGGTGCTCCTCAAGTGTAGGAGGTTTAAAAAATAATGCCATGACCTGAAATTTTTTTTCAAACCATTGATGAGCTTTAAAAGGGGCCATTCCAAGTGTAAAGTAATATTGGGAGAGGAGGAAAAAAAGATGTTAAAAAAAAGGGTGAAAATTGTTTGTCAGTTCTATTCATTGCACAGTTACCAAAATCAATGTGTCTGCAAATGTAACTTGTCTCATAAATCATTAGGTCACAAACCTGCACAATGTCAATGTTTTGTGGCTATCCTATTAAATTAAATTACCAACCAAGGTAATACTTAACAGCACATTTCACATGGAACAATGTTTTAATGTATTGAGGATGCCTATTAAACACAGCAGTCAGCTAGTATGATTTGAAATCTTTTAGGTGGAAGAAATACTAGAAGAGGAGAAAGACAGAGTGGAAAAAAAGCCATCTTGTCACTTGGGATATAACACACTGAAATACTGGGCTGCCATAATGACAGATGTTCTACTAAATCCCAGCGCAGTAATTATCAAAGATGGGTTGGATGGGTTCTATTTGGAATTGGCACCTTCAGACACAAGGGGATAGGTATATTTATAGGTAACTGTCTCTCTGTTGAGCTTTGGGGAAAACTGAAAGGTAAAGTCTGAACCTTATTTTTACTCAACGTTCCCTGCAACTGTATTTATAAAAGGCAGGGACAGGCTGTCATCTCCTGAAGGAAACAGTGAAGTATCTTGGTTTACACCTATTCCAACCCACAGATATTTTAAGGTTAGAGCTCTCAGGCTCTTACCCCATGCAACAAACCCTAAAGATGGCACTTGCAGTCCCACATTATGTTTGGCATCAGGAAATGAAAGCTCAGCACTACTGGCCAAATTTTAGCCAAATAATGGTGCAAAAGGGCTGTACAATCAATACATCAGTCATGGTCATTGCCACAGTTTTTGCCCTTCAGGGTGAATTTCTGTGGCTGTGATAATCTCTCCCAAGGAGATGCAAGTGAAATGGTAAAATTTGATTCCTCTCAAGCTGCAGGGAAAGAACATGGCAGGAGACAAAAGCAATGAAGGAAAAGATTATTTTTGAGCAACAGAGGCTCATGTGTTACCAATTTCAGTTGTTTGGAAGAGGAAAGGCACCATGAGGAGGAGCTGGTGTGTATCACAGTCTGAGATCTGATGGAGAATTAGTTAGCTGAAACAGATATGCAACTAATGTAGTATGCTTTATACACATGAAATACATCTTTTTATTTATTTGTTTAATGCACAGTCCAAAATATTACCCAGCAATAGAATTCCCCAGTGTAAGCTCCATTTTTTTGGTGTGCTTTGAATGTAAGAGTGTGTGCAAATTTTTGAAATGTGGATGACTTCTGTTTTTACAGGGGACTATAATCTTATTCTCTAACACTTCTACTGTTACATAACACTAATAACTGTGATTAGGCTCTGAATTTTACAGCTTGAGATCGTCTTTATTTTTATGAGGTATTTTATGGTCATTTTAAATTATGGCATAAAACATTTATTGTTTTGTAAAGAAAAAGGAAATGTCTATCAGAAAGACATTAATAATATGGAAGTTCAAGCCACTTCTTGTCAGGACATATTTTACAATTTGTTTTGCTAAGTGTAGTGGTGATGGAGCATTTTTTCCCAGCACCATCACCAGAAAAAACCATGCTCATGGAGTACCCATTCTTTGGGTAAAAACAGAACAAAAATACTCTATAATACAGCAAACATGGTAAGGTTTTGGAAAATGTGTTTAGTTTGCATAGTCAGGTAAAATTCTAGCCCTAGCAAGGTGTTCAGGAATTTTGTGGTAAACTTAAAAAAAATGGACAATTTAACTAAGCTCATCATAAGCTGATTTTATTTATTATGCTGGTTCCAATAGAAATCAATTAATACCTGTTTGCTGCTTTATTCTTATGGTGAAGATTCTTTGTTCAGCCCATGTGTTTGGGAGCCCTATTTCACATTTTCCTTCACTGCCGCTTCAAAGACAAATGTATTTTTTCACATTTTTCTGTCCTCCTGTTTGCCAGCTGCATTGATTTTCATAGTCAAGACATATTTCCTACTTTATAATAGATTCCTGTCCACTTTTCCCACCTCTAAATCAATGTTTTTAATACTTCAAGAACTCATCATTAAGAATGGCTGTAAAATTTCGTCACTTCATTGACAGTTGATTCTTGCTTGGTGCTGAAAGCCATTTGCACTCAAAGTTTTTGTCAGATATTATAAACTTTTTTTTTTGACTGGAATTCAATGAGGTCAGTCCAAGGCAATAAAATTTCTTTAATTTCACTTGAAATCAAATTTGTAAAACTGCTAACTAACTTAAAGGCATTAAAAGACTCGTTCTGGAAGATGTGAACTTAGTTCATTGTTGCAAAATACACTCACAGTTTCACTGATCACAGGCCAAGAACCACATGATTGGAGAGTGGGCACCACTCCTGTCTGTTGCCCATCTCTGCCAGCCACTGACACTGTATTTCCAGCATTGTTTATTATGTTTTTAAGATTCAGCAGAATGAAAGCTGTAGGTTTAGGCAAAAACCAATTATTTGGGTTTTTTGGTTTTTTTTTTAGTAGAGCTCAAGAAATTAGACATTTAGATGTCCTTAAGCAGCCTCAAGCACAGGCTTTATCTTGAAGGGATCATAGCAGAGATGAGATATGGTCTGTTGTTAGCCAAGCAGATAACACTGGATTGCAAGTAAAAATACTGAGATCAGTTGAAAAGCTGAACTGAATGTTTACAGTATTTTATTGCAACTCTTTCCATGTAGCACTTCCATTACTTACAGGCATAGATCAATTCAGTCTATGGTTTTTTTTTTAATAGGAGGAGGAAGACAGGAACAATTTCATCATCAATCAAACAGCTGAATATATCACAGTTTTCATTCATGTGCAAGGTAAACATTTATTGCTGTGTCTGGCACGTATGGCTTAATGTAATCATAATAAGAACAGCATGTAACATTATAATATGCTTACATTATAATTTAATATACTTCAATTACGTTGTAATTGCACATTACTATATGTAATTTAATTATGCTTGTTAAAATTTGTTATAATTCTTTGTCCTAATTTGTATACCTTGGGGAAGCCCTCAGAAGGTTGAAATGAGACTGGGAAACTGTTGCCCTGCTCAGCAACAGAAGTAGGAGTGTAGTTCTGAATTACATTTCTGACCAGTGGAAGAGCAAATGGGGTCTGGTTTGTTGGCCCTTGCAATTGAATTCGGAGATGGAAAGAAAATCTCCTTCTGTCTTCCTTGGAGTCAAAGCTGGGCATGCTTTGGCATGTGACCTGTGGAGGATCTCAGCTCTGGGCTGGTGGTTGTTTCCAGAACCACCCCTGAGGATATGGGGAGAGCTGTGTTGATGTGCATGGACAAACTGTGACTGTTAGTGGGCTTGTTTCAGGTTGACCATCACAGGTTGCTCCTCCTTTAGCTGGGTCTGACCTTGAGATAAATATTCGGTAAAGTAAAATATATCCATTTTAATCAGAAACTAAAGGGCCACCTCTGGTGACCTTGGGGATTTTTGTTGATGAGAGTGACTGGTGCAGGATGAGGTGTTAACAGAAATTTCATTTTCACACACACAACAGACCGAAAATGTCACCTTCTAGCCATACTGGAAATTTGTTTCAGAGGCAGAGACTTCCAGCAAGTGAGTTGATAGGGATTTTAAAAACAAACATGAGGTTTTCTGGAGGGATAGTTACAAGGAGTGTTTCTGTGCCTAAGGAAAAGCAGTGTGGTACACTGGAATGGTGGCCCTTTTGTTCTGCTCTGAATGAGGTTTTCTTCCAACATGAAGCATAGTCTTTTCCAGGAACTATTCTATCTCACTGACACTTTGCATTTATAAATAGTGTTAGACTGAGTATATGAACTAATCTTTGTTCTGGACTTCATTTGTAGGCCATGGCTTCTATTATATTTAAGTACTTCTCCTTGAAGCTCTAAATCAAGGACAGCCTCGAAAGTGGGCAGCTTGTATTAAATGTAATTACTTTAATCTGAAGCTTATGCTAAAGGTGAGACTTCTAAACAAGGGTAACCACTAAATTAGAGTAGCTGCAGTTAAGAGCATGAATAGTAACATTACCTCTATTAAATAAGGGGATGTAACTAATCCATGGGGGATTATAAATGAAGCTATGTGAGGGTTGTGTATTATGCTATTCCGAAAACCAGAAATCACCTCTCCATGTTTCCTCTCTTGCAAATGACCAAAAAGGTATAAAACATCTGAATTTGAACTCAGATTCAAAGCCCAGTGAAGTTCAATGCTGTTACGTGTTTATGTGCTCTTATTTCTCATTGAGCATGAAAAGCTTTTAAAAGAGAATGCATAGGATTTTCAGTGCATTGCTTGACTCAGGAACACAAAGCCAAGAATTACTTTTGTAATTACATTTTGAAATGTAGAACCATTTATTTTTTTTTCTAATAATATTTTTTCATTCTGTCCCTTAGTGGTCAGTTAAATTAGCATGTCCTCCCAATATTCAGGGGCAGCTTAAAATTCGTGCAAGTTACTTTTTCCTCCTGGATTCTCTCTGTTGTGTCAGATTTTCTAACCTGATCTATGCTGTGATGCTTTACCAGAACTCTGATCATTCCCTGACCTTCATTCCCTTCAAATGCTCCTGGGGGTTTATTTTACTTATTCAATTCCAATCTTTCTATTCCTGATTTGGGAGAGGAATGGGTGTAGTCCTTATTGACTCCTTTGTCTCAGACATCAAGTTTTCACCCAGCATTGCAGACAATATTCAGGCAACACTTCCCCCAAATTCCAGACTGCAGATAAACTGCAGACGCAGGAGCTAGGGGATATTAATGTCTTGTCTAGTGCATCACTGAAGAAAAAATGTTTCCAAAAGGCTGGATAAATAAACTATCTCTTTTAATGGAATGCTCACTCATTAGTAGCCATGATGGGAAAATAGAATGTGTTCTTACTGGGATAGAATATCACCAGGAAAAAGAGAACCCAACTCTGTTTTGTATGTTGACAGTTAAAGCTAACATCAGGTGAAAAAATAGTTGAAACAGGCTGAGTTTTCTTTGTGTGGTTAAAGGAGGCAGATAAGAGCAGTTTCATGCAGGGAACAGATCAGGTAAATACCATCTTTACAGTATTTATGCTTTTTGAGTAACTGGAGCAATTTCCCTTTCAGTTTTTAAGAAACCATTTTCAGATCTAATACTGACTCAATCACCTCTGTGAAATATTTTCCAGCATTCATAAGTCATCTAAAGTGGCTTATTTTCTTCACTGTTGTTTTCCTCATCTCACGCATCAGCTCTTCTCTGTCACAGCTTTTCAAAGACAGTCTGTCAGCATGCAGGCTGCTGTATCAGAGGCTTGATTTCTGTAGCCATTGTGTGGGAGAGACTGAGCAAAGGAAAGAGAGTTCTTTGGGATCTTTCTGAGTATTAGAGTTCATCTTGAGAATTTTGCTTCAAAGCCCAGCACAGTGTAGACAATTTTTGAGCAATTCCTTACTCTCATTTTTGTTATAAATAAAATATCCTGTACAAAGTAAGTGTTGTAAAAGAAAACAAATTCCCTCTTAATAGCCACTTTTAAATTCAGCTTAAAATGCAGTGACATAACCCATAGAGGTGCTCATCCACATTAACCTCTAAAACATTGGAATATGTAAGGGCCATAAGCTCTGTGTGTCAATTCTGACCCTACTGTTAAAACTGAAGACAAATTTTAAACCCAGAATAACAACTTTAAATTTACCATAAAATCACTACTTTAAATTTTCCATGGCAGTACATACCCAACTCTTCAATGACTTTTTTTCCTATTTTTTTTTTCTGGTGCATTGCTTTTCTTACAGAACTAATAAAATGTATCAGCTAACCAGCCAGCTGGTCTGTTATTCTGTAAAATACTTGCTTTCACAATGGTTATTCAGAAGCTGAATTGTAGAGGCTGAAGCCAGGAATTAATTCTTGCATGTCAGTTTAGGGAGGCATAATTTGCACAGAATGCTAGAGTACACTTATTTGTCTGGTTCTTTTTCTTGGCAAGAAGTTCATATCTTGTATTCCAGCAGTTCTTCTTTCCAAGATTTATGAATCCTCTCTGGTTTTCAAAGAGTTTTGCTTTGCATTAAATAACAAAGTAACTGCTACACCAGAAAAGAAGTGACAGAAATAACAATGAGAAAATGAACAGCACTTAAAAAAGCTAGACAATGAGGAGTTAAAGTTGAACCTTGCTTAGCAAATTAGGAGGCAAGGGAAATGTCCAGAAAGTCATAATTTAGATGGAATTACAGATCTTAATATGAGAAGGGGCTGCAAGCAGTCTTTTTTTAAGCAGCTGTAAAAATTAGGAATTTATATTTTGAATAATAGACCTTCTTAGATGTTGGTTTCACTGCAGTGCATGCTCACCAGCACTCTGACCTAGGCCACTGGGAATCTCTCTTCCACCTCAGATCTGTTCCAGCTGGAGCACAGACTAATTCCAGCCACTTGCTGAATCTGCAGTGGGTATGGTTTGAGAATGCAAATGGATTAATTTTAGATACAATTTTTAATGCTTTCCTTCAGATAGAGTGAAAACCTCCAAATCAACACTTATTACATGGTGATGACAACAGACAGTACCTGCTTGAAACGTTTTCACAATCATTAGTAGGTTTACTGCATTCAAGTTTTTCCTATAATTTTGACACCTATTAAAAGGCCAAGCTAATCACATGTTACAGATATGTGAAGGACATGCACAGGTTTGTGCAGTCACTGCACTTCCAGAGTGCACAGGGAGGTCTGGAACCTGTGATGGATGCTTTGGATGCACCATGCTGGCGTGTTTGGGGTCTTGGTCCAAAGCAGAAGCATTTGTTTGTAATATTGGAAATCCCATCTTCCTGGACTAATGTATGGTCTGCGTGAACTGGCCTAAGAAGTTGACCCTCTGTCTTGTAAGTTCTGAAGTTAAGTTGATATGAGAACATGCTGTTGAGCCTCTCTTAGATTTTTAGTGAAAGGAAGCAGGATGCAAGATAATTCTCTCTGAAATTTACTTGGTCATCAGTTGAAATCTCACATCTTCAATGGGGAAACTTAGATTAATAAGCAGTGTGCAAAATGAGGTTAAGAATGCTATTAAATGACTGCCTCTTTAATGTGGGGATGTCTCAGCATAGATGAGCCAGAGCTCCCATGGCAGCTCCTGGGGTCTTGTCACCATCTGCTGTGACTGATGGCCATTTTCAGGATGTATTTGCAGCTGCACTCTTACTTAAAAATTAACTTTGTCAGGAAACAAGATCCACCAAAATGGATGAGAGGAAAGGATCCCTTCTCTGTCTTTCTGCCGGTTTTCCGGTTCATAGCAATAGAAGTCCTTCAGAATGCAGCTTCTTCAGCTCCTCCACAAAACAGGCATACAGGCATATCTTTAATTCAGACACTGCTGGCAGTTACATGATTCACATTAGAGGTGAATTGTGAAATGTTCTCAAGGCATATCTCAGGGTGAAATCCAAGGAAATGAGCCTGGAGCTGCATGTGAGCTCACCTTCCTAGCTGTTCTACTGTTTCAGCTGTAATCAGAACAATTCTGGCCTTGGGAATAGGAGGGAATCTAAAATCCAGAGCTATCAATATGATTTATTATAATATTTTTTTTTTTTAATTTGAAGCTACATATCTGCATCTCAGTCCGTTTTTCTCATGCATTCCTGAGTTCTCTGTGCTGTGGGTGCAGTACTGGGACAGCCTGTGGGGGTGGTTTTGTCACCTGTGATCCCCCAGTGGGATCTGCTCAGTTTTCTGCAATTCTGTGTAATGCTGGATGATAGCCTCAGCATTGGAATGGGACAGAGAAGCAATCTCCAAACAGTCCCTACTGCACTGCATTTTGTAAAGGAAAATAAAATCTCTCTTGAAATGAGGAACAGCTTTTGTTTCTTCACTCTTGTACTTCCTTACCCTACAAATTAAATTCCTTTGGCTTTTCTGAATTTTTGGTTATTAAAAGATAAAAAGACACTCTGCGCATTTTCCTGTGCTTGCTTAAATGATCTTATAATTAGTATTAGAAAGACAAATTCCTCAAGCTGCCATTACCCAAAATAATTTCATTCAAGTTCAGTAGCTTAGCCTCATCTAAGAAATACTTTGTAGGAATTTTTTGCTTCTGTTTAGTAAGATAAGAAAAATGGCAATAAAACAACTAGTGCTAAAAAGAGGTGAGGAGAAGGATCCAGCTGATAACTGTCTGAATTAATTGAATTATCCCTCTGAGAACCATTTCAATGTAGGTCATTACAAGGGAGTGAGGCTGAGGCTTCCCTCCAAAGCCCTGATGCAAGGCCAGTTGACACCAGGGATTAGATTCCTGTTTATTTTAAATAGGAGTTAAACCTGAGCTGCTGCTGCAGGCTGTAAAGGCTGACACCCACAGAGGCTGACACCCACTTTGCCTCAGGAACACCTAGCTCTGAAACACCCCAGCATCTGCAGGTGGCTCAGCAGAGCTGGATCCACAAGGCTGGAGGAAGCCACTCTGTGCATTTCTAACCAAGCCACTTTGGGACTATTAGGCACAAAGCTGCACATCCAAAGACATTCGGGTGCCTCAGGGGTTGTCTGGGTCCTCTGTGGTCTCCTGTTAACACTCAGGTAATTGAAAAACAAGCAGGTGCCTTTGAAGAGTTTAAGCCTCCAGCCTCAACCTGCCAGCTTTAATAGAACTAATATTTTACCAGCCACTAAAACAAGACTGAGACCTGATGGTGGTGTGGGCTGTGTTCTCCTGCTTGATCACTGGGGTGAAAGAACATCCTCCAATTTCAGACATATTAATTGCCTTTGGAGCCTGCAATTATAAAGCAACTTTTAGTGGGAGATTTCCATGCCTGTGACCTAAAGGATACAACTTGTCTCTTATCACTGAAATTGAATAACCATGTCAAGTCTTGCTATTGCACCTTCTGCTCCTGGTCTGGAGATGTGTAACAGTAGAATTCCTCATCCAAATTTTACAGAAATGCTTATGTTTGAGAGGCCTGGAACACTTGGGATCCTTGAAATGGTTCCCAGATTAGTATTTTATATTGTTAACATTTTAATGTTTGCATTCTTTGTAAATTTTTTTGCATATTTTTGGGGCACTGACTTTCTGAAGAAAAATTGTGGTTTGACTGTTAAGAAATAACTAAAAGAAACCCTTTGTGCTGAGTTCCAGAATTAGAAAACTTGATTTTAAAAAAACCCACAATTACCTTTCAAGGTAATTCTGACTATGAGAAAGATGTTTCTTACAAAGAAACTGGACCAAAGATTCATTGGAAAATGTATCCTGCTTCCCTTCCTGGAGTATCACTGTACCAAGATGTGTGCCTGCCCTTGTGTTTGTTGCCTCATACATCAGTGCCATCTCTTGAGAGCTCTTGCTTCATTGCAAATCTTATATAATCACCAAAACCTGCAAAAGCATTTCAGATGAAAGCTTCAGGGTTAATCACTCCCTGTAAAGGAATGTCATAAAATGTTAGTTTCTGAAAGATGTGTCATCTCTGGAGACCAGGAGGCTCTGGGAAGCTTTATGGTGACCTTTCAATGTATTTTAAGGGTTTACAAGAAAGACTGAAAAAGACTTTTTACAAGTAGTGATAGGGCAAGGGTTTTAAACTCCAAAGTGGGTAGACTTAGATTAGATTTTAGAAAAAAAATTCTTTACTGTGAATGTGATGAGGCACTGGAACAGGTTTCCTGGGAAAGCTGTGGGTGCTCCATCCCTGGAAATGTTCAAGGCCAGGTTGGATGGGGCTCTGGTCTAGTGGAAGGTGTTCCTGACCATGGCAGGGGTTGGACCAGTAGAACTTTAAAAGTCACGTCCAACCCCATACATTTTATGATTCTCTGGTGTGTGCCCATATCTTAATAAAACTCCCCAGCTGTGCCAGTGTCCCTTATTTGTCACCAGTGTCCCAGGTTCTCTGGGAAGAAAGATTTACTGTGTCACCCCCACCCTTGGACACACCTGAGTGTGTTATTGACAGTGGTTCTCAGGGTGAATGTACTGAAAGCTGGAGCCAGAGTTGTTTTCTCTTTTACATCAATGTCTGGAAAAGGTCACTGGGGAAAGAGGAAAATGAGCTGTCTCTTTATAATTGTATTATTTATACTTCTCTTTGAAACAGGATGAACATTAAGGTAAACAAAAATTTTTTCTTTCCAAACTTTAAAAAGTAAGACCTTTGGCTTTGAAAACAACTACTCAGTAGCAGAAGGTTTAGCTGTGAATTTACTTGCTTTAGGTTTTAATGAGATTTTTCCTGAAGTAAATGACCACTTGTTACAAGAAAGAGCACTGGAATCAGGATCCCAATCTAAACTTCTCATTTCATCATAGTGGGGTTTATGTTATGGTTCTCAAATATACCCAGGTTACTTAGGACTATTTGGCTTCACTAGAAAGGGCATTCCTAACTCAGTGGGTGCTTCTAAAAAAACAATGGCAACCTTAATTTTTCAAGCTTTTAACTGCTGAAAGAAAGAAACAGTGACATATAAACATCACACATAATGTTTTTTTAAGTGAAGAACTTTGCTGATACCTTTACTGCTTTTATTGTTTGCATTTTCTTTTTAAAATGCCTTTTTTTACTGCAAGATATCTACTGTTTTCGTGTCAAACTTAAGAGTTCATATTTCTATTCCTCCAATGATTGTAATTTAATGTATCCAAAGTAAGGCTCTGTGGAAATACCGCATTTTTCTTAATTTTTCTTTACTTGTTCTTACTGTTAGAAATTACAGCCTAATAATCAATTCAGTATTTATGTGATGTGAATGCCTAGGAGCATCACTGCCTATTTTTGACATGTACTGCTTAATGTTTTTTGTTATTCTTAATTTAAAATCATGATTTTTGATGTGAGAGAGGACATTTAGTGTAACACAGGACATTTAAATGGTCAAAATATCCATCAAATCTATCTTATAATAAGATAAGGGAGGCAACCCAGACAGTCCTTCTCTCCACCTTTCTTTCCTCTTTTTGCAGGACCTCTTTAGTTTTGGCATCTCTCTCTCTCTCTCTCTCTCTCTCTCTCTCACTCTGGGATCTGTGTTCTGCTGGCACAAAGCAAACCTGGACTTGTATTGACAAGTTTTCAGTCAAAACTTATTAAAATTGTGTGAGGCTTCGTGCAGTCGACTTCTTGTTTCTCTTTTTGGATACAGTTATGTATTCTGCAATAAGTAGGAAGCAATGCATCATAAAAATCTGTCTATTTTATCTCTCCAGTGCTGTTATGCTAGCTCCAGGTTGTTGGAAGAAACAGAGCCCCCTCCTCTTGGCAAACAAGATTTATAAATGAGGTTATGTTTCTTAGTCTCGTTATTTCCTTACTGGAGCAAAATAAAGGCATAAATTAGGGTACTGGGGGAATAGAGAATTGATTTATTATGATTTATCTTGCGCTTTTTGGTCTCATGGTTTTTTTTGGCAGGTGGACAGAAATGGATTGAGTAGCAGAGTCAGTAAGAAAAATAGGCTTACTGGGGGAAAGGGCTGGAGTTCTCTTGGTTCTCCCTCACAGCCAGATTCTCAGTCACAGAATGGCTGGGTCTGGAAGGAACCTCTGGAGAGGCACCAGCCCAACCCTCCTGCTAATGTAGGTTGCAAAGGATTGCATCCAGGTGGGTTTGGAATATCTCCAGAAAATGAGACTCCACAAACTCTCTGGGTAACTCAGTGTCTGTCTGAAGATTCAGCACAAAAGTACCTTCTGTTTCTGTTGAATTCATTCCTTCATCTAATGGCTGCTGGGAAGTGCCAAATACCAGTCAGAGGCATCAGCCCTTCTCTTGCCTAATCTGCAGAGTGTGGCTGGCTTGGATCAACGCAGACCCATGTGAGGAAATGCTGTGGGATCCTCTTGCCTCTGTTCAGGGCTCTATCTGGCACTCCTGACCCATTTCCACACTAAAAGGCCTAAATTTGTGTGCCCAGCCCCCAGCCATGCACTCACACCATATTTGAGCCCTGCTGTGCAGTGGGAAGCAGAATGCCAGGAGACCTGCCAGGGCTGAGCCAGCTCCTCTCCTCTCAGGACTCCCCACCTGGCATAAATCCCAATCTGCAAAGCAGCCCCAGCTCCATGGGGACCCCTCAGCTGCTTGTCCAACACCACCCATAGCAGCTGGCTCGTCTGGGGTGCTAGTGACTTACAGACATCTTGTCCTCTTCACATTTTTTACATTTATTTTGAAATGAGAGAATTGACCTTGTAGTCACACGAAGCAAAAGGATGAAATCAGCCCTGATAGTTCTGATAAACTCCTGCTTTTCTGAAATCTGCTGTGTCTTTATTAGAAGGATGTAGAGAAGAATCAGATGGAAGGTTCAAATTTGATCTTTTTGATGGGTGCATTGCTGTTTCCTGTGATAATTACTTCTTCCATCTAATTTCATCAGAAAAAAACAAGAGAAAGCTTTCTTGCTCCACATTACTTTGTTACAACACTGACTTTTCCAAATGACTTAAAAATCATTTGAATACTGGATGAAATTGTAAGGCTAATGCAGCCATTTTGCTACAGATGAATTCTGTGTCTTAGGCACCAAAGCTGCACTTGCTTTGATTGTCTGCTGTCCCTTGATGTCTGCTTTGGTCGCCTGCAGTCTTGCACAGGCTTTGCATAATGCCAGAGGAACAAGCTATTTCAAGAAAATATCACTCTGTTTCCCAAATCCCATTTGTTTTCCCCGTGTGCCTGAAGCCCCAAAAGCAAAGCAGCTAATGCCATTCTGGTGGGCAGCAGGAAAAGCTCTGGTTATGAAGTCTGAATCCCTTATGCAACATAGGGAATTAGGAAAAAGCTGGTTGCTAAAAATAAAGCCATAAAGCCACCCCTTTATATTTTAAGATTGTTTGCATGCTTTCATGTCTGTTCCCCCAACACAGCGCACCAAATCTCTCACCATCTGGGTGATCTGGCTGTTATTTTAAGCATAGCAGCTCCTTGGCTTCAGGGGTTTGCAGGTGTGAATGTGGTCACTTGCAGCCCATGTGAACTGGCTGTTAGCAAAGGCATGACCCTGCTACTCAGATGAGACATCCCAGCCCCTGGGTGCTGGTCCTGGATCTGCAGTGCTCCTGATTCTGGGGGAAGAGATGCTTGGGGTAGATTACCTCTTTTAAGCAATGCACCATCTATCATATAAACGTGTTTAATTCTAATTTAATCCCTTATCTAGGGTATAAAAAAGCAATGTAGGTTAATAAAAGCAGAGAAGCTGGGGGGAAAGGAGGAATAAAGCTGATAATCAGCATAACTGTGGTGCTCATTTGGAAGTCCTTAGGCAGATGAACAGCCTTTACAAGTGGTTTTGCCCTGAAATTCATTATTAGCCTTGTGCATCTTGGCCATGTGAGAGCAGAGGACTGCATATGTCCATGTGTGATTCAAGGAAAGAAACATTTTTGTCTTTTGCAGAGGGCAGCAGTGTTTCAGCAGGATCATGACTTTGCCCCAGTTTACTCAGATCACCTGTATCACTGCCAAAAGCGAGATGTGATATGCCATGTTTAACATCTCTCTTTGGAAGTCCTTTCCCCCTTTGCATAGTCAAACAAAAGCTGGCTGAATTTTGAACTCATCTCTTCTGTTTGGACAGTCCCATCTTGCTCAGTACATCACCAGGATCTTTCATTTGAATTGTCCTGACCTGTTCTGAGATACCATTCCTGCAGTGACAGCAGCAAAGGCAGCACAGCCAACTGCCTGGGAGGGCTTCTGTGATTATCATTGACTGTTACACCATTATTTAAGGAAAATGAATTATTCTTTGAAAGCCTAGGTACTGGGTTTAGAAAGGGAGAAATCAACTGCACACACAGCAAAGCTGCTGAGAGCAAATCCAGCCTGTATGTTTAGAGTTTTAAATGATTGATGGGAACTTTCTGTCTTTATTTTCATGAGTGAACAAGCATCTGCTGTTGCAACTGCTGGTTAACAGGCTCTTTTCTCCATGTGAAGTGGATCCAATTATGTGCTCTAGGCCATCCCAAGAGAAGCACAGAAGTAGCTCAAAGCAGGACTTTTTAATAAAGGAGAGGCATAGGATTATGGAGAGTGTAATCTTTGCTGTACTTAAATAGGCTGCACTGAAAGGGAGTTTGCCTTTCTTTCTCTTCTGAAAACAGCTGTTGTAAGGGCAGAGAAAAAGTAAGCCAGTGAATTTAATTTTCCCCTGTCTTTTTTCTTATAATTCTCTGTTGTATTTTATTTGTTCTATATTAAAATATGTACAGGGTTTATTTTTGTTTCGTCCAAATCCCTATGAAAAAAATGTTGCTCTTCCCACTGACTTTGGTGACCTTTGGATCAAGCTGCTAGTGCTGTTTCTCTGACAGTTTTGGCAATAAATTCAAAGGCGTTGCAGACAAAACAAAGTTTTCTTGACATTTATAAAAAGTGACAAATTATCTTTAAACATTTCTGGAGGAAAAGCTGCACACTGTGAAGGCATTTCTTGGTGCTCCAATTTTTTTGATTACATTTTGATGTACTTTTGTCATCCTGCAGGTCTGTGTTCCCTGCTTAAACTCAGTTTGCAGTATTAGATAAGGCTGTATTTTGCAGTGGTCATTTCTCCCGTGATCCCAGTCTCCTCTGATATTCTCAGCCACCCCTCTCTTCCATCCAATGCACTTTTTCCAACTCGAGGACAGAATGTCTGCCAGTGCAACTGGGAAAATGCAGTGTAACAGTTGTTTACAGCAGATTGGAATTTGGTCCCCTGTCATTTTCTAACTTTTCCATCACTGACCCAACTAAATTTTCCTTCCCTATCATTCCCACCACCTGTGAAATTTGCCCTTTCTTTGCCACCCTTATAACAAACACTTCTGCAATCAGACAGGTTTAAGTTGTTCTCTGTAGTGCTGTTCCTTCTAGCTGCCTTAGTTGGATCCTGTTTGAGTTAAAAACCCACACAGGAAATATTTTCTTACTCTATACTAGGTTAGCCATGGTCTTTCTTAATTGGCCTCTGCCTTTTGATATTGTTTCTTGCTTTTCAGTGATGCCCATGAAGTGTTTGCTGAGCGCTGGGCAATGAGTGTTGAAGAATGAGCAGCTTGAATGGCTTCTGTGGGCTGCAGGCTCAGCTCTGAGCTCTTTTGCAGCCAGAGATCAGACCTGGCTCCCTGCTAATTGGTAGGAAGGGAAAGTTCTGGAAATACTTAATCTTGATAAACACTTCCAGTAGTGTTCCTGCTGGAAGTGTCAGAAACATTCTCTGTAGTGCAGCTTGTGGTGGGTACTCACTTCTTCTTTCAAAACTTTCTATGTTGTAGTGCTGTTTCTGACTTTGGCACTTTGGCTGCTTTCTAACACACTTTCTAAATCTGTTTGTGAACTCCTTGTCACTCTCAGGGCTGGGTCATTCCTGGTCCCTGAATAGGGAGCTCCACCTTCACCTGGACAGGAACATGAGTTGAGCAATTTTTTTCTAACCTGAAGAACTCTGAACAAGTACTCATATTTGTATGAGGACTGTGCATGTTTATAGCTTGAGTGTTTATGTAAATACATTTCCATGCAGAACTTAAGCATTCCTTGAGGATCTGAAATGTATGTTTGGTCTTATTTTTGTTCAGCATGTTTCCTTTTCTATACTAAATGTTACAGAAAAGAGAGTTGGCTGATGATCCTCTTTAGTTTTTCTCCAATTTTTATTTTTTTCTCTTCACTGAGGGAGCTTTCAACTTTTCATTCATGAAAATGATTCACTCTTCATTTATTCCAATATGCTCTTGCTGAGACTCTGCAGGTCACTTTATAACCCACTGTGCAAGGAGTTAACTGAATTTCTTTGGATTCTTTTTCCAAACCAGCTATTTCCTCCAAATTGAAGGAGTAATCCAGTGTAGTTTAAAGCTATTTTTGCTAGTAACTGTTCGTAGTTTATAGGTTTAACCTCACACGTTCAATAGCATTGTAGTGTCCTTCATGGTAGTAACACATCTTTTGGCTTCCACTTCTGTGCTCTCTCTCCCTCTATAGGTTCAGATTTTCCTAAATGAGCAAACCTCAATGTTCATCATAGTTTTCTGTGTGACAGTAATGGAAACCGTGGGTCCTAGTTCTTCAGAGCATTCTTCTTGGTGGTTATATTTAGAATTTCCCCCTGGTCCCTTTAGGGAGCGATTAAATATCTCTGTGGAAAGGGGGTACAATGATCAAGAGGTGAAGAAGCCCCAGGGTGCCTTTCTGGAACATTATCAAAAGGCCTTTAAAGGAGTTAAAATACATTGTCTCTGTGGGTTTTTTTAATCCTCCAGCCTGTATGAAGCACTTCACCTCCTCCTTTCTTCACCATGGGTGACAAATGGAGAATTTGAAAGACTGCTGAATACTGTGCATTTTCACAGTAGGTCAGGTGTTTAGCACAGGTGTTTCTGAACTAGCATTGCATTGGTAAAGTGCACTGTGCTTGATGACTTTACAATTTCCACTTCTGTCCATGTGAAGTAGGAGCCTTCCATATGCAGCACAGGCTGCAACTTCAGTTTGTGAACATGATCCTTAGCTCGAGTGGAAGGGCAGGTTTGGATCTTAGTCACAAAGAAGAGAGTCAGCTGGGGAAGCTGCCAGAGATCTGGCAGACTCAACAAAACTGGGGATCTGAAAAGGTGTCCTGGTGAATTTAGCCCTTTTAGGTTCTGGAAATCAATTACACTGAATTTCTGATTTTTCTTAATTCTGATTGTTATTCCTAAAGATTTTTAAAATTTTTTCAGTCAAGGATGGATTAACAAACTATTATTTTTTTCTATTCAGCACTTACTAAACATGATGCAATTTTATTACATTTTCCTTTATTTATATTCAGATTACCAATGTTTTTAAAGAAGAAAAAAAAATCTGAGTTCTATGATAAATACTTGTGCTAAAAGTCATGAAACTTGCAAGTTAAATGAACATTTTTGCATGGAATTCTCATAAGATCTGGGATATCATTCAGTACAACATAGAGAAAAAAAAGAATAATACAACTTCAGAGATAACAGCAAGCAGAATTCAATGCTTTAATTTATGAATGTATTTGCACATTAATTTTGTATTTGTGTAGTCAAGGGTGCATGCTCTGTTTTTCTTCCATGTCTACTTTTCTGTTGGCAATATTCTATTGTTATTTTCATTGCTCTTATTATTAGGTTTTATTATTTTTTTGGTTTGTATTATCCTTGAACTGCAAAGCCAAATAATAAACAAGATTTTCTTGTGCAAACGGCTTTGTTAACATATAAAAAAGAAATAGTATCTATTATTAACATGTTATTGGATGCAAAGAAAGGGGCCTAGAGAAAGGCCAGGAAAACACAGGGCTAAAATGAATAAATCTTGCATAATGGTGGGTATGTCAGATTATCCAGTGCCACACTGTACATTTGTGCTTAGAGTCTGAAAGAAAATAGGTATAAATACAAACTTGTTTTTGCATTTTGCAGTGATGTGATAGGACAGAATTTTTGATGTTTCATCACAAGCAGTAGCTGCAAAGGAATTCAGATATGTTAGGCTAGTCCCACATGCATCCCTGAACACTGTGGAAAATTTAATCCAAACATTCTTTGTTTCAACATGGAAGGATTTAATGAGATGTCATGGATATAGGGTGCTCCAAGGGGGCCCAGTGCATCCTCAGTCAGGAGCTCCAGAGATAGGACAGCAGCAGAAGACAAACATATGTACAGGACTCCTAGCTGGCAGGGAGGTAACAGCCTCTTAGATGTTTTCTTTTTTTTCTCTCAAATTACCCTAAATTCTCCTCCTGGCAGAGCACAGGACCCAATACATCAGTGGTGTCATTTACCATACCTACAGCAATCTGTTCAAGCAGGTGATGGCACAATTTGCAGCGCAGATCCTGCAAATATTTATACCGTAGTCAAGTATTTCAAATCTCTTTGCTTGCTTTTGACAGAGAATCCAATGTAGAAGCTGCTGCTGTGGGGCTTTCAGATTTTTACTCTTCATGCACAAGAGTGAATTTTAAAATGGTCCTTTTCCTCCATATTCCGTAGTACCTGCCATCACCTGTAGCCCTCTTTGGATAAATTTAGATTTTTCTCTGCTTTTAACATCCAGCCCAGCATTTGAGCCAAGACCTACTTTCTCTTTGTGGGATTGTCATGCCCCTGACCTTGTGCCCAGCTCTTTTGTGGAAAACAAGCAATAATGAAAGTCACATTCAGAGTCATATCCTGATGGAGGGATCCTCTGTTGAATGTTATCTCACATTTCAGCAGCTTTGCTGGCTCCGGTGCTTGGAAACATTTACATTCCCCTCTGGATGGGATGAATCCTTTATTTTTTAAGTATTCTTGTAGCTTGTCCTTAAATATGTGCTCAACCAGATCATTCAGAGTCACTTTCTGAGAATGATCTTGGCAGAGTAAGGCTCCCATGAGTGGATACAGCCTGTAAATTCCATTTTGAGGAAATATCTTTACTTTCTCAAACACAGGAAAAAACACCAATCATGTGGAACATTTTGAGGAATGCTGCATGACTTACAGCATCTTTTCATAAAACTTAAAAAATGCCTCATTTTCAGATTTTAATGTTAATTCAAAATTCATTTATTTTCCTTTCATCCCTCCTACCTATTGATGAAAATGTTTCATCTCTCTTTTACCCAACTGTGCTGTCAGTGCAGTTAAGGTGAAAGAATACATCATGGAAAGAAATACCTTATAAAATAGTGAAAGCAAGAAATCATAAATTTTTGTAGTCATGCATCTTCAGAGGAAAACAGAACAAATGTGCTGTAGGTACAGATGTTAAGGTTTCTTGATAAGCAAGGCAAGAGAATAGGTCTGATTCTCACCCTGAGGTTATTAAGAGATAATATTTATATTGATATTTTAATGTTTTCATTGTACAGATACATTCTAGTGGGAAGTTGAAGAAATATGCAAAGTACTTATGGCTGATCTCCAGTGTGTCATGTCCCTGTTCTGACCATGGAATTACTTTGATTTTATGGGAATCTCCAATCTTACAGCAAGGCTCTCTGAGGGTTGATGTGCCTTTGTTGACCATGAAGGGCTTTTCCAGAAACTGGAAAACTAGAGTCAGTGACAGGAATGTGGCTCTGCCAGCCCTGCTGGGCCCTGTGGAATGGAATCACAGGTGGCTCTGTAGTACTGGAGAGGAAAGGTTCACGATTTTCTTTTTGCAGGCAGCAGTTCATAGTTTAAATATGGTCTGAGGAGTCTTAAAACACACCTAAAGTGCACATAAATTCACTTTAAGTCTTGCACATTGGCAGTGTGATATAGAAACTTCAAGGGGATTAAGGCACGCTCTAATTTGGAAGTTCACTTCTCTGATTTGGACAAAATGTTTCCTACAGCCATTTCTTTAGAAATATGAAAGGTGTGTTTGTAATCTGTACCTCACAAAAATATATTTACCTTATTCAGGGCCTGATTCCCCAGAGAAAGTAACATTTCCTGTAAAAATGAAGCTTTCAAGACATCATGTGCATGAACTGACTTTGGTTTTTCCATTCCTATGAGATTTTCCACTCAATTTTGTAAAATACTTACTCACGAAATCACTTTTAATGAAACAAAATCAAGTGCAGTGAGAAAATCAAACTAATAGACAGTAGTTCAATACTGTGTGTTGTTCTGTTTAAATTACTATGCTTGGTTCTCCTTGGAAAGGAGAATTTGGGATGATGGATACATTGCCTCTGGCTGATTTAGCTGTGTACCTTCCTGGATGGGTTGTTGCAGATCAAGGACCTGGCCAGAAGATCCTGATCTGTGGGTTGGGTTTCTTTTCAGTGGAAATCAGAGCAGGATTGCTATTGCATGCCAAAATCTCTCTCAGTAATAGAGCCATGGTGTTCAAGGGCACAGACCTATATCTCATATCTTGGAAGTGTTTCAGGGTCCATTGATTTAAAGATAGCCACGATCCCCTTTCATCTTCAACTGAAATTTGTGAAAATGTTACGGCTCGTGACTCACAGGGACTACAATGAATCTTGGGGGGTTTAACTGTCTCATGATGTCCTTGATAAAGTTTGATTGCTCACTAGTTTTGCCTGGAGCTCATCCAAAAGGTCCAAGCGAAACCAGTGAGCTTGAAAATCACACCCCAAAGTGCCAGAGTTGTCATCTTCTGTATTTCCATTGCTTCCCAGCAAAATTAAAGTGAGGGATGTCAGAGTTCTGACCATATCTTCTCTTATAATTCTTTCTCAGGAGTGTTTCGGGTGAAATCCTTCAAGTACAAAGTATCAAGTGCTTAAAACTCTTTCAGTTCTTCTCTTAGTGTTAGACAAAATTAAACCTAGAAACCTGTCTAATATTAGTCCCTCATACTCCTCTGACAGCTGTTTTTGAGTTTGTTACCTGTGAAGTGTTAGGTAGGATCACCCAAACTTTTTCAGGCACAAGTGTTTGAAGAGAGAAGAAAAGGCATGCCTGATGCTCAGATTTCTCCTGTGCACAACACCTGACACAGCCTGAGCTACTGGCACCCCTACTTATGGCAGAGAGGTTGGAACTGAATGGTCTGGAAGGTCCATTCCAACCCACACCTGTCTCTGGTTCTCTGTTATGGCTTGGTCATGGTGCTCTGAATGGAAAGCATCCCCTGTTCATTGCCTGGTCAGTCCTTGATTACCCCAATGCCTCCCCATAACACCTGCAGTCCCAGTTGGCTGAGCTGTTTCAAGCATTAATTCCTCCCTCTATTTGCTTAGACATTAAATGATCTCTTAGTGCAAGCCATGTTCTACCCACAAATAATTTTTAAAGTTACAAAATCTTTTTTTTTTTTTTTTTTTTTTTTTTTTTTTTTTCTGAAAGAATCATGAAATGATAATCAAACATACAGTTTCTTCTATGCTTCAAAATTATGTGGCTATCAGGTATTTTCCCTAGTGCTTTTATATTCCATTTTGTTATTTTATGAGTATGTAGGGTGGTATTTTGACTATATTTGAATCTGACCCATGAATTACTTCACTATGTACAGTGACTATCCACTGTAACTTAGACATTCATGTTTCAAATTATGATGTTGCTAATTCAATTAGATTTTCTTGCTAATCTACCCACAGAAGCATAAAATATTAAAAGGACTGTAGGAGCTGTCAAATATCATCTTACTGTTTTGCATATTTATTTCATCTTAGTTTTAAGTAAATTAATTATTCAGTGATAACTTTGAAACTAAATCATCTCTGATGTTTTGATCAGTGCACTGCTGGCCTCTCAAAATAATGACCTTTAAATAGAAATCACCAAAGCTTTTTTGCCTACACCGTGACAAAGCACTGACAAAGAACCCTCACCCTATGTTTTTCCATGTCTTATGCAGATATGGTTCTATTCTCTTTTATTTTCTGCAGTAATATAAAGCTAAGGTGTTAAATAGCCAAATCATGCTACATTTTTACATAATTAAGCAAAATCATGTCATTAAGAAAAATGAGTTGAGATTACAAAACAATCTTGGGATATAGATGCATGATTTAGACACATACCTTGTATTAAAATTAATGAGGATAGCAACAATTCCTCTCCATCATTTTGAATATCTCAGCAAAAAGCTGCAACTTGAGAATTTTTAGAGGTAAATGATTATTGATGTACATTATCCCTCACAGTGAAATTAATGGCCAGACAAATATGGTAACCAAGTATATTTCTTATAAAGTCTCATTTTGCTTTATGCTACTCAAGCAAACAATGCAATGTAGAGAGAAAAACAAGCTAAAAATAACTCACAGCCATGGGACCATTAATCTTGTTTCCTACCTCTTCAGTAACAAAACCTGAGCTTATTTTGACAAGAGGAAACAAAGGCTCTCTAGATTAAATGTTCAGCCATGTGTAGTCTCAGGGCTATTATTCATAGGCTATTAAATATATGTATGCTTTATATTTAAGGGTAGGAGTTTGTTAATCTTTAATGGCTTGCTTGTAACTGTGGATATTGATATAACAAACCTTTATTCCATGGAAGAAACAGATTCCAAGGTTCGTGTTCTTCTAGCAAGAGTTCCATCTGTAAATTTCAGATTAAAGACAGGTTTTACCTGTTGCAACTCATCTTGTGACTATGCTAAAGGACTTGGAAAGAGGGGTAGAGGATAAACTGGGAGTCCCAGTCTATATTCTAATGTGCTGTTGAGTTTAGGCATAAAAATACCACTGTTTCCTGCCTGTTGGAATAATCAAACTCCCTTTGAATCCTGTGCTTGTATTTGTGCTGTGAGTTCTTGCTCCTGATGGAAAAAGGCACGATTCCAGTACGTCCTTTCCAGCCCAAAGTGCCATATCTTGCTTTCAAAAACACACAAAAGTAACTAGTAGGCATTAAAAGTCACCATTGTCCCTCCATTTTTTTGAGGTCAAACTAGGAACAGTGGTCCCCTCCTATTTCGTGTGTGCATGTAGCAAGTCCTGAGCTCTTGTAGCATTAAGCAAAGCTCATATTGCTGAGGTTTTTGGTTTGTTTGAGTGATACTGATAGTGTAACTCAGATAGTGACTGGGTGAACTATGTGATAAAAAGATCAAAAAAGCATCCTGAGGCTCAAGTGGCCAGCCCAGGAATGAAGATCTGAATGTGTCAGAGACTCCAGAATGTGCTGTACAGTGAAGTGGTCACTCACTGAGAGCTTCAGGCTGAAGCTCACCCTCAGATTCCTTAGTGGTTGGTGGCAGGAACTCAGATGTTTGCTGTCCAATTGCCAAAGAAATCCCAAAACTTCAGCACATGCATTATGTTTCTTCATGTCTCTCTAGTTAGAGAGGAAAAACTCTGCCAGTTAATGTCAGTAGAAAACCACAGATTTTAGTCAAGCTGTTACAGAGACTCTCAGGCATGAAGCAGACATGAAATAAGCCTTAATTTTTACTAGGTGAGTGTCTTGTTCCCCTCAATGACAGCTGAATGAAAACTTGCATTGCACTGTTCTTTAAATGTCTTGCTATTAACTATGTGCAAATGTAACCTTTAGGGTGCAAGAAGCACCACAGAGCTGACTTTTCACATACCACTTTATAGAGGACTATTTCTATTTATCTCACAGGCTGTAAATGATTAAAAAAAGCAATCAGAGAAGATATAAAACTATCACTGAGATCTAAGTGAGAGAACATGGGGAATATATGTATTCCATTTGTTGAAATAAAGGCATTTTAACATCTACCCGTGAGCTTCCTTGCAATACACAGTGTGATTTGCTTTAGGCATTTTAACAGTTACAAAAAAAAACATTTCTGCAGAAATGTGCTTCTATAGGCTTCCCTGTGAGTCCTGTGTGGAGAAATTAAGAATCACTTGGGGAGTCTACAGAAAACAATCTGTAGTAACCATCAAAATGTTAGGATTATTTTGTGCATCTAGATGGACAAAATATTTGAAGGATTAACACAATACCATAACAGATTAGTTTTTCCCTAGAAAGTCACACACAGGAGCTGGACAGTGCAAATTCCCCTGGAGGCTCAGATTCGTGACTTTAAAATGGCATTGTAGGAAAAGGCAGAAGAGGCCATTTGGAGTTTCTATCTAAAATAACTATTTTTTTGGACTTCTTGTCATCCTGTGGTCAGACAAAAAGTGACAAAGACATAATTACAATGGCACATTCAAATTCACTCAAAAAAGGACTTTCCCCCCACCTTGCCCCACTGTTCATTTTTCAGCCTCTTTGACTGAAGTGATTTTCTTAATATGAAAAGAAGCACACAATTCTCTGGATGGATTTTTTTTTTTCCCATGGATATTGATTCTGGCTCAAGTTCTATAGATAATTGTTTATCCATTCAGGATTAAGCACATAAGAAAATATTTGACTAAAGAAAGAAAACAAAAGTATGTAAAATGCTCCTTGAAAGTGTGATTTAAATCAGGAAAGAGACATATTATTCTGGAAAATGGCATTGCTTTTATTTGCAATTGATAACTGTAGTATTAAAAATTATTAATTTATCTGTACTACTGTTCAAGGATAGCAAAACATCCCTGTGTGATCAACATTCTCTCCAGCAAAAATCTGAAGCACAGACCCAAACCCAATTCTATTATAACCAAAGCAAGAACAGAGACAAAAAATTTAAAATGCATACATAATTTGGAAGATGGAATGCTTTGGTGAAAGCATAAAACTGAATTTCTGAATAGACTTCAAGCTACTCCATGTAATATAATTTCATGTGGTTGTCATTTCTGCTTTTATTGCTCAGTGAGTGGAGACATTGTGTGACTAGACAAGTTTTATCTTGCTGGAGGATTTCTTAAGAAGGCTGTTTTACACATTTTTCTGAAATGTCAGTTATTTTCCAGTTAAATCAAGTTTCCAATGAGCTTTTTTAGGAAACTTCCACCAGTCTCTTTCATCCCCTCAGAACTTCAAAGTTAGGTTCAAATCTTACCTTGAATACTCCCTCAATACTTCTTTACATTGCCTGTGATGTTTATAGAAAAGTGAATTTGGAAGCAGAAAGTCAGTAGTTAGAAGGATGTGAGGGCTGAGGTAAAAGCACCATCAAAGGGGGCACCTGGTGGGACAGAACCTTGCCATATGCACTCTGATTCTCTAGCAGGTCACATTAGAAAAGGATTTAAGTAGGCATCCCGGTGTGCCTAAACCCTGGAAAAAAAAAATTATATAATATTTGCTTTTATGTGTTCCTTTTATCACTTCCCTCACTTTCTGCCACAACATTAGTGTTTTCTTAATGCTGTTTTAGAGTGTGAGTTAGACTTTATTTTCTTTTCCTGATAGGACAGAGCTTGACAGAAGCCTGTAAGCTGTGATTTCATCACACCTCCTGCGTGACCTGCGTTTGCAGTTCTCTGGCTAATTTGGAATTGTTAGGAGAAATCTCTGTATTTTGCTTTTGTCTTGGCTATAAAATTTTGCAAAATTTTGGATTCTTCCAGTGATAGAAAACTGTATATTTTCCAATTCATTTATTTCCATATCCACAGGAGGGTCTGGATCCAGCAAAGGCTGGTTAAGGTGCTGAACTGCAGAGAGGAGATGGTGATAAAGGGCTGCATTTCTTTAGACTGTGTCCCATGTGATCATTTTAGGACTGCCCCCATGGAACTCGGAAAAGGAGGAATCAAGAGATCATCAACAATTTAATTTCTTTTGGATCTATTCTGGTTTTTCAGGGGTTTTGGAATCCATAAGGCTGGAAGTCACTATAAATATGCCTATTTCTGCTCTCATAAATTGTGTTTCCCCACAGCCTACTGAAATAAGCAGATGCCACTGAGGATAATCAAGCATAGCATCTTCTCCTCATATTTTAATATAAACTAGCTTCTCAGCTGATAAGAAAAAATATGCATGTCATATAATGAAGAGAAATGAGATAAATATTAGCATATTAAATCACCTCTACCCATAAAAATTATTACGAGCATTCAGCACTTAAAGGTGAGAATGTCCTTTGTGATGAGAAGTAAACTTCTGTGTATATAAAAGAAAATCAGCTCAACAGTTAATTTTCTATAGTCCTTTTGTAATTACCTTTGATATTGAGCATTCTCTGTTTCAGAATCTAACTTCTATCTACCACTCTGTCCTTGGATTTAATCACTCTTTATGGCATCCCATGTGTTACCATGGAAATGAATGTAATGACAGATTCAACACTGTGGATTCTCTGGAAGAAACAGTATGGGGGAAAGAGTTGGGAGGGAAAAAAAGGTAAATATTGAATTTAAATAGGTTTCTTTTGGAATTAGCAATTGTGAGAAAAATGGATGTTGGCTGAAAGAAGAATGGCTTAGAATCTAATGTGTGCATAAGGTTTTGAGTCTGTAAGGTTCTGTTTTGCTTTGCTTTGCTTTCTCGTTTTGCATTTTTCTTTCTGTGTTGAGCAACTGTTCATGTCATGGAGTCCATTGAAGTCAGTCCTTCGTGCTTGTGCAAAAAGTGCTTCAGAAACAATGTTAACTTGCAGCTCTGGAGGTTGTTAGTGCCTGGAAGTCTAAGAAACTTTTACATTTTCATCTCAGTGGTGAGGAAGTTTGGATCTGTACACATTCCCCCTTTTCTCCAGGAGAATACATGGTACAGCTGTAATTGTTTCCTTGGGATGCTTTGGGATCATGTTATTCACCATCAGGAGAGGAGATGGGCTTTCCTGTAGCTGTAAAAACTGTCACTTTTCCAATCAGTTAAGGATATTTCCCTTCAGTAATAAATGCATAATGGGTAACTAATGAGAAATGGATAGTTCAGTGTGTTTTCTCTGACTCTGCTCTCCAGGAATGTTAATAACTGGAGATGGCCATGGTGCACTTTTCAGGAATGAAGTGGGATTTTCTTTCTGATGTCCATTACATGCCCTCAGGGAACACTAATATGATCATGACCTGTGAGCTGCAAAGAATGGAGGTGTTCCCCTTGCTACCTTGCTAACAAAAGCATATTTTAACCAAAGCAAAACATATTCAGCCTACTTAGCTTCTGCTGCAAAGGATTAGTTCCATTCAGCACTATCTGATGGAAGTGCCACTGGGTCAGGTGTCTCATGGAAGCAAGTGTCCTGCCCCTATCATTGTCTTCCCTGTTTAACCACAGCTACCTTCAAGCTTTGGTTAAATTTTACTTTTAATTTTATTGCTGCATGTTCAGCTACCACTGATACTTTCCACAGATATTACTTTAACTTACCCTGTGAATCTTGAGGACAGATGTTTGGCACTCTCCATAATCTCTTTCAGTGCTCAGTTCCTCATAGTCACAACACCCACGCTGTACTTTCTAGCACAGGCTATTCATTTTTTAATTTGTAGTATCTTTTTTTGTTTTGTTTTTGTATTTAAGGATGTTGTACAAACCATACTCAACTGCCTTGTCACTAGACTAACCAGTAACATCTCTTTCAGTCTTCCCCAACAGGTAATATTTTCAAGTCATAGAATGATTTTTTGTGGGGATTCCCTCAATTTTGTGGATGTCTTAGATGTTGCAGTGTCCCACATGGATCACAGTGCTTTTAGATTTTACCAAAGCTGAAATGAATGAAAGGTCCTTGCACTTCCCTCATAGGCTTTGTTTCCAATAGAAAAGATCTACATTTCATCAAGATTGGGGTTTTTTCAGCACTATTGAACTACTGATTAATTTTTAGCTTGTCACACTATCCTGTCTTAGATACTTTTAAAAAAATCAGCTGTTTCGATAGCTATTCTAGGACCTGTTCCAGTCCATATTTGATTAAGATTTTTATGTTTCTGCATGGGGCAATATTGTCACCTACTCCAGGGCAGTGCAATCCTTCTGGGAGCAGTCCCACCTGGGTGTGCATAGCATAGCACTACCTGAGCAACAGGGAGCATCACTCAATCTGAAACCTGCTCTGTGGAGTCCTTGGGAATGAGAGGAAAAGGGCTGCTGGCAGCAGGTGATTTGTCAACTGCAATCACACCTTGAACACCACAGTAGATAAAATTTGGTCTCATTGTCATCAAGTCCATGTAGGGTTTCAGTCCCACCCTCTCAAAGTAATGACTAAATTCAAAATAACAAGCACTTCTCTTTGTAAAGGTGCCATCTGTGAGATGTTCAGCCCACAAGACTTTAACACTCTGCAGTTCTATATCTGCAAAAATGTTCTTTGATCAGGTTGGTGATCTGCCTTTTAATGGATCAGGCAGCCCATATTAATTATTGATGTTTTGTATTTAATGTTTTATGACAAAGCAGTAAGCAAAAAGCTTTGCATGTGGATAGTCAAAACATTTTGATCTATTTTTTGGCCAGAGTTTTATCAAAAGGAATAAATTATCTTGAAGATACAGCATTTTAGTAAACTAGAGATATCAATTATATTTGACATCATCATGCTTCAAAAAAGTCTTTGTTAAGGATATATTTTCAGCACCTATTTTTAATACTGCAATTTACGGACAGTTTTGATATGTGTATGGGTTTTTTAAACATTATGTAATGTCTGAAAGAGAATTTGTAAGCATCTCTATCTGGTGTTGGTCATCCATGTGTAATTTTGCTTTTCTAGTGAAATATTGTGTGAAAATTAGACTTTCAATGAGGAAAATATCAGTGGACATACACAAAGATTAACTAAAAAGTTTTGAGTTAGCTTCAACATTGCTGGGAACAAATTCCTCCCTTTTTTCACTAAGCAAATTTCTTGAGGAAATGGGAATTGAGAATTTAACCATACTCACTTGTGACATTATTTAAATAGCAACATGTAGCTTCCAGTGTGGTGAGGAAAACAGAGTTTCCTTGCATTAAGTATCCTGCACTGATCACCTTACACATGATGAAATTAATCCTACCACTGATGTGGAACAGGATCTGTTCTCCAAATATTCTGGTTTCCTCATTTTGTTGCCCATATTGACAAACCCAAGGTATTTTCATGGCTCTATTTATTCACCAGAGGAATTCTTACACTGCTACCAGAAATGCTTCTCATGGCATTTTCTCTTCACGTACTGAATCAATTACAGTGAGTGGCCTTCACTTCAGGAAGAAAGAAACAAATGCTTCCAACATTTGTTAATTGAAACAAATTACAGGTATTTTCAAGATTAGCTTTTGCAAGGATGAAAAAATGGTGATGTGACATAAAAAGAGTTACTAGATATTCAAATATCTCCTGGTTGAGAGCTGCAAGAGCAGGAGAAGTTCTTGTAGAGAGTGGAGAAAAGGAAGTTTTGCTTCCCCTTATCTTCCTGAGCATGTGTATGGCATTCTTCTTGGAGTATAGGCTGCTTTGTCCAGTGTTGGAAGTTGTTTCTAGAGGCTGAAGTTAAGGTTGAGCCATCTGAAATCACTGATGTTTAATGCATTTTAGTGAAAAGAAGGGATGCTTGGTTTGTGCTTGGAGTGGATGGCTACACTGGCAATATCTGCTTTGCCGCTGCTTCTTCTAATAACAAACTAATACTTCTACCTTAATGTCATCGAGTAACCCTTCAAAACCACTCCCATCAATGGATAGGAGGCAACTGAATTTTATTTTACCTTTAAAATAATTTTTATGCTTTTCTATTTAATTGAAGATTTACAATTACTGATTAAAGCCCATGAAAATGTCTGCTATAAGAATTTGAATCAACACATTTGTGTGGCTTTTAAAGACAAGAGGGCAAAGAATAGAGTTCTTCATCTGACTTTCAGAAAGCAGAGGCAGAGGCCCTCTAATTGCTGCAGTCCTTTGACTAATTACCTCTTATAGCTTCAGCTAAGCCTCAATTGATTCTATAATAATTGGGTGTTACCAGGGAGGACAAATATCAGAAAGAGCATCTTTGGTAGGAAAAGATTTCCAAGTTAGGTACGCTGTAATTACTCAAGGACAGACAGCTTTGAAAAACAAGCATATAAGAAGGTCAGGCTGAGCAATTATTTTGGTTTAGAATAACCCTTCTCTGGAATGTTATTACTTGTCATACACAGTGATCAGTGTCAGGAAATGGCCAACAACCTTCTGCTTCTGACTCCTGGGGTGAACCAAAGCACATGTGAAGTTGTTAGAAAGAGGCAGCTCTCTGACAGTAAATGGGAAGCTCTGAAGATTTCTGCATCAAGAAATAATTTTCAAGTGTGAATTAATAAACATGGCTCACAGAGTTCAGCGTGCTGGATTTCAAGTATTTTTTTTTAAAGTCTGGCCGTTAAATCTTGCAGTAGCTGATCTGTAAAACAGGGTAGCTGATGCAGGGGCATAGGTTGCAACTACTAAAAGTTTTGCTGAAGGATTTGAGTATTCAGTGGTCTAAATCATGGTAGAGCTAGAGTTCAGCACTGAGAGTTGCAGAGGATATGCTGGCCTACAACAGAGTACATCTCACCTTCCATATTCTGTGAGATAACAAACTCTACTAAAAACTTCTATGTACATTTTCTTAAGATAATTTATCAGAAATGAATAATGTAAAATTATTCTTTAAAAATCAAGTAAACCACTGTGTAACAACAGCCCTTCACTAAACAATCTGCTGCTACTGGAAGAGACACTTATTGTAATTTTAAGTCCTTCTCTGCTCCACATAGAGTGGGGAGCAGGCTCTGAGGACACCCTGTAAAGCAGGAAAGAGAAAGGATTTGCTGTAAAACCAGGGGTAGAAAAGGAGAGAGAGCAGTGGGGGATTCATATGCTTACAAAGTAGAAATGGGTCATGTTGGGTGGAAGAAAATTAACCTCAGGACAGCAGAGGAGTGACCTGATGAAGTGCAATGAAAAGGAGGGACGAGATCCGTGGGTGGGGGAGGGAGGGGGCTCTGTGTGCTGAGCACTGGAGCTGGCAGATGAAGGGCACAGTGCAGCCAAACAAGGGGACGAACCTGCAAGTGATTAAATAGACAATTCAAAAGACATTAAGTTCCTCTGGAAGACAGATGGAGTTGACATTAGGAGAAGAAAGCAGCAAATAGAAATGGGAGGAGCAACTGAACTTTGAGTTTCTCTCTAGAGATGAATTTTATGTAGTTTTTTTGGGGTTTTTTAAATGGAATTGGCAAAGCAGATGACAGACTCAGAGAAGTGATGGCTTTTCTTTTATTCACTTCCAGTAGATCTTGTCTGCATGCAGATCTGATCCCCACCCTCCTATCAATCACGAGTGTCTGGTACACCAGACGTTTAGGCTGATTAATTTGTGTTAACATTAACATGTGTGACAACTTTTGCTGAATATCACTAATAACTGTTTGGGGCAGGATTACCTGGGTTTACTCTGAAAAAATATCTGAGTAATTTTAATAGATTATTGTACATGATGAGCATTTGAAAGAGGCCTCTGCTGCACAGCTCAGAATTGAGTCTGGAGTTTGATACTCCCCTCTAATTTGGATGTATTCAGTTTTGACTTGGCTCATTATGAATGGAAAGACCAGCTGCAAAATTCAGATGCTGTTCTAAATTTGGAACCTGAGACTTGCCAGAGGTCAGGGACTTTCAGAGATAAAAGTGAGGTTTAGAGCTATCTCTAATAGGAAGATAATATATATTTTAGAAGGAATGACTCCATATTTCCTCTCATCAGTGATTTACCAGGTACATCACACAGTGAAGGTTTTTACGAAAACTCTGCTTGTATGATCCTCAGTGACAGCTCTGTGTATTGCCTGGATCAGATTCTGATCTGTTACTGTCCTAAGTCAGCTGTAAATCTGTAATATTTCTATTAGGTATGAGGATGGAGTAGCATAAGGGAATAGTATGGATGGCATATATGAGAATGCATGTCACTTATAATTGTAACAAATAGCATTAGTCATTACACTTTACAAGTCCTGAGGGCTGGATCTGGAAAACAGTTCCGTGCCTAAGGCAGGATTTAGGCAGAATTAAGATATTATATTCCAAAACTGTAAACCAAAATAGCTGTTTCAGCTCTCTCCTGAAACAGGTTGCCTGTGTTTTTGACTTGCTATTTTCTGTAGGTGCCAGAGCAGATGATGCTGTGTTTAATTCCCACAGGGGGCCCAGTTGACTGGTGTACCCCAAACTGCTTTACAGCCTGGCAGAATTATACTCATCAGGAAATGCAGAGATTTAGTATTTGCCTTTTCATTACTGTAGTCCAGGTCTTTCCATTTCAAACCTAAATGTCAAGCAATATTGGGATGCCAGGCAACGTTGGGATCCTGTGGGAGCGAGAGTGGCAAACCAGGATACAGCACCACAGAGATGAACAAATTCATCCTGCTCATCTGAGCTCAGGTGCTGATTCATAGCACTGAAATTTTGCATTGTGCCACTGTGCTTCTGGGGAGGAGAGAGATGGGGAATGGTACCTGAAGAGATTTGCCAGGAGGGGAGGGAGAGGAGCTCTGTGCCATGAGATGTGGCCGTCAAGCGCTGCTGAGCAGTTCAAACCCACACAGGGAAGGGCTCAGACCCCTGCCAGCATCCCCAGCTCTGAGAGATGGCTAAAGAGCACAGCAGGGAGCTCACCCAGGCTTGCACTGCTCTGCTAAAGATCTGAAACCTGAATCACTCAGGTGTCACCCTGCACACATTTTTCAGGTGCTCTCAATGTGCATGCTGTTGATTTTTGTCTCCTACATCTTGTCCATGATCTATGGCTTGCATCAAGGTTTCATGCATTTAAAGTACCTTGCCTACTGCTTCTTTTTCTTTTGCTTTGTAATAACTCAGTGAGTTTTGAATAGAGCCTATCTGGCTGCATTTTAACTAGAATACTTTTTTCATGTAGTTCTATGGAAATACTGACTTTTTCTCCCTCTTTGGAGATTTGTCCTACCTCTGTGTCCCCTCCTTGCCTTAATTTTTGGAGCACATGTGACACTGCCTTATTCATACTGTAAGGCAGGGGACTTACAAAAAGCACTAACATGAAAAATCAAGTTGATGGTTCAGTGATGTTCAGAAGTACCCCAGGGATACAGCCTTTGTGTTCATCTAAACTTCCTGCTTGCTGGCTTCACGCTGTGATCCATGGAGCACTGAGGTACAATTAAACCTGGGTTAAATCAGCTCTGTAGAGAAAAGGAACTTCGTTGCATTGAAGAATTTTCTGTGATGCCTGTGTATAAATTATACAGCTTACCTTGTAATTTTACTTATTTTAGAACTAGGCCTAAGACTGAACAGCTTTTTTTTGTGTAGGGGAAGGCAACAGGACTGTTAACTCCAATTAGAGCTGCACTAAATTGCTCAATAACTTGGAGCTCAAGACAGCTGTAAATCTCAGAGCAGCTGTCATGCCCATTCAGTGGAAGTTCAGCATCTGAAATGCTTGTCTAGAGATGAGGCTGAGGAGATCAGACCTTGTAGGCATTGCGTGTAATCTGAAAAGAGGCCCTGGATGTAGACTTTTGGAAGGGTTGATCCATACATTTAAAACAGGTGGGGTGAGATGCAGTTAGCGACTACTTGGTATCTGAAACACTATCCACTGTCCTTGATGCAAATCCCAAAAAACAGAATCCTCTGGGAATAGGAACAGCAGTGGTTGCTGTTAGGCTCGATAGAGACATCAGGAATAAATTTCACCTGCTCATCCAGGAGGAATTTCTGTCTCTGTCTCAGTAGCAACCAGCTCAGCTGGAGAGGCAACATCTAAACAGCTGCTCACTGACTCGTTTGTGATGTCAGTAATATGAGCAGAAATCACAGAATGTTGTCATTTTAGTTGCATAAATCCAGGCAAGGCTTCTCTAAATCTTGAAAGAGGGTGGAGGCAAAGTCTCCCTGGCTTTCTTTTATTATGATGAGATGAACTATGCACAAGGTTCACCTGTGGTCTCAATTTCCTCTAAAAAGAAGGTGAATAAGTGGTTCGTGTACAGGTGTGTAGTACAGGATTGCCTTTTAATCCTATAACATAAAAAACAGGTTGAATAATAGGACCACACCCATTCCTCTGAATATCACTGCTGACTATACCTCCAATTATGCAGCTGGTGTGCCCTGGGGAATAATCTCTTTCCAGTGCTTCTCTGTTACAGTGGTTTTACCTATTGCATTTGTACAATGTGTAGTCATCTTTAGCCAGATTGGGTCAGTGTGGCACCAATTAAAGCTCAAATTGAAGTAAGAAGTGCTATGAGAAAAGTATGGAGGTTTTTTTCTCAAAATAAGAACTTAACTGGATGAATGTTCACAGTGTTACCTATTGTGCTTCATTTAGTTTCCTGAATCATAATCAAGGTGTCTAATGGCTCTGTAGTCTTCACAGGAAAGTAACTATTTGCATGGCAGGTTGAAAAGGAGTCAGTGTTAGAAAATTTCAAAGATAAAACCAAAATCAGTTTATGGCTTGTGTCACCATTCCTTTCTCTGAGATTAGGGAAGTCTAATACTGGAATAGTATTTGTTTTATACATGGGACTTTAACCTACCACAGTCTATCTTGCACAAGTGACAGGAAGCCACCTATGGTTCAAATAAAGTTCTAATTTAAACCTATAAATGTGTGAGGAAAAGATGAAAATCAGGGGAAGGTATGGCTTTCTCCTTCACCTCTTTCCTTATACTTGCCTTATACATTTGAGCATGTTGTCAGAGGGCTTTGTTTCTAAAATGGAGGCAGACATGCACAGCTGGGAATATGTTCTTTGGAGTTTGCTTCTGGTATTTGAATCCTTTTAGTTGTTACAAAGGGCTCAAGTGAGATGGGTTAATACAATTACAGTCACAAAGAGGATCTTGGAGCAGTGCCTTGTTCTAATGGTTGGGGTACCTGCCTGCCTTAGTCCCAGGTGTGGAAATCCAGGCCAAAGGAAATTGCTTTGTCACTCAGCTCATCTTCAAGCCCCAAAACAGGGTGAGCTATACCTGCCTCATTTGTGACAAAACTTAAATCTCCAGTCATGACAACTTCCTATGGAGCTTGTAGAATTCTTGCCAGAGTTTCCCAGTGGGGAAAGATGCAGTTTATATATTCTCTCTCACTTCAGCTCAAAACTGTTTCTGCTTCTCTTTATCACAAGCAGATTACTCCCACATTGCTGGAAACTTTTATATATGTGAGTAGAGCTATCATGGACATCTCCCCTAGACAAAATAAATGGCACTCTAGCCCTTTCTTCCTTCTGTTTGCTAACATTTCCTGATGTGCTGGTTATTCTCACTCACCTTCTCTGGAATTCATCCAACCAGTCCAGCTCAGTCTCTCTTGAGCTGCAGTGCCTTGTGCCAGTAATTTCTCAAGGTTGTCCTGCTGGGCAGCAGAGCATTGCTGCACTTCACACATCTCTCATGGAAGCCTTGTTCATACACCTCAGGAGAGTTTTTGCCTTTCAGTTCATATTATCTAGCTCCTGCCCCCTTGACCTGCTCCTTCACCTCCAGTCCCTCACCTGGACTTTGCTCAGCTGATTGTTTTTCTCTGTAAAATGCTGCTCTTGCCTTTATGAAATTGCACCTTATTTGTGTTGTTTTTTCTTCCTGACAGTTTCTCCAATTAGTCAGGCTTGCTTTGAATTCCAGGCCTGTCTTCCCAGTTGAGGATGTCTGTGAATGCAAAACCTTGCTCACCACTCAATCATCAAGGTCACTAATGAAAAATATTGAATTGTTCTGCATTTGGAAGTAACACAGGGAATACTGTTCACTACAGCTTCCACTTTGGCACTGACAAAGTGATTTTCTCACAATACTTTTCTAGCCAGTTTGATACCAGCTTGATAGGCAGTGATTCCCAGCTCATTTGTGAAACACTGGCACTAGAAAAACAACTGCCTGCCTGTTCAATTTGGTTACCACATTTCTGGCTCTTTGATAAACAGTGAAGGGAGCAGACATCCATCCATGATAAAACTTTGAATGCAAATTTGTGCTCCTAGAAACCAAAGTTGTTCTTATTGCTAAAATAGAAAACAGTCTCAAACCCTGCCTGTGGAGTGAAACCAGCACGATCTCTCTGCCAAAACTGTCAGCAAGATTGGGAATCTGTTCCCCTCCAGGGAGCCTGGACTGGATCTTGCCCAACCTGTCCCTGTGTCCTGTCCTTTGGGCTGGTTTGAGCTGCCCATCTGTTGTTTCAGCAGATGCACAGTTTTGGT
Organism: Eopsaltria australis; assembly: GCA_034509425.1. Taxonomy (NCBI): domain Eukaryota; kingdom Metazoa; phylum Chordata; class Aves; order Passeriformes; family Petroicidae; genus Eopsaltria; species Eopsaltria australis. The sequence goes on from JAVTVJ010000112.1 coordinate 62,473, forward strand.
GTCCCATGATCAGACCTCCAAATATAAATGCCACCTTATCATGTATTTTTAGGTACCATTTCCATGGTCTCCTTAGCTTTCTGTTGGAGTCTCTCAGATGAACACTCAGCACAGAGCAGTTGTGTACAGAGCTGGCACTGTCCTGTAGGCTGCTGCAGGGCTGAGGTCAAGTCATGTGGAATTTGAAATCTGATTTTTCCGAAGGTCTTTCTCAAATCCAGCTAATGCAAAGACAGCCTAAAAAGTTTACCTTAGGCTGTATGGACAGGATGGGAACTGTGGAGATGAAGGCTGAATGTCCTTAAAGTGGTTGACACCAGGCTCTTAAGGTCTTTTGGACTGCAATTGCAACAATTTTGTTTTTTAAACATCATCTTAAAACTGGAGTAATATTTACAACAGACTTTGCATTAACATCTTTAACTCTGAAAACACACACACAAAGTAATACCAAATCACATCATAGAATTGGCTACTGTCAAATATTCAGGCTTTTGGGCTTTAGGTTAGCACACACTTTAAAAAGTAAAAGTTCTTTGACTGAATGGGTAATTGAGCAGACAGTTTGTCTGTCCCTGTCAGCAAAAGAAGACATGCAGCAGCTATTTAATTAAAAGTTTCCCACACAGGTAAACCTCCTCAGACCTCCTGAAGTTAAAAAAAAAAATCTACCTCTGATGAAAACCTGCACTACTATTTGTTCAGTTTAAGAATTGTTTTTGGATGTGCACTGTGAGCTGGTTTGGAAGAGGATTGCAGTGACAGAGGCAGCACATTCTGTGCTGCTTGGATCCTGCACACTCTGAAGCCAGAAAAGCAAATTGACCTCGCTGAAACGAACCTGTTTTACTCTGGATGCTTCAAAGGGATTCAATCTCTCTGAATAGTTCTACCAGAACAACCCTTATATGAACAAAGCTTTTCTGTAAAAAGCAGCTTTCACAGAAAGGGCAAATACCCATAAAATCAGGATATGCATAAATTGAAGTAGTTGTTAAACCTTCAGACCTAGGCTTTAATTGTGCTCTCAAAAAGGTATTTTTCTGCTTGAAAATATTTCCAGTATTATGACCTCTCCCTAGTTAATTTGTAGTTAATTAACAGTTTGTCTTGGCTAACCTCAGCCTGCTACTCAGCCCCATGCAGCCGCTTGCTCACTTCCCCACGGTGGGATGGGAAAGAGAATTGGAAAGTCAAAAATGAGGAAACTTGTGAGCTGAGACAAAGAACACTTCCCAAGGGCAGGCAGGTACAGCCATAGCCAGGAAATCTGGGGTTTGTTACCTGTTAGTGGTTACTTGGGAGAACAAACTCCATCCTACAGAAAGTCCCTTCCTCCTTCTCCCCACAGCTCGGGATGGGATGGGATGGGATGGGATGGGATGGGATGGGATGGGATGGGATGGGATGGGATGGGATGGGATGGGATGGGATATGATATCCCTTGGGTCAGTGGGGATCAGCTGTCCTGCCTTGTGCCTCCTCACTGGTGGAATGGGGTGAGAGGCAGAAAAGGCCTTGGCTCTGTGTGAGCTCAGCTTAGCTGCAAGGAAATATCCCTGTGTTATCAACTCTGTTGCCAGCACAAATCCCAAACCCAGCCCTATCCCAGCTGCCATGAAGGACATTAAATCTACCCCGGCCAAGACCAGGACACAGTCACAGATTTCAGAATAACACAGTGGCAAAGATGGTCTTGGTAATCAAGATTTCTATCTCCATAAGTAATTGAAGCTCACAATATTCAAGGTCCCATCAGAGACAAGTTTGAGTCTTTGTGGGTCTTCTGACAGCAGTTTGCTTTTCTAAACTTTATTTTGTCTGTCATTCAGGACATAAAAAGTCTTGGCTGTGAGCACTGCAGTGAGCAATGTTTGGAGAGGAAGAGTGGGAGTTAAAATGTCTGGCTTATTTTCTTTGCAGCTGTGATAACTCAGAATAATAACAATTGTGCCTCTCTTCAATGAAAAAGGAGTAGTCACACTCATGGCTCTTGAAAAGCACTTGGAGACTCATGGGAAGTAAGCAAAAAAAAAAGAAAAATGTAATTTAACGTGGTTATTTGTTGAGATAAAGTACAGTGTAATCAAATACATCCCCTAGAAGTGCCTGTGCATAAGCATTTGGCACTGATCAAGTGTAATGCTTAAATTTTTATATTAAATTAGGTTTATAATGGCACAAGTAAAACCTAAGTTTACTTACAGCGACTTTTGCTGACAGAAGCCCTAAAATGGGATGTTTTGAATTACACACTGCTCATATTTACATCTCTTTCTGCAGTATATTTGTTCAAAAAGCTCTTGGAAACTCTGGAGATGAGATTTGTGAAAAAGACCTAGAGGAGTATTATTTATGTTCTATCTTTCGTCTTCAGCCTTTCCAAAATATAGAGGAAATGTTGGAGACCTTCTGGATAATACTGTTTCTGTCACTGGTGAGCAAATATTGGCTGGCTCTTCCACTGTAGTCTTTATTCTCATTAATGTTCACTTCAAATGAATGAGCTGCATTTTCAGACAAATTCAGGGAGTCATGTTGCTTTCTACTCTGGATAAGAATTTCAACTGAGAGACATTTTTTTTCCTCCAACTCCTTCATTCACAGCTTTCAGAAACATTTACAGTAAAAGTTCAGAGCAATTTCTCCTTCTTTAGCTGTGTGTTTCTTGTGTGCAAGTGATAAACAACAAATTTATTTCCTCTTACAAGTTAGATTGTGGAGGGTATAAAATTGAGGTGCTGTAGAAAAGCTTCCATGCAAGATGTTATAGAAGAGGATGATGATTCAATTTAAAGACAAACATAACCTCACACTCATCCTCTCACATTAATATATTTTTAAGCACAAAGACATGTAATGCAAGTAGCTCAAGTACCAGGATTTCTATCCAGGAGGTCTGAACAAGGTTTTGCACTGAAAAAGAGGATAAAAGATACTGCCCAGCAAAGAAAAGAAAAATAAAATTGCATTAAGTGAGAATAAAATTTTAAAGTTGAAGCTTGTTAAAATCAACAAGTTTTCTGGAATAAACATTTTCTCTCTTGATATTTTATGCTCTATAATGAGCAGCACTGTTGCCTAATTGGAGATAATGTCATTAGCTGCCAAAGATGATTAAAAATATGTTTTTATAAATCAATTTTTAAAAACTCCTCACTCCCTTGCTACTCTGCTAAACTGATAATAAAAGAAGTGATTCCTTTATTGGACTGAGTTCTACAGTTTCACTGGTGTAAAAATCTAATTTTGAATGAAGTATGCAGAGAAGCAACATTCCTGAAAATAAGATGTGGAGCTCTTGCCCAGCTGTACATCTCAAAACTGTGCACAGGGATGAGCTGTGTTACCTCTGCTCCTTGGTCTGGGCCAAGTTTGTTACCTCTGCTGGAGAGTGTGAATTACCTCTGTGTTGAGTCTTGTGTGAGCAAAGAAAAGGTGTTTTGGGTCCTCACCTCATTTACTGTCATTTACATCTTGTGATAATTTATTCCCATCTCACAAGTGTCCTTTCATTTAAATGGTTTTAACTACTGTTATAATTTAAATGTATATAAAAAAATAAATATCAACACTGTTCACATCACCTTGTTTTTGAGGCACTAGGGCAAAAAACTTCCCACCCCCACTGCAAACACATAAAAAGGGATTAAGTTTCATCAGTAAGGCTTTGGACTGCTATTGTGATCCAGAGACCTTTAATGTTTCTCTTAATTTATCTTACTGTCTTGTCTGCTGGCCTTCAAAACAACCAGCACAGAAATGGTTTTGTCGTGATTTGGTTTCTCCTGCATGCAGTGCAGATCTTAATCTAGCTGATCAATTATCTTCAAGGAAAAGGAGAGCAAGTATTAGAGTTTTTATATCTGTGCTTGTTTAAAGAAGGCAGCCAGGTCCTGGATAATTAAAGTACTATTTAATTATGTGAATCTGAGAATTTACTTGGATACTTAATTCTGTTTTTTTCTGTTACCTATTACCTCCAAAATCTATTTTGCTGGCTCCATGTCTTTAACCACCAATTAGTTGTTTATAGCCGTGAGACCTCCACTGCCATCCCATGCCCCCTCTCCTCTGTCCTGCATCATTGTCTTTTATTTTCTTCCATGTTGAAGAGAGAAATATTTTCCCCAGGACTTGATTCATCTTTCTGACTTTCCGTCTTGATGGTTTGTCCATGTAATTATTTATCTTTCAGGAAGCTCCATTGTGAAGTGTCTTACTTTATTCAGTGAGGAAAACCAGCTAAAAAGCTTGAATTTCTAGTGTGAATATTCTGAAAAGTTGTATCAATTCCTTCCAATGTCCCAAATTTTATTTTAGATTTGGACCATTTGGTTCTCAGTGGCACAGAGCCCATCTATGAGGTATGGATAAAAACAATAAGAAAACTCAGGGTACTGAAGAAAATTGTGAGGTTCTGATATGATAATGTGCTTTTTCTTTACACCTACAGTTAAGGCAGGAGGTGCAAGTGCACATATAGGTGTTCTGGAAATAGCTCTAAATGCATCCTCTGCTTGTTTTATGCTGCTCTAAAATACTTTAAAGTAGCAGCAGCTATTTTGAGTAACCCATAATCTACAAAGGAAGCATGGGGGTCAGGCACAGATGGCTGACTGCAAACAGCACTGAGCAGGATCAGAGCAGAATGTCTCCTGTTGTCCAGCTCTGGTTTTCTGCTGCATGGGAGAGCTCCAAATGCTCATGAGAGGCATCTCAGGCACATGGGCTGTCCAACAGGTGATGGTCTGAAACCTCTGACACACCTCTTGCTTTTCATCCAGCCCCTAGCTGGGCATGCTCAGAAATGCCACAGGATGAATTTGGTGGCATCAATCCCTTCTCTCTGACAGGAAAAAAGCAGGAGTAGAGCTCATTTCACAAAATGGCGCACTATATAATTAATGACTGTAAAAGATTTTGATAACTCCTAATAGAAAGGTCAGAGTTGAAAATGCAATAGCTAATCCATCATGTTCTCAAAAATTGAATAGCTGCTATAGGTTATCATGGACATCTGTAGCCCAGAAACTGTGGGTAGATTAAGGGCAGACTTCTGTCATTTAGTTTTTTCTGTGATCTATTCACTCATCCCTCTGGTAGAGCAACAAAAATTCTTCTTCTCCAGAAGTCATATAGAAAATAAGATTGAGATTAATGATGTGACAGTCATAGCCTCTGATTACTTTGCCTTCCTGTGGACTGTTTTGGGAAGATATTGAACACACATATTTGCAAAAAGAAGCTTTACTCTCCCTAAATGGTTTTCCAATAAATCATGTGCAGTTTTTGTACTTTGTGTATAGAAAATTTTCCTGGAACATTGATGTTCCATGTTATTTACAGCCATCCTGAAAAACTGTTCTAGAAACTGAAGTTAACTCAGCTCTGCATAGTAATGACAAAGTACCTGGGCCATATATTTTGTTCATCAAAAATAAATTACAGAAGCTGAGTAATTAACAATACTTTATGTCTTGTGAGGATCTGGAGGAGCAACTCTCCCTCCTTTGTTTTAAAAACTTCCCAGATGATGACAATCAGGCTTAAGCATGGCTTGACCCAAGGATGTGGAGAAAGTTCAAGGCTAACCTCTCAAGAAGAGCTTTCTGAGAGGGCTTTCACAACAAATGACTCTCAGGAGGAAAAACTTGAGTTCAGTGAGACTGATACAGCACTGCTCTTTGGATTACAAGAGGAAAAAACTCTTTTTCTTTCACCAGCTTTTAAGAATTCAGGGTACAACAATGTCCTTGAAGCGTCTTCCTTCTGTAATGGACAAGGAGCTAAGGCCACTTATTTATGAAATATCTTATGAGATATTTTTCAGTCATAGCTTCTTCAAACTACACTGCAGATAACTGATGGGTACTTCATGTAAGTGTAAATGGCTTTTTTCCATAAAGTGTATAGTCACATTTTTATTTCTTTTTTATTTATAATCTAGAGATGTAGAGACAGAATGTCACTGGTTGCATGCTCCTCTCTCCTTTTCTGCACAAAATTTGAGAGGATGAAACCCAGCAGAGCTAAAGCCCTTCACAGTAAAATATCTGCTGAATTACCAGTTCAGACTTGCAGTAGAGGCTTTGTGTTGGGATTGGTTACAACTTGTCATTGCAACAATGTCATAAAATCTTTTAAAGAGTAGGACAGTAGTTTTGCTTTACTTCTACCAAAACATGCTTAGTTGCAAAAGTGGTGATTTGAGGAGGAGTTGGGGAAGCAGCGCCTGATACCTCAGCACCTCTTAAGTAACTTTGTTCCAGAAAATGGGAGTTCAGTATTCTCCAAAGAATATTGTCAAGTTGGTCACCAGAAACACAGGTATCTAGAATGAGCACTAATTTTGTCACTAATCTAATCTTGTGCGCTTTAACTAAAATTTAGTTTTTCAATATGTTGCTACAAAATACTTACTGTATTTCTTTTTCAGTCCACTGAAATCTCTCAGTTTGTTGTGGCTTTGATGGTTTTATTTTCTGAAATATGAAAATGTGGTTTCAGTTTTATTACAGGTAGCAGTAGACAAGGAATTGGGGGATTTGATAGCAAGAGTATTTGAGAGGAACCCTGAAGTTGCTGATGAGTGAGATGTCCCCCTTGAATACATTTGAGAATGTAAAACATTTTACCAGACTTTTATCAAATGTAGAAATGATTGAGAAAAAATAACAGAATTTTTTTTCCATGGGAAACTTCTCAGGTAAGACGTAGAATTTTTGTGAAAGGATTTGTCCTGTCTGCCCTTCCTTGGCAGCACTCTCACTCTGTGTGGAGAGGGCAAAGAGGGAGAGTAACAACCTGAAGATTATTCAGGTGTGAAACTCTCTGCAGGGAATTCCACATCAGTGTGCATTGTCAGGCTCAGGCAGGGCACCAGGGAAATGACTCAGCTACAGGAGTCTATATCTGTCACTGAGCGAGATGGAAGAGTGCAACTCTCTGCCTGAAGAGATAACAAACCTCCAGTGGCTGGTGGCCAGCTGCCAGCAGCTGCCAGGAGCACAGCCAGCCTGGGAGAGGCTGTGAGCTACCAGCTGGGCCTCTTGGAAAGCTAAAAGCACATCCAGGGTGCTACATTCTGCTTGCTGTTGAATGTTTTGGTGTTGGATGAATGTTCCTTGTTTTTTTTAACGCTGTCTGGTCATTAGTCATCATTATCTCTAGTCTCAGGAGAGAAGTGCAGACACTGAAAAAGTCAGGACACCTGAGCTAATTGAGGCTGTCTGCAGCAGAGAGGGGGACTCAGAGCCCTGATGATGAGATGGAAAATTATGTCAATTAGCTTCAGGAAAATGAGGTGCGAGGTTCAAGGTCTGTAAGAGATTATCTCAAGGGCAGCAGAAAGGAAGAGAAGAGATGTTAGCCTAGAGATGATTGTTTGGGTTTTCTGGCACGAAGCTTTGCCCACACAAGTGCAAAACTTGGTGTGGAGGGTTTAAAGTTGTTCTCCTCATCACCTCCAAAACCTGCTGCACTTCAGGTTGCCCAAACTGTCCACTCCATCTGTCTGTGAGGCTGCTGGTTTTGTGATCCCTCCCTCTCTGAGTCAGACTTCCCTGCCAGAGAGATGAATTGTGGCATTTTGGTACCTCTGGGGAGCTGCACCTGTGAGCCCAGGCTGTGCAGAGAAAATGCTGTGCTACATCTGGATGGGCAAACAAAACTACCAAACAGAATTAAGATTTTTTTTTTACTGTGCTTGAATAACTTTATATTCTCCTGTGTAAGTCTTCCTTGCTTCTGCAAACAAGGTTATTCTGTAAATATCCATTTTACATGCACATAGAAGTATAGATATCTCCAATTTTCTAGCAGGGCTACTTCAAAGAAACCCCAGAAAACCAAAACATCTTTTAAAACACTGGATTATTTCATGTCTGTCAGCAGATAATAATAAAGACAAGAGTCTGTGATTTACTGTTCAGTATACACATCTTCAGATTTTGCATCTCTGGAGGAATGCAGTTTTAAAAATACCAGTACATTACCCCATATTTTATTTTCATTGTTTCTATAGATAATGTCTTAAGAGAAATAAACCAAATAATAAGGCTACTACTCAAATTTACCTTTGGTATTGCTTTTGAATTAAATATATTTTAATATCTCTCACAATTTTAATATTTGATAGTAATGGTTTTATGAAGAATAATTTTTACTTTTAGGATTCCCATAGCTCTGTCCAAACTTAATCTTTAAGCACAATCACAAAGAATTTGTATATCTGCAAACATTAGGGGTAATTTGTGCAATATTACAACAGGTTATTTGAAAAAGTGCTACTTTGTGCTGCCTGCTCTTGCATTCTCTAGGGGCAGGGAGGATGTCAGCTCCCATTAGCAGGATCTTGACCTTGGATGCTCCCAGATGAGTACAGCAGGGCAGATAATTGCCTGTGTCTTAAACACAGGAACATTATAACATAAACAAAAGGGAGCAGCAATTTCAGCAAATCCTTCAGTGCTCACTGTAATTATTCTCTGGTGCAGCCAAGATACTTTAGAGGTGAAGGAATTGTCTTCTTGAGCAAGAAGTTTGGGTTGTCTGTGGCCCAAATTTTAGCTACAGTGACTAAAAATGAGTCATTTTCCTAGACCCATTCTCAGTTGGCTGAGAGAGCAAGAACTCCAGGATTCTTAATGCTGTGTTGTGAATATGTGCCTTGTGATGCTTTTTTTTCTTTTTTTTCTTTTTTTTTTTTTTTGTTTACTGGATTACATTTTCCCCTCAAGAATTGATGAAATGAGGTGCTGGGGTGCAGAACTCATAAACATTAGAAGAGATTCTGCAAAGAGCTTTGAATCAGACACATCCTTGGCAAATAATAGATGTATACAAATGACAAGTGTAATCTAAACAAATTTAAATCCATTACAGCAACATCAAAGAAAATGCATCTAAAAATCACAGTGCTTAAGATCATAAAGAGAATGTGACAAATTTTTGAAATATGAGGAGCATTTCAAAGAGGATCAAAAAGAAAGTTCTTGCTAAGATAATTTCATTTCCCCCAATGGCTGGAACAGAGGGTTTGGCCCAAGGTTAAGGCAATTAATGGGAATTATTTTCAGTATCTTAATGAGGTTTCTCACAGAAGTCAATTTGGCAAGTTCTGAGCCTGGTACCTGAGTGCTCAATAGGAACTGGGCTTATTAAAGTGAGAGGCACCAGTAGATGGTGCTCAAGAATACACAGAATTGCTTCTAACCCAGCCCTGCACACAGATTTCTGTGAGCAGCTTTCCTCCTCACGTGCAGAGTGCTGTGGAAAAAAGACAAGATCTCAAGAGAAATCCTATACATCCTGTGCATCCTGCACATCCTAAATAATGCCTGGAACCCTCTGGGTCATGATCTCCCCAAAGGAAGGGTCAGTGCAATTCTTTCTCCTTCTGTCAGGTCTGAGATGAGTCAGTAGCAAGCCATGATTGGTGTTGTCAAGCAATGCTGACAAATTTGACAGTGAGGGCACTGCTGATTGCCCTATAACCATATTTTTTATCAAAAATATGGTATTGCTTGGCTTACTCGTAGCATTCCTTTCCCAGAGAACTGTCAGTGTCAGTGAGGGGTCTCTTTAGTTTTTTAGATGATGTTGCCTGAGCTGAAATGCTTTCTCACTTCATTTTGGCTCTGGATTTTATATCAATGATCTCTTTCTAAAACTCTTCTCAATGTTATGTGTTTCCAGGCATTCTTTGTCCAAACATCTAATCTGAAAATTGCTGCCTGTAATACTTGCAAAACTGGTTTTAGAAGAAAATTTATCACAGCTCTTGCTGCTGCACCATGTAGGAGATGCTGTCTGAAACACATCCCTGGGCTTGCCATCAAGACATCTTTTCTCTGTTTCACCATGGAGAATATTCTTTGCCTCTCTCTGTGAATTTGGAAATGGATGATAGAAAGATCATGTGATCTATGGATACCTTCTGAATGATAATAGGAAAAAATAGTGTTGGAAATGGAAATTATCCCTAAAAATGACTATTGAAGGCAAAGCTGAGAAAGAAAACTCCTTTGCAATCTCAGATAGTCCTGTAAAAGTGCTTAAGAGTTTGGCACAGCACAGCTCCTCTTCTTATTCCATGAAACCAGAACCATGTTTAGACCATGAAGCCTTTCTTTATTACTCTGTCAAGTGTTATAGTCAATGATTAAAATCTCATTATACCAACTAGCAAAAGAGGGTAGCAGTTTTCTAGAAAACTTTTCATCTCTTTTATTTGTTCTCTTAAGGCAACAATGAGGAATTTCTTCTTTCTTGATCATTCTAATTCTTATTTAATGAAATTAATTCTATGGCAACTCTTGCTGAATACCTGTGGAAAAACATATGAACAATGTATAGTTTTGTGACACAGTTTGTCTGTGGTATTAGACCTTTTTAAAATTTTTACTAACTTCCAGAATAATCTGTATTTTTTTTTATCTTTCACCACACATTTTCAAAATGCTCAATAAAACATATTTTTACGCTAAGTGACAAGTAGAAGATGCATTTCTTTGCATCAGTTTAATTTCACAGACTTGTTAAATTTTGAATAGACTGAACTTCTCATCTGCAAAAGATAATTCATATTTGATGTTTGTAGTGGTTTCACTACTAGGCCACTAGAAAGATAATTAACTCCATCCCAGCTGAAACCAGGACAATGCTGCATAATTAATATGGAACCACTGAAGTATAAATGTATTTCTTTTTAAAGGTACATACGTAGTGATGACTCTGTTCCTGAAGGTTAAGAGCAGGGATGGACAGAGTGAATTCAGCTGGATGTAAAGGCTGACCCTATGAACCACCCATTAATTGTGTGTTATAATTTTGATTTGCATAGATGCTAGTAAATACAAGGTCACTAAATGCCACACGGGGCAGGGCAAGGCCTGACAGCAGCCAAGCACCCAGGAGCAGGCTGTGAGCTGTTTTCCAGTGGTTGTGTTCCCTTTTCCCATCAAAGAGACTCATTTGTCTGTCTGAATCTTCTCACTGTTGGAACACCTGACTGTGCTTGGCACTCCATTATTCTTGTGAGAATCCAAGATCATGAAGAGTCAGTGACATAATGCAGGTGTTGGGGGTTTTTTTGTGTTTGAGATCAGTTTAAAATCCTTTAGTCATGACCCCTCAGCTGTTCTATGAACTAGTGCATCTCAGTCTCAATCTTTTTAGTTTGCTCCTCTCTCTCTGTCATTTCATAGCTCTCTGTTTTCCTAATTTATCAGTGGGGCATCTCTCACAGCAGTTCAGAGTTATGCCATCATCTTTGCCCAGAGAACTTGCTCTTTCAAAAAGCAGAACAGGAAAATTATTGAAGTATCCATAAAACAGAAATATTGCTATTTTGTCAATATTTTCACCACAGCATTCAGTATATTCTGTCAAGTTCAGAACTCTATAAATTCATGTTTTACCACTGGCAAGTGCTATCCTGAACTTGCCTCTCAAGTTTTAGAGCTTTGGTTCAGATGTGCATTTAATTAACACTCCTGTAGCCTTTTCAAAAATATTTGTTTTCCACCTGACATTTAAAGTAGTAAATACAGCAGGACTTTATCAGATTTTGGGTTTGGGCTTTTTTTCCCTCTTGTACAAGTTCAATTATATCCCCATCTTTAATGCTTTTTTAAGTTGGATCAGCATTCAAATTATTCAAGCTAATCCTCTAGTCCCACAAAAACTGGAAGCAAAGAAAAAAAAAGGGCAATGAAAATGCAAAATAGGAAGAATGTACTGAAAAAAAAAATCTCTTTATTTCAAAGAAAACATGAAATTTTGGATTAAAGTTTTATCTGACTTTTTTTGATTATAACATTGTGGTCTGCTAGGATAAGGAGCTTTATTCTCCTTGTTTAAAATGCAAACTTGAGTCAGACTAAAAATAACAGATCAGAACCAGATTGACCAGTAGATGAGCTTGAGAGAGCAGGTTAACTTCAGAGAGTCTTTCCAGGGGAAGAAAGGTTAATCACCTGCCCTTGCTCTGAAAGCAACATCAGTGCCAAGCATTGGAGTCAGGGGCTGTGATTGCTCATTACCATCCCCAAACATCTCTCTCCTACTTACCATGGGGTAGCAGGATGGATAGAGACAAATTGGGGATGTAAATCGTCTTCCCTAAAATGAAATCAGGTGCAGCTTGATGTCATTGGCATAAAATATTCTGAGCTTGAGCCACAAAGAGTCTGGCCCAGGGCAGGTGGAAGTTGGTAGGAGCCTTTCAGCTCCTGGTATTACCTTTGCACTGGACCCTTGCAGCTCCTCAGCTGCTACTGAAGGCAGCAAAGGCAACACCATGAGAGCAACAAGGGACCAATTCTTCTTTTTCCTCTTTCCCACAGTAGGAAAATTGCCTAATTCTAGCTGTCAAACCCAAACTTTGCTGAAATCAATAGCAGTCTGTCTGGGTGGGAGCCAGTGAGCAGCACAACAGCAACAAAACAGCAGCTGTGGTTTGTACCTTGCTCCAGGTCCTTCTGGAATGAGAGCCACTAAAAATAGAAACAGCTCCGTGATAAAAGTTAGCCCAGTGAGCATACCCTGGTTTTATCATGGTAAAATTGCTTTCCTACCAGTGGGGGAATTTGATTCCTTGTCTGTGCCACGGGGATAAAAACAAGCAAACTCCTTTATAATTCTTGGACTCTCTTGTAGTTTTGTGCTTGAGCCAAGGAACGGTTAGAAACAGAGTAAGTTTTGTATCTCTGCTAAAATATTCTGATGCAACAGAAAAATTACAATATCCAGCCAAACATGTGAAAAAGGGTTAAATGACAAGATAGCTGTCCTCTTTTCCTCCCTCTTTTCCCAGTATCAGCTGACACCAGCAGGAACCAGAAACACATCACAAAGCCTCAACACCTTGAAATAAACCCAAGTTGCACAGGGGAAGTCAGGCATTATTTGACTTCATTAAGCTGGCTCCTCCAAGTTTGGCTCTACTAAACAAAGCTGGCAGAAGCAAACAAAAGAAACCCTCTGATACTGCAAAATATGCAGCAGAGATTTATCAAATATGTCTTTGACAATAGAGCCGCTTTACAAACACTGCTGTTGATTCTTATGCAGATGAGGCAATTTAAAAAATGTGTCTCAGCAATTTATGGTTCTCAGAGTTAATAAAGTTATTTTATTAATGGAAAAAGTTCTCCCTGCTGGACTTCAGAACCTATTGATTTTATTTGAGTAGCTTAGTGGCAGACTGCTAAAGGTACGGGTTCAGGAGAGCTGAGGAAGCAAAAAGAAAGATAGTATCTCTCAGAAAAATTTAATTATCTTGACACTAAAACTGCATCTTATTTTAAAAATTAATCTCCATTAAAAAAATAGGCAGTGTCTAAAAGCAAAATGCCTGTCATGTGTTATTGGCAAATCTGAAATGAAACTGCAAGCAGGAATGATTGATTACACCTAAGGCAAGGAGCCATGATATGATAATAAAACTGGTAGACAGAAAAATATTTGACTGAGAAAGAAACCTATGCTGGATCTCAAGAAATGAATGTTCTTGTAAAAATACAAATAGAAATGTGAAGCTCACATTAAACCTCAAGATGTTATGTTCCCTATCTTCTGCTGGGTGGTAAAATCAAAACTTAGCAGAAGAAATATTGGTGAAGCCAGCCTGGATCATTAGCACAATGCTTTTAAACATCTTTTTTTTTCCTTATAGAAAGTGAGGAGAGCCTTCAGCCAACAGAGCCATCTCTCAGCCATGAGAAAAGGCTTTCAGTTTTTCCCAGGCAGGATTTTTGATTGAGTTATCCTGGAGTGTATTCTCTGCTCTTTACTACAGCTTGGTATTGGTGTGTGTGGAAGGGCAGCTTTCTGGTGCCTACCATGTGTAACTCCTGAAGTGTTCTATAACATAGAGACACTCTCTGTGTGTCCATAGCTTTTATGGACATGGGTGTGTAATATTGTATTGATTAATATATCATATAGAAATACAGACTCACTGTTATGTCCATAGAAACACACTTTCTATGAAAAAAAATAAATTTTTTCATTGCAGTAAAATGTGCAGAGTGCATCTGATATCCTCCTTTGAGTACTTGCAGGGTTTAAGGCTGTAGTGATGGTTCCTGCTCCTGCAGAAGCAGCAGACCTGTGTGCTGAAGGGAAGATATTTCTGGAATGATATCCCTACATTACCAGTGTGTAGGAGTCCTGACTTCTCCCTGGGCATGGGTGTGGTTTGAAGTGCAGATAAATCTACAATGCCATTTACACACAGTATGTGCAGAAGAGCAGCCTTGGCTTGGAGATTTTAGAATTATGTTCTAAATGCTGTGTTGTAGCAGAGAGGTTGACTGGAAGACTTCAGGTGGAAAAGTGAGAGACGTGCCCAAAATCATGTGACAGTCTTAAAATAACAGCCTTTCATTAAAACATTCTTAGCAACCCCCTACTTTCTTCTAGAACTGCTAAAACACAAAATCTACTCTCTTTTTTCTGTTGTTGTTGCATTCCCACCAAGCAAAGTCAGAGCCTGGTTAATCTTCTGTCTGGGAGGTGTTTAATCCTTTAGCTTTTTTCCACTTCACGTATGACTTTGAAAAGCTTCAAAAAATATCAAAGGGTAAAGTAAAAACTGAATCTGATGAGTTTTACGAATCAGTAAAGAAAGAATAACAAAAAAACCCAACTAAATTAAATCTTCACAAATAGACCCATGTAACTGCAAGGACAGCAGTGCTTATCTACACAGAGCAGTAGCAAAAGTAAAGAAAGAACTGGGAATCCTATTGATAGAAGAAAAACAAAGTATTTATGCTGTGGCCAAGGAGGAGATGCAGAAGCTGGACGGTGTCTGAACAGTGATAATGGAAATATTTCCCTTATCAGCTTTAAGGTCACTGTCATACTAAAATTCTCTGGCAGTGATGAGAACAGACATTCTTTGTGTACACTGAGTATAAACCCCCTTTTATTCCCAAATAACATCCCTCAGGTGCTTCCTGATCCATCTAGTGCTCAGGTTGGAGCAGCTCTGACAGGGAGAGGGCAATGAACATCATCTTCACCTGACATTTGTGGTTAGGCAGACTTGCAGACCAAGAGAAGACAAAGAGATAGAGATAAATAAGAAAGACTCTAATAATGAAAGAGAAAAGCAAAGCTTTCCCACTATTGCCAGGTTCACATGTATGGAATGCAGTAAAAAGCAGTGTAGGAAATAAATCCTAGACATAACAGACCTAGACTCAGTTGAAGTCTGTGGATCACATCTTGCTGTTGAAGTTCCTCATCATGCAGTTATAATATGAAAGCAGAATTTTCTGGGCTGTAATATGGCAATTAAAATTGATTTATGGACAGAGAGCCTGTGGAGTGATATCCCACTGAAATTTCAGAGCCAAAGGTCTTGGCACCAACAAACAGCCAAGTGCTTCTTAATGACAGAGAAATGTAAATCAGTCACCAAAAATGTGGTTGCAAATTTTGCTGTTCAGTTTGAATGTTTCACTTGGGTCCCTACACTCCCCCTGAAATAAAGCCCTGTAGATATCACTAAGAGAATCTGGTTTATGATATAATTATTAGGGGAAAGGGTATTTATTAGGGCATCTATGCTTTGAATTTGTCATAATTTCTACTCTCTAAAAGGCTGAAAGAACCTTGTTTTTCACTGTGGAGGTCATTCAGGAAGTTCTGTGTCCTCAGTGTGTGATCAGGTGAGCATCATCACTCACACAAACACACATCCATTCATCAGTTTTATAGCTCTGAGAATTTCTACAGGCTGGATCAAATTAATACATTCTGTTTGAAATGAGAGACATTGCAGCTAAAATACTAAAACTGCTTTTTAAAAACACTCTTTTAAAAAATTATCCCTCTAAAGCTGTATTGCAGAGCTGAATAGTCAGGTCTGCTCTTGTTTGATTTTTACTCCAGATGAATTCTTATTAGCTGAAGTTTCCACTGAGACTTGTAGGCACTCAGTATGTTTTAAAAATGGGTAAGAATATTTACACACAATTTTTGAATTGAAGAACTGCCTTTTATAATCTGAGCCCAAGGATTCAGCCTGCTGAAGGACATTGATTCCTGATGTTTGTGTGTTCTGCCACCAAGGGAATCCACACCACACTCCCCAAATGTCTGGGGAATGTATTCTCCATATGGAGACCCACTTAAGCTGTGCAGAATGCAGCCTGGATGAGAGGTGAATATGTACCACATCTAGAAATGCCTTCTAGCTGTTATTTAGAATCAGATAATATACGAAAATGATGCTAATTTTACATTCTACATCTAGCAGTCATTCTGCCTCTTTCTTTTATCCACATTCTAATGGGTTACAGAAACATACCCAAAATATTTTACTGGAAGTCCCATCCCTTGGTTTTCACATAAAATATAAGTGCATGGTTGGTTTACCAGAACCTGGGATTACTCAAATACCCCTTTAACCTGTTCTAATCAGGAGGAATTGAATCAATATTCCTGGGGATCTGTTTAAAAAGTGTATTGTTTAAGGCAGCCTTCAAAAATAGAGGGAAGAAGAAAGGGGTGGTGTCACCCTGGTTTTTACAGTGTTCTATGCTTTTACTTTGGTAGTAGAATTTCCCATGCATTTTCTGTAAACACAGTCCATGTTTTCTTAACTGGCCTAGATAGTTTTAAACTTCTAGATTGTTTTTCATTCCTTTCTCATAAAGTGGAGAAAGATGGTAGACTATGTCATTATCCTGTAGAATGGTAGAGGTGGTAACCTCATGGACCAATCCATGATTGTCTTAAGAAAGATATAAAAATGAGTAAATAAAAAAAAAGGCAGGGTCTCTTTTCTGGTCCTGCCTGGGTGGTTTCTGACCTGCTCTGAAATCTGTGTGTTTCTTTCGTGTCTGACAGTGTGATGGGGGAAGGGGGGAAGTAACCTTTAAGTTTGTGTTTATTTATCTGAATATTATATTTTGTACAAGGTGAAATAGCCTACAGTCTTGTAATTTAAGAGATGGAAAAAGCCTAAGGCATTTGATGTTCCTGAATACTTTTGTTGTATTGACATGATATTTAGAAAAAAAAGACATGTATTTATATGATGTGTTTTGTCTGCCCAGTGGTTTAGCATCTGTTTGGTAAAGGTTTGGGTACCATTTTTTGTAATTTGTGCCTGCTTGTTTCCCTGCACATCACACAAGGTCACTGTTCCTGTATTGACAGTATGTATTTCATTGTAATTCCCTGACAAACTTCTGACAGGTTGAAAGAAAAGTGTACATTTGTCATCATTGCATCTCTCACCTTTTTCCTTCTTGGTTTGGTTTTTCTTCCCTTTCCCCTCTATGGAAGAGTGCAATGGTTTTTAGAAGACAAGGAACAGGTACAAAATTTTTGTCTTTTAAATATCTTTATTTGTTCTGTGATATAAATTATTTCCTTCTTACAAAATAACATCTGAAGAAGGAGATATTTTTAAAAATCTGACTCAAGATTTCTAATCCCACATAGCCAGGAACCACACTGAGTACTTTTCTAGTAAGAGTTTTGAGGAAATGTTCTCCACTGTGTGAAGGAAAGGAGAGAAGAGAAATGTCAGTAATTTTGGTGCTTGCCTCAAGTAATTCTGTTGACAATAGGGGGTAATTAACAAAATTAACCATGTGTTTTATGCATTTTTAAGTAAACACAGAATATTAGTTACACAGGAAACAACTCTCTCATTGGTGAGTGTGCAACAGGGCTTACACCAGGGACCTCTTTGGCTGAGTGCTCTCATTCTTCATTTGGCAGCAACAGGGACTAAAGAGAAATCAGAAACAGAGACTGCATGGAGCAAGTTTTCCTCCCAGCATGATGCCCTGGCCTGTATAACAGTGTGTAAGCTCAGGAAGGGAAAGAAATTGGGTTAGAAAACTGTTCCATCCTTAGCATTTCCAGTTCACAGATTCAGGATCCCCAGTTATCAGACTAAGGATTAGCTTCTAGGTCTCTATTTCGGGAGTTTTTTTCCCCTTTTGGCTTCCAGTTCTCCTGAAGTGTTGTAAATGTAAGTACCTCAATATGGGCACTTGTGTCTGACTTAAGTTCTCTACTGGATATAGATCCTCTTCTTTAAATAATAGCTCTCAAGGTTTGGGTCTTTAATACTTCTCTTATTTCCTTCTTTTCTATTATTCTGGTGGGTGCTATTAGAAAGAATCAGACTCCTCTCTGATAATTTAAATGACCAAGGTTGGTTTTATTATCCTGTATTATTTCATCAAGCTTCGAGCAAAACAAAGTTATATTCCCTTCCACCCCCTCTTATCCTATTGCCATGGTGTAGGAGGAAAATATTTCAATGTAATGTTGAGTGAAAAACATCAGGAAACTAATTTTGCAAGTGCAGTGTATTAATATGATTTTGGTAGGCCAGGGAAACAACAAAGTAGAGATGGAATTTCATGCAAAGGCAGTGTGTTGTATTTGGGGTTGTTTTCTTGTACAAGGCTAGCATGAATCAGGAAGATTTTAAGCATTACAGAGCATTGCAGTTCGAATAATTTGCCTTCATTTCCTATAAATCCTGGAGCCAAGTGACTTAGATCCAGATTTATCTTTTCTACCATGACATGTTGTCAGGATTTCAGAGGCAGAGAAATGAAAACTCTGAACTGCTGCTGATGCTTTTCAGAGATTCAGCCTCTTTGGTCCCTGATGCAGAAGCAGGATTGTTCCAGCCATCTCCTTCTGTGAAATGACAGCTCCCTGCTGGTGCCCTGCTGCTCTGCATCACTGCCCTGCCCAGCCCAAGAGGGTGGGGAGATGTGGACACCTTCTTCTCAATATTCTGATAGTCCTGTGACAGAAGGCAGCATGTAGAGAATTAAAGAGAGATCTGTTTTTAACCACAGCATTTAAATGCTGATTTAATGACACTGGTTGATAGCCTTGTCGCTGTTTTCCCCACAAAGGAAATTTACTTGTCTGGAGGCTGCAATGTGTGAAATGTGAGCCATCCTTTTCCAGCTACACCTCAGAGAGAAGGACAGGACCCTTGCACAGACTCTCAGCTCTCACCATAATCAGCAGCTCTGCTTGCACCATCACGTTGTGTGAAAATGGGGCAATCCAGCAGGTGAAATGCAGCTTCCTGGGAATGTGTCAGGAGCTCTGCACAGAGCACGAACCAGCAGCTGCCTGAGAAAAGGCTCAGAGATAACTGCTGCACCTGAACAGCCTGGGCTGCTCCAATAACAGAGCAGCTATTTCCCCCTGGTTATTCTTATCTCCTGCCTTTTCAGAGGGTTCGTGGCAGAAGCAGCACAGGGGCATGGCAGGGCTGCAAGGTCAGATCCTCTTCTTCCCTTTCAGACAAGAGAGCTTCACAAAAGTCACAGGTTCACAGCTTCAGAGATCTGAGGTTTTTTGCACATATATATGTATAAACACACACTTCAGAGTGAGTGGGGAACTGCAGCAGAAGCTGATAAAACATCAAGTAAGAAATCAGGCAGAAACTGTGTCGTGGCAATAGATGGAGTCCTGGAGCTCACCACAGGAACCTCCCTGGTGGGTAGCTCTGCTGTCAGGCAGTGTTGCCTCCTCCACGTTAAGTGTGCTGGGAGAAAAAGCATGAAAACATTGAAATAAAGAAGAATCCATCAGCTTGAGCTGAGTTTTGAGCAAACCTGTATCAAAATCGGCTGTCATCCACAGCCCTATGAAAATGTGCTGTACAGTACAGAGTGATGTGCACAAAGTGTGCAGATCCAGGCTCTCTCTTGGTACAGTTTTTGTCAGAGCCTTGTCTTTTTTTTTTTTTTTAATGTGGAAATCTGAATTTTAAAGTGCTCTGCAGAAGGTTACTTTTATTTTATTTACTCTAAAAGAAAACAGAAATGACTAAATGTTATTTGAATGAGTAACTTCAGGGCTCAGACTCAGGAGGCAACTCAATGTGAGGTCCTTATGTGACAGATCTGCCTACAAAAAATATATACATACAAATAAAAGAAATTCGTTATCTTTGGGGATAGTAGGAGGAGTACAATGTGTGGATTTAAGAAATTATTGTTACCTGATTATCCAGCATTGCTCAGACAGATGAAGCAGTACTTTATCTATTTTTAGTATCAATATATTTTATTAACTGCTGAACCACATACATTGGTACAGAAAGTACCACAGAAGAGAATTTAGGAGCTAAAAAATATACTGCTGTGAAAGATTTAGAGAATTCAAATCTGTTTAGCATCTCAGGAAGAGAAGATGATTTGATTGCAGAGCAAGTATTTTTGTGTGGAGAAGATAGAAAAAGAACCTTTAATCTCAGTGAGACAAGCAGGGGAGAGTCGTGCCTGGAAGCTGGTCTAGAGGAATTCAAATGACAACTTGTGCAAATAGGTTTAAGTGTGATGATGATTAGCCTTTGGTATATAAAGAAACAGCAGGGAAAACAGTAGACTGTCTATCTCTTGATACCTCAAATGAAGACTGGTCCTTTAGGAGAAAGATGGTTATGCTTTATTGAGCTTAATAGAGGAGTAACTGGATGTAATAGCCTGTGGTATGCTGGAGATTGAGTGTGATGATCTAATGGTTCTCCTGGCCTTAAACTTTATGAATCCCTTGAAAATCCATGCAGGCAGAATCACAAAATAGAGGGGTTTATGTAGCTTCTGAATGCTGTGGCTGCTAAAATGTGCTCAGCTCTGTTCCCTGCACAGATGCAGTGGCAAACACCAAGTCAAACTGGCTGGATAGCAGGAATATTCACACCCCAAAATCCTGGTCACCCTTCTCTGTGAAACACATCATGACTGACAGAAAACATATTTCAAGAGCATGGGCCTGTCAGGATTATTTGTTGATGAAAAAGATCATATGATGTTGCTGTCCAAACAAATGTAATCTGGTAAATAACTGTGTGAGGTAAAGTGTACTGTCACTCTGGTGACCCTATATGCCCCACAATTCTGCATTTATACATACTTTGGGTTATCATCATTGCATGTGTGAGTCTGAGGTTGATCCTGGAGTCGATGCCAAGTCTATGATCAGTCCATTTCAAATCCTTCCACACCAGAGCCTTCTGCAGTGTGACTCAGGGGGGGTCAATAGTTATTATCTGTTGTTATAAAATAAAGCACACTTTAGTTCTTATAATTTCTTTATTAATTAGGCAGGTTTAAAGGCTTCCATACGTTGTCAATGATTGTGTCCTTCTGAAGTATGAAAAGCTCACCTAATTGGTTTTATCTCTAAAATTCAGTACTTTATTTATAATTGTTTTGGGGAAGGAAACAGCAAGACTCTGACCAATAGGGGAATATTTCAGCCCTCAGAAAGATCCCAGAGATGGTCTAGAAGTTAAAAGAATTTATCCAGCTGAATTTTTAGGTATTCCACTCACCAAATAAACAGCCCATCTTTCACAGTTCATTGTTTCTTAAACTTTGCCACACCTCTAGCATTTTAAGGGTCTGCTGAATTCCTTAAGCTCCAGTGCCAGCTCTTGAACTCCACATTGATTTTCCTTAAGTGTCCTCAAATAAAACACATAAAGTAGACCTGTGTCTGAAATTCATGTTCCTGCCAGACTGCGTTCCTATGATATATTGCAACAATACATCAGAGAAAAGCAGCCCAGGTGATCTATTGCAGTACCACTGCACATTCTTGTACAAGGAATGAACAGGAACTCCAAACTGAGAACTTGAACAGCTTTTTGAAGTCGTCTTCTGGCAAAGGTACTAACACCTATTGTGTTTGTCAAAAGATCCAATAATGAATGTAACTTTGTATGTGCTGCTGGTGCACTGATTGGTGATAAATTTGATTCTGCTTTCTAACTGCAGGAATGAAGTACAAATATTCAAGATTTTTTACAGAGGTCTGCAATTAAGGGCTAAATACATACTGATATTGAAAATATGCTTTTCATTTAGAAAGAGAGAAATATATTTATTTAAACTCATTTTCTCTGATGGTATTTGAATCAGAAAAGAGCAAATAAGTGTTCCCCATCAAAAGTGTAATGAAAACTGGGCCATTAGCATCTGAAATTTATGGTGTAATGAGGAACAGCTTCTGTGCCTTATTCTATTTTTCTAGAGGAAAGGGACCTATTATTCACTAGTTACTCTTATGTGTTCAAAAGTACCAGAAATATTTCTCCCTAGTGATGTTCTTACATGGAACTTTTTCCTTGAGAAAAGGAGTGTGTCTTCCATTGAAATCACCTTTTCTCAATAGTTTTCTCTCTTTGATATCTTTTTACACTGACCTGAAAAGTCTTGAGCTTTGCCTTAGAGTCCTGCCAGTCTCCCTCCCGTGCTCACAGCAGCTGAGTTTTGGCAGGTGGTTCCTGCAGTGATTCCTTGTGTTGTTGCCATGGCTCCTTCAGTTTGCACTCTCAGGTGTTTGTAACTGACCGATGGTACATTGAAATTTCACCAAATTCCCACAGCCTGAAGCTTGTGTCTCCAATCTGTGCTCCTACTTTATCAGAACATCAAATATCGCTGCTGTGCTCTGAACTGTGTCACAGCAGATAAATATTTGTCATCATGCCCCACCACACTGCAGCCAGAATTGATGGTTGTTCTGCCTCAACACTTTGGGTCAGAATGGTATCAGTTGTGGCTTTATACCAGAAGGATAAAGCTCACTTTTAGCCTCTGCCTCCACTCATTAAATGACTACCCTGAACCACCTACAAAACTACATTTCTTTTTGAGGCATCTTTGTTAGGGACAGATTTTCTATAATTTGCTTTCCATCTGGAGCTCAGCTCTGCTTTCTTCAGGCCAAAAATATTACTATTGGTGCTCCACATCCCAGGTACTTGCTCTGGAAGCTTCTACAGCATTGTAAAAGGGATCTCTTCTTAATTTTGGAACCAAGAAATCATTTCTGGATACAAGCTCCATTGAAACTTGTATGATCTCATGTGGTTCTGAATTACTCAAACAGGCCTTTTTCAGAGAAAATGTGCTGCCTGTGATGTTTAAAGACATTTTAGCATCAGTGCTTTAGATTATTTCACCTGCCAGCACAGCCATGTTGCACTGAAAATGTGTGAAGCTGGGAATGAGACCAATGGAAAACTCTAGGTCTGGTCTCTTCTGTGTCTCCTCTGTCAACTTCTCTGGGTCCTAATGACATTTTTTATTCCTACCCATAAGATTTCTTCATAACCTCTGCCTCCCTTTCAAAGTTTAAAGGAGAAAAATTAAAAAGAGAAAAGCATAGTTTTAGAAAGAAAATAATTTAGGAGGTAATAGCCTTTTTTTGTTTTCTTCATTTCATTTTTCCTGGACAACCACCTTGCCTGGCTCTATTCCAACCTCTGTGTCCATGTTAGCACAAAATGTTGCACAGTCTCTTAAGGTTCAGACCAATTACTTCTATAGAGAGAAGGATATGTACTTCTTTATGTAGCACCTGTAATACAGAATATAAACCCAATGCACAAGGCAGCTGAATAATAACTGAATATGACTGCCACAAGAATACAGATACCTGAAGGTGTAGAAATGACCAAAGACTCACTTACTGCTTTAGCCAGAAATTTTAAAACTTATGGCAGTTATTTTCTGTGAGACAACCAATCTGCCAGCTTGAAATTAACTTCAAGATTTTAATGAGCCTACAGCAGTGGGGTCAGGAGGTGCCACAACCTCAACTACAGCAACTGCACAATCAGGAGGAGCCAGTTTGTCACCTCACGAGGGCAAACTGGCTGGCACTAATCTTGGCTGGCATCTGATGGAGGAAGATTTGACTTCTTCCCCATTGCCACCTGGTTTCCTACCCATTAGATTTCTCTGATGAGTAGATGCTGTTCTGATATTCTCTGGTGAGCCACAGCAGGTTCATCAAGGCAAAAATTACCTGTGTGCAGTCTGTGCTGCCTTGGCCTCTGCTGGCTGATCTGGAAATAAGCTGAGGTGTATTTGCTTGCAGGAGTTGTCTGATTTGATTTGCTGTGTGCCTGCTCCTGAAAACAGGAAAATTTTAAGTCCTATGTTCGTTTTTGCATTGCATGAAACTTCAGGTCTGCTGTCAGCAGCAGTGATCATGGAGCCAGGCCAGCTCTCAGAACAAGCATGGTCTTACAAACTTCCTGTGAGCAGGAGAGAAGCACAGCAAGGAAGCTTGCAAGGAACCTTCTGCCTTTAATCTATCTTCCCCATCCCTTTCTCTGGCTTAATTCCTGGATGTGGCCCTGAGACTGCCCTGCTGGCTCCAATGAATGTGGATCAATCTTGCTCACCCACACTTGGCCTCCTCTAAGCTACTTACATGATTCTTGGTTAGAAGAGAGGTGTTTTTTGTATAATTTATTCTTCAGTGGTTCTTCTCCCAACTGAAGGTCTTACTTTGTAAGGGTAAAAAGGACAGAGGTAAGCAAACAGACATGCAGAAATTGTACCAAAGGAAAATGTTAGATATTTCTTGCTTACAGCCTGCTCTGAACAGGTTGAGCGCTCGTTGTGACCTTGCTGGAGTCACAGGTTGAGTGGGGAGTGCTGGGCACAGACTCTGGGACAAAGCAATCAGTGAGAGCTCTTGTTCTGTGAGAGATGTTCTGGGTCAAAGGCTGACACATCATGGCTGGGAGTGCACAGCACTAAAGGGGCAACACCTGAACTTCTCTTGGAAAAGCTTTAAAAGACACAGGGATCATGTGGCTGCACCCTGAGCACTGACTGCTCTCTACTGACCTTAACAATACAGATGGGATTTATATTTCCTCATCATCTCATTGCCTTTTTGTAGAGTAGTTTCCACTGATTTGTGATTTTGCCTTTTCATTCATATCTATATTGTTTCACTCATATTTATGTATGCATCTATATTGTTTGGAAGCACCTCAAAGTTAATATGTTTAGAATATTTCAGATCAGAAAGATTTTAGAATCTACAGGCACAATCTTTGTTAATTTTTGCTTCAGGCTCTAGGTAAAAATGAAGCCTTACTATAATGGCAATTATGGGTGGTTATTACTCTTGATTAAAATTAAATCAAGCTGCAGTTGGCAACTAAAAAGATTAAATCATCACATAAAAACTGTCAGCCTTTCATTTTAAACATCTGCTAGTTAAGCGTGACAGCAGCACTGCTGTGGAGTATTTGCCAGATACCTCATCAACAGCCACCTTTGTAGCATCAGATAATTGAGACAGTATGGTCTGAAGTGAATTATATTTCAAATATGACTGCATCTCACACACTACATGGAGCGTAGAAATCTTCCTTCAGGTCACATGTAAACAAATCCAGTATTTTAGGATTATTTAATTCTTCAGATATAGTGTTCTCTGGTGATATGTTGAAAATATGTCTGCATCATATCAGTGTCCAAGGTATTGAGGGTTGGGATCCAAAGGGTTTATCTTGCTGCTCTTTTCCTTTCCCTGCCCAGGTTTTCAATGTCTATAAATCTCTACAATCCTGCTGATATCAATGCACCAGACTGATTTCACAGGCTGATTTGTTTCAAGGCTATTTGGATGTTCACACATCCCTGAGGACCTCAGGCTAACATGAGCCACAATCTGAACTTCTGCCTGTGCCTCCTCTGCACAATTCCTGTTGGATTGTAGTGTCAGGGACCATGTCAGCATATCCAGATTCCTGCCTGGAGGAATCTCTA
Source organism: Eopsaltria australis (assembly GCA_034509425.1). Taxonomy (NCBI): domain Eukaryota; kingdom Metazoa; phylum Chordata; class Aves; order Passeriformes; family Petroicidae; genus Eopsaltria; species Eopsaltria australis. Next base: position 88,077 of record JAVTVJ010000112.1, read on the forward strand.
GGTAAAGAGACCTCCTCAATGTGATGTGCTGTAAGAAAATGCAGTTCTGAAACTGTGAGTGCACTTGAGGGAACCCAGTGTTGTAAGAAGAGCAATTCTAAACTATTGTAATATTTAGATGTTGATTTTGATCTCTTGAAGCTACTCATGAAGAAGGTCTTGAGTTTTCATGGAGTGCAAAATTTAGAAAGTTTTTGGCGTACAAAAGTGGAAATAAAATGTGTCCCAGTTTTAAGTGGCAATTTAGTAGTAATTTAAACTGAGAATTAGTCCTCAGCCCTACTGTAAAAATAGTTATGAAAATGCATTATGAAGACTAGAAATCTTTTACTTTTAGGGCAAAAATGCAGTGCAAAAACGCTGTTTTAGTTTAAATTGTGAATGTTTAAACTCAGGCATGTCCATGAATAGAGGTGGGAGGGATCTCTGCAGCCCAGGGCTCACCTCACTGGGCATGTGTTGCTCCTACTGGATTGCTCCAAGTGCTGCTTCCCTACACCACGTGCTTCTTAAAATGAATTCTTTATTCAGAAATATTTGTCTACCATCACTGGGCTTATAACTTGTGCTGAACTGACAACTCAACTGTGCCTTCTGCGTAATAAATATATGAATATCAGGACCAAATCTGAAATCCAGTGCATTTAGCTGCAAAACAATTGGTACTGTGGCTTTGAGAAGGGAAAGAAACTTAATTAGCTTTTCGACAAAATAGTTTTTAAAACTCAATACAGCACTGGCTTCCTTGCTTATTACCAACATGCAAGGAAAGCACAAAGGAGAATAATTAAAACATTGAGCAGTCATTAGAAGTTCCTGCACTTCAGCATTGAGCTCCATTGTCAGTGTCCAGTGAGAAGTGACTGCTCTCCTCAGTCAGCAAGATGGAGATCAAGCGGAAATGGCACTTCTGGATGCTTTCTGAAAGTAATTTGCCACTTCTGCTCCTCCCAAAGTTTCACATTCTGGCTGATATGCTTAATTTGAGATCAAATCTATAGCACAATATTTTTTATATTAAAATGTTGGAAAAAAATCAGGGCAGCAGAAGGAAAAATTTTATTTAATAATGTGATTTATTAAAATTTCATAGGAAAATCCTGGCCCTTCTGTTGCAACTCTCTATTAGTGGAAATCTAGTTATCAATACTTATGTGGGAATCTGACATGGGGATATTTACTCACAGTGAAGAAATCTGCCAGCAAACAAATGTCCTTATTTTAGTGCTTGACAGTCAAGTTAATGCCTTTTATTAATTCAGAAATGTTCAGATGGAATGTGCAATGTGATTATTTATTGATGTACAGAGTGTCTATTCAAAATTCATGGAGTATTATTATTGGTTTTGTTATCATCTTTTATTTGCTGACTGTTTTCAGTATGTCTGACATTTAAAGACTTACAAATCTCTTCATTAAAAGATTTAACCTCCCACCTCCCAGGGGAGGAAAAGCCTCTGCTATTGCAGCAGTGAGGTGACTCAGTCATCCAGCTCTGCAAGAAAGTCATCTCTGTCTATGGTTTGCACTTTTCAATTAATTCCTTGGGATGATGGATTTTTAGGATTTTCTTCCATAATCTTGGGGAAAAAAAGTAGTTATAACTGTCTTTTTTCTGCTCCTTCTTGAGCCAGAAGAATAGCAGGACCAAAAAGTGGGAAGTTGTGGGTGAGATGCTTTTTGCTCTGAAACTAAAATCTCAGATGCTGAGTGCTGAGCCCTCCATCTTCTAACTGATATGGGATGATTTTTGTGTTTGATCTTGAGCTCCCCCTGCAAGTTTCAGGGCTGCTCTCATGCTTGATTTCCATCTCTTGCCTGGGATTCTTGGTCTAAGAGGATCTTACACTTTCTATATTGAAAAAAAAAATACTGCCAATGGACTAGGAGTCCAGCAGACTTCCAGTGGCCTCTTTTCATCTTTTCCCTGCCAGCAACTGCCCTCTGGACTGGTTTGTGTCTCACACCTCTTGGCTTTCTGCAGACTGTGATGTGTAATTTGTGCAGGAGGGAAGGTTCACCAGCCCTGGTTTCACTCACAACTACGTGAAACCTAAATGGCTTCATCTTAAGAACTCTGAATTGGGTATCAGAGGTTATTTTGCAGCTCAAAGTCTCATCTCTCAATTTTCAACCAAGGCAGACATTGCTTTATGTTATTTATGTTTTACAGCACCTTTCAGAAGAGAAAATTAAAATCATTACTGTTTTCTCTTTATAAGAGAATGTAGGTTGAAGCACTGCCTTCTGCACTAACCCAAATGCACGTGATTCCATTGGCATTATCAGATGGGATTTTTTTTCCACTTCTGTTCAAAGGTTAGTATTTGTCCTAATCTCTCTTCCAGTTGGCTCTGTTAGGTCACCTGTTGTAGATCTTTACATGTAAGGGGATAAAAATCCCCAAAAGAGAGCACAAGGGGAGCACTCCATGTCTACAAATTCTCTCATGGTAATATTAAATATTCTACTTAAAAAAAACTTACAGGCTTCAGCAGAGTGAGGCCAATGTGTCTATTAAATTGTTCTTTGCAATATGAGAGCTAAAGAAATGCTGTTAGTTCCAATATAAAAATTATGATTACTGCTGGAGTGAAGTGCACTTTCAAAGCAGGGAGAAAATGGCCAGAAGAGATACAATCTCTTAAACTGTTTAAAATTAACATATTGCACTAAACCAAAATTAGGCATAATTGCAGCACTTAATATAACCTGTCAAGAGATGTTTTAATGAGCTCTGTTCAAATACTGCTGCCAAAGAATGAGATGATTTTTTTTTTTCTGTTCTATTTCAAAATATAATTTCAAGCCTTGAAAAATTATTTTTCGAATACTAGTAATATGAATTCTGATGTTTGCAACGACAATAGTCATCCTATTTTGGCCTAATATGGTTACTCTTCACATTTTTTTCTTCATGGGGACAGATTCTTAACCAAAAAAATAGTGTACAAATGCTTTGCAGAACAGAAAAAGTGTTTTCAGTTTTGCTGTAAAAAACTCTAAACAATTAATCGTACTTGAGCTGGCAAACCCAATAGGTTTTGAAATACTAATTACTTAATAATACTTTCTTGACAGGGTAGTAAGCACATAAAGTTCTTTTAAAATCTGGATAAAAGTGCTTGGACAAGTGGTCTATAGATCTATTTTTATTATGAAAGCCTAATTAGTGCAAAATGTAAGACAGCATCATAAATTACTTAAAATGTATTTTTCAGTTAGTAATTAGAATTAATTTGGTTAACACAGATCATAGTTTTCTTATTTGCTGTGTCTGAGTTATTTTCCCCTCAATATGTGGAGTTAGCTCCCTGCTGGATCTATACATAACATTTTACACCTTGTTCCTCTGCTGGTCTGTGCATTAGCAGTCCTGATTAGTTCTGTTTAATTCTGTATTTCAAATGTGCTTTTAAAATCATTTTACAGGGGGTTTTTTACTGCTGAGGAATTTGCATGGTCAAATTTTAGAGTCTATTTTCTTGTCATGAGGAGAACCTAAAATCAGTTTTATCTTGAATACCAACTTGGTCTTGGGAAAAACAGGAAAGAATCACAGCGAGGTCTTTGTGAGGATTAAATCCAATTTCTGTCTTTTCTGTATCAAGCTGCATACCTGTACCAATAAATCTGCAATACAGTGGAAAGAAAACAGATGCTATTGTGCATATACCAGCACTCCTTAAAAAGGCATTATAGCAGAATAGAATTGTATGAGATTCAAATTGAGTGGGACCAGTGGTGGAATCCCTTGTGCAAATCAAGTCTATTGAACTGGGGAAGGTCAAACAGAAGAATCCATTTAGGACATTATTTAATTAAAGTTTCATCACTGAGGTCCAAGAGTTTCAGTAAATAATAAGGAAAGTTGTGCACTCTCAGGAGTGCAGTGCACACCTTCAGCAGTCAGCTTTACAGCAGAAATAATCTCCACACAAATTGCTTCCTTGATAACTTTAGAAGAATATTGGGTGGTACATTTGTTATTCTGTGGGAGTCTGCATATGTCCAAGGAGCTCTTGCTAAACAGTGGATATTTATGTGGAAACAATCCAATATATCTAATAGTCAGGAGATTTTGTACCATAGTTACCTAAGATTTCTCTCTTAAAAGCCAATCTAATGCACAAACACTTTGGTAGGTTTGTTTCTCAAATAGAGGTATTCCCAACACATAATACAGGTGTTTCTGGGCTGCAATGTTTATGTATTTATTACAAAGAAAAAGTTGAGAAATTATTTAAGGACTTTATTTCCAGTTTGAAAGCCTATATCTAAGTCATCTGTCCTGTGCTCTGTCATAGGTTATCAAAGGCTTTTTCAGCATCAAAGAGTATGGCTGCAGTAATTTTTTACCCTGTGTTCTTTGATGTGTTTGCTGGATTTTGATATTTTCTGTGGCTGACACTTTCCATCAAAAAAGGATGGATGATGAATTGCCAAACCTTTAGCTTTCCTTATACCTTTGCAGATGGATACTCCTGCAGAGGTTTACTCAAAATACCACAGTATGGTATGACTACATTCATAAATTTAATGTTGTTGTGATTAGGGCTCCTCTGGCCTTCAGATGTTCGGGTGCTTACAGTTACTCTCTGCAGAGTTCCATAAAAACATGGAGAAAGGTTTCTGTTATCTGTTGTAGTTTTTAATATTTAAAAATGGAACTTCAGGGTTAGCAGTGTAATTCATTAGCTTTTTATGGTAGTCTCCTGATTTTATTTCTCTGAAGTGGCAAAAAAATTTAGGGGCTTCTGTCCATCACAAACTGGATCATTTTTTCTATCAAGATACAGTCAAACATAGTCAGTCATTAAATGAATCAGTGTTAACAGAAATGAAGAAAGACATATCAAACTTATTCCCAGTTCAGGAGGAAATATCACCAGTTTTAGAATTAACATTTAGAAAGGTGGATCACAATAAAGTTGGGGAAAGTAATGACACATTCAGCATTGCATGTAGACATCAGCTATCAGACTCCTTAATAACCCTGAGAAAGGCTCTAAGATTTAATAAAATAAACATTTAAAATAAACTCCCAGAAAGTGAAAAGGTGTTAACTGGTGATGAGAAAAAAGTGAATTTACTGGTTTTATGTCCTTACAGAAGAACTGGCATGAGATCTGAGAATATGAAATAAGTGTTAGCGAGAAACAGAACTGTGAACTTCAAAAAGGATCTAAAATTATCAGTGCTTATTAGAATATTTGGGAAGTGATCATGAACTTAAATTATCAAGAATGCAGGAAGAAAAATCAGAAATGTCTGAAATTCATGTATGTAAGCATTACTGAGTTTAGGTTTGGTTTAGGTCTAATCCGTTTATCCTGAAAGCCTCACTGTGGCCTATGTTTTAGCTATATTTATAAAACATGGATTAAATAGCAAATATCTCCAAAGGCCATGTTTTTAAGGAAGGTGTGAATATAAACACGTCCTCAACTTAGCAGCCATTTCTGAGCCAGTGACATATTGATACAGATGCATTACCCATGTTTTCTATTCCCTGGATGCTGCAGTGGATAAGATTGCTTTCCTTAGTGCTGTCTTATACTTCAGAGTGCAAAAGTGCCCTGAAAAGATTAGCTGGCATCCTGGGCTAAGAACAGATACAGATTTCTTTTCTCCAAAACTTCTAATAAAAATTCTTCTAATATGCTTATATACAACTGTCTTTGCTACTGTACAGCACTAAACACTATCTCCCTAAATTTCATTAGTGTTGGCATTGATAGGAAGTGAAAATTCCTTTTAATGTAGGTTGAAAGATTACAACTTAATAAACTCTGAAGACTATGGTTTAAAGAGGAGAAACAAATCACGGGGAAAAGGGACTGTCTGGGAATCCCGTTCCATGAATTTTTATGTCTTTATCTGAAATAGTCTTTCTTTTATACAGAGAAAAATAGTGAAAGAATATCAAGATAAATGTTCAAGTGGCAGCTTATTTCTTTAACTGGGACAAAATAAGCAAAACTATTTATTTCAAAAGGAAAATTAATTTAAAATTGCATGCACATCCTCAAATACGCTAATTACCTAAATGGATGATCCCCTTCTTTTTCATAAAACTGCTGCACCCAATGTATAGTTACTTTTCTGGGACAGGGACTACTCTGATCTGAGCCAGTTTTTTATCACAACCAATGTATTGCTGTTCCAAAGTTTGATCTCAGTGAGTCAAATATTTCTTTTCTACCTTTTGGCATGCACAGGCTTCCCCCCCCACCCTCCCTCCCCTCCACTTCAGTGAGACTGCAGCCCTTGCACAAAAACCTGCAGCCCTCAGAGGAAGACATGAATTACTGCCAGTGTTGTCCACATGCAGCAAAGACAAATCCTCCTCAGCACTTCATAGATTCCTGAAAAAGAAAGGGAAAATTGAAAGTGAGTATTTTAAATAAATGTCTTTGCCTTGATTTAGATTCAGGCTTGAATATTTGTTTTGCACCAGTGTTTTTCCACATGAGAAGTACAGTGTGGCATTGTTTGGAGTACAGAGCTCAGATCTGCTTTTTCTAGATATACTTGAAGATGGCTGGTAAAAAGCAAAAATGGTTTATGGCTGATGACCCCCAGGGTCTCAGCAGGATGGACCTTTTGGGAAGCCCTGTGCAGGCAGTGCAGTCCCTCACTGTCCCTGTCCCAGCATGGGTCACCCACAGCTGCAGACACAGGAACACCCAGCACAGGGCACTTCATCCAAATATGGGTGATTCTACTAAAATCCAAGGAGTGGTGATGGTAAAACTGCTGTTTATGCCCTCCCCAGAGGCATTATTTGTTGAAAAGCAATTAATAAATGTAATCTTCTGCTGCTTGATGTTCATTTTGTAATAAAGCTGCTGATAGAGACTAGATACCAGCATATCATGCTGCAGTCAAAACAAAAAGATTCTTAATTTCAACATCAGGTCTCCATGGGCTGTCCCTGCTGACCTTTCAGCCAGGAATCTGCAATATTTTGTAGCTCTTAAGTTGAATCTTATAAAAAAACATTGCTGATAGGAAGATGGTTTTCTCCCTCTTGATGCCCTCAAGATATGTTTCAAGTCTTCTTTGTAATATTTGATTTTTTAAAAATCTTGTTGAAGAAGGAATCTATGAGGGGCAGTGTGGTAGGGGGAAAGGGCAAACAACTAGTCAATACTTTTAAACATAAAAAAGATCCTTCCCTCAGGTTTTCCAGGATATTTTGCATTGGCCTTGTTAAAATTAATGAAAGCATCTCCAGTACACTGAACAGGGTCAGAGTTCACTTCTGTGCTGAGTGCTTTTGAAACTCCTTACCCATTTCTACTTAGCAGTGACCTCAATTTTCCTTTCCCTGAGGGCGTAAACAGCTTTAAAAATACTTGTTAGGAACAGAACACAAACCTGGCAGGCTGTTTGCCCATTTCCAGTTGGAAGGTGTAGAAAGAGGCAGCCAGACCACCTGCCATTGCTTAAATCACTGGGACTATTAGGTTAATTTTAATTCACTTAAGTTCAGTCCATGTCTGTCTTTCTTTTTCCACCCAGATAAGCAGAGGAAACAGGTGGAGGCTTTTATTACTGTAATTAGGTGTATCTTAGCAGTGTGTGAGGCAGAGCAGACTGTGGAGGAGGAGGGCATCTCATGCTGGGGTAGGTGGGTACAAGTTCACTGTCCTTACATAATGTGGTGATTTTAGTGGTGTCAACACTGATCAGACTCTGAAATATACAGAGGTGGGGTGGTTTTTTTGTTGTGAATGTTAAAAAGCAAGCTCTGTAGTAGTAAGTCCTCACATTGGCTTATGAACGACAGCTTTTTTCTCCAGTAACCTTTGTAAAGCTTCAAAGCTGCCCTAAAATTTTCATCCCTCTGAAATCCAGCAGCATTTTGGCAGAGTCTTCAATGTTAACAGGTTCCCCTTTTGGGCATCCCCTGCAGAGGTGCCAGGAAACTCCTCCATTTCATTTGCCTCCTGGGAGTCTCACCGAAGCCAACACAGAAATCTAATCAATGTGCCTGTTTTTCTAATGCATTAAATTAGTGAGGTTAAAAAGAATGGAGTGTAACACATTTTTCAAGGCACTAATTGTCCTTGACTTCTCATTTCTGTCACTGTTCTCTTATGGAGGAGGCCCTGTTTGTACAGCCTTTGATCTCTTCTATCAATGTTGTCAGTGCTTGACAAATAGAATATGAATAGATTTTTTAGGATTTCTAAATTGAAGAAGATAATTTTCACAAGAATTTTTAAGGGTATGATGAATACCTTTAGTAGTTTTATTTTTGAAGCTAGGTCTCCTGTGTTAATTCACTCTTCTCTTTTTGTCTGACACAACAGAGAGGAGATTGTGTTTTTTAAATCCTGTTGAGCTTACAGTTATTCAAAGGAAATATTTTTAAATCATCGACATTAATTCAGTAGCATTAACGAGTATTTGTCAAATGAATATTTAGACAAAATAAAGTTTATGCTACTTCACACTAATAAAAGCTATGTAAACTCATATTACTGATAGTAATATCAAATATGACAGTAAAAAGAATATGGGACTGAAACCTGAAGAGCTTAGTGTTTATTTGTTGAATAATGGCTTGATCTAAATACTCATTTCCCCTGATATTTAAGTACCTTTAATGCTGTGAAATTCTCACTGGGAATGATGTCTTTTGTAACAAAGTGAAACAGAGAACAATAACCAGACTGCCACAAATCCTTTTAAGAAAACTAAAAAATCTCTTGCTTTCTCATTGCCTGTAGAAAATGGACTTTTAAAAATAGTTTCATTAGTCCCTTTTCATACAAAGGAACCTTTTGCTAAGAAAAACTCAAATTTATGGACAAGAAATAATTGCTGTTAAAAAAAGCAAACAGTATTTTATCTCACAGATTAAATCATAGACCAGATCTTTGTATTATCTAAATATGAATCAGTGAAATATTTGGCATTTCATAACTTTAAATGTTTTCAGTCGAAGTCAGTCTTTTAAGAAAAGGCAGTTATAAACCTTCTCCTGCCCTCCCAACAATCATGCTGATGTCAGCTTTAAAATAGCACAGAGGAATCAAAATTCTCTTTCTTCTCAGTAGCAGGACCTTGGCCAGGAGAAGCATAGGTTGTGATCTTTGATTTTGGAGACTTGGGATGCCATATTTTCTTTCCCAGAGGTTTTATTTCAGTTTATGGGGCAGTGAACCATCAGCATGAAGGTGCAACAGTTCACAGGAATATTTGAAGGCCTTGCCTTTATAAGTGCCTGGAGCTTTTCTTTGAAACCTTAATGAACCTCATTTTTACCATTTACCAGTTAAAGGAAATGTGTCAGTGAAACATTTGAAGAGCCATTAGGTCTAAACCCAAACCAGCATATAAAGCAAAGGGGACATTATGGTGTTAATGGTTTAGAATCCCTCAATTGTTTCCTGCATATTTTCCAAGGGCCTTGTAGTTGTTTTTAGTTTTCTTTAAATATACTTTAATTTTGCATTTGCAGTTTTCTATCGTCCTACAATTAGTCTTAATAATTTAATCTGTGTACCCTGCAACTTTTACCCACCTTTTGCTTCTTCTTGCCTTTCCAGTCTATGTTGTAAAATTCATAAACCTGGTAAATTAAAACTAGATTCATATGCTTTTCACTTGAGCTGAAGACTATAAATATGACAATTTACTTTATATGAAACACGTTAAATACTTTGTTTTACCTTAATGATTACCATGTTCCTCCATCTCTCTCTTGCTCTTTCAGCCAAGTGAAACAACAACAACAACACTGTTTTCTTGTTTTCAGTTCCAATATGTGAAGCCATTATTTCTGCTCACACATGCATATTATTTCACAAACACTCCTGTAGCACACTGCCTTTTGTTTAAGAGGAAAGAAAACAATGTAAGACTCATAAAGAACACTGTTTCAAACTTTATCTTGAGGTTTTGCTGTCAGTGGATTAATGCCCTGCCTATCCTATGTTCTTCCGTTACTCTTCTAAAACCTGATCTTAATCCCAGTTTTGACAACAAACAAAATGTATTAATGGTTCCAGATGAGTTCCCACATTTGTAACCTTCATAAAGCTGCCAATCAATTAGAAATAGCCAAATCTTTATCTTTCAGCAGAGCCCTGTGCTGAGAAACAGGAAATCAGCTTGGTTTTCCTCTGGCATCTTCCTCATCCAGTTTCCTTCTTTCCTAGGGGACTCCAACAAGGCTTTACCCAGAAAAATTCCCCAATTTTTGTGAATATTAAATCCACTTGACCAGTGTTGCAGCAAGCATATCCATAGCCTAGAAGGAGACATTTTGAGAGAGATTTTGGAAAACAAGATACTTAATAAAACGTTTTTCTTCTGTTTCTTCCACTTAATTTTTCTGACTGCTGTCTCAAGCAGGCGGAGAGCACAGGTCCTGCTTACCTGAAGGGCTTTGCAGGACGTGTTAATAGGTCCTGTGGGACAACAGAATGCACCTTACCCTCCCTATGATATGGATACAACTCCTGGGCCCTGGTGCTTATGACTGCAGCGATAAATTACCTATTTTTATAACCACATTGTTTTATGAATATTTCATTTTATGCAAAGCACTTGTCCTGCTGAAAGCAAAAGTAACTGTTCCATATTTTTAGCTTTGGTTGCTAAAAGATAGGTTCACTTGTTTCAAATACTTGACACAAGAATGCTAATTTATGCCAGTCTTTTAGCTGTGGGATTGATCTGCAAACTTATTTCTTTAGAAAACTTTACCTTGCCTTTAGATGTCAGAAATGTTTTCCATGCTTCTCTTTCACATAGTTCTGCATTTTAATGAGAAGATTCAGCAGTTATTACGGAGTTTCTACAACATTTTTATACATAGAGGAGTTGGAAACGATAAAGGATGAGGACGGTTAGAAATTCCCTGTGTGGTTCTTTTTTCAATTTAATTAACTGAACTATATTTGCCATAGTTTTTTCCCTTTTCATGTTTATTTTTTAAAGTGTTTGTGTGTTTCTGTGATATACTCACACATCAATTAAAGGAATTAATTGTCTCTTGTGGAAGTTACAAACCAGAACTGCAAAGATGAAAAGGCATTAAATAAATGTTGTAAATGTGATGTGCTGAGGAAGGTCAGTGCTCCAGGTTATGGGGTTTTTTTGGGGGGTAGGAGGAAGGTTTGGGGGTGAATTTATTCCAGACTCCATATTAGCAGAAATAAACTCAGGTTCTTTTTCTTTGGGATTTCAAAATTTTTCAGAAGTTGTTTTGCCAGTGTCAATTTCTGATTCACATTCACAAGGGAAAGAGAAGAAAGATAAGTAAAAAACATGAATGTTATTTCTGTCAAGTGCTGATAGTGGGGGTCTTTATAATTTATTTGTTTAACAGTTCTATCTGCATAAATTAGCTAGGATGTCTGAAGCGATGCAGCTTTTTTCTTCTTAGCTCACTCTTTAAATTCCCTCCTTGCTGTGTCAATGCTTAATTTGTAATTTAGGTTAACTATTGAAGGGAAAAGAGGGATTCAAACCTCTTTACTTATTAAGTATGTTTTATGATTTCTGCTACATTTACCAAAGACAGTCCTATAAACATACCCATTTTGGCAGCAGACAAGTCTTTTAAGTTTTCTTTTGCTGAAAATATTTCTGTTGAATCCTGAATAGGATCAATAAATGTATTTTTAATGCACAGGAGGTTACTTTTTATTTAAGCAGCAGATTCTTAAAATATTTAACATCCATTCCATTCTCTGGTGAAATGCTCTTCTGTTTCTTAGCAGTACATTTTGACCTTGGTGTTATTGCAGACAGTATTTCTGTTTTGTCTCATGGCAAGAACATTCTAAAAAGAGATGGCAGCTTATTAAACCTATCTGTTGTGGGAGCATAAAAAGATAATGCTAATATACAGCTGATTCTGTGGGTCAGGTCTTTACAGGGAAGACCTTAGAGAGCAGCTAATATCAACAATACTGCTTTGAATTGCATCAGCTGAGGGCCTGACCCATTCTCTTAAATGAAATTGCACAGCACTTGCAAAAAGCCTTTCTCTAAAGATTCCCCTGAAGGCTCCCAGTGAACACCACATGGGTGGGCTGCTTAAGCTCTTGTTCTGCAAACCCTCATTTGTGCAAATAATCCCATTGAAGCAGATTATTTTTATTATTGGGTTTAAGCCTGGGTGTCCGATCACACAAAGGAAGCAGCCAGGATTGTGTTCTTCAATCTGAAGGGTGAAGAAATATCACAGTATAAAGTCCATAACAGAAGCTTCTCTAATCTTTCCTCCACCCTTCCAGTGAAGGTTTTATTTAGCAGAATGTGATGGATTTTATGCTGTTCTGCAGCTGGCTCTTTGCTGCTGAGCAAAAAGCATCTGATCTCATTTTTTGTTAGAGTTATATGTAAGGAACACTGCTGTTTCCTCCATTCCTTTCCTGCCATCCACTACTTTACAGTATCAGCTGAGATTCACATATTCACTGTGAATATGTGGGTTGTTTTTTCCTGTTTGTTTTGTTTTTTGGGATAACTAGAAAGAATAAGTAGTAGAGGAAACAAATTTACTGCTGTTAAATTCAGCAAAACAGTTGCCAATTGCCAAACTTTTAAAAAATGATCAGTAGAAGTTTGTAGCCAGAGGGTCTGATGAATTTTAGAAACTGCCTCTTCCTCATGAAAAAGTCTGCAATAATCTGGAGAAAAAAAAAAGAAAATGTGTCTGAACTCTGAACATTTCTGCTGTATCCATACAGCCTGACCTTCAAAAATTCACGTTATGCCAAAAATTATACTTCCAAAATTGGCTTTTTAGGGGTTTCTCTGCAGAAAGCTACAATGGATTTCTTCCTAGTGTGATAACAAATGGAACTAACAAGATAGCACAGCCCTCCTGGGACTTGACCCAAGACCTGCCTCACTGAATTTTTCAGAGACTCCAGAAGGAAACAGTGGATTGCCTAAACTCCCTGTGTAGACTGGTCAAAGGACTTTACTCTTTCAATTCTCTCCTGGAACTAGTGTGGTGCATTTGTAGTAAAACACAGCTTTTGTGGAAAAGCTGCAGCTATTCCTCTCTCTGCTTCTTTCTCTGTTTTAGTTTTCAGCTTCAGTATTCATGGCAGATGTGGACTAGGTGGTACTGTACTGCTGCTTAGCACGTACCCAAAGCCAAAATATCTACAGCAATCAGCGTGTACTTGAGTGAATTCCATATTTATCCTCACAGTAATGGGTAATATGAGCTACAGTGGCACTTCCAAACAGCTGGTGCCATCCTGCAGGGGCCTTTTGACCTCAGAACTGCAGTGATTTTACACATCAGTGTTTGGTCTGCCTTGGATCAGTGTAATAGCAGAGTTCCAATATTTCAAGTGTCACTTGAGAAAACTCCACGAGAGGAGGGTTCTTTCCCCTCTTTTTATTGTTATTGTTGTCTGCCATTCGTAAAGCTTAAGCAAAGCAATCTTAAATCTCTTTCTTGCTCTGATATTTCTATACAGTAATCTCTGGATTTTTTTAGCACTACAATAAGCTGCACATCACTTCTGATGATAAGGATGACTATGACAGCGTGTTGTAGTAAAAAAGAAATTACACATGTCACAGCTGGATTTACAGTGAGATGGATATTGTACTTTGGTCTGCTTGAGTGGATACTAAGTTATGAGTCTGAAGGTCAATTGATCCCAGAAAAGGATTGTGAAATCTGAATGCTGGAATGATCTCTTCCATCTCAGATCTCTGCTGTACATCCTGTGGTGCGAGGGGTAACTGGTGCTCTGAGATAGAAACACTTTAATAAGTGTTTCTGGGCCTTTCTTCCTGTGCCATGTACCCACCAGCCCCAGTGCTGACAGTGCTTTATTGCCAGAATCTGTGAAGAAGAGAAGTCCTTCATCTTCCCCATGATGGATATATTGGATATGGTGTATTCCTTTCAGTCTGTGACGAATCCACATGAGGAGCTGTGTTGAGCAAAGTGAATTTCATTTAACCTGAACATTGAGGTGCCTGACTGTTACCAGGAAATCTCTGCCTCTTGGCTCTTAAAATGTTTTAAAGAAGCATATTTGTTATGAGAAGATGGTGAGCTCCTTTTCAGCAGCTTTAGCTGCAATCTCAGACATCCCTGTCTCTTCCATGAGGGAATGGCTCCCTTGGGCCCCTTGTTCCTGGTATGGTGTGCAATGGGATTTGCCAGTTCCAGGTTATTTAGGAGATGGAAAGAAGAGTAAAGTTCATATATTCCTTAGTTAAATCATAGCTACACACACACACACCAAAACTTTTCACAATTTGCTTCCCTTTGCACTTTCTCATTAGCTTTCTCTTCTTTTAATTTTTACTTTCCCCATCTTATCATTTTGGAAAAGTAAAGTATTCTTTAATCACAGATTAAGGAGGAAAGTGCAGATTCTGTCTGATTTTAAGGTTTACTTCACAATCTCTTACACTCATTATTGTAATTTTACATATCCTGGGGTATCCAGGGAACCTGGTCTGTCAAGATTTCAGAGTCTTTTCCTGGATAAACTCAAGATGTGGGACGACTTTTCTTCTGTATCCAACTTTTCTTTAATAGCCATTATTTCCAAATGCTTTCTTTCTTAGGAAATTCAAATAACATCAGAGTTTCAGCAATTAGGATATCTAAGAGTCTAAAATTAGCTATATCTGCTTATGAGTTTTTTTGGCTTGCACTCTGATTTTTCCAAAGTTGTTTGAGAAAGCATAGGAGAGGGGGACAAAAGGAACTAAATCTCAAATTGAAAGGACTTGTTCAGACCTTTCATCAAAGAAGCAACTTCAGAGATTGTGTCTGTTTGTCTTTCCAGAGCACCTGGGTTTGCCTCAAAATTCCCTGGTAATCAATAGATTAATAGAAATGCTCCTGGTCTTCAAGGTATGTTCGTATATAAATGCAGGCAGGATGAAAGTTTTGTGGGCAGCCTTCAAGAAAGAAAATAGCTCTTAAAAAACTTTTTGTTTGAGTCAGTGGCATATATGGTTTAATACAGTCAGAGGGGTGGCAGTTCTATTGTCTGATGCTTCTTTCCCTGTAATACAATTAAATCTATTTCTTAAAAATGAAAATTTTCTACAATAAAACCCCCAAATCTCTGTAGTTGGAATACCTAGATTCATTTCAGTTGACCTGAACTATTTAATCAGACAAGGATAACGTAGTGATATTTAGGAAATTTTAAAGCCCATTACTACAATTCAATTAAACAAATTTCAAACTGAAATAGTCTTTTGTCATGCCATCTATTGAAACAGATTTTGAAAATGGAAAATATCCTTTTAAAATGTTTGAAATATCTATCTGATTGAGACTCTGACAGATCTGTACACCATTAAACATTTCAGTGGTGTTAAAGAGTTTTCAAGGGAGTAAATTATTTTTTTGTGGAACTGTTCTTACAGTTCTCTTGACCTGCTTAAATTACCAAGGTCTGTAGAGTGAGAGGTGCTTGTGCTGAGTAAAGGCAGTGAATCTTGGCTGGTTCCTGGAGGAGTAACGTGATGTAAATGATAATGGGAGTATCTGCTTCGATTTTATTACACACAATGCCTGTCGGGGGTATTGCATTCCAAGGAGCACTGCCCCTTCTGTGCCTGCAGGTCCTCACTGGCACGGGGAGCTGGCATTGCTGTCCCTCTGGAATTTGAGATACAATGAATTATGCAGCCAAGTTTGCAAAGCCGGTTCCTGGGGGGATGCTCTGGATGTACTTGCTCCTCTGCCTGCAGCACCCAGCAATTGCCACAATTGCTCTGTCCTTAAAAGGTACAAGAATTCAGGGCTGTAATGAGCCTTTCTGCAGACTGACACCTCTGACAAAGCCATGCCTCTCTACTCGAGATTTGCTGTTCATTACTGTGCCCGTTTGAAGGACAGATGTGCTACTTAATTACTGGAAATGGCACAAGTGGGTCAATCCCAGGTTTTTTCATAGTGCCAGTCTCCCCAGGCATGGCTCTGACACCTCTGCAGTGAAGAAAAATTGAGGTTTTTTGTTTTCTTTTTCAAACTGTACAAGATATTTTAAAAGAACCTAATCCTGTGTTTGGCGGTGTTACTGAGTGTTTTATAATTAAATTTAAAACTATTTGCCTTTGAAGTCTGATTATCTAACTTAAATACAATTTGATAATGCCTCAGACCTTTAAAATGTCTTTCACAATTTGTTAATGCCTCGGACCTTTAAAATGCCTTTTCCCTTTTTCCAGGCTCTCTCAGTAGATACATTCTAAAGATAGTTTTTATACATGTTTTTGTCAGGTGATACAGGCCCAGAAACTGTACACAAATCAGCTCAGTTCTGAAGTATCTTTTAAAGGTTTCCAGGTACTAATGAACTGAGCTTCTGAGGCAATGAAGAATTATCCTTGTAATCTTACAAGAGCTCTTAGTCTACTCTCTCAGCATTTATCTGTGCTGCTGTTGTTTAATATTTATGCCAAAGCCTGGTGTACATTGATTGTGTCTGGATCTGCCTCAAAGCTTCAGCTGATTTAGTCCTGACAAACACCAGTGCCAGGGATAATGGAACCCAAACACGAGGCCTCCTGGATTTGTTGGGTTTGCTGTTATCACAGAAGGGTCACACTCACAGGCTGTGCCCACGGGGTAGATGTACAGGTGTCCTGACTCCCAGCTCCCCTGTGCACACACACACCATCTCCCCATCCCAGGACATGCTCAAGGCCAGGTTAGACAGGGTTTTGAGCAGCCTGGTCTGGTGGAAGGTGTCCCTGCCCATGGCTTGAGGTTGGAACAAGATGATATTTAGGTCCCTTCCAACCCAAACCATTCTGTGTTTCCCTGTCCTTTTCAGACTGGGTATGTCTTCCTCATGTGCATGGGCATAACACAAAAACTTACAGATTTGATAACTTTAAGTTTTGATAACTGATTTGCTAAGTTTTAAAAAATAAATGCATGCAATATTCAGAAAACCAAACCGTTACCAACAAGATAAAGAAGCTGCAGTGCTTTGTGTTTCTTGTACTCTCTCTTAGGTTGAAAGAGTTTTCCAGAGTCAGGTTCAAAGGGCCATGGGCATACATGATTTTGTTTCTCCTATAGATAAATAAATGGAAATCTCTGTCCACCAAAAGAAACCCCGTGTTGAAAGAAGGGGGAAGTAAGCATTTGTAAAACAGCATTTAAAAGCTAGGGTGTTTTATTGTGAAATGCTGTATTTTGTAGTTGCTTTCTCACTGGGCAGTGCCAGCAGATGTCAGTGCCAGCCCCACTGGTGTCCATTGTGCTCGGGCTACGTGGAGGAAATTGCTTTCCCTTACAAAAGAAACTCTCTGTCAAGTTGATGTTTTGTTAAACAATGGATTGAGGTAAAGCTTTTGAGCCACCACTTTAAATTCTGCCTCAATGCCAAGAATACTGTCAAGTGTTTGAAAGAGACACTCCAAAAATAAGTATAATCACCTTAAACACACACAGAGTATCTTTCTTTTCAGGCAGCATTCTTAAAGATCATGGCAGGAAACTTGTCTTTCTTCAATTGATCATACAAACACCTGCCAGAAATGTGAATGTGCTTCCCCCACGTGTGATGGGGAAGGTGTCTTTTAGCCCATGCTGTGGGTGAAATTGGTTCCACTTCAAAATCTTGTATTGGTGTCCAGCCTTGAGATCACAAATTCAAGCTCAAATTTCATGAGTTCTCTCTAAAATGGGGACAACGTTTCAGGCTTGAATAATCACATGTTGTGAACATGAGCTGCATATGATTTTGGCCAAAGTTTGGACTTGATGGTCTTGGAGGCCTTTTTCAACCTTCTATGATTCTGTATTATTTATCTGACACATCCAAAAATACAACTCCATATTTGGATATTGGTCCTAATTACAAAGGTTTAAAATTTGAATAGTCTGCTTTAAAAAATCACACCAGGATTAGTTCATCTTCTGTATTGTTTTGACATCAATTTATTAATATGACCAGCTACTGCTCACTGCTGCAAAGCAAGTAAACCTTTGAGCAGAAATCTTCTCTACCCCTACAACACCATTGATTCTTTCTTATTTATGTTCCTGCCAGCTGCTTTCTGTTAGTCTGAGCCTTATCTGATTGGGGCTGCAAAAATGTTCATTTAGTGTTGTTCTTATCCTGGTCTGTCCTCTTTCCAAATCCTTCCCTTTCAGAGATATCTGATTTGCTGGAAGTTATTCCTGCTGCTAAGATTTCTTCCCATGCCAGATCCAGATGGATTTCTATAGATTCTACTCTGTTCATGTTTTCTTCTGAGTCTGGAAGCTTCCCACTTGTTAAAATTAATTTTATTTTCATTTGGATCATTAAACTGTCATTGTAGTTGGCCTTTTTGCCCTTTTTTTATTGTCTGTGCTTGTACTCAGGTGGACACCTGGCAAAGATAAACTGCAGGATTGAATTCTGCCCAAATCTGTCTACAGTGAAAAGTTTCCATTTCTAATACATTTGTTAGAGGAGCTGACTGATCAGGCATTGCCTTGAGGGTCATGATATAAGGACCTTGTAGAACTCTGGTTTTTCCCAGAAAAGGAAAATATGCCTATTGTAATTATCTCTGTTGTACACAACATTGAAATGATCACAAAAGTAATTAGCATTTGTAGATTTTAGATGACAACAGCAGTTGGATTTCAAATAAAGTACATCAGGCTTCACGCCCCTCAGATGAAAAGAGACCTCAAGCTGGGACTTCCTTCCACTGTTCTTGGGTTCATATTGAGGAAAAAGTAACGCAACAAATATCTCCTGCACATGGTTTGTATCATCCTGACACACCACACTATGCTTTAGAAAATTTTGGTAAATAACTTGATAAAAAAGCATGCTGAAAGTTTGCTCACTGACAATCCCTGACTGATTAGGAGGTTCTAAATTCTTATATTTAAGCCAAAGTAATGTGCTCTCAATTTTTAAGAGTTCTTCTCAGTTTTGAAGAAACTCCCCTGAATATGTGTTTTATCTTCATAAGCCCATCAAAATCCTGTCTGAAAACCATTCATAAAGGTTTCTATCCTTGTAGGTGGATGTTGGACAACTGCAGGGTTCTGCCAGTAGCACTGACATTTGAAAGAGTGGATTGCAACAAGCTGAGACAGGAGACATCCTGACATTCACATCACCTGGGCAATTTCAGTTTAAGGTTTTTCAGGCCCATCATCTGACTACTACAACAACTTCTAACTGCACTGTGGCTCCTCCTCCTCACTTTGACAAGGCAGGCTGGGTGGCAATGCCTGAACTGCAGCTTTGGGGTTTATTAGAGCACCTGGTGGCCAAAGGGAAGCTCTTGATGACCTCAGATTTACTACATAAAACACCAATTCCCTCTGCTGCAAACACCATCTGTAAATCACCAGTGTCAGTTCAGGTGTCCCAAAAGAGACACAGTGATGTCTGTGCAGTGTTAATGTAGGCTATTCTGAGGGGGTTTATTCTACTTTAGAAGCATATTCTGTAAACATTAATTATAAATCTGCATTGATTTGATTGTGCTAATTCATGTGAGACTATTCTAAGTGTAAGGTAGATGAACTCTGACTCCTCATCAGGATAATTTTTGACCTGTGACTTTGAGTGTTGTCAAGTTTAACATAAATTTGCAGCCCGAAGCTTAAGCCTCTTATGTTTCATTGAGATTTTGCAACCTTCCTCCCCACCCCTGTGTTATTAACAACCTGCTAATGAACTGACAGCTACAGCACTTATGGAAATGAGGAGGTTGTTGAACTGAGAGCTAGCTTTCCTCAAAAAAAGAATAGAAATTAACCTTTCCAGTCTGATAACTTATTGCTGTCCTCATCTGGTTGATAAGAGAGCATACATCTATAGTGTATATAGTAATGCATAATAGTGTATGCCATAATTATGACATTTTAACGGTTTTGTATTTCTCAAATGTAGAAAGAACACAGCCTAAATTGGCATAGACCCTGTAAAGGTGCATGTTAACCCTCAGTTTTCCAGGTTTTAATATACAAATATATATGCATATACATATGTACACGTGGTTGTCTGTAGGAGAATCAGTTGTAAAGGTCAAAATTAAGTTTTGGAAACGTCTGTTGAATCTTCTGTATCTGTTTTTTAGCACCTCACACCCAATAACATGTGGACTGGTTTAGCCTAGGGAAAAGAAATGGAAAAAGCTGATGTATTACAAAACATGACCTGAAAATGCATTGCAGAAAGATAAATATGAATTTTGGCTGGTGAGCTTAATGATGAGGAAATGTCAGGGGATGTGATAATATCCTCCAAAGACTTACAAGGTGATCAGAAAAAGGAAGGAAATCACCCATCTGCAGCAGCAACAGACCCAAATTCATGCTTGAGAGTTTTCTTAAGCATGGGGGAAAAACTCCAACAATAAGAACATAGAAGCACTGTAGGGTGGGAAGGTTCTGGAGTGCCCAGCCAGTGTTGGAAGTCTTCAAGAGCTATTTATGCATCATATATAAGATATGACTCAGTTGTGCCTTAACTCACTGGTGGTCTGGAATAGATGAGATATGCTTCAGCACTTTGTATGATACTGTATTATCAAGATTTATTACTTAATGAGGATTTCTGTAATATTAGGTAATGACTTCTAAAGTTTATTAGGACTAGTGGATGGAAAATATTACTGCAACTTCCAAATGGGACTTGAACACTCAGGCTTTTAGCTTTCCTCTCTTTCCCATCACTATTAGCTGATACACCTATTTTTGTGCATTTTACTTGTTTGTTCTTATAGATTTCTATTCCATCAGTCTCTCTTGTCTCCAACAGTAAGATATTTCACTGTGGAACAGGAAAGCCCATTTTTTTATATCAGAGCATATTGTCCTTACTGTTGCAAGAATTTGTTAACCTTTGTGCCACAGTGGGAACTATTAATAGAGATGAAGGAAAAAAAATAAAATTATCTTCTCAGCTCTTTAGAGGTAGGATCCTTCATTGTGGGTGTCTTTATTCCCCTCCTTTGTGAGCTGGAGATGGTGACAACTGTCTCAGCTGCCCATGGAGATGGAGTGGCCCTGGGGGGTGTCCATGGCTCCTCTGGGGGTTGTGCATCACCTGGACTCTACAGAAACCTCTGTCAGACCCAGAACGCCAGAGTCCCTAATTATGAGATCAAATGGAATGAGCTGAAGAGAGCTTTCTCCTTTGTTACAACACAGCCTGATAATTCTGTCACAACCCCCTGCAAGCCTCGAGTCTCTTATTCCTGCTAATCGTGCCCCTAGTAAGGGAATAGGAACAATGACAGGGAATTAATGGTGACAAGCAGCAGTGATGTGTCGCTGAGAATGGAGCATTTGTCTCCAGTTTATCTCTACCACCAGGGCACACATTTGTATATTTGTAACATCTCATTGCCAGACAATTTGACCTATTTATATTCAGTCAGAGTATCTGAGACTTGAGTTTGTTATTAATCATTTCACTCAACTGCAATCTTCTGTTATTTGTCCTTTTTGATATATAATGAGATCAGCATTTATTGTTAATCGCTCATCTCTCTTTTATGTTAGCTTAAATTTAGTTTATTTTGCTATTTTTTTATTCTTTTAATTGTATTTCTTGTTACCTTATTTTTCTTTTCCATTAATAGATAATCCTTTCTCATTTCTCTTTGTTAATGATACATAAGCTAAATGAAAACAGAACAAGTTTTGATACGTAATATTTGATCACTATTTCTACTGCACAGAGGACTGAGGTTTTCATTTCAATTACCTTAATGGAAGTTTCTGTTCACATTTTTTAAAATTATACCTTAATTTAATATAAAAATTATCCATTTTATAGAATACTTTTTTTCTATTTGTATATTCATTGTAATTTTTGTTCCCATGTAGCTTACTGATATTTAATTTTACCAGTTCTGAATCAAAGCTCTTTTTTTTTTTCTATTTATAACTTTTTTGGATTGGGCACATGATGTCTCACAGAAAACATATCCAAATGTTAATTTCTTTTTTTGCCAGCATACAATACTACTTTTTAACCAAAGCCTTTTGCACATCTGAGATGAGATTCAGAACTCATTAATGTCTTACCTGACATCAGGGACTTTAAATTCAACTCATAGCAGAAAGGATTATTTCAAGATCTTGTCATGATATCTCCTGTCAGCTACACCATTAAAAACTGCTTCTTGTTCTACAAAGAACAGAGAAATGGTATTTTAATCTTCTCTGCTCAAAGCAAAGAATTGGAACTAAGTTAGCTGTGCTTATAAAACTTCTTTCAGAACTAATTAAGAGTTTCCCATTAAAAAGTTGTAACAATTTTGGCATAAAATCAACTAGTGGAATTCTACTCTGTGACTGATAGAGACATCATTGAAAAATTATTTCATGTCAAAAGATGGCTATCAGATTTCTGAAGAGTTTCTGAGTTGTTTGTTTTGTTTTGGATTTTTTAGTTTCATTTGTTTGTTTGTTTTTGTTTGTTTGGTGGGATATTTTTTGTGGCAAGTCTTAAAATGATTGTAGATTGGAATAGCAAGGATTAGAGTCTGGCTTTGGGCATGTGCTGCTCATTCTGCACATTTTATCCTGGAAAAGTTTGACCAAGTTCCACCCAAGTGAGCAGTAGTTACAATATGGAAATGAAGCTATGGAAGGGGATGAAGGAGAGGGACTGGGTGCAATGAGGTATCTAGAAATGTGCTCACTTAGATGTGTCACTTTTTATTATCATGACTTCTGGCTGTATGCTCAGCACAGCACCAAGCAGTTCCTAAACTGCAGACTTCCTTTGTACATGGTATTAAAATGTGCTTTTCAGTGGGAAGATGTTTTAAATTTAAGAGAGAAAGAGAGATCTCTAAGGTAAGACTTGAAGATGTGAATCAGCTTATATTATCTCAGGGGCTGTAAATATGAAAAACTGCCTTATGTCTATGGAGAGGTAACAAGAAAAGGTAAAAAATGCAGGGGGAAGTGGAAGGAAAAAGGCTGGAAATGTTTTAGGCAACACGTAGGAAAGTAAATGGCAAAGACTGGAAGTGGTGAAAAGGCATGAGAAGATGAAATCTATTCCTAAGGCTCTGCATCCAGGTTAGCAGGTTGTGGACTGTAGTCCTGATCTCAGCCCAAAGAAAGACTAAAAGGACTGGTGAGGATGAATCCAGTCCAGGCTTGGCCATCTGATTCTTTCAGATTTTGAATGAATCCATGAAGTGAGACAACAATGACGGACACAAAACACTTACAAGGAAAAATTTTATAACTTCTTATTTATTCTTGGGTTTCTGTTCACATATCCCAGTATAGATGTCCAAAATTTATTCTGTAAAACAGAGTGCATAATGGCCAAGTTCTGCTTGCCTTTATTTTGGCTGAAATTTATGCAGGTCATTGACTTAGAGTCTTATCTCTACTTAGCCATCAATTTTCTCAAAATTGGTAAAAGCTAGTTATCTTTTAAAACTTTATTGTCTTTTCTAAATTTGCTCTATGACTTACAAATAGATTCAGAATTGTTTGGAAGGGCAAGGAGACGAGGCAGAGAGGTAGATGAGAACACATCATAATCACAGAAATTATACTTAAAGAATCAAGCTAGGTCAGACCTTGCTGGAAAAATGGATATCTTCTTTTTGTGCATACATGTACAGGGGTTTGTGTGAGCCAGTGTTTTAATGAATGTTTTCACTGTTTTAAATACAACTTCTAACCTCTTTTTATCAGATCTAGGCCTGATTTTCTGCATGACCCAGCCACATTTCCAGTGTTTGGAAAGCTGCAGCTAAGCTACGTGAACGTTAGATCATTAGGAACAAAATAAGTTTTCCATGTTTAATGTGTACCAATGACTCTGTTAAAAGAGGCAAAACAAAAATTGCCGTTAAAAGAGCGTAAAGGTTACAAAGTCAAACGCGTAAAAGTTGGGAAACGTTTGACTGATGGCTCTGTGCAGGTTTAATTTGGCTTCCTTGAGAGCATGCATTATGATAAAGTCTTTAATTACCTGATCACACACTGGTTTCTCCAC
Organism: Eopsaltria australis; assembly: GCA_034509425.1. NCBI lineage: Eukaryota > Metazoa > Chordata > Aves > Passeriformes > Petroicidae > Eopsaltria > Eopsaltria australis. The sequence goes on from JAVTVJ010000112.1 coordinate 112,052, forward strand.
GGGGCTCCTGCCTCATTCAGTGCACTGGATGAATGTGTCTCACTAAATGAGTAGCTATTCAGTGTTTTCTTTTATTCTCATTATTCAATGTGTAGCACTATGACTTATTTACTGATCTTCTAATTCTCTTTGTAAATTCGGAGTTTTTTTGTTTCCTCATGGCCTTTTCAGTGCTGTGCTTCATTAAAGTACCCATGTGCTTCCCATACATCAGTGCCTTTATCTTCTCAAGGCAGCTGTAAGGTGGCACGAAGTTGATACAGTTTTTGAGGGGAAATGGAGGCTTCTGGTTGTACCAGTCTTCAATAATTTTTCAGGATCTGCTTTAAGACTTAGAATCTGTATTTCCCTTTTAACTTTTAAACCTATGAGATCTATTCTTCCTTTTCGGTAATCCTCAATGTTTCACTTTGTATGAGACCTCGTAACAAGGAGTAAATTAGCAACCCATTTTTAACTAAGGTTTTAGTCACCAGGAATTAAGTACCAAAAGTAGTTTTGGTCTGAGAATTTAGGTTTGCCCTCTTCCCCTCTTAATATTGAAATCAATGGACTCAATATTTGTATTAACCAGCACCCAGGTGTGATCTTGTGGGTGCATCAGCAGAGCCAGTGGAGTGTCATGTGCCTTCAGTGTGTCCAAAAGGGGAATTGAAGGGCAGAATTTGCCCTGTAATCCCCTTTGGCATTCTTACAGGTCCCTTATTCCATCAGGGAGCTCTGTCTGGTGTGGTAAACAACACATCTTGGTGTGATCTTGGCACACTTGCTCCCCTTTAAAGCATGTATTCAGTCTTTTCTTACCCTTCTTGAGATTCCAAAACTCTGACTGAACATTTTCCCCTTCGTAGCAACATGAGTAGGATTAGTTTTATATTGCAAATAATGTGTGGTGTACAGACAGTGTCATAAGTGTCTTTCATCTCAATTTCAGCTGCCATGCATTCCTTTCACTGTATAAATGCCTACAGGAAATATGACTCCTGTGGGTAGTTATAGGAAAAGAATTTACAACCGAGTTAAACCAGAACACATAAACTTTTTTTCACCTGAAAAGAATTTAGAGAGTGGTCATTAGCACAATATGCATGTTCTTTAATGTATTTAGTATTTTTAATATACTGCATAATTCAAATTTGCAGTGAAGTGCGCATGATTTTAAATGTCAGAAATAAAGTGGAGGAGCCTCAGTCATTGCAGGTGCATGAGGAAGTGGAGATACGCAAGTTTGGTCTCTGACAAAATCTCAGTTGAAATTATTCAGTGCTGTCCTCATCTAGCGAGTTGATTCAATGCACTTATTTAAACCAATTTATCACTGTCTTCATTCCTGTATAACAGTGAAATTGGCTTATTTTGGTACATCCCACAATACCTGATTAACCCTCCTAAAGCACTGTGGGTGGAGATATTCAGGAGAAGTTTTCTGTGTGGTTTCCTAAGCTGCTCTGTGCTCACTGCTCTACAGTGAGCTATAAAAAGCCTTCAGACCTGGAAAAATCAAAGTATATACATGTACAAGTTATGTGCCAAGTAACTTTTTCTTATTTTATCTTTTTCCAGTTTCTCTACATTTTTTTAGAGTGCAGTGCCTAAAATGTATTTGACTATTAAAAAAAACAAAAACAAAAAAGAAGACCGTTCATTTAGAATATAAAGTAAAAGTGGGAATTTGCAGGATTTTTGGAAAGTGCACTTTAGATACATTTTTCTTAGAAATTTGATAGTGGTTTTAATTTTTAGTAGATCTGAATTTCTCTATAAAAGCCTACCTGAAAATTTCTGTTCATCTCTCAAATGCACTCCTATCTCACAGAGACTACAGTATGATTTATTTAACATTTCCGTGCCTTTTTGGAGACGTAGAATGTAGCAAAAATGTAAAGCACTGGTGAAGAGGGGAGTGACTAGGATGCTGTAGCAGCAGAGAAACAGAAGTGAAGTAAACACTGCTGCTCTTCCTTCAGTTCAGTGTTTACACAGCAGCCCATCAGTGAGTGAATCACCACCGTGGGGAATAAAGGTGAGAAAACCTCCTGCTGAGATATTCTCGCTGCTGTAAATTATCAGCAGTGGCAACGAGACCAGGTTCTTTGTCAGGCAATAAACAAGAAGCCTTATAAAGGATAAATGACTTGTCCAGAGAGAACTCTGGGGACATTAAGCCTGAAGGATCAACTTTGAAATTAGCTCCTATGCATTTGTGAAGTTACCAGAGTTACTGCTGGTACTGCCATGAGGCAAAGAAGGAAAAGCTGAATTTTGCTGCAACCTATGCTTGAGCTACCGCCTAGGTTTTGCAAAAATGAAATGATAATAAAAGACAGAGACCCAATGATCTTCTCTGGCTTCACTATTTCACTTAGCAACTGCAAAATTTGGGCAGTTCATGGAATCTCCTGATTGTGCACAATGTAATGCTTAACGAGCATGGATTGGTACATTAGGGATATGTTGGTCACAGAAATAGATGCATGGCTGAATTTCAAGGATAGTGAATACTAAACGTCTCTCCTCAGGTCATGGCTGTTGCAAACACAGATTTTTTATTCCTTCATGGTTCTCTGCTTCTTAAATCTCTAAGTTCTGTCCACACAGACTGCACACTCTGAACTTCAAAAGTTCATTTTAATTTAGAGAGTAGAACAAATGACAAATGGTTTTCTTTCCTGGTAGGAAAGGAAACATAGGAAACATTTCTTTTTCAGCCACTTTCCTAATTTTCTTTCTCTAAGAAGTGCAGGATGCAAAGCAGCTGGTGGCCTGCTTTTGCAATGGTGCTAGAACATGCACCTCTTCAGATCCTGACTAACTGAGCAACCCACTGCAGCTGTCCCTGCTCTGAGCAGAGGCTGGGACTGGACAGACTCCTCAGCAATGCTGTCATTTGATGTTCTGCCTTTAGGACTAGGTTATAACACTCCTGCAAAAAGCAAACCAATTATTTCTTCTGAATTTTATGGATTCTTAGTCTTACTCTTTGCTTATTCAGCTCCTTGAATCTTTCCTGATGCCCTCAGAAATTACATGTCTGTCATGTTCTTTGATAATTTGTTACTAGCACAACAAAGCATCTGGTGTCTTCTGCAATTTTTTTGGTAGGTTAAATGATGTGGACCTAATGCTGAAACAGAAAAATTCATCTCAGTAAATAAAGCAGCACAAGCACCTTGCAGGCACTGTCAGCTGTTCAGTGCTGCTGAACTTCCTGAGCAGACCCAGGCAGAATGAAGCTGGGATAATGGATTGGAGCAGCACAACAGCCACAGAGAATACAAGGGGCCAGCTGAATATTGAAAGGAGACTGAAATTTATTGGCATCCCTGTACTTAAGCACAAACAATAGACAGAGGCTACTGCCGAACTGATTGAAACAGCAGCCTCCTCTGCACTACCCTTGTGAGCGTAAAATTTGAAATTTTGCACCATATTGCCACCTTTTACCTCCTTCATGCTTTGAATTTGCTAAAGTTTGCTTGCTCTCAAGGAGCTCAGCTCCTCAATAAGCAGGTCTGATTTCAGAGCTTTCTGTGGACTAGTGAGCTTTGGAAAAATGATTTTTTGAGCCAGGTTCGGAGATGACATTAGCTGTGATTTTGTAGCAAGTAGACATAAATGATCATAAACTGTTGGTACTTGTATGTCCAGGATATTATGTTGCAAGTGTTTTCAGTGTGGAATGAATAACAGGAAGGCACAGAGTTGTTGAAACTCTCTAAAAGATGATTTCTTTGTTATCTCCAACCTTCCAGTCAGGAAATTTATGGTGAGGATACACCTCATTATGAATGTGTTGTTATCATTGCTTCATAAAGCAGCAGCAGCACCTCTTTCTAAAGGCTGCCTTATCTCTCACTGACCCCTGGAGCTCTAAAGATGAGCTTTGTGTCATTTAGTGCAGGAGATCTCTTATCTCTACAACCAGCACCTTCTCAGAGAAAAGTCAGCTTCTTTCTGCTTGTATTCCACTATGGAAAAGTTTGTTTAAAACAGAAAAGAAAATGATCACTGCAGTGTCTGCTGTTGTTAGGCTACTGCTCATTCCCTGAATTTAGTGCAATTATTTTAGACAGAACATACTTGCATGTGGCAAAATTCGCAGCTTTTATTCAGTTTTTTATTGTCTATAACTTAAAAATAGAATATTTTCTTTAAATGTAACTTAAAGTTATAATTACCAATGCAAAATATGTGCTCTTGAGCTGACCTTATCTACAAGCAAGTATCTGTGAGACATATAAGTCTTTGTGTTTGTTAACTAAATTACAAATAACTGAGCAGAATCTCCCCTATCAGTTTGGGTGTACTCCTCCTTCCACATGGTCCATTAAGCATGAGTCCCTGGAGGTTTCCTCTTTTAGAGTGTCTGTTTTATCAGATACAATTTCCCCATGAGTGGCTTTTGTGCTGAAGGAAACATCGTGTTTATAAACAAGATGTTTATATACTACAGCGAGCCTTGAGCAAGGTAATGTGCTTTACATAATTACAAATGTGGGAAAATTGGTCAATTAAATCTTCAAGGGTAGTTTCTTAGATTTGTGTTGGGCTGCCAGATGTGGTTTGAGGGTCCTCAGAGCAGAGCTGAAGAGTTTGGGATTAGTCTTCAGGCTCTCTGTCTCTCTAGTAATGGAGGCACCAAGGTCATAACTTTATAAACAAAACCCTAAATTTTCTCTAGTAAAACCAGACCCTACCCTGCTTTGCAAACTGGTAACAAAATACTATGTGAGATCCTTTATTTTTATATAACCATTATTTTTGCATAATCACAATTCATTTGGCTAATTACATTGAACCAAAACAAATGTCATTTCTTGCAAAATGTTTCTCACTATTCCATATTGTAAACTACTGGTTACATTCAGGAATTTAAAGAGCAGTTATCAGCTTCAGGTGCTTGGTTCTGGATTTTATGTTAAGGGTCTCCAAGTCTCTGATGGTAAAATGTGTCTTATGAAAATCAAATTGCCTTTATTTAATCTTTACCAAGGACCCAGATTTTGGGGGTAAATACTAAAAGTGCTTGTTTAGATGAGCACTTGTCAAATGTAGGTTATGAGTTTGTCAGCTCCCAAAAAGGAGATTGGATAAGGGGCAAATGTTTTCCTGTATGAAGAAGTTCAAGTTTCTTCAAGAGGAACAAGTGTCTTGTTTCAGAATTGGGAAAGACTGCAACAGATAAAAGTAACAATACCTGAATATCCAGTGAGCCTGTGACCACAACTCATCTTTCCACAGGAGCCTGGATACACAGATTAATATTAATAATTAGATGTGTGATGCAAATTAAAGAAATAGAAAATATTGCTGGAGGATAGATGATAATCTGAGGGAAGATTTTAGCAGAATTAACTTTTTCTTCATAAGTTATTGTTAAGTTTCCTGTTGCAAACACATGACTCTTGTCCAGCAGTAGAGCAACAATAGACCAAAATTACCATTATTTGCCTTGATTTTCCTACTCAGTGTCTTGATGGGTTTAATTTCATTTTGTAATATTAGCAAGATTTTAATAAGCTTTATGGAACCATATTAATTAGTGTCTTTGGGGGAGTTAGAAGAGAAAATATTTTTGTGAGAGAAGATGTATATTAAATATTCTCCAATAGAAATAATGATTTTTTTTCTTCTACTCTCTAGGCCTCTTTCCCTTGGCCTGACTGCTGCATTACACTTTATATGATGAAACAGAATTATATCTTCTTTTTCTTTTTCCTTTAATTCTTGAAAATGAGCATGTTTTGTGAAAAGAGAGCTGAAGAACATCACGCAGAGAAATCTACTTGGGAAAATCAATGAATTACAACTGAGTTTTTCCATTTCTCTGAAGTGCGTTTGCATGCTTTAAATGATTTACTGTTCATTAGTTCAGGTTAGAAAAAACTTTTACTCTGTTACTGTGAACTGCAGAATTCAATAAAAGAAAGGAAAATATTTCACTTGCAGAGATGCTGAAAGGACAATTATGATACTTCTGAGTTTACATTGGGCTATGGTAGCAAGCAGCTTTCTTTTTAAATCCTTAGTAATTTAAGAGCATGAGTCTTGTAGTAACATAATGGACTTGCAGTCTGAAATCACTAATAATGGGAATTTCAAATGTCCCACTGGCTGTTTGTGTTAGGCAAAATTGTTCCAGTCTTTGTTGGACCAGACAGAGGGATAATAGGAAATAAGCCTGACTGTTACATTTCTGCTTGGCTTCTGCATGCTTTTAGTGGGGGCAAAAAGAGAATCTGAATTTCTTTCAGCTGATCCTGGGGTGACCCCTTGTAGACAAAGAGTTGCCTCCAACAGCTCAATCCAGCCCCAGAATAAAAGGAATTTATATATATATTCTTTCTTGAGTTCCATTTAGCAAAGTAAATATTGCCACAGCTCTGTGGTAACGTAGGGGGCTTTTTTTCAGCTGGGGTGGTAAAAAGAACACAGGAACAATGGGGAGAACAGCACCACATTTCTCCTGCCATAAGAGCAGGGGAGAGGCACCAGTTGTTAAGATTTGGGAGCAAAGCTGCTGTTGTGTGTCTGTTTTATTAAATGCCCAGCAAGGAAACCCATTTCACACTGATTATTAGTCATGAGTGGAAGCTCTGCTTTCCAATCTCAGCAAACTCCTCAGTAGGCAAGATCATTTTTAGAGCATCCTAATTTTTAATTAGAGCATTAGCTTCTGTTGCATTTAGTTGTGACACAAGCACCTTGTTCCCTAAACCAGCAGTGCTTCTAGGCCAGCTCTCCAGCAGACAGAAATTCACTCAGGTTCCATTCGAGGTCCCTGGAACCGCCTTGGTTCCCCTTCTTCTCCTGAGTATTTTTGCTGCTGTTTTTTATGCAATATTTAAGGCAAGTGCTTCTGCTCCCAGGACAGCAACTGCCAGTTTTATTAAACAATTTGAGTGCAGGAGTCATGCTTAGAGCTCAGCCTCTGTTGATGGGAATTCAGCAGGGAGAGATGAACTTTATTCCAAAGTACAGCACAGCCCCTCTCCAGAGGGGCCAATGAATGTGAGAGAAATATATGAACAGGCAAGTCCCCCTGCAACAGCCATAACTTATTAATGTTTGAAAGATAAGAGCACTACCTTCTGAGTCTGCCTCAAGTTTCTAAATATGGATATTGCAACTGCTTTGGTTATATAAGCTTCATTTTCTTACTTAACAATTTCCTGGATTACATGAGAAAGAAAGTGGAGGGCAATCCTTTGATACCAATCACAGTTACTTCCTCCAACTATCTGGTATTTTTTTCCTTCTTTTTTTCTTTTGCAGTTTAGCTTGTTTGTTTTTTGAAATTAAATAGGTACTTTACAGCAAAAAGTCATAGCACTTGTTTGGAAAAAAATAAAATTGTTCTGCCAATTCTGCTGGTTTTCCTCCATGTTTTTTCATCCTTTTTCTTTCTTTTCCCAAATATTCTACTCATCAAATCTAGTACAGATTTATTGAAAATTTTATTGCCCTGAAATTGTGGCTTATTTTTTCTTTTCAAAACTGTTGGAAACCACCTTCTATTGAGATCTCTTTATTACTCAAATATTTAGTAGTCTGATCATAGGTGTGTGTATTAGTGAGTGGCATCATTAAACCTCCTCTGTGTCACTTTATCTCCAAACATGTATAATTTTTTCATTCTTCCATTTGTCACTTGCTGTATTGTGGTAGATCCCTTGTGGTTATACATGCACTTCATACACTTTGCAGACATGAGAGAAATATACAGGGAAATGAAAATTCCTGGTAATGTAACTGGAATGAAGCACCAGATAGAAGCATGCAAACAACACTAAATCAGAAGTTTGCTCAGGTAATTGCCTATTCTCCATATTCTCTATCGTGCCAAAGTGATCAGTGAAGGAGGACACAGAACTTCACAAAATTATCCTTTCTTGACTCACCCTGCCTGTCTGACAAGCAGACTCTCATTTTCAGAGCATAACACTGAGAACCACTCTGGTGCTGAAGCAGTTTAGTGCTCCACAGCATCCTCCATCCACTCCACATCCTTTTTAGCCAGCAAGTTCTGCAAAGCTCCAGAGCTGATTTTCTGGTGCTTTGCCCCGGCGAAGCTTCAGAGATCAGCGAGGCAGAGCTGTCACAGTGAGGGATTGCATAAACTTTGCAATGGGATGAATGTGCTTGGAACAGTGAAAATATTCAACTATAGTCCTTAGTTAATCTTAGTACCAGGGGACAAAGGCAGAAACAAGGCTAATGTGATTCAAGCAGCCCCCACAGTGAGCAATGCTCTGATGTGCTCAGAGTGGTCTGTGACCAAGGTCCCCACTCCCACCCACCCACCCTTTATCCCCCAGTTATTTGGGATTTCAGCTTTCTCCTGACTCTGAGAGCTTTTACATTGTAATGTTAACATAAAAACAAGCATCTCTGCAAGACAGGTTTTCTCCTGTTGCTCACCTGACTGTGAAAATCCTGTACCGACAATTGAATTTCTCAGAGCAGAAGTGAGTGATATACTTGTTCATGTTTTCACAATTCATTTTTCCCTCAGGAACCTCACGTTCAACTCATCCATTATTTAAAATTCCTCCAAGTATAGAAATACAACTAGAGCATCTCTACATCTGCATAAGCAATTGCTGCTGATCGTACACTAAGCCTTGTGAAGAGTCTCTTTCCTTAGTGATATCTAAGTGGAGCTCATACAAGAAATAGGCTGTCTTTGTCATGCCACCAGTCTTCAGGAATATCAACAAATATTGAGACTTTATAAGATACTCTGTGGTAAAAATACTAACTCTGTCTCAGGCTGGTGTGGTTGAGGAGCGTGGCCTCACACAGTTTTTAAGATGTGCCTTTACATTTCTCCATCTCTGAAGCCCCAGGTTGAGAAGAGTTACACAGGTAAATTGGTTAAAGTTGTTGGGAATGTTCACCTAAGTAAGAATTATCCTGCAAGTGGGAAATAAATCCAGCTTAAATATTAATTCTTATTAATGGCTCTTCTTTCATTCTACTAAAGACCAAAAGATTTTATCTGAACTCAGTTTAAGCAACTGGTTATGAAAGTTCTTCACCAATTAACCAATATATGAATTGAATTCTTTCTTTAGTTAGAAAAAAGAAGCAACAATGTAACCAACCTACTATTATTATTATGTTTGAATCTCTGTGATTTCCTACCACAATATTGTATTTGGGCTATATTATTTCCTAAATGTTTCACCTCTTTACATTGTTTACAATTACTTCAAATGTCCTTTTTGTGTTAAGAAGTGCCTGTACTGTAGATTGATGTCCATCAGGATGTGTAGTCTACAATAAAGGATAGAACAAAAAAAATACAAACATATGGCAATCAGATGCCAGCCAAGCATGGAGTCAGGAAAAGGTGATATGGGGCAGCTCAGCAAGGAACAGGAGAAAACAAAACCTGGGATGTTTTCTAGATGCTTCTGAACTCTTAGAAAGTTTGTATGGGCCCTCTATTAGCTCATGTTAGCTCACTTAGGCACATCCTACCGTCTCCAAGGTCTGTCTTAAGTTTTTTATGAGAGTAAGGCAGGAGAAAATATTTGAATACATCTATCTCTCCTTCATTGAGGTCCTATCTGCTAAATGCTCCTTTTCACCAAACAAATAAGACAATATTTCTCAAAGTCTGAGAAGAGTGTGAACTATGAAGTGTCAGAAAGACACAAAGGACTGCTGAAGAAGGATTCAGAAGTATTCAGATATGATAAAGCAGGAGGTTTATGTAGAAAATGAGGGCAAAAGAGGATAATAAAGTGAAAAGAATCTTGAAATGTTCTAGTTTTACAGCCAGGAAAGATGATACACCCTCATTAAGATATGGTGTTTGGAACTTGTAATGGTCAGCTAGAAACAGGAAGGAGTACAACCTTAATTATGTTGGTGTTGATGAATATTTTCCTCTACAACTTGGTGCAAAGAATATCAGAGGGTGTTATTTCCTTTTTTTATGTAAAATATCATTTTAATTAAAAAATTGAATAAAATTTTAGGTTCTCCATTTACAGTTTAAGATTAGGAAGTGTCAAAATATCAGACTAGTAAGAATTCATTAATTTTATACTGGCCTTGTGAAGAACGGGCATAAAGCCAGAAGAGAGTTCTGGGTGAGATACTCCAGCCCTTTCCTGCAATTTAAACTTAGAGTTCTGCCTTTAAATTAGTCAGACACATTTCCTCCAGTTCTCTAAATGACAAACTTCTGCAGCTCTCATTATCCTAATGCTGAAATCACAGAGAATGGTAAATTCATAACCAGTTGTAGTGAACCCTTTTCATTAATTTTCAAACGAAATAATAGTAAATAGTAAATATATCATCCAAGAGGAGAGAGAAACACCCTGTTCTGCCTCCAGCAGCAGAGGCTGGGTTTGGAAGGGTGCAAGAAGTTTCCTCATAAGGGGAAGCAGCAGGGCAGGCACTGATCCTCCTCCTCTGTGGTGACCAGGGACAGGACCTGAGGGTATGAAGCTGTGCTTAGTTCAATGGGATGGAAGGTTTGAATTCAAATGTGTGCTGCTCAGTCCCAGAGTTCCTGAGCAGTCACTTAAAAGCATGTCTCTGCAGGTGTTTCCAATATGTACACCTTGCAGTCTTCCAAATACACTTGTATTTCTCATTCTGCTGCTGATCAATATGTACACTTACACATGTAAGTGTCAGCCACTTGTAATTTATGCTTTAAAAATAATTCACTATAATTTACTTAATGGAGCCACGTGTTGAGTCAGCACTTCAAACCTCTGTTTAATCTGAAACCTCCATTGTTAGTCCAAGCTCTATATATACATATTTCACTGCCAGTGAAAGGTATATTTGGAGCTGAACATTCCACTGATGTCAAGTCCTGCTGATTTATGTCAGTTGAGAATCTGACTTGTGCTTCTTATTTTTCATTACTAAACTTTTTGGACACAGAGAAACTTCTGTGGGTGCATTTTTAAATGCATTTTTAACAGGCAATTTGGAACCAATCTTTTAAAATGCAGTTGTTGTGCAGTTCACTGAATCACAGAATAAGCTGAGTTGGAGGGGACCCACAAGGACCGCGGAGTCCAACTCCCAGCCCTGCACAGGACACCCCAGAGTCACACCATGGGCCCAAGAGCATTGCCCAAATGTTTCCTGAGCTCTGTCAGGCTGTGACCCTTTGTGCCTGACCCACGAGCCAGTTGCTCACTCATCCCATAATGTGTTAATCCAGCTGTGTGCTGTCCTTTGGACCAGAAGGACACTATGAGAGAGAGGATTGAAAGATTTACTGAGACTTCTTCAAGTTCTGGCGCATTGTCCCACCTCTCACCCCTGGCGAGCCTGGTTTTGTCCCTTTCCCCCTTCCAAACTTGTCTAAAGCTCTGTCACAAGTAGTATCTGTTGGTCTACTTAAATTTTTTGAGATTAAGGAAATTTAAATTCTCTCTAAAGCAAATTTGGTTTGCCATTTCCCTGTGGTGACATTCAAGCAGGTTATCCCATTGTGATAATTCCTCATGAGTTGAATAGCATTTCTCAGCCATGTGTGTGACTCAGGTTAGGATACAAGACATGGCACAGAGGGCAGGGAGTTGTGTTTGCTCACTGTGTCCAGGGTCAACACAGAGATGAGAGCAAGCCTAAAAATTGTCTGCAGAAAATAGAAAGGTACAGGGGATATCTGGTATTTGCTATTAAGTGAGGTCTTCATATAAACTGAAAATACTCTTTAATTTGGGATGCTTGACTAAAGTAATTAGGGTTTGAAATAATGATCCCTTGATCAGAAACTGCTGAACAGCAAAAAAAGATAAGCTTACTACTTTGCATGATGATTTTCATTTTTTTAAATTTAAATTATGTGACAGCCATTGGAGTGGATGAAAATGGTCTATGACTTTTAGATTTTCTATGCATGCAGATATCAATTTTCTCAGTTTTTATTTGTATAAAACTGCTTTAACTTCAGGGGAATTCCTCCAGATGTGTTCCATGATAAGACATAAGGTTTGTGACATTTGCCTGTGTAAAATTGCGAGTCTTTCACAATTAACTCCTCCTGCTAAATGATGTGGCCAATCAGCAAACTGCAAGCAGCTGGAATATAATTTTGAGGGCTGCATTATCAAATTATCAGCACATTAAAGTCATCATCAGTTCAGTTTAAAGTAATCTGCCAAAAAGACGTGCAGTTACCTTGGAGGAATGAAGAAGGATATTAAAACTGGCAAGCAAACCCATCAGCAAAACGGGTGATAATCAATCTTGAAGGAGTTTAACAAATGGCTACATGAAAAAATGAATACTGTCATGAGCCGTAAACTTTTTGGTGATGACTCTGGAAGGTTAAGAAAAAGAAAGTTTAAAACACAAATATATTCTAAGAATATAAGAAAGAATCAAGCGACCAAGAAAGAGCTTTCATACATTTTGTGTTGGTCAGTACTTTTAAAGAATGACTCAGTGGGAAAATACTATTCAGAAATACAAAATATGCTGACCAAGCTCTAAGAGGATTTTAGGGGGAAAAGAAATAACTCTTCAGCTCTCTCAAGATAACTGTATTTTCATTTTCAAATCCAAATTATTAGTTTTCAGCATTTCTCACATATTGTAGTTTTCACCTTTGGGTAAAATCTTTGGGGTGCTCCAAAACCAGAGCATCAAACAGAGAAATGTTGTTTGATATTAAACTCCATTAAAAAAAAAAAAAAAAAAAAAAAAAAAAAAAAAAAAAAAATTTCAGATGACTTCAAAGAAACATTGTTCAATGAAACAAGAAAGATGAGGTCAAGCCAACCTGAAACTGGCATGCTGCAGTTCTGGGTTGATGGAACATTTCAGAGTTAAAGAATGAAACTTGCAAACAAGGTGGTGATGTAGAAAGTGTATTTTTAATTTAAAACAAAACTAAACAACAAAAAACCCCATAAGTTTTGTTGCAGCATTTCTCACAGTAGGATAGTGAGAAAATGCTGTGAAATACTTAACCCATCAGACAGGGAATGACAGACACAAAGCAAAGGGGGTGGCAATCTTTCTGAAGTCCCCAGGGTGCAGCAAACCTCAGCTCTATAGATTTTCATGTAGCAGGAGGAGCTGGAGCAAACCTCCATCCACACCAACTGAATTTCTTCAGGATGCTCACTTTTTGGGTCATATTATTCATCTTGAGGGTTGGTAGGATCTCATAATGATTAATTGCCTTTTGGCCTTAACATTTTATATTTTTTATTTCCTTTTCATTCCGTGTGTTGAAACCTTCGTTGTTTTAACTAAATTCAGCTTGGAAGGCCATTAGTAAAAAAGATTTGGTACATTCTAACAATTTGTTTTTTCTAGTTGGTCTCTGATTTATGCTTCATTTAGTAACACCTCTGTTGTTCTAAATTCTTATTACTGTCATCTCACCATGGCTTTGTTATTATTTTAATTAGTATCAGGAGCAAGGAATAAAATATAAGGAAAAAACCCCAATCTAAAAGATCAAATGTTCTTCAAGCCCATGAGAAATATTCAACACATGGGATGTAAAACAAGGTGTAAATAACTAAAACATATATCAGAATTGAGCTTTTTTGAATCCCATATTTTGCATCCTTAGCTACAGTGAAGTCACTGGAGTTACTGAGTTACTCTGACTCGGTAACTCCAATTAATATATTCTGACTTTTTTTTAAATACTGACTTTTTTTAAAATACATAATGAGATTTTTGAAAATAAATAGTGTCTTTGTCTACCCCATTACCTCTTTCACAGAAGAATTACATTGAAGCCTTAGACTCTTTTTTAAAAGATTTGTCAGTAAAAAAACTCGAATACTTTTTAATCATCTTTCTACTTGAGGTAAATATAGATAGATTTAAGTATTTAGTAAAAACCTTGTCCTTAATGAGAGTTTTGCTTATAAAAAACGAATAAGATTATAGTATATATTCTAAATTTTAAATTTTCATTCCAATCAAGGAAAATGCTGCAGTACCAGCAATTAACACCAATGTGAGTTGTCCAGAGGGTAGAAAATAGATGGTGGTGTCTTATCCATGTGGGTAACACTTCCCTGTGCCTGTCTTTAAGAGGTTTATTTTTAAGGTACTGTCCCCTTGTGTGGTGAATTAGCAATGTTAATGAATATTGATCTTGTCTAAAGTGCCCAGGGAGAGCAGAGCTGCTCTGGAGTCGCCTTCTGCTCTGCTTAGCAGTGTTAGGAAAAGATCTGTCATGGGCAATAATGGACATTGCAGGGGAAACAAAGAGGAGCAGGTGCCTGAAAAGCACAGAACACGTCCTTGATTAGGAATGGACAGTTTAAGTAGAAAACAAGCAGATAAACTCCAATACATGGAATAGCTGATAAAAGATAAGCAAACTCTACATGTTTTCTTAACAGAGGAAGATTTTTTTTTCAGAAGAACAGGTTGAATTTTGTTTTAAAGCAACGATCATTTTATTACAGACTTTCCAGCACAGTTCTCTAAGTTCCTATAAAGCAGCAGCCAACCGTGATGCACAATTGCACCAGAGTGAATTATTGAATTGCATCTGTCTCTCAGAAGCTGCAAACATTGACATTTTCTTGCCTTCCAGTTATAATTAAAGGACAAAGTGACATGTGGTATGGCACTGATGTAGTAGCTGGAAAGTCCTGCTCTGAGAAGTCCAAGCGTCTTTTTATTGCTGCAGATGAAGAGCACTCTGCATAGGAGTAAGAAAAACTTGATCTTTTCATTTAGCTATGATTATTCCAAATTTCTTCCCATGATCTTAAATTTGTGGATGATCACTCTAACACTCCCACTTTTCTGCAAGTGTCTTATCAACACTTCCTGAAATCAAACATTTAACTAAAGTTTCAGCTTTCATCACATTCAGAAAATTAATCTCTTATTGCATCCATTGGATGTGCTCGTATGTGAATACAAAGAATTTGTGTACTGCATACACATTACATTTTGTAATGTCATTTTGTACATTTCCTGAGGACTATGCAAATCTCTTAGCTCCTATTTTATATACATAGCTTCCTTTAGCTAGACTCATAAAATCATGCCATGGATGAATTACTTTATTTGATTGGAGTAACTGAAGAGACTATTTATTACTGTATATTTTATTAAGGTAAAATACCCAGACCAAAACAGTGAAGGGGTACTCACTTTCTAACCTTCTAAATATTTTCACAATGTTACCTTTCCCATCCTAAGGAATTGAAATGACTTAGGGAAGAACATGGTGCTTTGTGAGCTCAGTATTTCTGAGATAACCTTGAATTCTGCAGCAGAATCTCAAATGTACAGCAATGTAGACATACTGGGTCATAATATCCAATTGTAAGAGGGAAAAAAAAAGTGAAAAAGTAGTAAGTAAAATAAAATATTTCTAGACTATCCAGAGATTTGCAGGTGACCTCAGAATAAATGAATATTTGTCCAAAGGTGTGTTCATTCAGTATGGAACAGTTGCACAGAAACCATTCTCCTTCTTACCTCTGTCTTGCCATAAAACTGGAAATGTACTACAGGGACAGAAAGTCCCAGATTTGTAGAGACCTGTCAAAATCCTTTGTAGATACATTTAATGTGTGCAGTTTGGAGCTGCCAATAGCTGCTTGGACTTTTCTAATGGACAGAAGCTCCCTAGGAAACCAGATTTCTGTGACCTGCTTGTGTAACCTCTTTGGCTGTACTTTGAGGTGATTTCCTTCACCATGCAGTGTCTCAAATCTGCATTTTCTAGATTAAAATTCTATTTTGTATAAATTGAACCTTTTTAATAGTGTTCCTAGGAAGGTTTTCAGCAAAGACAGGAACAGCAGTATGTGTGCTGGCACTCAAGAAATCACCAGAGGAAAAATCTAAAAGTAAGGTAGCAATTGCTAAAAACCTAAGGCTATAATCCATTCTCCACATGTGCCCTACTGTTGGTGATGCCATGGGGATTTTCATGTGCATCATGCTGAGAATGCACCTCATAGAGCTTCTGTCTAAAAGTCAAGGTTTATTAATATGGAGTAATTAAATGAATGCAAGAGGGAAATATCTGATTAGTGATATGAAACTAGAAATCATAGCCTGGCTCACAGAAAGTGTATGGGTGTGAGCAGCTCCTATTGAAAGCAGAGAGTTCAGAGCATTCAATGGAATTTCACTGAGGGGATAATAAATTAACACTCCCAGTTTCCTCTGTATAAGTAAGTGCTATTATGAGAATATTTGTCCTTGAGAAAATGCTACCTAAGTTGTTTTCACTTGATAGAAATCCGTTCTATCAGAAGCGTGTTTATGTCTAGAAAGAAGCGCTTCTAAATCGAAATATCAGTCACAAGGATTGGATTTCCTTTATTTCAATATCAATGTGCTCTCAGCTTGAGGAACAGCTGACAGTTTCATTCTCAGCCCTTGCAGACAGCGTGTGGCTGTGGGTACTTGGACAGGTGTGTGTGGAGGGGGTGTGCAGGTGTGCCTGCAGTGCCAGGGTCTGAACAAGCCAGCTCCAGTCCTCGGTGGTCTCAGTGCTGCTGGAAGACAAAAAAACCCTTACTTTTGGTGCAGATATTGCAAAGATACTTGTAGGGTTTCCAGAGCAGCAGTGGCCCTTGCCCATTCAGTTCAGTGGCACAGAATCACACACCTGTGTGCACTCTGCCATGCACATTCCCACTGATACCACGAGCAAAACTCTGTTCCCACACTTGTTTGCTTTCCTCCCACGTCACAATCACTATTTTTCAAGATTATCAGAGTACTTGCTGCATCCTCTAGGGCCTGTTTTCCCCACAATTTTAATCAAGTACAAATGAGCCACTGATATGGCTGTCCTTGGTGTTGAATAAAGAACAGTGAGCATCTGTGGTGCTAGGGCCCTGCAGTTCATATGGGCAGGGCAATAGGAGAGTGTAAGGTACAAAAAACCCTGCCTGGAGCATAATTTGGTCTGAAAGGAATAAACCCAAGAGGTGTTAATGGTACCTGGAAAGGGGCAAAACAACGAGAAATGCAAGGAATTCAGTCCTGAGTGAATTCAATCCTGGGCCAGTTCCCCTTTCCTTCCAAATGTAGATATGAAGACATTTCTGTGCACATAAATATGTGTTTATGTGTATTTATACCTCTGTTAAGGGGGTTAACACTTTGTTCTGATGGCCACTTGCTGCTATTAGCAGCAAAGTTAACCCTAAATTAGGTCTTTGATTCCTCTTCAGTTACAAGCAGAAAAAGAGAAAATTTCATTTAAAAAAATATTTAAAAGTAGCATTATTTTGAAGCTGTTGCTAGATTTCTATTTGTGCTGGCTGTAATAGATTGTTGTAATTTCTACTGATCATCTGTGGTGATTACACTATAAGACAGATACTTCTCTGGGATTATAAATTCAAATACAATTTTTTCATCTCCCTAATACCTATCCTCCTGTCTACTCCCATTGACTTATACACAGATTCAGTTTTTTATGCCAGATTGTCTTTTACAGGGTGGCACTGGTGACTAAAACTCAATTTAACATAACAATTTTGAAGAATTGATACTCCAATTAAATTAAAACAGAAGCAGTTTATGACTTTTTCTGATTATAAACACGGGTAAAACTCAGCTGAAATGGATGTATTGACATCATTTAGGTTAGAAGAGATTTTGGCCTTGATTTGCAATCCTGGAAAAAAGTGTTGGCACTATATTGTTCTTCCCCCTTGCAGTGACAGAAGCTTTCACAATAAAAATCTGTTTTAATTTATGACTTGCCATAAAAGACAGTGCATGACAGGGTTCTGTGGTGCCACAGTCACTTGCCAGGGACAGAGCAACTATTCACTATGCCTTCTACTGTGCAGTCACTTATCATTTTTCTTACCCCACTGGTCTATCTCATTATTCTCCAGGAAAGCCATTTTGGGAACTGCCAGCAACTTACTTAAATTATAAATGGGTTTATGCCACTTTTGGTTTTGAGCAAGGAGACAGACTTTTGTGAATTAGGAGCATGGGGTTGTGCTACTCAGTAATGTGATGTGACATCATGGCTCATCCAAACAATAAAACATCCTTCTGAGTAGAAATTTGAAGTGGCATCTTTATATGTATTTGTTTCCTCAGATGAATTCATGCAGCCAGAAAGACATAACCAAATAATCTGGATCTATAAAGTGTCTCTTAGCATTTCATTTCATTTCTTCCTTTATTTTTTTTCTTTTTGGTGACTAACAGAAAAGGTCTTGTTTCCATCGTAGAAAATTCAAGCTCGGAAAGCCCTGTGGGTTACAGTTCAGCTCAGGATGAAAATGAGGTGATATCATTCCACAGCTAAAGAAAACTGGAGTGATGCACTGGAGTGAGTGGCATTATTCTGAATCAACTGCATAAGTCTGACATCTAATCCTCAGTCTGAGCAGTCTGACAGCTGCTCTTGACCTGCCTTGGTGCCAGTACACAGAGGGGTGGTGCCTCCCTGGCTGTCTGAAGAGCTCCTGGAAATGAGATGACAAACTTGAAAAAGAAAAGAGTGAGATCTCCATGTGGCCCTTGAAATCCAAAGCAGGGTGAGCTGGGTGTACTGGAGTGTCTCTCTAATTGCAGGGGCAGAGCAGGAAGGAGGCTCCAAGTTCTTACATCTTATTGTGAGTCTCTGGTCTTTGCTCTGACTCTGATTTATCACACTAGATTGAACACTAGGCTGGGTATTTTTTCTGATCTGTTTTGTAGAAACGATGCTGAGGTCATAGAGCTCTCCTGGGTTGTGGAATAACTAATACTGGCACTTAGAGTGAGGGATGTGTTCAACTCATTTACAGCTGTTGGAATAGAAAATGGTTTAATGGTTTTTATTCTCCTGAATAAAATAGTTATTCTGAATAGTTATTCTCCTAACCTAAAATATGTGATTAAATATAGTTTTGAGGTTCAGAGAATTAGTCCAGCACTAGGTACATTTCTTATCTGGTATCTTGAAAATCTGGCCTCTTGAAAGATTTGAAAGCTCTGTATAATCTCAAAAGAAAAAAAGAAAATGTCTTTTAAATTGAGTTATTATATATATATATATATATATATATATATATATAAAATCTAACAAAAAAATTCAGCCAAGTTAAGGCATAATTAGCAAAAACTTTATCTTAAATCTGCCAAGTTAAGGCATAATTAGCAAAAACTTTATCTTAAATCTGCATTTTCTGTTTTGGCAGAAAAATTTTCTCCTTTGCTCTCTTCCAAACTGAAAGTGATTTCTGATTACAAACTTCTGTATTTATCAATCTCTGTATTTTTCATGTCAATTCTGGTAACTTTAGGATAATAAAATGTTGTTCCAATAATTGGATACCATCTTTTAAATCTGACAGCAGTTGTGCTAACAAATTGATTTAATATATTACAGTGACATCAGAATAATAAATTCACCTTCAAATGTTGCTTTATATTTATAGCACGTGTTACTAAAATTAAGATGCTTATAATATTGAGAAATATAGAATATAAAGATATAATTTGTCTTCTCAAACAGCATAAAGTGTTTCTGTTTATTCGCTGTGAGGTTCAAGCAAAAACAATCCTGTTGGCACATTTTTTGAGGTTGAA
The DNA here is from genome assembly GCA_034509425.1 of Eopsaltria australis. Lineage (NCBI taxonomy): Eukaryota > Metazoa > Chordata > Aves > Passeriformes > Petroicidae > Eopsaltria > Eopsaltria australis. The sequence continues at coordinate 131,591 of JAVTVJ010000112.1, forward strand.
GTTCTCTGCACTAATTCCATGTTCATGTCTTCCCAATGAAATCACAAAGAGTTATATTTTCATATTGGAAACCTGTTTTGCTATCCATAGTAGTAGGAACTTCATTTCACTGTGAGTGTCTGGTTGTGATTTCCTTGTTAGAAACCAGAATTCACTCCAGCAACACCAGGTGATTCTCCAGTAAAAGCTGTGACCTGAATTTGGATTACATTTGTCCTTTATCTCAGTGTAGATCTCTTCCTCCTCAGGCTCCCCCATCATGGCAGCAGGGCTGTAATTGTTCTCCCCATGGGTGAGTTTAATTCTTCTGTGGAACTTCACAGAAAGATGATAACAAGTAAACCCGGTCACTGATAGACAGTGGGAACTCCAGGGTGCCCCTTCTTCCCTCGAGTGGCTCAGCCTCTGCCCCACTGCTTAGTGCACTTCCTTTCTCCATGGAGAAAACTGTCTCAGGGAGAAGGCTGACCTTGTTTACTTGTCTCTGACTGTCTACAGCAGCCACCCTGGGATGTTTTGGCATGATGTCTTTCTCAGGGAAAATAAACCTCAAAGAGCAATTGCATAAAGGAAGGGTGACTGCTCAGTGATGCTCCATTCCTCACTAATCAGTATTTTCGATCTGAAGAGGCTCTTATTAAAACAGATGAAAAGTCCTAAGTATGGCTCATCTGGACAAGGGGTGAACTGTGTAAATCCATTTTAACTGTTCTGCAAAGGGAAAGGCAAAACTGTGGTTTTTTCTTACTATTTGCCCTGTGTATAATGTCCTTGAAAGATGCAAATTGAAAATATTCTTTCATTCTTGTGTTTCCTCTTTATGTGTGTCCAGATGTGGTGATGTACAAACACTGCTGAGAGCTCTGATTACACTCTCTGTGGTTTTGCTGTTTATTGAAAAGAAATTCACTTTAAATGTGGGCACTACAACTATGCTGATTTAGGTGTGAAATTGATAGGGTTAATATATTTCAGAGAAGACAGAAATAATAATAATAATTTGAACTTACGAACCTCTTTCATCTGAAATTTAGAAACATTAATTAATATCACAATTCCCCCACAAGTTAGAAGCTTCACAGTAATAGCTGTATTTACTTGACATCTCTACTGTTAGAGTTATTCACTGTGATTTTAAGACAGCTTCACACCCACTATTTAATAATGTGTGACATTACAAAGCAAATTGGACTAGAAAGTGAAGGATACTGAAACAGAGCTTATCCATGGGAGTGAACCCAACAAACTTGAACTGAATGAACTCTAGAAGTCAATTAGTCAAATTTGACTAAACTCCTCAGTGGAAGTCTTTATTCAAATGGACCATGGTAACAACTGGAGCAGGAGTCAGTATCAGCCTTGTGTAGAAAATTTCCACTGTAGCCTGTTCTGATTCACCTCCTGACTGATCACACAGTGGTGATGGAAATGACTGGAAAGTAAGAAACATTTTGAGAAAAATGAAAACATCTTGCATAGTTCAAAATAAGGTGTGACCTTTTTAAAAATTTTTAAACAAAATTAAATTTTACTTAAGCAGGCAGGGAAAAGCATTTGCGTGAAGTGAGAGAAGATGTTTTATTGTTGCAGTGAAACTTCTTGAGCATTCCAATGGCGTTTCTATTTCTTTATTTAAAAAAGATGTATGTTCAAACACGTAAATGTCACTGAAGTTTCCATTTTGGTAGAAAAAAGTCTTTTTCTGTAAGTTGATTAATTTTGTGAAAAAGATTTATGAGCAATTCTCAGTCAAAAGAGAACACTGCACTTAGAGGCAGGAAATATAGGTGAGAATAACACCTACAAAATTTTTCATTTCTTTTATTCTCACAACTGAATAGTCCCAGTCTTATACTGTATCAAATCTGAAGCAGTGATCAACCTTTTTTTCATAAGAGTTAACAAACCATTGGCAGAAAATTGTTGCAGGAAAAAACCTGCCCATAGGAAAAGTCTGTTTGCAAAACCCATTAATTAGATTTTGGCTTTTTTCCTAATGCTTGCTTGTTTCAAAACTCTTTATAAACCTGCTATTATAAATTACATATACTGTTTCTATTTATGCACAAAGCCAATAACTGAGCTAGACATTTGTCCTCTGGAAAGAATGACCCCAAATATTTGGTAATTAGATGAAATAACTAGTTTTATAATTGAAAAATCTTAGCCCATTGGTCTCATTGGCACTTTTGCTGTGTTGTGTCAATAAATAACTCTTTGGCCAGTTTGCTGATTTTAGCCAAATACAGGCAATCAGAAAAGAGCAAAACATTGCTTTTAGCAGTCTTTAAATGGTCTCCTTCAAGCAAGGTGATTCAGCTCAAAATTAGTGATTGCTTAGCCTAAAAATATGTACAATGCAAGAAATGCTCATCTTTACTGGATTTGGCAGTAAGCCATGTGAGGCTTCCTTGTGTTTTAAGAAATGAGGCATTGCACTATTCTAAAATAGGTAAATATACTTGCTGCAGTCAGTAAAATAGCACAGCAGAAGAGAAATCCAGACAAAACCACTAATTTCCTTTTCCATAGGGAAATAGCTGGAAAATGTTGCTTAAGACCTCTAAGTACAGCATTTTCATAATTAATTGCTTCCTATTATTTCTTTTGGATGCTTTCTGCACGTTTTTCCTGGTAGATGTAGAAAGACACTGCTCCCAAGAGCTGCACACATATATTTTTACTTCTAAAGGAATGCCCAAGCTTCGAGCCAGTTTCACTGTGGCTTGGACAGAAATGATTGTGGTGCAAAGGGAAGAAAGGCAAAGTGATAAGAGCCTGCCATGGCAGCATGAGCCACATCTGGGCAGTGCTCCCATGAGACTGCTGTCCCTCAGGTGCTGCCATCCCCTCCTGCCCATTTAAAAACATCTCCCCCAGTCCCTCCTTCCCCTCCCCGATGGAGCTGGTGATGTTTTGGGTGTGAAATGATCTCTCAGAGCAGCACAGGCAGCAGCGATAAGGATGGCAGGGTTTTGCTGTGAGACGGGCACTGACATCTGCAGACAGGCTGGACAGCAGGCTAACATCACAAAGAACACTCAGAGAGATGTGAAATGCTGTATCTGCCAGGGCTGGGGGAGGGCAGGTTGCTCTAGCATTAGAAAGATGTATTTTGTGGGGGGTTGTCAAGAGGTGCCCAGAACAAGAATCCTTCTGCTGGGAGGGGACATGAAACTCTCTGGACAGGAGAGTGGCACCATGTACTGTAAGGTACAGCAGGATCTTAATGCACTTCTTCCTGTCTGACTGGGGAGATATCAGACTCTGACTGCAGGTTAGTTGCAGCTTTCAAGATCTCAGCCTAGAGAAAAAATTTTGATGTATTCACTCTTTTTAGTACAAAAGCCAGAGCTGTTTGCCTTCCTTTTCCCTTAGCAATGCAATGAGCAGCAGGATTGCTTTCTGTGGTGCACTGAGGTTTTCCTAAAGCACCAGGAGCTCAGACCCACTGGCACAGGCCAGTGGTACCCTGGGCCTGCTCTCTGCAAGTCCCTTCCTATGCACCACAGGCTGCATTCTCTGCTCCACACTGTTCTAAAGAACTGGGTGTAATCTGAGATATTCCCTCCACCAACTGCTTAGAGTGTGTTCTGGTTTTTTCCAGTAGATGTGGATAGCAGCCATGAAGAACTGCCTAGAGCTCAAAGGACAGTGCATGAGCTTGCTTTCCTTGAGATGTCCAATATAAAAATCCCAGGCAGTCAATCTTCTGATTTTACAGGGATCTGGTTGAAAAAGGGACAGATTTTGGACAGTATCTTTAATCAATAATTACAGCACGCCTGATGGACTGCACTAGGAAAGTATTGCTGTTGGCTTTGTTTTTTTCTCCCTAGCTGTCTGATTTTGGCTCCTGTTGGAGTCTACTGGACCAGGAGATCCACTGGGCTGTCCTCATACATCCATTTTTATGGGTGATCTCTGCACAAATCCACCTCTGAACTCCATCAACAAATCATGCTAGCAAATTAAGAAGCTGAAAATATTAAAAGGATCATAAGTCCTCTTTTCTGTGCTTCCTTAAGTCCCTGTGTTATCACTGGCAGCTGGAAAGCTGCTTGCCTGCAGTGTCAAATACCTATATGGTGGTAGAAGACTTGTTTTGAGGCAAGAGCTCGGGTTATGGTTCTGAAATCTTAGCATGACCTTCCTCTCTCCTCAGATTTATAGATTGCAGCTCTGGTGAAGACAGTGTGGTTGCAATGCTAAAGGTTCTCAAAAAGCTTTTAGCAGCTTGAATTCTGCATCCAATTTATTCCTGAGTTGAGCCCTGAGTTAGTAACAAAGAAAAAAAAATTAATGGTTGATTGAGTGAGTGAATTGGGCTGTACAAGTGACTTAATTTTCACCACACTTCACTAATGGCAAAATTACATGTTGGAGGTACAAACAGCCCGGGGAAAAAGGAGTGTCTTTTTCTAATGTTGCTGTTAGAAAGTTATTCTGGGACTCTCTGCACATTGAAAACTGATTACATTTCAGCATGGTACCACAAGCTGTCCTGATTGCAAATTCATACATTTCCCCTACACAAAATAAATAAAGACTCCTACTTTCACAGTTGTTGAGAATCCAGGCATTTTGCCCACTCCTGCTCCACACTAGGAAGGGAAATGCTTCGACTCCTTCAGCAGTGAAAGATGCCAGGCCAATCTGTGTGTTACAGTGCTCTCTTTATCTATTTTTCCTCCTGGGGAAGATTTGTTATGAAATCATTGGAATAGAGTCCAGGAGACTGGATTTGAAATTTTAGCTGTGTCACGGGCTTGTCAAGGAATTTGCAGAGAAATTGTGACCTCTGTGACTGTCTTCTGTATCTTTGGTAGAGCTGCAGGAGATTTTAGGACAAACTTTGTTTTAAAATGCTTCTTATGAGTATCAGTTTTTCAATGACAGCTGTTAGGACTTTCGATATTAACTAGTTTTCTAGACTTTCAAAAGTGGAAAGAACGTGGGTTTTTTTAGTTCTCTGACAACATTCATATTTGCAAATTCTGAAGGACCAGGGAATATCCCCGATCACTGGAAATCTATCAACTGTTACAATTTTGCAATGTGGTTTTGCTTATGTTTTTGCAGGCTTAAACCAGGCAGTGTTTGGTAGCTGGCACAACCTAGAATGCACTGACAGCAGGCAGTTTGTGTGGGGTTACTCTGGTTTTGGATGTTAAAAGTGATTAAGAGCACGGATGGAGTCCAGTCTGTGAGAACTGGCTTCAATGGCAAGGAATAACTCTGGACACATTTAATTTACCAATGAAAATGGAGTCCTGTTTTTTCTCCACTGAAAATAATTTATTTTTAATTCTTGTTTTACAATCAAAAAGAGCAGAATAGCACATGTGATTTCAGCTAAAATGAAGAGTTTCTGCTGCTCCAAATGGCACTAATTTCAATTTTCTGCTCATAAAATTTGGAAGAACTTAAACTTGCAGTTCCAATTTTTTTCCCTTAAGTTAAAAAAAAATCAAAACTTAAAAGAAGTATTGATGAAGTGATGGAGTTTGGGTGATTTAAATTGACAACTGAAATGGCCCCACCTGTCCATACACAAAGCTTGTCTACAGTGCCAGCAAGTTTTCCATACCCCACCTCTCTTGTCTGAGCAATTGTGTGACTCAAACTTTATTTTCAATTCTTTATTTTCAATTTAAAAATAATGAATTATTACATTTATTTTAGTTGGTGGTGTTTTTAAAGTTCAAGTTCTCTGAGTCCTTGAGCTGAGTTTTCTTGAATTCTTCAGTGAAAACAGTTCAGGATGCCCACAAAGTTTTAAAGCAAGCTGAGGGCACCACTAAGAATATGAAAATATTCTGTTAATTTTTATGGATAAGAAATTATTGAAAATTTCCAAGCATGACCAATTGGACTGATAAGTAGACATTTGATTACTAAAGTTAGATTCAATATTAAAAAACCTGAAGCAAATATTTGGAATTATATATTCTCTCAGTAAAAGGAAAAGAGAATCACATAGTACTAAACTAAACTATACATTTAACAGAACATTAATTAATTAGAAAACTTACAAAGTCTTCTGCATATATTCTTGCCACATAATAACTTGCATATTCTTGTTTCAGCTATATTCTGCACAGCTCCTCTTCTCCACTTGTCTCCTAAGGCAAATGTAGGGAGCCTCTCTATACATTTGGTCACTAAATAAATTGAGTTCTTTTCAGCTAAATACAGTCTCTTTTATAAGTCAAGTACACCATCATGCCATGTTTTCTAATTTTTAATTTCTGAAGTATCTTCAGGCAAGATTTGGGATGCACAGCTTCTCTTTTCCAGGTCATCCTTCTGTATGATAATTTTTTAAGTTTTTCAGGGTTGTGCTCAATCTTCCTGGAAGGGTTTCAGGCAAGCAGAAAAACTACAGGGCAGGGGAAATTGCTTTCCTAGGAAGGTGTTTGGGGTAAATCACACCTTACAGAACACCACACAACAGGATTTTAATCTTAACTTTAAAGTGCTACTTTAAAACAAAAACTTACATAATACATGAATATTATAGTCCTTGAACCTTTAAATAATGGAACCTTTAAGTTTGGCATTTGGGCAGTTGTCACAGAGGACAGTAATGAGTCCCTTATTTAACTTGAATGGCTGAATAGTCACTGCCCTCCTTCTGCCTATTAGCCTCCAAGTGGAACATTTTTACTTTTGTTCATTTTCTGCTAAACTTTCCAATTTGAAGGGTTTTGGTTAAACTGTAATTCTCTGAATGTCAAAATACATCAGGACTGGGAGGAAAAAGAAGACATAAAGTGATGAAATAATTTCACTTGAAATCAACGAACAGAAACATACAGTAAATGTTTTAGCCACATTTCAGAAATTGCACAAACCCACGAGGGGCATCAGGGTTTGATGAAAATGTATACAATTAAAGTAAAGAGCCTGAGGCAGTGGTTGCCCAAGTGCCATGAGGCTGCACGTTGAGATAGTTCAGAGGTTTGGGCCAAGATTTCCATCAGAAAAATGTCAGTTCATTGGGGCTGAAACTTGTCACATAAATGTATTGGTCTTGATGAAATTTCCACTGGGAGAAGTGTCCAATCTCAAATAGAGAATTTTTGTAGAAAGGAGAATACATGAACTACCTCAAACATCTGAATACTGGGGAATGTTTTACAGCTTCATAATCTAAATGCAACTGTAAACACTCTTAGAGCTTGGACAAATGTACTTAAGTGTCTTGTTTTTATAACCTGAGTGCCAATGTATCTCAAGTAGGCAGAAGGATTTTGCTCTTAGAGGCTTTTGTCTGGTAATTGAAAACAATGATTTGGAGAAGTGGAGTGGAAGTAAAAAGAACTGAAAGCTGGGAACAGGGAGCAACAGTTGGATTTCAACTGAAAGAAAACAGGAGTGGAACCAGAGTAGAGTCAGACCGACCCCAACAACGGAAGTACCAAAAGTGGAAATTACTGAATGTTTGTCATAGGAATGAATACACAGTGTGATCTTCTTGAACCATCTCACAAGGGTTTCGTTTTCATTCTAAGTAACTTTTGAAATGAATGAGAAACATGTAAAAAAGACTATGCATTATTTAAAATAAGAAGTGTTTTTCTACATATTTGCTAATAGAAGCTAAAAAAACCTTTATTTTGAGGTTTTGTGTATAAGAATCATGATAGTCTCTCTAGTGGAAAACATTTAATACACATACAGAACAAAGTGTTATGGTGACATTCAGTGATTGCACAGGGAACTCTTTGTTGAGTAGAAAACCATCCTTCCACTTCAGCCTTGCTTACTTTCAGTGTCACTGTGTGTAAGAGACCGAGGCCCTCTGACTTTGGTCTGTGATGTCAAGTAAGGTTGGGCATGTGGTACTGAAAATTAGATCTTTTGCAGGTCACTTGGTTCTCCAAAGACTCACAACTTCCTTGTAGCATTTGTTATTAAATTTCTGTGTTCTTCCCACCTGACTCAAGGATCCAGCACCACATGAGGTTTAATGTATTTTTACAGACTGTGTTTGTTGAGAGCTGTCTGTTGTTGTTGTTGTACACAGTGTATTTCTGACCCCTTGGCTTTCCCAGCTCTGTGCTGCAGTGGCTCTGGGATCAAATTGTGTTTGAGGAAAAACATCACACAGAAAATCCAAGCTGCCTTCCATCATGCCAGATAACAGTCACCTGGGAGGGGACATTCTGTAGGGTTAACTAACACTAATTGTGACTCTCCCCTCCTCTTTTCAACCTCATCTCTCAATGGATATTTATAAGATAACAAATATCTATATAATGATCTATGTCAATTATGCCCATGAAGAATCAAAGTTAATTAACTTTTAGTGGTGACATTTACCTCTTTGAAACTGGCTCATGGATATTCAGCCTATACACACATAGTTTATATATTTCTGTAAATAAAAATGACCTCTGCCCTTTTACTATTCTGTTTAGGAATCTGACAACAGTTGTCAGTTCTACCCTTCACCAGATTAACTTCAGTAGATTCATTCCCCTGCTGAGGAAAACAACTCATATCTTGAAATTAAATGGTATGAAAACATCTTCATTAAACACTGATGGCAAGGACAGAACTGATAGGTAGCAGAAAGAACCAGATGGATATTGCCAGTGATAGCTGGTACAAATGTGAAATACAAAACTTGCAGGAGTCTTCCACTTGTGTTACTGATGGAATTTTTATACAGCACTTTTTAAACTTCTCTTAAAAGTACACAAGTATTTTTTTCTCATTGAGGAGCCTGTAATGCACTTTTTATTTCTCCTGTGGTTTTTACCTGGCTGGGCAACAACCCTTTATTGTGTTATGGATAATCTTTACTCAGAATTCCCAGATAATCTGCTCTCACTGCCTAGCAGATTGCATTGATCTTGCAATCAATCTTGTGGTTGTTCTGCTGCACAGCTGTAACAGGAGAGTGAAGCATCCCTGGATCTTGGATCTGTGTGTATCCTTGAACAGGTTTCCACGACCGCCAATCCTCTCCTCTGTCCACCCACTCACACACATGTGCACACGACCACAAGCATCTTTTATGTTTGATTAGATCAGGCAGAGAGCTCCTAAATTTTCTTGTAGTGGTCCCTGTGTGTTAATTGCCTTTGGATGAGGTGTGTTTCCTGTAAGTGCTTATGCCAATAGCCTTGTGAAGCACTGCACTCCACATTTGCTGCTCACATCCAGAATGTTCTCCCAGGGCTCTGCATTGACAGGCAGGCTGTGTTCAGCTCTGAGCAAAGGGCAGCAAGTATTTGCTTTTCCCCAGAAGCAGAGCAGAGATCAAATTATAGCCACTTTTCAGTTTACTTGGTTGTTCCCCAGGGAAACCCAGCTGAGCTCCTCTTTCCGAGCAAACTCTGCCTTATCCCTGCCCCTCCAAACAGGAGGCAGAGGTTCAGAGTCATTTGCTTCTCATGAAGATTTCTATACCTTTATTCCTCTATTATCTACATAGATAGATTCACAACTGGCCCTCAGTTTTCATACTCACTGTGTTAGTTTTCAGACCTTAAAAATCTTGAGACAGAGAGGGAACTGTGAGGGTGGTTTCAGGATCTGTGAGAGTCACTGTAATTGTGCAGCTCAGCTTCATCCAGCGCCCATGGAGCAAATTCATTGCCCACCCTCAGGAGGTAAAACACATTTCAGGCACCCAGACTTTGCAGTTCCCCTGGGACACAGAGCTGCTCCTGCAGTGTGTGCTTTGAGAAGGATTTTTGCTTTAATGTCAAGTTAATGAGCAAGCATCAACTTAAACGAAGCCTCCCTTTCAGCCTGCTGCACACACTTAATTGTGGCTGGTCTCTTCCATTTGTTTAATTTGCTTTTAACTTGCTCAAACCTTTTGCACTTTGCTGACATGGAAATAGTGGAACTCATCCTCTTTGAAGAGCAAGGCTGCTCATTTTACCTTTGTGTTGTTACATGCAAAGAGAAACCCTATTTATTTCATTTTTAGTATTGTGTCTGTGTTGCTTGTCATATGTCTAATCTCCTTATTTTTCCATTTTTTTTAAGACAAGGCAACTGGAAAAAGGACTTCTGTTACTTTAAAACACTGTTTTTAAAACTGACTTTAAAAAATTCAGTTTTATTTGGAAACAGTCCATGAAGAAACATATCCACATTCTATTCTTTAATACAATTTCTTTTCCTCTACTCTTGAGTTGAATAGGTTTCTCATACTAAGGTGTCTGTACATGGCAGCTCAGCTGTTTTTTGCTAGAAAATCAATCACTGAATAATTTCCTTTGGGAAAAAAAGATAGATGCTCAATGCTCTGTGGACTTCAAAAAGCCTGGACTAAGAATTGGCCAGACTTTGTTTTGACCAAGCTATAAAAGTCCTTAAAATAAGTCCTTTCTTAGTTGGCCATCTTCTAAGCTGATATCTTAAACAAGAATGATGGCATATGTATTTATTAAAAGCTGGGTAGCATAGTTTGTGTTTAAATCCATCAGGCTCTGAAGACCTGTATGTGCTCAAGTTCTCTTTGTAAGGTGTTAAAGCAGATCCACCTCCACGGGCTTTCCTTTGGTCACATCCAGTGTATTGGTAAAAAATCTGCATGTAGGATACAACTGGCACCAACAGATTAAAAAAAAATTCTGTCTTTTTCCCTCCTAATTATTTAAGATTTAACAACTGCTAGAAGTAGCTTACCCTAATTATTTAAGATCTGACAAGTACTGTAAGGAACAAAGCTGTCTGAATAAAATTATGAGGCATGTGCATGTTCATGCTCCCTGCTGATGGGCCCTGAGTCATCTCAGGCTGAGGTGCACTAATTAATCCCAGCCAAAGGTTTGTCCTCTCAATTAGCAGCCCCTCAGATAAGCTGTCTGGTTGATCTACAGCTGCCTGGTGGGAAATACCCAGGTTGTGCAAGTTTTATGATTCTGACTCCCTAGGCCAGTTGCAAAGTTATTTCAAGGAGAGGAGCTGATCTGTTTTGCAGAGTGTAAAAGCTGCATGCAGTGCTCCAGGGCAAATCCCACCAGGTAACTGCAGCAGAAGGCTGGAGTCAGCATCCAAAGGATGAGGAGACATGTGCCACCAGCTTGGTATGCTGCAATTTCCATCTCTGAACCACACAAAATCCCTATCATTTGTTGGCATTTCTGGAAACCTGGCAAAGGGCATTTATATTCTCATGACTGTCAGAGAAAGTGTTTATGAAGCTGTCTTAAAATCCATTTTCAATTCCAGCTCTAAAATATATGCCTGTCTGTAAACATCACACGCAGTATGAGCCAGGCCTGAGGAGCCTTAGTAACCCTTTAGTTATTTAACCCTAATAACCCTGTTATTCCCTAACATAAAGGTGCAACACACCTCTGGTCCAGGGTGATCACAACATGCCAACAGGAAAATCAGAAGGGTACATAATTTGTGTGGGAGTGTCGGGGCCCAGCTGAGGATACTGAACTTGAGCAGGGCTAAGGTGTGTCAGTCTGCCCATCTATTTTCTTCTCCTCTCGAGTTTTCTCCTATTTCTTCCAGGCATCATTATTACCCTTCATTTCTGTCAGTGGCTTCACGGAAGAGTGCACTTAGCCTGGGGATATGACACACACAGGAGCAGTCTATCTCCCCTGTTTACCCAGGCTGAGACAAGAGGCCAGACCCTGTGCCTGCTTAAACTCACCCTGTAGAAACTGAAGACATAAACTAAAGTGGAATTGAAGAGGTGAAATGGAGAATGTTGCTGTGAAATCAGTTGGGATTCTCTCCCTCCTCAGCACTCATGAATGGGGTCTGAGCTTATCAATTCTTCCTCACTCCAAGCCCCAGCAGCCACCAAGAGACCAAGGCACAAGAGCACTGGGATTAACCTGTATCCTTTAATACTTTAACACCATCCTATTAGCACAGTGCTTAAACATGTGAGGAATTTAAGGATGATTCAAATTGCACACTTCAAGGCTTTTGGCACTTGGGAAGAAAATAGAGTTTTTGACTGATGATGGAGCACAATTCTTGTCCCAGCTGTACCTTTGTGACCTGCACATGCTGGTAATGTAATGGAGGGGGCTGCAGAGCCTCCAAGGGATTTTTAATTTCAAAATGGATGGCAGATATCCATTCACTAATAAATCATCTGCAGCAGTTCTGCAAGAAAGAAAAAAGGCTTAAGGCATCTAATTTTGGCCTTGTGTGTTTTTTTCCCACCCTCTGTATTCATAGAGTTGACAGTTGTTTAAAGAAGGGGTGGGCAGATGACCAGCCACATTAATAGTTGGGATGTGTTATTTATATAAATTTTATTTTAATTCAGTGCATAGTGAGTGATGTATCATTTAATATGTTTTGGTTTTTTTCCTAGGATCTTGTCCTTGCACGTTTCTTTCATGGCACTGCTTTCTTTTAGGCAAGAAAACTCATATAGATTTATTGCCTCTCTCTTTTCTGTGCAATCTTGCCTAATAAGACCACGGCAGTGGCTGCAGCCTGTGAAATTAGCCCATGAACTCTTTGTATCCTTGTCTGTTTGTCTCAATACCCCTCAGATCACCCTGATAAGAACTGTGACCATATCTGTCTTTTTTATTATAGACTATTGCTGGTGTAGGTGGCAGACTGATGAAATACAGTGAGGGTTTCCTCTTCACATTCAAATTTCAGTGCATTTCTTTCTTTTTCTTCCAATTCAGTGGGGCATCCACTAATGGGTCTAAAATCAACATTTACAACATACACAGGCAGAGCATAACTATGCTGTGCCTATGGCTTTTTGGATGGTACTGCCACAGTAATTTCAATGTCTCATGGCAATAACTCTCGTTTGCTCAAAAGTCAATTTTATATCTACAGTGTGGTTGTGGCCAAAGAAATAAAAGAGAATTAATGGGTTTAGATCCCATGGAGTGATAAATATTGTCAGTAAAGTGATTTACTGTCTATCTACAGAGGTTTTCAATTAATTTACAGGTGTTTTATGTACTTAGAGCTTGTTCTTCAGCACAGATACTGAGTGTAAGCTCATGGCCTGACCCCGTTGTGTATCACTCTTTCAGTTGCCGCATAGTGAATAAAATGAAGCGACACCTCTGCACTAATGACTGGGGCAGCAGGGCTTTATTAAATTCAGATGTCTGGACTCCATGTATGCATAGATATTTATACTTTATTTACTTCAAACCACCCACAAGTGTCATTTAGTCTCCATGTGAGTGCTATGAGATCTCTGTCCCCTGATTTGCAAATGTGGTTTGTGCCAGACAAGAGAACAAACACATGATCATGGGCAAGGAGAATCAATCCATTTTACAGTTATGCAGTCTGTTATTTTTTGAGTGGAAGAGTGAGTTCTGTAGGATTTCTTACCCCTGACAACAGTATTTTGTACAGTTACTCCAGGTTTTAACATGGTACATGATATCTACATGGGGAATTTGATTCTTTAATGACTGCATGACTTGATGACACTTGTATTAACCAGACCCCTACTGAGTAAGAAGACATCCAGGATAACTTTTTGTGTCAGACTAATGGAGTGAGGATGGATGCTTTGTGCTGCAGGCACTGACCTGGTGTTCAAAAATCTGGAGCTCAGTTCCTGGCTGTGTCACACAGTGTATGATGGGGGGTGAGAATTCTAGGGCCACTTTTTCTCAGTGCCTAAAGTATCAAGTGATAGATTTGCATTTTCCAAAGCAGCAGGGGATTGGCTTCCATGGGGCTTTTCAGCATTCCCATGGAGCTGACTTGCACAGTTCTCCACCATGGAGCACTGCATTCCTAAAGGCACCCAGGTAATGGGGTCACAATGTTCATAACAAAAGGCATCCAACACAGTTTTCCTGTATAATCTCTGAGTTTCCCTCACCAGGCAGGAGTTATTAAAAATACTTTTATTATTTTAAACTGACATGACAGGTGAAGACTATTTTCATTATTTTCCTGCTCTAATTTTGACTATCTCAGTCTGCTAAAATCAACAATAATAACAGAAAAGATATCCTTCATTTTTACGCTAAATAATTATGGTGGAAAAAATTTGCCTATTATCTTAAAGAGTTTTCAAGTCACTACCTGGGGACAGGAGAAAAGTTACTCCCTGCACAGGGCAGGCAGAGCTCCTGTGCTCCCGTTTTTCTCTAATCTTGCAGTGATTGGGGATTCATCTCACTGGGGTTGTCAGAGCCCGTGTTTAGGCAGCGTGTTCCCCATCTGATGATGCTGTCAGCTACACTGAAGTGCTTGCTGAAATAAGATGCCTGAGAACCCACTCAGCCAAATCGTGCCATCTGCTTGCTGGTGACTGACAACAGCGAAATCTCCTGCGCTGCTGCCAGTGGAATTCTCCCTCTCAAATCACATTCTGCAGTGCCAGAGTCATTCCCTGCCATGTCGTTAGAGCTGGGGAGGACTCAGACTCTCTGTTTCACTAGCAATTTTGCAATCTCAAATCTTGTTCTTTTGATCCAGAAAAATATGAGCAACACAAGTACCTTTTTCTCATTTTCTACATCTAAGTTTTTGCAAAATTCTTGTTACTTTTTAAGGAAATGGTGTGATTTTGAAAAGTAATTTTAATTAGAAATGAAAGTTTCACATTGATGGCAGCACAATGCCTATTTTTTTCTTCTAAATGATGTGGGAAAAGGTTTTTCTTTAGTGTCTGCTTATGCAAAATGTTTAAATGCAAATAGTCACTCAGTTCTGACTGGTGTTGGTTTGTACTTTTCTGCTTCAAAGCAGTGGTGGTGTTCACTGTGAATTGTTCACATAATGAGTGTCATTTGGTCAAAAATAGTAAGTAACACTGTAGTAGATTCTCTGGATTTTTAGCAGAAAATATATAGCATAGAATAGCCTTCTGTTTGCAGAAATCACTTAACTTCTGTCAGTCTCCAGCACCCCATGAGAGGGACTGACTGCCCAGCTGGAACTCAGTTCAGATTTCTGAAAACCAGAATCTGTCAGCAGTCCTAAATTGTGAGCTTAAGAGTGGAATCACAGGAATACAGAAACACCTTGTTTCCTGAACCAACACTTGTTTAACAAAATGATGACATGGATACCAACTGGAGCATTTTTCAGCCATAGCTGAAGAAAATTAAATTGCAAGCAGATGCCAAAGGGATGGTGTCACTTCCTCCATGTTCCTCCTGCTCTCCATACCTGTTTGCATCCTCCCACCTTTTTGCCTTGCACTGAGACCAGGGTTTTCTTCTGCTGGTGAGCCAATTACAATCTCTAAATTAACAGAATTAAAATTCTGATTTTTTTGTTGGAGTTTTTTGGGGGGGTTTTGGTTTTGGGGGATGTAGGATATTGAGTGGTTTTGTAAGCTGGGAGTTAATTGCTATGCTTATTTAGCAGGGTGAGAGGTGGATTGCTAATGCTGCCTGCCTATTTCTGTTCCTTCACCTCCTCCTCAGCTGTGCTAGCACAGGTATTTTTGCATCCATGCCTTGAACTACCTCAAGGGATTGGAAGAGGTTTAAAATAACCTAGTAAAAATGGCTTTTATTATTCTGGATCAGTTCTTCCCACAGTGTCACAAACAATTGTACCAGGATGCCTAAAGGGAGATGTTGGAAGGAGCTGGGTGGTCGGGAGAGGGAGAGGAGAAGGGCTGCCAAAACAAATGGATGTCAAATCTGCCCTTAGCATGGTCTTGAATACCCACACAGGGCAGTACAGAGCTGATGTGACACAAATTCACATCCCAGCTTGGTGTGCAATCCCCTCTCAATGTAGATGCAGCCTTAACTGCTGTGATGATAATAAAGAGATTCACTGATGGAGCCACTGTGAAGCACTTGAAAGGATTTGCTGTTCTTTAGTGCATCTGGAGCAAGAATCACAAAGGAATCTATGCTAATGGACTGTTATGAGCTCTGTTCTTTGGGATTTATTTATTCTTCTGTTTAAGACACAACTTGCAGCTGCAAGGAGCTGAAGTGTGGACTTAAAAATAGAAAGAGACCAAGTGCATTACACAAAATAACCTCTAAGCAGACTGTCATGTCTGGCTATGTCTTTGCAGTGTATTGTATGTCTAAGAAAATATATATTAAATATATATATATTGAACTCTACAGTATTTTCAGCCTGAAGTTTCTGTATATGTCCCATTATGAACCATGATAAGCACTCCTACACAAGGTCTGAGTTCTATGAATGCATAAAAGCACATATGGAAAATGACTGAAAGTAGTCTGGGTTTAGAGCTTTTAGGAAAAACAGATGTCACTGGGAGTCTCTAAGCACCTCTTAGGTTGTCATTGAAATTCCTTGTATTGTTTAAGAGTGTTGTTTCACTTAAATATGAAATGGCTGTGTTCTCTCAGGAAGTAGAAGCAGGTAAGGCACTTTATTCAGTGCCATCAGCAAAATACAGGGAAGCTGAAAAATTCATGCCTGAGGTTTCTCTTCCACTCTTTGCTAAGTGAGTTTACTACCTCAACATACTTTAAAAAATATTTTTATTAATTTTACCAGTGCATATTTGATGCTTGTTCACCCCAAGGCTTGCTCACGATTAATTGCTAATGGTATTAAGTAGTTTTCACATTGTGTGGTCACCCTGCCCTTTGTTCTGCTGGTGTGGTTTCACAAGCATCTGTCCCTCCAACAGGAACTGCTGGGAGCTGAAATGCAATTGTGTCAGCTGCATCATCTGCAAATCTGTCCTAATGAAATTTGGCCAAAGTGGTCAAAGTTGCTCCAGACTAAATGGAACTGCCACATGTTTTTGACAGCTGAGATGACAGTCCAGTGCATCTCTCAGAGCTTGGGATGGCATGCATCATTAGATTTACAGGATGGGAAAGAGAAGCCTGTGCTAGAAGCTACTGTCCTTCAGGCTTTCACATTATTTTTTCATTTTCCTTGAAATTCAAACAAATTGGAGGCCTTGAAAGATCAACATGAACACATACAGTTTATCAGCTACTTTTTAAAAAAGGGCAGAAAAACCCAAAAATCCCAAATACTACTGGTGGTATTTTGCTCTTTAAAAAAAAAAAAAATCTGTTGAATTTCATTTCAGGGGAATGGAATTAATTGTAAACAGATAAAATTCAGAATACAAGTGACTGGTGGTGTAACATCCAGAGCAGGGGACAAAAGGCTCTTGAAGACTTTCCCATTTGGGCACTTTTTCATACTCTTTTACAGTCTTCAGTGACTGCCCACACTGAAGCAAAATGTTTGTCTGACTGAATATCCCAGTTTATATTTTATGGTAGAATTTCTTCTAATTAAATATTTCAGCTGGATAGCCAGGCATCCCACAGCATCCACTTCAGTCCAGAGTTGGAATCTGAGGACAGGGGAACAGAACAACACATCTGCAAGGCTTCAATATCCCTTCTGTGCCTGTAAGTCTCCCTGTAGGCTCCAGAGCTCACAGGTCTGTCATCATGGCTACCAGGGAGAATAAGGTAAAGAAAAAATATGCTCTCACATGGGAATTTTCTTCTCAAGGCAGTAGGGACATTTTGCATTCATTAAAATATTCAAATGTGACTCAGTTTAGAAATTCTCCTTAGCAGCAACACTCTGCAAATCTGCTATCACTCAGATTCCCTTAGCATTTTTAAGAAATATTTACAAATCTTAATCTCTCCTATTTTCCTTTGAGGTGACAGATCCATTAAAAAGGAAATGTGGCAAAAAACTCTTTACTTGTTCTATGCAAATTAATGTTCAAGGAACGTACAAAAACTAGAAAAATGTAATTTTTGTGGTTTTGGTAGAAAAAAGTAATAATATAATAAAAAATCTCTCCCATCATGAGGTGATGAGGGCAGACTCCTGAGGTGGAGTAAAGAGCCTGTCTTCACTCATGTCACAGGAATTGGGCTGATTGACATCACCAAAAGTGGGAAGGACATGGGGATGTACATCAAATATGTCCTAAAACAAAAACAAAAAAGGAAACAAAAATCAGCCTCTGAATAGTTCCCAGATGGTTAGAAATGTGCTCTGGGAAAAGTGGCTATAAATAATAAATCTTTAACTCTAAGAATAATGTTTTTCATTTAATTTTTCTGTAATGTGAGATATTTCAATTTATCTCATTAAGACTTTAATTCCCTATCCACCATGCCCTTTTCCCTTGAGGAAAGTTCATAAATATTTCTTTGCTATTTCACTTTCTTAAGTTGCTCCTTGTGAAAAACTTGAAAGAATTTGTTTATTCTTCGTGAATCTGTTCTGCTCCTGTGGCCAAGACTGTGTGTCATGGTTTAACTCCAGCTGGAAATGGCACACAGCCTCTCACTCCCCCACACCTGCTGGGATGGGGAGGAGAAGTGGAAAAATGTAGAACTCATGGGTTGAGATAAAAACAGATTAATAATTAAAGTAAAATATACTCCAACAACTACTACTGCTAATAATAATGTTAATGATATGGAATATTCCTTTGGCCACTTTGGCTCACCTGTCCCAGCCATGCTCCATTTCCAGCACCTACTCAGTGACAGAGTATGGGAAACTGAAAAGTTTTAACTTTGTGAAAATAAAAGCTTCTTAGGAACAACTAAAATATCAATGTATTATCAACATTATTCTCATATTAAATCCAAAACACAGCATTGTATGAGTTAGTAGGAAGAATATTTTCAAACAACTGAAACCAGGACAATGTGAAACATTAGCACAGGGCTTTTTCTATTCTGTTACTTCTTTAATTCCATTTAATTTTTTGTTCCTTTCTTATGTTCAGTTTTTCAGCCTTGAGCTGTCTGTTCAAACTGCATCCTCAGCACTCTGACCACTTACCTTCACCAGGCCATCTCCCATGCTGCCATGAAACCACTGCATTTATGTTTGCATTCTGACATTAATTTTATATGGTTGGCATTCTTCTAATCCTGACTGTTATTACAGAACAATTTTTTTTAACCTCTCAATTTATGTTAGCGTGTTTTGTTCCTCTGGGATGCAGTAGCTCTTTCTTGTGTATTGCCCCTCTACTAATTGTCTGGGAGAAGGTCCCTGCTTAAAAGGTTTGGTTTTTTTAGTCCTTTAAAATTCTGCTTAGTTTGAGTCATAAACCAGTTAAAAAATGTGAATTTCCTTTATTATCTCTTTACTTTCTCAGAAACTTACAAAAAGTCTGGTTAATTGTGAATGCTCCACACCACCCTCACAGTGCTGGGCCAAGGCTGGGACCAGAGACAGCTGTCGGCTGCTCGTGGTTTTGCCTGCTCAATATTTGACTCTGGCTCGAAGCTCAGGTTCCAGTCTGGAAAAGCCAACCAGCTCAGCACTATTCTATCCAAAGGCAGCTGGGAGCAGCAGGCAGCAGCCTGGCTGAGGAGCAGCACTTCTGCACAGTTACCCTGCTCCAGCCAAAACCAGCTCTGGATTGCAAACCTTCCTGCTCTGGTCCAGAAGTGATGAGGGCAGAGTGGTCTGCAGATAATAGTGGTATCACCCAGGATAATAACATCACCCAGCTGATCTTGGCACTGCACTCAGCCTGCTCATGGTCACCCCAGTGGGATGAAGGAGCACCTCTGGCAGCAGCACAAAGCAGTTCTAATTCCTGATTGTTAGCATTAGTGACTCTTGTAGATAAAGGGAAATTCCTTCCTCACAGAATCAAACCATCCAACAGCATCCTTCAAAAATATTTTCCAGCACATTTATTATTTGTTTTCTCTAAGTACAAGTGGTGGCCTGATCCAAACCTCATTGCAGCCTGAGGAAAAATCCAGTCTTACTGGATCTTCTTGAAGAGTTTAGCAGCTTGTGAGCAGAAAAGCTCTTTCTGGTTTTATTTTAGGGCTTCTTTAAAATATTCTTCTATTTTTTATTGGAGTTTTCCTGCTTTTCAGGCCAAACACCCCATCTGTACATGTATTAGCATCCAGGTCATCTCCTTTTTTCCTTCCAGCTGCACTGAGAGCCTTTCTAGTTGCTAGTTGGAAGTAAGTTTTCCCCTGATTTTACTTTGTTCTTGACATCACCACAGATTTTTTGCATCACATTTTATACTAGGCATTAGCATTGTGATGTTTAAAACAGTCCATATTCTCACTACAGGGGCATGCAGCTAAAGGAAACAAGTATTTGCCTTGGTTTGGAAAATAAGAAATTCTGAATGGTGTAAAAATTCAAAGGACTTAAATTTATTATACAACCCAAAATAGTTGTTAAGAAAAAATTTTTAGGAGTACATTTTTTCCTGTTCCCATGTGATTTTTATAATATTGTGGAACTTTTCTTCATCATAACCTTGCTCCTCCTCCTCAATTAAAACTGAAGCCAGACACAGGGCAAGTACCTCTAAAGACAGCAGCTGAATGGAAAACTTAACACAGTTTCAGAGCTGCAAGCTTATCTGCTTAAGGATATTGCTGAGGAACCAGATGGAGAATAGTTTTCCATAGTTAAGCATCTGGGCCCTGCAGTGATACACTCTGCCCTAAGCATTACTGTGGGAATTGACTTCATGGTGGGAAAAAACAGAGAGAAAGAGACAAGCAGAGAAAGAAGAGCATAATATTTTATACTGCAAAAATTTCCAGCCAAAGAGTCAACATTTTGTCACACATTGCAGTTTCCTCATTGCTGTTTGTGTTTATAACCTGTGGGATAAAAGGAAGAGAAAGTGAGACTTTAATGGTTACCATAGCAGGAAAGCCAGCTGTGAAGGGAATCAGAAATAGTGTTTTGGTTTTAGTGGAACTTTGAGTTATTAGATGTCAAAGTGCAAGGCAACACTTTCTGACAGAGCTTCTAATTGTTTACATTGATATATAATTTTAAGTCTGCTGGATTAATTTTTGGAGTTCTGCACTTCAGGTCTTCCAGCCAGTGCAGTGTTCACAGCTGAGCAATGCAGTGGTTTGCAGTGATCAGAGAAAGGTAAGAAATATGGGATGTTCCAGGTGGTTTGTGGAAAACACCAAATGCCTGGAGTCAAAGAAAAAGATAGAATGAGTGGATTTTCTGAGCAGTCCTTCTGTATGCTCTTAACATGTAATCTATAGGCAAAAAGCCTTTAGGTGTTAAATATAAAATTGTCCTGGAACCAGAAGACAAAGCAAAGGTCTTTTTTTTCTCGGGTGTTCATGATGTTCTAACATCTTCCTTGCTGGTTGCAGTTTTTAGCTGAAGTTTTCCATGCTTTCCAGGCATTCTGGCTTTTTTCCTACTATGTTGATTCTCCAGCATTGAATATTATGTCATCTTTTGCTGTGTGCTTTTCTCTGCCAGGACAGTTTTAGGATCCTTTTCCTCCAGCTATTCACCTGTCTTCGCAATGCTTGTAGGAACCTATTGGAGACTTTTTTCTTTCTGTCTCTTTTTGAATGAAGCTTGACAATGGCTTTGCCTTCCTTAGTAAAATTGGCTAAAATGATAGGCTTTATATATATATATAAAGGATAGAAGGTAAAAAATCCGAAAAATCAGATTCATCTCACAGCTCTGCTGAGTTTTGAAGTACCCAGATAATGCAGGTTAGCTCTAGTGGACTATTTAACAGTATGAACCAGGATAATGAATCACTGAAAGTCACTGAGCAAATATCATCAACCTCCATTGAATATTAGGACCTTATATAGGGTTTCAAACTCTAGCTTGCTTTTTTATGAGTGTGACAGGTCAAGAGAAATATTAAATAGTTGTAAAAACCCAAAGAACCGGCCATTCAGCACATTTCGAAGCTGGAAATAAAAAGGTTAAAATTTCTATGACCTCTACCTAGATAGAACTGATTTTTTTCTTGATTTATGTAGCAGCTATTCTGTAAAGGGAGACAAAATTCTCTGCAATGGTTTAAATCACTTCTATTATAACAAACCCCACACCACTTCAGCCTGGTGACACTGTGTGTGCTCACATGTGTTTCTTGCACCTGGATGTTCACGAGATAGAACTGGTTATCAGGTAATCATCAGCTTATAAAAAGATTTTTTTTTTCTCTTCCCAAAATAAAATCTGTGTGGGGAAACTGTAATGATTGGTTTTTGTTTCTGCGTGACGCTGGTGCAGAGCAGACTGTGTGCTTTGACTTTGAGATTGGCTTCAGGTATTATTGGCATAAAATAGTTAATATGGGTAATATCCCACATATAGCTGCATATCTCACTCTTAAATTACTTTTGTTTGAGAATATAAATTAAAAAAAAATGATAAACCCTCTCCCCCCATCCACTAATCCTTTTCTTCATCATTGTTGAATTGCAGAACTGGAAAATATGACCTGTGTGAAAAGCTTGGCTGTAACTTGTAGCTTGGAGAAGATGAGGAGGTCAAGCAGGTAAATAGATCATTGTTTTGCAAAATATTTACTATGCTTTATAATTAATATATTTTATTCTTCTGGAATGTATTGATTCATTCAAGTTTGTCCAGTTAAGGCCTGTTGGACTGACCCTCTTCCCAGACTGAGGAAGCAGAACCTTCAATTGAACCCATGTTGTCCCTTCCTTGTTGGCAGCTGGTCTGTCAGTGATCAAGCAGTGAGCTCTGCTTCTTAATGCACAGAAGTATGAATACTTTATACCTTAGAGCACAGAATACCATGGAAAGTGTGAGGGAAATTATTCAGTTATAAGGAGGAAAGTTGTTATTTTGCAAAGAGAGAGTGAAATCTACCCCAAACAAGGAGAAATGTCTGTTCTTGCTTTCTTACGTGCCCGCCTTGAGCTAAAAAGGATGTGTCAGGGCAAACAGCTGCTTTGAGGCAGCTCAAAGGGAACACTGAAAAGTTGCTTGTGTCTGAAAGGAATTCATTTCAGTAGTTCTGCCCTAGAGCTGGATTTGTCTAAAGGCTGCTCCTTCCCTGTAAATTTGACTCTGCCGTATTCTGCCCACATTGTGTGGAAGTTAAAGCTCATAAAATGCATAACGGAGTTGCAAATTACATCTTTCAGAAATTAATGTTTTTAAACACAGCTTTAAATACTGTTTGTTTTGTGTACTCCAACTGCTCTTGGCCATCAGTCAGAACCTGCCAAAGGGATCTGTTCTGCAGGAGTTGATCTGCAAATTTCCACCTGGGACACGTGGACCTTGGCCTGATGTTTCTTGGTCCTGCAGTCCTTGGCCTTTGAGAGCAAAGCTGGACAACAACCTCATTCAGCAAAAGGGAAAGTGACATGTGAATTAAAGTGACAGTAAGAAATCCAAACAGGACAGTGTCATCTATAATTATTTTTCTGAAAGGAGACCAAGCAAGGTGTCAAAGAATTTCTGTGAAATCACTCCCCATGTTTCTTTTGTCTGCCTGTTCCTGAAAATTGATCTTCCTTACAAATAGCTCTGTGTGAGAGACAGTCCATGGTTTGAAGCCTTAAGTCATACTCACAGATGGCCTCTTAAGAGGTGGCAATATATTTTTGGTTCTCTGGCTGACTTTCCTCTATGCTGAGTAAGAAGATAAAAGTCTTCCTTCTCAGATCACGGGAAGGTACCAAAGAAGGTATTGGGAAGGTCCCAAAGGGTCAAATCCTGCAGCGGAGACATGAAGACATTGAAATCAGAAGGCATTGTAAACAGTCCTTATTTTTTTTTTTTAATTTATTTTTTATTTTAATGTATTTCTGAGGCTGCATCAGGTGCCAACTCCTTCAGCTAAAAAATAAAGTACGAGTAATCTTCTTTGCACAGAGGAGAGGTATTTCCTCAAGAAGCACCTTATATAAGTTGCTATAAATTGCTTTAATGCCATTCATGAAACTTCAGGGTGGCTGCTGAGTGTGTGTCACTGCAGTGGTGTGAGGGCTGTGTGAAAAGTGCCACCCTGGGAGGGCAAGGACCCGGTGGCAGAAGCTCCCATTGCTCAGAGGGTCCCTCTTTCCTAATAGGAAGTGGCATGAAATACTCAATCATCATTAAGTGGTCAAAGATTTTAATCTGCTCATAAATTGCATCTAGACTAACTGAGTCGCTCAGTGTGAGTGTCTCTAATTGTCTTATCACAGTGTTCCTCTGGCTCCAAAAAAATGAGAGAAGTAACATGTTTTATTAAAAGACAGAATTTATAGTAATTTAAGACT
Organism: Eopsaltria australis; assembly: GCA_034509425.1. Lineage (NCBI taxonomy): Eukaryota > Metazoa > Chordata > Aves > Passeriformes > Petroicidae > Eopsaltria > Eopsaltria australis. Next base: position 155,560 of record JAVTVJ010000112.1, read on the forward strand.
CCAGAAGCCCAAAGCTTGCACAGACCCGTGCTGTGCTACAGGGACTTAGATTTATTCTTTCTGGTGTTCATTTAAATGTCCTGTGAACATCTGAAAAACATGCCACTTTTAGAAGACATCCAGGCTTAGTTTTACAAGCAGTGTAGGAAGCGTTTAAACATGTGTTTAAAAAAGTGTTAAGACATGGAGAGGGGAAATATTTCTTGGCTGATTGTTAAACACAAATTACCTTGGGCTTGGCCTTGAGTAAGAAGCCCCTGGAGCTGAGAAAGTGTCTGAGGGGGGCACAGCTGTGTGGTGGCATAGCTGTGATCCTCCTCCCTGAGCATCCACCTCCAGCTGCTGTTTGGGACATGAGACTGAGCCAAAACATCTTTCTCACAGGCTGAACACTGCTGGTAAAGAATGCTTCCATTAAAGCACCTGACAATCTATTTATACCACACAGAATTCACTAATGACAGGTTTTAACTATTTTAGTTCCCTTAATGATGTTAAGCAAAACACAGTCCTGTGTTTTCTATTATCTTTTTTTCCCCCTGATCCTACATATTGTGCTGTTTTCTGTTCTTTTTATGTCATTATCTTTTCCTCTTCACATTCCCCTGCTTTAACACAGTTTGCCTGGTAAGATTCCTCAAACAGGAATGATCATATAAAAAGTATAGTGTGAACACTTACCTTTTATTCTTGGACAAATTGCTCACTGCAAGGGAGAGTGTATCCAGAACTGCTATACATAAAACAATGGCATTTTTATTGTGTTGTGATGAGAACAGTTCACCTTGCTGATGACCTCAGGAAGGCAGGCTGTTCCACACATGCAATTTCAGCTCATTGAGATTTCAAAGATCCCTTTTGAGCATATATCACTGAAAGCCTTCTTTTAGCACATTGACTCTTTGTTCTCCTCTTCCATCATCGGGTTGAACGTGCTGATGGAGGCCTGCAGAGAATGCAGCAGGGCCAATACATCGGGCTTGGAGAGAGGCAGGCTTTGAAAGAATGTGAAATGAGCAAAGAGAAACTTGGCTGAAATTCAGCAATACAGAAAGGAAGTGGGAAAGGGCTAAAATTTTAGGATTCTAACAGCAGGGCCAGAATTAAATTTCAAAGTCCCAAACCCAAACAAATAGAGAGCTCAGAGCCAGATTGCAGAATACCTGCTTTGCTCATGCCATCCTATTGATCCCAGGGTGAGTTCCTCTGTGGGATTGCTCAGCCACAGACATACAGATGAAATCCAGACTCTCTGGTCGTGGTTCAGCAGGACCTTGTCCTGCAGAGAGTGCTGCAGTGGGTGCCAGCAACACAAACAGAGCTTTACTCTGGCTCTTGCAGAGCCTATGGAAGATGATTCCTGCAAGTGAGTCCTCAGCAGCATTGGCAGGAACAGCAGCTCCAGGAGACAAGTGACTGCAGTACCCTCATGACTGGGACAAATATGACTAGACCTGTACAAAACAGAAACAGGGAACTTGTAAGATCTTTTGATGCTCCCAGTCTTGGCTGGGGAACAGCTGGGAGTTTGTCTAAACTCAGTTCTGCGATTCATTCCTTACAATGTGGCTTTGGCCTGTAGTTTTTCTGGCTTTGTTTTAAAAGTCCCAGTTGAGGGAAACAATGAGTTAAGACACTCATCTGTAACCTAATTTCTCAACTTTGATTTTCCCCCTTCTGTCCCAGAGAGAGAGAAACAGGAATCAAATTCACTCACAATGCCAAAGAAATGCTCATGGACATTTCCTCCATATAAATGGGCAAGAGGTCTTGTTGAAGTGTAAGGTTAAAATGGATAAAAATTGATTTTTTTTCTTTCATTTTTTACACTGGAGACACTTTAGAGGCTTCCATTCTTTTTTTCAGGATCTCTTAGAAAGAATTTCTAGGCCATGTTCCCTCGCCAGCACTGGAACAAAATTCCTAATATCTTTAGATATCAATTCTGCTCTCACACATCCAACTTATCAATGAAGAGAAAAGGGAAAGTAAGAAAGATATGTTGTTTACTTGTAGTGTCTCTTTATATTGTTGAGACCTTGCTTACAGAGTCTTTTCCTGTTACATCTTAAGCATTTGTCCTTGAAGGGACTCATGTATGCAAATGTCATTGGAAAAACAGGAGACACAAGCACTGAAGGCAACCAGGAGGTTTTTAAGAACAAGTAAAAGGAGATAAAAACAAGAAGATGACTGACATGTAAATCTCAAAAGTCAGGAATTTTCAAATCCATGCACACCCTGTAAATGTAAGAGAAAGAAAATATATATTATTATTTTCACATTAGCAAATTTTGTAACAGTTAACTGCTCAGTAAAATTTATTAGTTACCTTGTTCTGATGAAAAAATTGATTACTCTTTGGAAGGCAGCAGGGGAAGGACAGGAGAGTAGGTATGGGACAGGACTGGAGAGAAGGGTGGACAGAGGAGCTCCTACAGAGGGGCAAAGCAGGTTAGCTGTAGCCACAGGCTGAGAGAGCACACGCACACATTGGATTCAGGAAATGAGGAAAGAAATCAGGGAACCTTTTAAGTGACATTTAGAAAAGTTCACCATTTCAGCAGCAATTCCTGAGAATTGCAAAGCAGAAAATAAATCTATATCTAGAGAATAGACATTGGTTTCTGCTTTAGATTTATTGCTTTCAGGGAATAATAGAATTTAGCTTGGAAAACTAATCTAGCCATGACCCTCCATGCAATTAGTTAGACTGAGAGACTGCAGAATTAGGTCCTTGCTCGTAACAGGTTTCCTGCTCCCTGTTAAGGATCTGTCTCAAATACTCAAGAATCAATTCCCTCACTGAAGCCAAGTGGAGCAAACATAGGGCTGTGACCTGTTTTTCATCCTTCTGATGGAAAATTGGTCAAGGTGCTCAGTGTGACCCAGAGGCCTCAGTCAGAGCCAAGAGCCAAGAGCTGCTTTGCAAAGATCAGCCCTTGCCAGCTTTGCAGGGGAAACACAGGAGTCAGGGCACACTCTGTGTGTTTCAGGCACTTGTGTTTCATGCCTTGTGGCCAGAGAGGCTGTGAGAGACTCAAGGAGCTGCCAGGTCATGCTCTGGAGATCTTCAAGGAAGAGGCACAAGTTGAGCCTCAGCTTATTTTATGAGGAATCCCAAAACTGGTGGAGTTTTCAAAGGTGTGGATGCACACAGGCCAGAAATCATGAAAGTGCTACCACTGGTTTCCAGCCTTGCCTGCTGGGGCACTCAAAAATTGGGTATTCATTGAAGTGTTTCCTGTAGTCCCAAAATTATAAATGTGTTCCTAGATAGCTAATCCAGCACAGAGCCTTCTGTTACCACAGTTTCTTTATAAATATTAATAATTTGCCACCAGTAGAATCGTTGTGGAGCTAAATAAGCTCCTGTGCTGTGCTCACACATTAATCTTACCAAAGGCTCAGGGGGAAAGTGGAGGCAAAATACTTCAGTGAGAGATTAGTCTAGGTTATCCTCAATGGAAGATTAATCCAGAAATAGTCTCTACATTTTCTACTCATTTACCCAGCAGAAAAATGTATTAAATAGTTCCTAAAACTGCAGGAATTGAGAAGTTTTCCTGTGACAGTTGTGCCATATTTTATTCCTTCTCTTTTCTGTTTCACTATTTTCCTGCTTTACATGATAACTTCACTGAAAAAGGTTGAATGTTAAAGACACTTGGAAGGTGCATATTTTACAGTAGATTTAAGAAAATAGAGATGAAAGGAACTTAATTTTTTTGGTTATATTTCTCCCACTTTAAGAATTTTTTTTTGGCTTGTTTAGAAAAATGTTAGGAAAGGATTTTTTCCAAAGTTTATAAATATTGCTGTTTTTTAATAGAGCTACAAAACTCTACAGAATGTGACAGAGTTGGTTTTTTTTTCAGTGTGAAAATGGATTTTAGACCTGTAGACAATTTGACCTAATGACCAATCAAGAGGCTTAAGGAAATTTCAGTAGAAAGCCCAGATTTTTCTTCCCATGCTAAAATTCCTTTAGAGACTCATTTATGTAAACATGTAAATGTGACTTGTGCAAAACTTCATCCTCAAGACAGTTCCTGGCTTTAATAGCTTTTTGTTTCCTTAGTGGCAGCTATCAGAAAGATGTCCTGCTTTAGATGAGCAGTCCACATTACATTTTATATAATTAATAGCAGATACCTAAAAAAAAAGAGCTGTTAAATACATTCTAGGTTAAAACAGGCATGCATAAACGGGTAAATTTGGAAAAACCTGAGAAATTTCACTGCCTGGAGTGCTAACTGCTGAGAATTGTTTATTGAGTAACATCAGTTTGATGATTTTCATTGAGTGTTTATTTCAGATTATAATTGGTGGGGATCATTTTCCATTAAATATCTCCCTAAATCTCTCCATTGATGGAGTTGTGGTGGAACTTGTCAACAAAATGACACAAGTGAAAGCTTATGCAGAGATTTAGAGATGGATGTTTGAAGGGAGTTAAAAAAAAGATATTTGATATAAATGCTGCAATACCTGTATGCTAGTTTTTCAGCATATATTGACCCTTTTACCTGTGATCTATCTCTTCTCTCACTGTTTTCTTTATTTCTTCACTGTATCAGAAAGTTGTTTAGATGCTCCATGGTAGGAACTGCTCGAGCACATACTTTAATGTATATGGTTTCCCATGAAACCTGTGTTTTACACAGAAGTAAATAAATGTAGAGAGTATAAGAAGCCTCCCTTATGCAGTCATTAACAAAAATCAAAACCTTATTTTCCGTATACTTCTCAGAGTTTAATCCATGTTAAAATTCATCAGCATGAGTAGATTTTTGTCTCCTTAAACATTAAACTATGAATAAAGTGTGACAACCCCAGCGCACACAATAACAAAAACACAGCTGTAAACATCAATTAACAGGGAATGAGCATCATATCAGCATTTTGCCTCTTAAATAACTGTGTTATCTCCTGACTTCTAATGGAAAATACCAATGTGATTTTTAACTCAGTTTCTCAAACAAATAAAAAATGTATTAAAATGCTAATATGATCATTAAATTGTACAGTGTCACTAAAATAATGTTCTGGAGATGTGTATAGTATAAACATTAACATAAAACTCTTGTCAAGGTATTTGCTTCCCATGAATGAGCAGTGGGCAAACATTTTAGTTTTGAACTCATTGTTCCCTTTTGTACCATTTTATTGTGGATGTAATTGCAGCATTTTAAAGAAGTGAGTGGAGTAGAAATGTGAATAACTGGGGATGTAGCTTGGAAACTATAGTGTGATATTAAGTGAATTTTTCTGACAGTTCATCAAGACAGGTAAATTTCATGGGCAGAAAGCTCCATGACACTTCATCCTTATTCTGGAAAGGACAGGTTGGAATAGAGGATGCAAGTGGCCAGTGTGTTGTAACCTTCAGACCTATCTTGTATAATAGCATTTGCCACATCACAGAGACTGAAAATGAAATTCTAGTTCAATGTAACTCTTTTGTCTTCCCACTTATAACAAGATTTGAGATCCCAGGGGGTTGTTTCGGCATGTCAGGTTAAGCCTCTTTAATCTCCTTATGATCAAACTTCATCCTCCAGAGCAGATAGTTAAGACTGAGTTTATCACAGATAGAACTTCTTTTTTCTAAAGGTCAAAACTTCATATCTCAGTTTAAGTAGTAAAGAATAAAGTCTGAGAACCATACACTTGTCCTTACTGGACTTCCTTGGCTCTCACAGGTGCACTTCCTTGCAGCAGTTACAGCCCAGCTGTTTATCTTTAATGACAGGAATATTTTAGTTTTTCCCCTAAAAATGATGTCTTAAGGGACTTTTGGTAAGCAGATGTTGTTTCCAGCTGTGATGGAGGAGCTGTCTGCCTGACAGGTCACTTCCCTTTGCTGATTGGTACCAGCCAGGTCTTATTTTTTTTTGTCTATCCCTGTAGAGTCCTGCCTGGTGAAAGATTCCTCTGTAGAGCAATTTTAATCCGTGGCATTGGAATTTTCTTGAATAGGAAGCATTATTTGGCAAAGAAATGGATTTTGTGGGTGCATTACCTCTGCTGATGAAACACCAGCCCCTCTGCCTGGTATCTCTTGCCACAGGGCTTGACAATATGTGTATTGTTAACAGCTAGAGGTGATCACCTGGCAGACAGCAGCAACCTTGACTGATAAATATCACTTTGGTTTTTTTGTTTTATTTTTGGTGATCCCAGAGTGCTTGTGAATGACTTTTTGCTGATGTATTTGACATTCAGTATATTTGTTGATTTATAGCACACACTGCCAAGAAGAATCAATTCTAATCCAAATTGTTTAGTTATGATGTGTAGTTTGTAGTGCCAGACACGTTGTCCATTCTCTAAATCAGTAAATACAGAGCTGATTAATGTGCATTTTTGATCAATTTTCACATGTCACACCGACATGTTTTTCTGGATATTACTACACAAGCTAAACTCCACAGTTCAAAGTTTATTCAGATTAAGCAAAAAGCAAGATTTGGATTTCAACACATGTTTTAAATTATATTGGAATAACTGCTTTGAAATTTCCCCCTCAATCAGAAAAGTCTTTGAAAAGTCTTTGAGATATTCAAGTACAGAGCCATACCACTTCTACATGGTTCCAGTGATACATTTTACCTTTTATTTTCTCAATGTTACACATTAGGAACAATTTGGAAAAATATTATTTGTTCAGTTTGGGAAAGGAGGGTATTAGGATGCTCAGAAACAAATCTAAGATCTGAATTGAAGGTTTTTGTTAAACTGCACAGAAGTGTAATCATATGCATACAGTGAAAATCACATCATCAATCACATTTCACATGGGGAAATTCTTGCACAGCATAATCAGAGTTGTTTTGCAATGAATGATAAAGAAGTCAGGATTTCACAAGATAAAATTAAAAAATCACCAGATTTGTCATTTACTTCTCATTCTTATACCTCACTATGTTTATTTATTTCTTTTCAAAATCTAGATGAGGATAAGCTAGAATTTATGTACTGAATGTAGATTTTGAGACGCACATGGCATATATTAAACAAAGTTCCACATACATAACATTATGACACTGTCATGGCACCTTTCATATTCTAGATTTAGCATATTAAAATAAATATGAAAAATGCAATAAATAGTTTTCTTTAATCAAGCACACCTTAATTCTGAATACAAAGCAAGGAGGAAAACATTGGAAATACATCAATAATTAGAAACAGTAATTAAATCAAAGAATTCCTAATTAATTTTCATATAAAAATAAAGAACATGGGCATTTTTTAAGCTGAACAGGGTTCCAAAAATACTGTGTGCCCCTATGCACATCCATCCCCTTTATTATCATGCAACTAAGGGAGCTCCTCAAATCAAGCCCCCTGTGTGCACTAATTCCATTGCTCTGCTGGAGACATCATTCATGTGTGCTTTATAGTGCTCTTGCACAAAATCTATAGGGTTTGTTCTTGTCATAGTTTGTTTTTTGTTAATTAAACTGAATATTAACTCTCTCACATTTTCAAGGAGAAGGTGCCCGTGATGTTCCACTTTGCATAATGTCAGCAGCATATTCCTAAGATGTTTCAGTTCAAGTGTGTTCTGGTTTGAATACAATTCCTGATGCTCCATAATTTTATTTACTGCAGAGTAGAAAAATGCAAAGGAAAATTTGAGGTTTGACATCTTTGTCACTTAGCTGACAAGGCCAGTTAACTGAACACATTTAATGGTAAGATTTGTTAACTATTCCTTGCTGAGCACAGGTGTTGCACTCAGTAGGTCAGGACAGGGTTCACCTGTGTTAGCAGCCTGGTACAGATCTCGATTGCTCTCTTGAACCTCCTGGCTCTTGAATTTCCAGAGAGCTCTGAAAGCCCCACTTTTGTTCATGCTGGAGCCTCAGCACAGATCCTGGGCTCTGTGTGGACCACGCCAAACTGAAATTCACCCTCCAGCTGTGCACCCACAGTGCTCCAGCTGTGCACTTGATTTATTCCAGCCCGAGGCAGATCCAGAACAGGATCATGCACAAATTCAGCCTGGAGCTTGAGTTAGCTCTTGCTCTCCAACTCATACAGGCAGAACTGTGAAGCCATTGCCACACAGGGAAGGCTTGCTAGGAAAACCAGCAAGAATTCTTGGAAGATCTGCCCTAGAGGGGAAATTTAAAGAACTATCATATTACAGTCTTCAGCACAAGAGAAGAATACCCTGTAAGTGCATTGAGTGCCTTGGCAAGTAAATACATCATTTTTAATACATTCTCTCCTGCTGGGCTGATATATATGTGCTGAGACTTTTTAATGATGTAATACAATGTAATACACAGGTATCCCTCCTGGTTATCTGCTACAATGATAAGTTTGGTACCACGAGGCTCACAATTTATAAAGCACCTTCAATTATCAGTGCATATAGATGTATAAACTATGTTGCTAAAGTCAGCTGCTGCCCTGTATGTGTTTTCTGCAGGAAAAGAAAGACATTAAAATATGGCTGGTGAAGCAATAAAAAGTGCAGTATTCACTGAAAGAAGTAAAACAAGAAGATAACAAAAGCAGATCTGAGAAAATGAGATAAACCAGAGTGCTGCCACAATAGGCTCCCATCTACTCTTACCCACACACTTCATAAATATGCAGTGGGATGTACAGCACAGAGAACATTTTGCTGTGAAGAATGAACTGCTAGTGCCCATGTGCTTTCATATGTCCAAGGGTGTGGGGAATGGTTGCTTAGAATCTGGTCTAGTATTGTTCCTGAATTTTTCCTGGGCAAAATGAGCTATGAGTGAACTTCAGAAGCAATTTAAGCTCATACATCATCTCTGTACATCCCATTTGGACATGTTCACAGTAGCCACTGACAAGAAAAAAGGATGAGGTTTAGCAGAAACCAACAAGGGGAAGAGAGAGGAACGTAAAAGCAATAAATTTTTCAGCTTAGTAATTCACTGGCAAAACATGTACAGTGTACATTGAACTGAAAAGTAAAATTTCTAGGGTAATGTTAAAGCAGAGAAACAGCCATAAAAGTAATCATTTGAATTACCACAAAATGCTCTTTTTTCCAAAGCAATCTGCTTGCTTTCTTTTCAGTGGCTTAATGCCCTGTTTTAATTTCTTTTCTTTTCTTTTCTTTTCTTCTTTTCTTTTCTTTTCTTTTCTTTTCTTTTCTTTTCTTTTCTTTTCTTTTCTTTTCTTTTCTTTTCTTTTCTTTTCTTTTCTTTTCTTTTCTTTTCTTTTCTTTCTCCCTGTTTTTCTCTCTCTTCCTTTTTCTTTTCTTTCTATTTTTTCTTTCTAGTGGAAGGCAGGACACCTTCCACTAAAACAGGTAACTCAAAATTATTCTTATCTGCTCCGGGAAGAGAAAAGCCTGTGGCAGGGCAATTCCTGTTTAATGTTGGGTGTTTCATCTTGTGCTCTGAAAGGTATTTATGAATTCTGTGGGTAATAATGTCATGCAGCAACATTTGTGCCTTAGGAAGGAATCAAAAACAGAAAGAAAGAGGTAAGAAACAGGAAGAAGGAAGTGCACAAAAATATGTGTACCTAAGAGAAGGCCTGTGTTATTGCATTGACTCAGCCAACTTTGAGCAGTGCAAAGAGAGTTGATCAATAGAGGTCAGTTTCTGAGAGTCTGTTTATTGATTTATCTACGGTTTTTTCAAGCCATTAAATATCAAAATCACTCTAGTTCTACTTAGTAATAGAGGAGAACTCTGTATTGGATCCCATTGTGTTTATGCAGTAATTTGGAAATTATCTATTGTTTGAATTCTGGGTCCTGTTCAAAGCATGCACTTCCTTGCAGGATTCAGTGTGAAGAGAAAGAAGGATGTGAAGACTTGAGAAAGAAGAAATGGAGATAAATGTGGAGGCTTTGAATAGACAGATGTGTCAAGGTAAACGAAGTTTTGTACACTTATTTGTGTGTTGAGACAGCTGATAGATGCTGAATAATAACTATAGGCAATATGACCAAATTCCTAATTTTTAGGATTAAGTTCTCCAAACAAATTGCTCATTTTCAATGAACTAGAGGTTCTGCAAATATGCCCCTCTTGAGAAAGAGGCCAAATCACTCAGAAGTGAATGGTGGCAGGGGGGTGTAACTCAGACCCTCCTTATTGAGAGAGGCAAAACTCATTTGGGTTAGGTGGATGCAGCAACATGCCTGAGTACAGCTGTATCCTGAAATAACACCAGGGTTTTCTTTTCCCTTTTTTACCTGAAAACACCAGGGATTTTTGTTATTCTTCCCTTTCATTGTTAGGAAGGAAACCCAAAATGTCCAAATGGAAAGCTTTTTAGGCTCTGCACCTTGCTAGTTTTGCTCTTTCCCTATTTGATGTACTGTTGGAGTCCAATCTGAGAGCAGTCTTGCATTTCTGATGAGGAGCCAGACCTCTCAGCTGTTTTTCAAATTGGCAGGCACTGGGTAACTTGTGGAGAAATTGAAGTGCTTGTTCTTGCTCACATGATTCACTGTTATTTTTCCCAGTCATTATGAATTGAAATAAGCCATCTGTTATAATAACAGTGCACCATGAAAACAAGAAGCGTGGCTTTACCTGGGAACAGAAACAAATGTCACATAAAAATGAATTTGGGGATCCACATATACATCCAAATTAGATAGCTCAATAATAACAGCAATGGATGTGTACATAAAACTCGTTTTGTGGGAATATTTACTGTTGTTTCCAAAGTGAGACACAGTAGACTGATATCATTTGAAATGGATAAAAACAATCTACTTGCTTGAAAAGAATAGATTTCATTCACTGTCCTTCAGTATTACATCTATGACTAATAAGGCAAGTAAATCTGGAACTGAATACCAGCTATGTTTTTCTTTGTCATTTTAGGTCAGTATTAAAGTAAATTCCCAATCAGCTTAACAAAAACTGAAAAGCACTAAAAATATCTAAAGCCTTATGAACTGCAAATTAAAAATGATCTACAAACCAAATTGCTGTGTCTGTGGTAACCAATCTTAACTCTTCTGTAGAGCTCAGTTGATGGTTTAGTTTTTGGGGATTTTTTTTTTTGCTTCCTTGTCTGTTCTTTGAAATGTCTCTACTTGACACTAAAATAGAGCTAAAAATTTATCATTGTGGTATCTTCTGTCACTTTTTATAAATATTTACGTAACCATATGTCCTAAGGAGGAATTAAAAAGTGTTCCAGAGATGCAGTTTGCACAAGTACCATCAGCTGTTGCAATGCTGTATCCTGTATTCCCAATGCTACTTTTCCACTGTTTCTTCATGTCTATCCTCACCTTTATTCTTCAAAGTTAAGAACAATTTTCTTAGATCAGAATCAGCATTTGTTCTGTATTCATGAAGAGAACCAACAGTTTAAAGGTCTATTTCCACACAATAATAGAGAACACCTGACCTGGTTGGAAGTTAAGTTCCCTACCATCAAAACTCTTTGGGTACCTGGCTGCCCAGGATGTGTTCTTAGCTCTGTGTGAGGAATTCACACCCCAGCACACGGTGTGGGGCAGCCGGGTTAAAACACACAGCACAACGAGCAGACAGTCCAACTCAACTCTGAAATGTAACAAAAGGGCAATAACTGGAATTTAAAGTCTTATATTTAAGGAAATATAGTCAGGTTCAAGAAGACTGGATCTTATGGTCCCATTCAAAATCTGAAGAAGGACTTCCTCCACACCCTTCCTTCTAAGCATGGCCTGTAGAACATTAGAAAATGTGGTGTGGGGTTGATTCTGTCCTCTGGCTAAGTGAGTATTGATCCATGCTTTTCCCACTTCTTAATAAGATAAAGCCTGAAACTAAAATTCCAACTGCAAGTACATTATGAAATGTAAATGTTCCCTAAATGATGTACAAAAGATTACTATAAAATTCTGCAGCAGAGACAGTAAGCACAGGAGGTTAAACATAAGACTTATGTCCTCTCATGTTTGGATTTGCCATGAAAAGCAATGGGAATATTTAACCTTGAATCCACTGGAAAAAAAACCCAGTTGTACTTTTCCCTAGCACCTTAGGTTTTGCTTTGAATACTGGATTTAACTGTCCTATTTTTATTTTTGCCAAAAGACAGATGACAACATGATTTCAGTAGTAGGAGATAGTCCTTAACACAAGGCACAGCTGGAATTTGAATGCTGTTCCCTGGGAGAGATTGTGCTGTGAACTAAAGAACACCTCCAGATTGTTACCAAGTTATGCCAGATCTTTCTGTAAACTTGTGATAAAGTATCATCATTTATTATATGATATCTGAAAAGATTCACTTCACAGTCCTCATCTGCAGATATTTCTTTACTACTAAATTTTAGGTTGATAAATCAGCTAAGGGCCTCTTCCTCAATGTTCTACTTGCAAATGGCAAATAGTGGTTGACTGGAGTATTGGAAGGATGATACACAAAGTGCTTGAGTATCTGTTAAAAAGAACTTATGGTTACGTAGATAAATAGTGAAATTTTCCCTTGAAAACTATTTTTGGCCATATATTGGGTTACCAACAGGTTAATTCAGGCACACATAGGCACATTTGAATCCTTAAGGGAGAGAATGAGAAAAATTTACACAGAGCATGCCCAAAAACAAAACATCTACTAAATAATAACCCAGCCTTCAAAACCTGTTACCAAATTCTGCTCCTGAGACTGAAATCAGACCATGGGGGTTGCTGTCAGTTGTAGAGTTTCTCTTCAGGTGCTGCTAATACTGGGTAACCTTAAAATATATATCAGTCATCCCTCAATGTGCACAGCTATCTGCACTCCCTGTCCCCCAGACCCACAGAAAAGAACAGAAACCCTTGGAATGGAAAGGGTACCTGAGCAGGGCACTGCTGTTGTACCTTGTTGTTAGCTATCACACCATTATCTCAGGCATTCATCTCCTACCCTTGTTCAGCTCCAGTAATAATGTGTCATCTAAGACTCCTGACTCTTAATTAGAAATCATCTGCTGTTCCTCACCCTGCTCTGTTGTGTCCTGCTGTGACTTTTCTGTCAGTCTGCTCTTCCCTGTGATATGATACAAGGTGGGAGAGCACAGGGGTTAATGCAATTATTTACATATGGTAATGCAGTGTATAGCAGGGAATTAATGAAACAGTTTGCAGCATTTCAGAGCTGAAAAGAAATTAGACACCAAAACTTCACTGATTTTCCAAGTGAAGTGTGCTACATTTAGCTTTTAAACTTTATGCTCTTCGCACAATTCCAATGTCACCTTTTTTGGGGGTTTTTTTGAGAGCAAGGTGCAATCAGGCTGGATTTGGAGGAACTCAAAGATGGTAGACATAAAAAATTATTAATTTAGAGTTTTTGTTGATGTTTATGAAAACAGGCATACAGAATTGCCTCTCTTTATAGTTTCACCCTCTTTATACTTTGCATTTCTCCAAAGTGGTCACAAACCCAAAGCAAGAATGGAGTGTGGTTGCCCTTTTGAAAATAACTGCGAGTACTAAATGCTGATTTCTGTCTTAATACAGAATCCAGACCTACTGAATAAGAGGGGAAAATTGCCTTGACTTGCAGGAGGGCAGAGTGCCACCCACAGAGGTGCCTGATTGCCAGAGAGGACTGGGCATCTGCTGAGTGAAAATCACTGTAGTCTCTGGTATTCAACATCAGGCAGTCAAAAAGTGAGACACTGAAATAAGCAGTGCAGGCTGCAAAAGCAGAATGGTTCCACGAGGATGATTAATACCAGCTGAGGAACTGCACACAGGATTTTGCATGTACAATACACATGTGGTTTTCTCTATATTTACAGCTATACCTTTGAGGAATCATTGATTAGGAATATAAATATTTATGCACAATAATCATTTTAATAGGCAATTACATTCCTTATTTAAATATTTTCATAATTGCTCAGCTCACTAACATGAGCACTAAAAAAGAGCATCTGATAATATTATGCCATTATTCCTAATGAACCACAGACAAATTAATGTTCTTTCTGATATTGTTAATTTAAAATCTATCAGACTGCAACTGCAAACATAGAGACATAGCATCTCACTGAAAGTTGTAATGGAAGGGGATGAATCCCAGAGCTTAGAGCATGTTCTTATCAGTTACAAGCACAGGCAATATAGGAAAAACAGATAGCAGAGGCAGCTGGTAGTTTTTTAAGGCTGTTTTCCAAATGCAGGGGCGTATGAGGATAGAAATATGTTCAGTGGCATATTTTGTACTAAAGGCAATGTTTCACTAAGTATTTAAGAGTTTATATGACAGTATCTCAGTATGGCAAACCTGATTGAGGTCAGGATGAAATTTACACCGACTTAGATATCATCAGAAAACATTGGGAGCAATTTGATCTCCTGCTGTCCCCCAGCTGCCTGATTCTACTTCCAGCTGAGTAAGAATCCCAGACAGCTCCTCAAAGCAGTGAAAATATCAACATTAGAGTCTCAAGCCATCCTGGGGATGTTCCTGTCCCAGGTGTGAGACAGAATCTGCCTCACCAGTTTGTTGAAGCTCAGGTTGGTGTAGAATCACAGAACAGTCTGGGCTGGAAGAACCTTTAGAGATCATCTACTGCAACCCCTCTGCAACGAGCAGGGCATCTTCTACTGGAGCAGGTTGCTCAGAGCCCTGTCCTTAAATGGTTGCAGTAATGTGGGATCCCCTGGGCACCCTGTGCCAGTGTTTCACCACCCTCATTGTAAAAGGTTTCATTCTTATGTCTGGTCCAGTCTCTTTTAATTTAAAACCACTACCCCTTGACCTATCACAACAGGTCTGACTGAAAAATCTGTATTGATTTACTTCCAAGCTCCCTTTAAGCACTAAAAGGCTGCAATAAGATCTCCTTGGAGCCTTGCCTTGTACCTGGGGAATGGATGAGTGGTGGCAAAAGAAGAGAGTCCTTTAACATGACCTGATCTGTCAGATCAGGTCACTAGATGTTTCTACACACTGGAACTTGAGTATATATTAATGGTAATGAATTGCCTCTGGAAATATAATTTCATCTTCTTAAGCTTGATTGTGCCATTTCTTGGATTAATAAATATCAAAGCTGTGATAATGACAGAATTAAGGTTGCCAATTTAGGTCAGAGCGAGTATTTCCCTGAGAAGAGTCCAAAGCAAACAATTTATGCTGTGTTCAGAAATCTGTCAGAAAGAGGTTGGAATGTGCATTACTCCTTAACAGAAGTGACTGCAGACTTTATCCATCATAGTCTAGTCCAGGGATGCTGAAGTCATGAGAATTTATGGAGAGGGAAGAAGAGACCCATAGGCAAACATGGGCAGAAGCAGGGATCCATTTTTCAGTGGAGGCAATACAGTCACTTAAACTAAGAAAACAGCAATAAACAAAACCAGGCAGTGACAGCTATTAAAGGTCTGAATCATTACCATGCTGAATGCAGAATAAATAAGTGGTATTATTTAGTATGCAGAATAAGCAATAGGTAGGTGTTCGTGAGTTTAATCAGTGATGGTGAAGCTGAGGAACAGCATCTTGGTTCTGAGCCATGCAAGATGTCACAAGAGATATCAGGCAAAATCCCAAAATGAAGTTAATGAGACTTCTACCAGTGATTTCAGCTGGATGAGGATTTATTGCCTTTTTCTTCCCACCAAAATCTTGCACTGTAATTTGATTTCTCATCACTTATACTGTGTCATTTAGAGCACATCTTGTCACATTTGTGTAGGATGGCCACTCTATATCCACAGTAACGTCAAATGGCATGAGTGTTGAAAAGTCTCAGGAATTCTTGGACATTAAACATCTGCTTAGGAGTACAAAACTAAAGCTGGACCAGGGAATTTATCTGCAGTATGGCTTCACTGAGAAGTTCCAATCATCGGTTCTGAATGTCGGCACACATCGCCTCCTCCCTTTAGTTCAGATGTGTAAATGCAATTAAATCTTCCATGGTTTATTCTGAGACTGGAGAATTACTATACTTTCATGGTGCTGTAATTGCTCTATAATAGCTAATAATTATGCATCTGCAATATCATAAGCACAGTGTTGTGAAATCCAGTGCAAACAATTAGGTCCTCTGTTATATCTCAGGAAATTATTTCAGAAATGGGATGATGCTCAGTCAGTCGTGTAGACAGATGCTATTTTGCAGTTGGTAATGTAGTGAAGATAGCTTATCTAACCCTTTAGAGTCACCATCAGTTATTTAGGTCTGTCAAAAACACTAACTACTTACAACTTCAACATAAACAGCAAAGAAAAATAGTGAGAAGAAAACTGAGCATGGGGAAAGCAGATTTCCCTGAAAAACAGATGTCACTTATGAATTTGCTTATGTCTTTTTTGCTTTCAGTTTCCTTGTTTTAAACCACAGTGCTGGAATTTGAATTGAAATTTTGGGGACTCTGGCATCAAGCAACTCCTATGGAATGTGCTGTGTTCTCACATCCTGGACTGGTTTGATTAAGGAACAGCATTAAGAAAAGCTTTTTATTAGAAAACTGAATTTAAATTATTTCAATACATTGACATGTGTTCCTTTTCCACATATACAGGATCCACAGGCAGCTGTTGCAGATCTGTGTTTCCTGGGATCTCTAAGGTTCCCCCACAACAGTGTTGTGTTGGTTTACATAAATCACAGAAATAGAGAATAATTGGGACTGGAAGGGACTTTTAAAGGCCATCTAGTCCAACAGCCCCGCAATGAGCAGGGACATCTTTTAACTGGATCAGGTTTCTCAGGGCCCCAGAATCTCCAGAAGCTCAAGGCTCACATCTTTCAAAGGGAATTGGTTCTTCATTTCTCTTTTGCTGTTGTGCTTTTTCTTTGTATTTAGAGGGGCAGAGGAGCAAGCAGTTACAAAAGAAAACAAGATTTTACCTGAAAAAATAATTCTACATGTTGCATTGCTCTATTTGAACATAATTATGATCTGGCATCTCCTGCAATTGTTAAAGGCTCGCTAGAGTATGGCACACAGGGCATGAATGAAAAAGCCTGTATATGGAAATAGAAACACATTCCTTTCAGCTCTTCTCCTGTTGATGTTGTGCACAGTGTTACGAAAAGGGCTGGGTCTCATTTTTTCCCATTTATTATCCTTTGCTGGCAGCCAAAAATAATTGTCAGACCTGAAACACAATGGGAGCTCAGGGAAAAAAAATGACAACAAAGCAAAGAAAGACTGCAGAAAAAGGATTGAGGAGTTCGTATTGTGCGAGTGAACTTGAAAAGAGTGGATACAATCTGGATCTGGATAAGGCTGTCCTGTGAGAAGGACTGAAATGGCAAATATTGTGTACACTGCCTAGATCAGCCTCTGCTGATACAGTGGGACTGGAAACAGTATCAGCAGGATTGTAGTTGTAGTCTCAGGTCCATGGGAATGGCATTAGGAAAATGTCATATACTGTTGAAATTATACCCTGCTTGCAAAATTCCTTATTCTCTGAAGACAAAAATCAGGATATAGCCTTTATAGGTCTCACAGGACAGCTGTAGGTTTAGGGTTTATTTTCTCCTTAGCCCTGGGGAAATTTCCTGTTGACTGCAGTTGACAGCTGCACTACAGACCAAAATTCCTCATAAATCATGTTGTGAATCAAGTACATGGCTCTTCATTTGCAACCACCTTGTAAAACCTGGCCTCCCTGGAGGACACTGCTCTTCCCACAGACACAGCAAGTGCTGAGAAAAATCAAAAGGTGCCAAATGGGGCAAACATGACCGTGCTGCCTCTGAGGAGGATGGGTGGGGAGCAGAGACATCTTTCACTGAAGAGGATTCTTCTCTCAGGTAGAAAAGTCAGATATTTCAAGGTCTGTCCCACTTCCTGAGCAGGTGTCATGCTGTCTCTACAAAGCATCTGTCTGATTTTGATTAAAAGATGAGCAGTTTTTTATTTCTTCTCTTCACAGTGTGGGAGGGTTCCCTTGGCACATGCAAGCTCATTTTAGATAGACTATTCACTGGCTCAAAATATTTTTTGGGGATAACTGCTTTATAAACTGCTCCCTCGAAACTTTTTATATAATGCTGTATCTATTAGAATGAAGAGAAAAATTCTGTTCTCCTACAAAGTTTTCCATTGTGAGCCTTTTTGACTCCCACATGTAAAGATACTTCGTTTCTAAAAAAAATCTTTTTGCTACACAACTCATTCTGAGTTCATCTTCCAGTGCTGGGAGTCCTATAAATGCAGTTGGAACATTAACATTGGAAATTATACCTTAAATTCCTTTACACAGGCTGATATTAATATTCCTTGCATTAGAACCCCTCTGTAAGGTCCATCTTCTCCACAGATCTGACACGCTGAGCCTTGTCCCACCATGTAGAATGACTTGAAGTGGGATTTACCAGGTGGAATTCTTCTCCTCAGGGCTGTCTGAGCACAAGGCTGCTGCCAAGTTTAGCAGTTTGCACAATGTAGAGTTTGTGGGTCGGTTTGGGACAGTCGGGACAGACGAGAGATCTCTGAAGTCGGGTCTTAGAGCATGAGGTTTATTGTGGAAGGGCGTGGGTGTAGGAGACCTGCTGGGGGCTGCCAGACACAGCCTGGAGCAGGACAGAGAAGTAAGAAAGCAAGCAAGAGAGGAGAGTAGAGTGAAGAGAGAGGGTCGAAGAGAGCGAGTTTGTTGTTTACAATACAATAAATCATCCTATGTGCTGAATATTCTAATTTTCATTAATCAATCTAGAACAAGCTACAAATCTTATAACATTTGCATACAGTTTATGAGAACTATTGCATTACCATACAGTGTTATATTTTAAACTCTAAAAACTGCTTTTTGGACCCTCTGCCAGGTTGGTAGGATCTGCTCTGACCCTTGGACCTGTCTGCAAGCAGAGGGGATTGTTGAATCAAAGGGGGATCACCTGCAGTGGCCATGCCATTGTTTTCCAGTTGCAGTAACTGGGGTTTGGTATCTCAAAGCTTGTCTTCATTTCAATCTCGCTTATAGTTTCTACATTCTCAGCATCTTTTGCCAGGTAATCATATTTATAAGGCTTTCCTATTTCATCTTCCCCAACAGCACAACAAGGACAAGCTTTAGTGTTTGAAAAGAGGCCATTTGTGGGGTTTCAGGGTTTTCTGCTTGGCCTTCATGTGCTGCTCCAGGAGGATTTAGAGCTCCTGTGCACCCCATGTCACTCCTGCCATGGCAGATGTGATTTTCCAGGATGGTTCCCACACACCACCCCTGAATCCAGCCCTGCCTGTGCATCACCCCAAATCAATGAAGGTAAGCAAGAGTTTTCCTTTGCAAAGCCTGGTAGACATCTTTATACCCTACGTAATTAATTATCTATTGGTAACTACATTCCATTCATGTCTCTACCATCTGCTTTGCTCCTTGCTTTATTTCATACCCTCAGAACACCCCCAAACATTGGTAGAGAAGCAACTTCAGGCTTCATATCTCTAAGTGACAGATACATTTATTTGTTTCCTCAGTTTGAACCACAGCACCACAGATATCTTGCAGGGGCTTTGACACAGAGAGTTCTGCTGAGTGTGACAGAAGTGGTGCTAATCAGTCACACTCAAGTTCTTATTAAGGCAGCCACTGACAATAATTACAGCTGATATTCTTAAGGCTTTTTATAGCCTTGTTTAAGCCTGAAGCTGGTATTGCTGCCTTCTCTCCCTGTTATTGTTTTTGGATATGCAGCTGTAGTCCATGGTCAAATGCCTTTGCTTTCCTGGCCTTCCTTATTCAAAATGACTTCATAAGCTTCAGGTCACATACGAAATCATTTGCTTTCTTCATGTGCATTGCTGAGTCAGAAAAAATCTTAAGGAGGGAAAAAATTAAGTAAAACACAGAAACAGCAAGAAATAGCTATATTGTGTTATCCAGCAGTATCTCCACTTAATAAATTCACTTTTAATTATTTTTCATCTTCATCTTTCTTGACACCCTGTGAAATTAATTTCTTCAGATAGTGCAGCTTTTATTTTTGCATTCCCATTTTGTCTATTTTTGAAAATTATGCATTGCAGAACGGAATATATACTAGTTAGAAAGAATAATCATTTATCTTGCTGTAATTGCGCGTCATCACCCATTAGTCAGTAACAATGATTGGCAATGCAATTTTCTTTGCAATAAAACTAATTAATCATTAATCAAAACTAAACAAATCATTATCTGCTGTTCAGATACTTCTGAAAGCAAAATCTGAGATGTTTTTTAGCAAGCAAGTCATTAAAAAGGGGGAAAAATATCATATGGAGTGTTTAAAATGGTAGAAAAAAACGAGTAGAAGCTGGCTTAGAATGACCATTTCCATTAGGAAATAAGTAAAAACCCAGTCTCCTCTTTTAGTGAGCTCTGATGGATTTCTTCTGGAGAATCAGCAGAGTAGTTTTAGCCAATCATAACAGCATAATATGTCAGGAAAAGAAGAAAATAGGTCTATGATTTCTCAACAAGTGCACCTTTGAAACCGAACACATTTTTTAGCCACGTTTCTCAGTGCTTTCTCTATTGCATCACCTAAATCAATCGTGTGCTGAACTGTCTGAGAAAGTTCTTAAAGGTTTTGTGACTAATTTTGTCTCACTTCTAAAACAGAAGCATTATAAATATTAGTAGTAGCAGGTGACTGGGTGCCAAGTCATCTGTAAAACTGCAGTTATTTTTCACTTTCTTAAAATATAGACTTAGTGGAATTAAATCATGGTTCTAAAGTTAAGGGCCCATATAAAATAGTCCATGCACTTTCTGCACTTCTCACTGATATTTTACTAACTTCATATCGGATAATCCGGATGATGAAAATTATGCTGGAATGAGGAAAAATATTGCATTCTCCCAAAGCCAAAGAATTTTTTAATTAATTGCAGTAGCACATTAGCTGCTCACAACAATTCCAGTTTCCTCAAATCTTAAATGGTCCCTATGTATGATCATGAATATCTGATACATTATCCTATGAAATATTTAGACACATTAGAAAAGGAGAGCAAAGAAAAACTAAGCAATTCTGGCATTTAATCCACAGCAAATCACCTCTCTTTCAGAACTTTTTTCGAACAAACCATAGTCACTTATATTCTGAACTTCTGTTAAGAAAATCTGTAACTGAAGAAGCAATATATTATTCATTTTCCTTCCTTATAGTCAGTGAATTAGCTTACTTTTGTTATGTAAATATGAATCACAACAATTTCTCTTCCCAAGTCAGTGTTTCCAGCGTTAGTGTTTTGGTTATATTGCCTAAATCATTGCTCCACTGGGAATGTTAAATTATTTGTGCCTTCAAATTCTACTATTCCTCAGAGGCATTATAGCAATGAGTACCTTCATCATCATCCAGAGGAATATATTCTTTTTCTAAATTAATGAAGATAACCTTGCTCTTCATTTCATCATAGCAAGTGTCCTGTCAGAGCCCACTTTGTTCAAAGACACCCAGAAACTCATCCACAGAAAGGGAGTTCCATGTATAAAACATTCAGCAAGATTTATGGCTTTCATAAGGAAATCAGGTTGCATGTGGATTTTCTTTCTGTGGATGGACTAACACATCTCACAGTGAATGCAAATTGCAAACATTTGTTAGACACTTGGAGCTCAAAATTTCTAATGGAAAGTCTGCCTGAATTTTGTTCAGTCTGAACGTTCACAAGGTATTATTCATATGAATGTGACACCTGTAACATGGAGTAAGTTCTGCTTTTGCCTTGGCATGATTGAAACTCAAATAGATGAACAAAAGCAAACAGAAGTAAACTAAGTAGAGTGAAAAATAACATAAGACAAAACACTATCTTTTACTTGTAAATGTTTGTACTGCACAGCTATCCAAATATTCCTGTCAACAAAACCCCCCAAACCACACAAACCCATAAGAATGTTAATGAATAGAGTATAAAATGGGGGGAAATTAGGGTGAAACGAAACACCTGCTCAAAATTCACGTATGTATTGCAAACCTTACTTTTCAGAATTCAGACTGCAGATCTATTTTGCCACATCATAATCAAAGAATCTTGAAGCCCTCCTTGTGTTACAGGTTTGTGAGGACACAGACCCATGATACTCAGGGTTGGTAGCCAAGGATTTTAGAGAAATGCCAACAACAGGTTGATATATTCATTAACGCCTTCCTTAGTACTTGATAAAAAAATTCTGAACAAGTTCCCCGTGGTTGAGGAGTTTGCCATTTTGAGAAGCTTGTGTAGAAAATACAATTTATTACATAATTGTACTGCTTTGCCATCTATTATGATCTGACAAGATTGATATTAATTAATGGCAGTGAAGAATTTAGAATAATTTAATAACTAGGATGTCATCACCTATCCAGGTGTCCCCTGACAAAAGTCATAAGATCTTTTGCACAGTAGCCAAATCCATAAATAAGCTCTTGCTTTCCAAGGCAACTTTATGTATAGTGAATTTACCTTACAATTAGTGTGGTTTATAACTTAGACGGAAATGTAGCTCCCTCATCACCTTTAGTTTCTCTGACCCATGAATTTTAGGTGTTTGATATAGTAAGAACCAAGATTTCCCAAGCATAGCCCTGGAGTCTTAGAAAATCTACCACAGCCTGGTCTGTAACTCCAGGTTAAAAATGTTATCTATATTTTGTGTTGTTTTTTCCTAACAGTAAATGCAAGAAATCTGTTCCACTACAGATTCACTACAGCAAACACATGTAATCGCTGTGTGGTTTTAAATTCAATTTCATTTGAAAGCACCCCTATGAGTATTTATAAATTTAAGCATGCAGAGACACATAAATAAAGTGTGCTATGATATCATTCATTGCCAGGCTGTATTGCCATGAGTGGGTCACTTGCCAGAGAAGCTCTGGAAGGAATGAGCAGATGGCACAGAAGACAAAGCAGAAAGAAAGCTTTTGATCAGGACTGTTCAATGTGTCACCCAGCAGAGCTGTGATTGTGTTCCCTTGATAGCAAAGGAAGGCATTAAACAATTTACTGGACTCAGGTTATTGGAGCTGCTCCAGAGCCTTACAGCACATTGGTGCCTTTGGACTCTCTGCTGTTTATAGGGCTTTGTTCATGAAAATTGGAGAAGGGCTCTCACTCTTTGTGTGCATTGTGCACCAAACCTGTTCCAGCACTCCTTTGTAGGTTTTATGTAGAAACAGATAGTCCTGCCCTTAGGGTTTTCATTGCTTAAGGCAAATTGGAAACAATCCCCACCATCACTCATGCTAAATGATCAGATTTCAAGAATGATGATGGATGCACTTCCCAAGGTATTTAGGAACCTTAATGTTTTCTTCTGACTGATGCTAGTGAAAGGAAACATCTTTTACTGGATGGCAATGGTTGATGAAAGCTTTCCAGCCCTCTGAGAAATTCAGTCAAAAGAAAGAATTTTATAATAATAGAAGATGAATTTAATTACTTAGCTATTGTGAAAGAAACAGCAGACTCTGGAATATGTAGGATGCTCTTGAAATGCTTGAAGACAGTTTCTCTGTTATGAAGCTCAAAAAACTTATTATTGGGTCAGTTTTGAACTGGATTCCAACTGATGAAAAAGAATTGGTTAAATTCTCATCATGGGGTATTTCAGTTCCATTGAAAGTATTTTTATGTGAGAGTGGTCAACCATGTCTTCACTGAAAAATATTATTTTAATTAATATTTTATTTTAAAAAATGACATAATGGTTTGCCCTTGCTGTCTTTGTGAAATTAAAATACTATATTTTCAAAATTACTTCTTATATTGTTTGCACTTTCCTCTCATTCCCCTCAATAAGCATATTTGAATAACTTGCCTTGTAAAGCAGGCAGCCAAAATTTTTATTCAGTGACTCTGAAATAAATAAAAATATTGATTTGTTATTGTCTTAAACATTTGAAAGTGAGGATGAGTATTGTAAGATAAAGAGAAAAGTGATATGTCACACCAAAGGTGTGTCAAAATACTTTTTTTCCCCTAACACAGCAAGAAGTCTGGAACTTAGGAAAGATTTTCTTTAAAGATGTATTTTCTCCCAACATACCCTCCAAAACCTTACGTTTCAGGTACCTCCTGAGCTGGAGGTCATAGTATGCATTTTTCTCCCATGAATTTGTTTCCTTTGGTTTCTATAATTTTAGCACCTATAATGTCCTGCAGCAAGGTACTCTGCAACTCGAACATGAGATGTAAGAAAAGCTGCTTTTCTGTGCTTTTTATTTTTTTTTTTTTCATTCTGTTCACAGCTAATTGCACTTGATGTCTCCTAGTTCCTGGACTGGAAGAGACACTGGATAATCAATTCCTTTTTGCCTTTGCCAAGCCTGATTTACCAGACCTCTATCAAAGGTTCCTTCAGCGGTCTTTTCTCCAGCAGGACAAGTCCTTGTCTACTCAGTCAAAGTAAGAACAGTATTCAATATTCCTTTTCATCTTTGTTGCCCTTCTTTGAGCCTTTTTGTAGCGGAGGATGAGAGCTGCATGGCATGGATTTATACAGCAGCATAAATGTTTCTTATTTGTTCTCTCTTCTTTCTCTAATAACTCTTAGCATGCTGTTTTCTTTTTTCACTATGGCTGAGTTATGGAAAGTACTTGAGCTACACATCATAAGCCCAGGTCTCACTGCACAGCTACTTTGCTGAACATAGATCTCTTTAATATGCAAAATAATTTTGTATGAAAAATAACCTTTTTTTCACCCATATGCATTACATAACATTTACCCAGATGGAATTAAACTTTTGTTTTTCAGATCCAGTTTTGCAGTATTCGTAGGCCAACCTTTGCAGCCACAATCTTTTGATCTCACAACCTCAGAACTGTATTTTCAGCAAACTTTGTCATGTATATTAAAGAACTTCTTTAAAAAAAAATTGATAAACTCCTAATTTGATGGTTTTATGTTGCATTTAATGACTTGTAGTTCCCTTGATAATTCATAGTATATTTCTTGAATTTCTTTCATCCTTACTGTATCTACCACATTCTTGTTCTCAGATATGAAAGTGAGTTTAAGGGGCACTTTATACACCACTAACAGTTGTTCCCTTTCTGGTCCTTGAACTCCTTTTGAATTCATAGGTAAGTGCTTATTGATGCAATTTGTCTCTGTCCAATTTTGTTGTTTGCTCTGTAAAATGTATTGACACCTCAATTTGACTCAGATCTTCAGTGAATACCCAGTAATGAAGGGTTCCAGTGCAGAGACCTCCCAAAGCTTTTCCACAACAAATAAAAAGGCAGAAAATTAATTTTGTTTTCTGTTTTGCCCCTTTTTTCCCCTGAGTGCTCCTTTTGTACCTTTATTATCTATTGACTCTAGAGACTTTCTGGAAGGCTTGTAATTCCTAATGTGTTTGAGGGACAATGTATTAAGTGTATAAAAACTGCTGGTAAATACTTTTCAATTACAAGCTTTTTTTGGGGCTGTCTTTCTGTGTCTCTTACATTCAGCTTGCCAACACCTGCATTCTGTGTTTTTCTCATTTGAAGAGAACCTCAGATTTTCTGAAAGCTACTACTCAACTTGAATGACCTCCCCTCCCCAGCAGTGTAGTCAGACCTTCTTCTTTTTTCCCTTTATCATTTGCTTTATGCCTAAAAATGTCATTATGTTGCCTACCTCAAGGCTGCAAAGATTTAACTCAAAAACCTTCCTCTTAGAAGAAATTTAAGCCCAAGATTATGAAAATACTTAAAACTTTGAGAAAGTGGGTTTGACTATCATATCCATGTACATTTATGGAAAACAAATTCACCCTGTGCCTTTTTGGATGCCTGGAATTCAATAATCAGCAGTAGTTTAGTTTGAAGGGTCAGTTTAGAACAGCTGTGGACTTTAAAATGTGTTTATATCAGTGGTACCTCAATGTGCACACATTGGAGAAGAATTTTTTTCTTCCTCAGTTGAATTTTGCATTGCCCATTGCTCAGTTATTTCAAAAAGCAAGGATTGCAGCATGTTATGTTGCAAGCTATTAACTTAAAGCTTCTTCCTCCCTATTTTATTTCTTGCTAGTGCTGAGCCAGTTATATTAATTCAGGAATGGGGAACAATCAGACATTCAGAGTCTAGAGAACGTTGCACCAGATGAAAATTTGATTTATGATCTTCCCATGAAACATGAAAATGGATAAAAAGAACTGGAGCTGGGGTGGAGTTGGTTGGTTAGATGTTTTTTTTTCCTTTTTCTGAGATGTTTCTTCTAGGAAAAGACTTTTTTTTTTGTGAGCTTTTTCATTGCTGTTTTCCCCCCTTTAACTTGATGCATTTCACATGTGAAAGTTTAGACAAAGAAGAAGAACTTGGTTTTCAGAGAGGCTTTTCCCAAGAGTCTTCCCTTTCTCTCTTACATAAGTGCATAATTAAATGGATCACAAAAAGCTATAACATTGTTGAGGATGAAAACAATGTAGATCCACACAATCATAGCTCTTGCAATGAAAATTTCCACACTGAAAACAAGAGTGCCAAAATCAGCCTCAGAGTTCCTCCAATCAAATGCAAAGAGTGCAAATATATTTTTGTCACTGGAGAAAGCGTGTTTCGAAGAAGGCAAGGAGACAATCCAAAACCTCCAGAGTGTTTTGTGGCTAAATCCCAACATTTTTCTTGGAAAATATATTCCATAGCAGAGCAGCCATTTGTCTTAACACCCCATGGCTGCCTACAAACAAAGCGTTCTGCCAGTGACTGGCACAGACTTCAATCTGCAGCCAGAAATCAAGCTGCTCCTTTTTATTCTTTCCTGGTTTGCTTTTTTTTCCAGTCTCTCAAGGGCACATCTCACAGCCTGGATGAGAACACAGAGGAAAGCAGATGGCAACACCATTTGCAGCCTGAGTGACAGCAGAGGATGCCAAAATGCTGATAAATGGCCTCGTACCCTCACAAATCTTTGTTAACTCAACTCTACTCAAATGTGCAGCGTTATCTGAGGACCCAGAACAGGGAAGGCACCTCTCTAAAGGCTGAAGGCATGATCCCAAAAGGATCTGTAGGCTTTATTCAACGTTGTGCACCCTAGAAACATCACTGCAGTGGGAAAATGCTGGGGCAGGTTACTGACTATGCTGCAGCTTGGGAATTTAGGAGGGGACTATATCAGACACCTCTGCTCTAGAATATGGCTTGTGAGGAGAGGATTTAAAGAAGCCATTCATCTGTTTTGCTGATTTAGGGTTTCCATTTTCCCCCAGAATGTGGCAAACCTCCAGACCAGGGCTGTCTGATTATGTTTTAACTACTCCGGAGCAGCCTGGGTGGGATTGGCTGCACTCAGGAGCACAGGCAGAGGAAGAGCTGCTGTCATGGGGGTCTGGATAGGAAGAAATGCAACTCAGTGAGGAGGGATTTCACTTAAAATCTGTTATCAGCAAAGTATTGGATGAGATGTTGGAAATCTGATGGTTGCCATGGAGTTTGGCACACAGAGGAGGGGTTCTTTGCCTGGTGTATGGGACAGAGACTTCTATTGCAAGATGTACCTTTCTGCTCCAATTAGTAACATAGATCCTTTCAATAAATATAGATCCCTTCAATGGATTTCCTCTTCATCCAGTGCCTATTTTTACATATTATCCAGAAGGGATGTAAATAATGAATATCCTCTGAGCCACTCTTGCAGCTCTAGTGCAGCAGGACAAGCGAAGGGTATGAGGCAATGACTCATGTTTAGATAAGCTTTTCACACAATGTGTGATCCCAGGGTAAGGTCAGATCTCTCAGGAGATAAAGGACGTGGGATTTGCCAGGCTAAATTGGCCAATAACAGCTGCTTCAGAGGGAGGGGAGAAATATAAAAGAAAATGAGCAAGAAAACCTTTTAACTTCAGGTAGTGAATTGCACAGTGGTGTGCATGAGGAGGATCCCCACAGGGAAAGATGGTAATATTAATAAAAGCTTCTTGTTAGTATTAAGATCTGATTTTCTTATGCATTGAGAGGGCAGAGCTTCCAGGAGCACCACACTGTACCCCATGGTGATGGGCAGTACAGAAATGCCTGCTCTTGTATCCTGCCGCTAAAATCTTCCTGTCCAGGGGTTCTGCCCTGCTACAGTCCAGGTGTAGTGCTGTGCTGTGGGAGGGCACTTGGCAGCAGGTCAGAGTGCCTGCTGGGAGGTGCTGGTCCCCATCTTTCAAAGCAATATTCCTCTTCTTCCAGGCAAAACCATGTAGGCTCAATATTATATTAAAAACTATTCCACTGATTGGTTTTGTAATATCTTTCTCCCTAAAGGAGACAGTCCAACCTTCTTGGGATAATACTGTCTCATGAATTTGCCTATTAAAACTTTCTCTGTAAGGTACTTAATATGGAATAAAAGCAGAACCAGATACCTTACAATCTTTTATTTGCGTGTATCTCTGCATTTAATGCTTTTACTTTTGCTTATCACAAATCTACAAATGCAGTGGTTTTAATGATAACTTGAATACCTAATGTGAATTGCATGGTTGGAAAATTAGAACAAATTGCCATTTAAGGTAGTCCTTCATAATTGATAGAAAGTGCACTTTTGTGTCTTGTAACCCAGAGGCCAAATGAAGTTCTAGTCATGAGATGACCCAGATGTTTTGAGTTTCTTTACATTTGTTGCTACCTTTTCTCAGTTGCTACCTTTTCTCAGCTATACAAGTGTTGGATGATGATTTCTCCCTCTAGAAGAAAGAAAAAAGATCAGAATAGCCAAAGCAGCTGCATCATTTCTGTCCGGGTAAAATCCATGTATGAGGAGATGATCGTCACAAAAAGAAGGCATTCAGGCATCTGGACATGATCACTGGGGACCTGCTGTGAGCTTTGAGCTTGTCTAAACCACTGACCCCAAAATTCTTTCTGGTTTATACAGGCACTATGGTCATGGACATTCAGGAAGCAACTGGAGGAGAGTTTCCCCCAAACCTTTTGGTGAATGGTGTATACACCGACTCTAGATTTTCATGCTGTTTTTCTCTTGCAGAGAGAATTTAATCAATTGACTTTTACCATGTTCTACTCTCCAAGAGCATTTTGTTTCCACTCTTTAGTCAATCAGACCCTGCCACCCGATCTTTCAGATGTCTGCAGTCTACCAGCATCATAAATTCTAGATTGTTCCCATTCCTCTCATAGGTGATTTTTATTCATAGCTGATTTTTATGCTTTCACCACTCATACATGATTTTTATTATGTTTTCATCAAAAGGCATGCTTAAATTTCCATCATTCTTCTGCATCCTGTCTGCTGTCTTCTCACATTCTTAATAGCTGGCTTGAAGATAAAATTATTAAACTATAATGTGACCTTATTCCCTGCTTTTGCCTATTTGTCATTTCTCCTTTCTTCCCTCCTGATTCAGTTTGAAAAACACCATCCAACCTCTGCACTGTATTTCATTTCATCACATCCACTGACCATTCTTTCATTCACTGTCATGTTACTGCTGCCTTAAGTTTCTCATTACCACAGTTTTATTTTTCCTATCTTCATTATACCATCCTGCTCTGGTATTTTCTACTAAAAACAAACCATCTCACACTTTAGTCCATTTCCTTCTGTAGAGACTGATTTACCTTCCCATTCTCATTTATCTTTATTCTAATTTACCATGCTGTTTTCAATTCCCTCAATTCTATGCTCAGGCCTGTTAGTTCTGCCTTGTATCCTTTGCACTCGATCAATTCAAAGCACTCATGCCAAAATTTTTAATGGCCTATTCTTAGCCAAGTCCCAGAACCTGTACTCTGTCTTCATCTCTGTGACCTGACAGCTGCCTTCAATACTGCCACCATTCTCTTTTTCTTGAAATATTGCCTTTCCCTGATGATTCAATTTTCTCCTAGTTCTCCTCCAAGCTATTTGTTCACTCATTCTTTCTCCACAGGATACTCTTTTTGATTCTACAACCAAAACCATCTTTTTAATCTATGATAACATGATCTACATCTCAATTCTGTCTGCCTCTCTTCTGTTAAAAAGTAGAATTTTTACCAGTTACTTTTGTGGCTTAAGGATGTGTAGTCACCTGGTCTCTTTCTGCACCCTTCCAGGACCTCCCTGCCACCTAATTTCACAGATTGTAGAAGGTCTTGTGTGTGGACCCTCATTTTGCTCCTTCTCTGCTGTAAGGGATTCTCATCCCTGAGGAAGTCTTTATTCTGGAAACTGGGACAAAAGCAAGGGGTATTAACCTCAGATTGTGGATTTTGTGCAGCCTAGTGACCAGACCCTTATAAGGGAAATTTTCAGTTAAGCACCTTTTGGGGAACAAAGCTTGCAAGTTTTTGGCTGTTTGCATCTTCCACAAGAGTTTTTCAAAGTATGGTGCATCTTTGGCATCTCTGTACTACTGTGTATCTACAGCTCTTCTGAGAGGCATTTCTGTCATGGGCTTTCTTGTATTAGACTGTTATCAGCCATAGGTTTGAGAAGTTTGGGTTATTTATAAAACTTAGGGTTTTTTTTTCCTTTCTTCTGCTCTCTGTTTCTATCAGAAAAAAAAATTGTACTTACATCATAACAGAAATATAAACTAAGGCATAAAATTATCCTGAGAGAAGAAATTACAGCCTAAACCCATGAGAGGCATGTGATTTTATTTGTTCCTTTGTTTAAATGACCTCTTACTGACAAACTCAAGGGTCATTATTGTGGAAACTTTCAGGCAAAAGTGATGTCACCAGAAATCATTTTAATGGAGCCTCATCTTCACATCCTATTGATTTATCTGCTAAGTATGAAGGGGAATCAATAAGCAGAATAATTTTCGCATCTTTTAAACTTCTACTGTAGCCAAAAGATATTGTCCAGTGCATATATGAATCATTGGAAAGAAAAATCATAGCTGTTGATAGGCACAAAAACATTTCTTTATATTAAGAAGGTGATTTTCATGTCTTGCCTAGCAGCTTTTGTTTGATGTATTTGTACTAAAGGGAAATTTCACAAAATGACAGCTGGGATAAAAATCCTGAGATTTTCCGTATTATAAAGAGAGATCTACAGAGGGCAGAAGCAAAGCCCAGTAGCCCAGGAGGAATACAGAGAGTTTGTCCAAGCATCCATGCATAAGGTTAGGAAAGTTACAGCTTTTATAGAATTAAATATGGCCAGAGATGTCAAGGGAAAAAAGAACTTTAGTAGGTACATCAGTGAATAAGAGAAGAATAGGAGAAATGTAGGCCCTGTCCAGAAGCAATCCAGAAAATTTGGTCACCTGGGATAAGGAAAAGGTGGGAGGAGGTTGGTTGGAATTATATGATCTTTAAGGACCCTTGTGACCCAAATCACTCTGTGATTCTATAATTTCAGTTAAATCCGTATAGATTAACTAATCACAGAGTCATAAAGTAATTTAGGTTGTAAAAGACCTTTGAGATTACTGAGTCCAACCATGTTTGCATACTGAAACAGAAAACCTCAACTGGCTTCTCTGCTCCTTTTAAATTGGGAACCTCGTTCCATAAACTGCTAATGGAGAGAAGATAGCTCTGGAATATTAATTCAGGGAACCCAGTTTAGGAGCTCACTTCTCACCATGGGTTATTTAGGGAGAGCAAGATGAAGGGTTCTCATTAGATGTGTTACTCCTCCCCCTCCACCTGGCCACTTCAGAGACATTACATTCATATTACAGCAGAGAACTGCAAAATAAAACAGGTCGTTAATTATCCCATAAACCCATTTACTCTCAGATAAAGGTGTAAATTAAAATTTTGAAATTTTTTATTTGCATGGGAAGAGCTTTATGTCTGCTGCCATTTCTTCCCTCCAGGGCTAATTTTGGTGCTATTGTAGTGGGAGCAATGCTCCTGAGAAACAACAGAGAGCAGTGGTTTTCCAGGTGAATTGCAATATGTTGGAAGATGAGATAAGGTATTTTGTGTTTTATGGAAAATGCAAGGTAAATGTTTAATTTCTGTGTGATACTTTGCCTTATTATCTGTGAAGGTTACATTATTATTGTTCCATTGATTAGTGATCAATATGATCCAAATTGCAGTAGGTTAAATGTTATTTTGTGGGAGTATTTTTCTGATTATCGAAGGGTTCTTTAAAAATAATCCTAAATATGTTTCTGAAAAATATTTCTTTCACCAAAGAAGAAACATGTTTTTCAATGTTTTCAGATCATTCACTTGGCTCTGTGCCTTATGACACCTCATAGAGGCTGAGCTTAGTTGCTTGTTATTTGACGAGGTCAAATCTAAGATTTCTTAAGTCACAAAGAGCTGTTTTAATTATAAATATGTTGTTATTATAAATATGCTAAAGACATTGTAAATGTGTGGTTTAGCTGCAACGTTTGAATGCAGCCATTGACAAATTAATCTAGTCAGGCCAGAGAGTGGGGAAAAGTAATTTTGGCCAACTGGCTCCCTTGGGTGCCCATTTCTTTTCATCACTCAGTTCACCGAAACTGATCTTCACCTCACTCATCACAGTTTGAATGAAAAGGAATAAAACCAAGGAAGTTTGATTTGCAAGGAATCATAGACTGAAACTTTGAAGCGAAACTTTGGCGGTTTCATTCTGTGACTGAGCTGTCAGTTTGACATCTCACATAGCCAAAGGTGACATGGCCCTCTGTGGGGCTGACTGTGAAGGGAGCAATCTTCCAGATCTTTGGGCCAAAATATCCTAAAGGTATCCATAGTTTGACAAGTAACAGCAAATAATGTCATGTCAAATTCTGTTATGTCATTTTTTGATAAAATTGTTTTTCTAAGTATCACTATTTTGTGTGCTGCAGAAGCCATGGATGCATGAATATGCATTAAAAAGATTTCTAATACTGGAAGAGAAAAGTGATGGTTTCAATAGGTTCAAGTAGCAACTCTTCTCCAAGCCCCTTTTCACTGACAGAAGGGTGCATTTGAGTGTCATGTCTGCATGCCAGACTCTTCCATTCCTGCAGTTTTTTCCATTCTCTCAGCTCAGAGGATACAGGCTCTGAATTTTACCACCAACTTTTACAAGCAGGCTCAGCTCCAAGTAGTTACTTTCCCCTCAGTCACTTGCCAGATTAAGAGCATTCCATGTTTCCTCACAAACACTGACCCCCCCAGCAGCCTCCAGCTGTGACTGCTTATGCTGTGCCGAGGATAAAAACAAGCCTTGCTCCTTCTCTGTCTGTGTAAATTCTTTACTTCAATTATGCTCATCTGGCAGATGAAACACCTTGCTAATTCAAAAAAAGAATTTTTACATGAAGGGCACAGCTTCCTCAAGGCTTTCCAAACTAAATTAGTATTCAATTTAAATCGTTCTTCACCTCCTAATCTTTGAAAATCTAATCATGCATTTTTCCTTTCATTGCATTATCACATCAAAACAAAACTTGTGGATACTTATTCTAAATTCACTGTCTTTGCTTACAACATTTTCTTTAACAGCCATAGTTTCTAGAAACCTCACCTGTACAGTAATTTTTTTTCTTTTTATATAAAATCTATGGTTTTTTGTTTTGTTTTGGTTTTTTGTAGAAGAATAATGAAACTTTTTTCAGATAAACTACCAAGCAAGGACAATGTAAATTGGCCTAAGCAGATTGATTTCATCAGGCAATCATAAAATGCTCTCTGGGTATATTTACAACTGTTACCTCTATCAGCTTCATCCAATCTTAATTGTATATTGACTTCTGAAGAAAATTCAGCAAGGTCAAGCTCCAGTGAAAACTTTGAAGAGTATTTGAAAATATTAATTATATTTTTCAATTTTATAAGTATTTGGTAATTATGTCTAATATATGGACTCAAGAGGTTCAATCTTACAGGTGTTTTCAGTAGGCTTTCAGCAAGTCAACAATGTTAAAATGATAGTTCTTAGTACAGAAACTAGGGATGCTTTGCTATATCTGAGCTGACCTCAAAATATTTAGCCCGGGATTGTGGTTTAGCCCTTGAGCTGAGCAATCTTGGACAGAGCAGTTATTCAACCCCAATTTGAGTGAGGGGAACCAAGGGCAGGAAGTTGGGGACAACCCAACTCCAAAAGCTGCCTCAGGTCATCTGGCTAGTCTAAGTTTTGGGCAAAAGGTGAGACCTCAGAAGGCCCTCACTTCTTTCCTTCTTTTTTTCAGCTAGCTATGCTATTCTGGACATGGAATTAACAACTTGGTTTGAGAGAATGTGCCATTGATCCTTGCATTTCCCAAAATCATCAACACGCCTCACAAGTAACAAAGCTACCTGTAAAATCACAGAAAAATTCTAAGGAAAAAAAAGAAAGAAAAAAGTCCTGTTGGTAATGATTGGCCTTTTATGGGTTTTGTCCTGTAATAAATGCTTTTACAGGTTTCAAAGGTCCTGCTAATTGTGGTAAAGAGCAAGAGGTGTTTGCTAAAACCTGTATCATGTCCATTTTATTCCTTGCTGACAAAAGCCCATTAACATTCTTGACAATGTACAGTTTTTATATGTTCTAGATAAACCTCCTTTCAGCCTTATCTTGGTTGATTTTTAATGTGCTCAGCCTCAGAGATGGCCCTTTCTAATTGGGGGTCAGAGTCAGGATCAGGGAAAGCAGAGCTGCCATGATCATTTGGCAACTCCTAGGATAAAACCCACAAACTTACAGTGGAGACCTTTTTTCCATCCCTACTGCATTTGAGATGCCAGAGTTTCTCCTTCCACGTGCAACAGAGTGTTTCTGGCATAGGATGAGGGGATTTTTCTTCCAGCAGTGCCTATGCTGGGCTGGTGGCCATGCACGCCAAGGGTCTTGGACGTCACTGGAAAAGCCAATCCAGAATTTTATCAATCTGTGAGAGTTTGTAGGATTTTGACAGTGAATCTATTAGGAAGTCTTTCAGGAGGAGTCATTTTTAGGCAGTAGATCATGAGGAAACTCATGACCATAAAGCAAAGGAAAAAGAGGAGCTTTTGCTGCTCGGATCTTTGTTTGAAAGCATCTGAAGAAATAAACACATTTTCCCCAGACAGCTGTTTAAAATGTATTCGAGTACCTGCTTGCATTATTTATCTCATTCTGGGTGTCTGAGCTGATTGTGCTGGGTAACTCTTCCAGGCAGGAGAGGAAGGGCTGATTAAACCATGTGTGCCTAACTGCCTTTTTTAACTCAACTCACTTAATCATCTCTTCCTCTTTTTGCCTCATCATTTATGAGCCATGGTTTACTTCAATTTCCATTTCTATTTCAGTCAGTCTTAAACAAACACAGCCTATTTTTCACTTTGTATTTGGATACCTGAACTGTTTTATGATATTTCAGTCTAGATTTATATCCTGAAAAGCATCAGAAAATGCTACAAAGAAATTTTAAATCTTGTATTCAGTTACAAGTGACAATTTTTGGGGAAGACTACCATTTACTCCTGTGTAACAGTGGTTATGTCTAATTCTGTCCTTTCTTGGACTGTTTTTTTAACTAAAAAACATCTAGCAAATTAGTATAACTAATTGATTAATTAATGCATTAAATAGGACTTTTCAACAAAAACTTCTTGTACTGTCATTGACTGAAAAAAAAGGAGCTTCATGAGGCCCCCCAGGAATTCTCAGTTTTATATATTTATTTTTCCAGATAGCTGTGAATGATGTTAGAGCATGTCCAGTGTATGCTGAAAGGAAAGCAAAGGTTCCTCTCTATACTGGACAAAAATACTGTCTGTATTTTACCAAAAAAGCTGTCAAAAAACGTTATTTGTCCACCAAACTACATGGACAGGCTTAGAGAAGCTCTGTGCTCTGTTTTGCATCAAAACTATTTGTCTGAAATAATGATATGGCTAAGAAGTCCTGCACTAATAATTAGACATATTTCATAAAGTTAAAGGAAAGCTTGTCAGGAAATCAGCAGTATTAGACAAAAAATGGCTTATACAAAGATATCAACACCTCAAGGATTTCTTTGTACATGCTCAAGTAATGCTCCAATTAAAATAATGGATTCACAGAGCTGATATTTATGGTCTTTAAAGGATCCTGGTGAATAAGAGATATGTCATAAAAATCAGTATTCTGAGTATGAAATTGCTGTTACGTTGTGGCTTGGAACTGTTTAGGGACAGATTAAATGGTTCCTAATCAATCTGAGCACTGGAATCCAGATAAATAGATTCCAAATCCAGATCCACAGAAGGATCTCCTAGAAGGCAAAGCTTGCCACATTCCATTAGCAATGAAAATGAAGTTGAAAAACTTATGTGTAAGGTAATTTCTAAGGTTTTGTGAGAGGGACTACCACCAGGATAATCAGCCTTCAGATGCAAGACATGATCAAACCTCTGTTTAAATCAGTGGAACCCTCTTGATTTACCATGGTTAAGCATTTGGTGGCAGATTTTTATTTTCTATTAATGGACACAGAGAAAATTGTATCGTTTATGTATTCTGGTACTACAGGAAGGTTAAGAAGTGATTTAGAACAAGTGACCAAAAGAGAGAGGCTCACGCTTTTTTCTCCTGTATGTGGTTAAATGGTTACTAACACACATCTGGAGAGAAAGTCAGAGGAGCTGTTCTTTTTGTAAGGGCATTTAAATTCTAGGTAAGAAAATACGCCAAGGTATAAAGAGGGCCAGAGTAGAGATGAAACACTGCAGAGTGTGGTGGTTTGCTCCAGCTGAAATGGAAGGTGGGGCCTCTCCATGCTTGTCTGAGTAAATATTAACAGATACAGGATTGTCTGCAATGGTTTTAGAGAACAGGATATTTAGAATAATATATTATGAATATATATCCAGAGAAAGAGAGCAACATCATCACTTTAGCTTATCAGCTGGGGTTCTGCCCAATATACCCATCCAGCCATAAAAATTATGAGGCTGTGCTCCTCTCCTGGCTGGAGCAGATGTGGGGAGGATGACTGACACTCCTTCCATGCTATTATCACAAACAGATGGGTATCAGGAAGTCAGTCTCTCCCCAGCCTTGCAATGTGTCTCCAGGCTGTGACAGCACAGACATGAGGCATATTTTAAGCTGCCTGTAGATTCCAGAATGAATGAGAGATTTAATATGGGGAAGTGTTCACTGATAAAAGGGACTTATTTACCATGCCCACTCTGTGTGCTGCATTCCCAGAGGAGCAGATAAAAAGCAAGAAATAATAATAAAAAAATATATAGGTGGATTTATTCATGCGTGATGTTGTCCATCACCAGTGAAATATTTGCCTCACTGCAGGACAGAAAACTAGGAGAAAGGGTGAAATTAGTGTATGTCCTGCTAAGCAGAATTTGGAGCAAGAAGAAATAATTTATAGAGAGAACATTAATGTTTGTGAGGACCACCTGTAACCCAATCTGTATCAAGGTTTATCAATGAAAACAGGAGCCCTGTTAGATATAGGTTTGATGCCAGCTGATAGGGAAAGGGCAGCTATTTTATATCTTTGGATGTGTTACTGAAAACCTTTGCTGTTATCACAAACAGGCTGAATTTATGTCTGTGAGTGTAGTACCAAAAATGCAACACAGATCACATAATCTTGTTTTCCAGCCAGACCACTTAGCAATGCACATAAAAATACCACATAAAAAGGAGTCTAATGCCTCAGATCTTTACAAATGTCTAACAAATAACAGTTTGAGAGAGCGGAAAAACATTATGCATAAAACATCATCAATATACGTTGCCTTATTCAAAGAACATATTTATGTATTTTGGACATTTGCATTTTACAGTTTGCCATGAAATATTCTCTTTCCTTGGTTTCAGAGAAGAGGCTGACAGCTGGTGGAGCCACAGATATAAGAATGTTTTCCCTTTTATTGCTTTGACTGTTGCCTTCCACAGGGACAGAGATCAGCTGGAAGAGGGAGCAAAGTTTATCTGTGCTTTGTCAGACTGTGGCACAAGGGTGTGGATCCTTGGAAGCACTCCTCTACAGAGGTACAGCATTAGACATATGCCAGAGATATGCTCTGGACTAGGGAAAATGTTTAAAAATTACTTTTCAGAATGATTTCCCTATTGTTGGGTTTTGGGGTTTTTTTTGTGAGCCTCAGCTGAATCCTTAATGTGGTCTTAACTCTTTCATTGTGGGAATGGGGATGGGGGAAAGATTTGGTTTAAAAATGGTTGTAAATATTGTCTCAACTTTTAATCTCAAATTCTGAAATTACATTTTATCATAATCATAAATATAATGTATTTGTATAGGGAGGTGGTGGAATCACCATCCCTGGAAGTGTTCAGGAGATATGAGCTGTGATGCTCATGGACATGGTTTTGGTAGTGTTAGGTTAATTGCTGGACTTGATGATCATGGAGGTATTTTCCAACCTTAATAATTCTATATAAAGAATTATTTAAATATGTAATTATATATAATATAAAATTATATTGCTTATTAAAATATTTCTATTTTGTAAATTAAAAAGTGGTAAAAAGAAGGTCACATTGCATACTGCCCTATTTCATGCATTAGAAAGAAATCTTAGACAAGTTAAAATAAAATTTTTGGGAAGAGAGGGGTGAACATTATTATGAGGAAAGAGACCATAACTGTCTGCTTTTAGATTAAATCAAAGAATAGGTTCATCATTTTTCCCTGTGGCAATTTAATTCACATTTTGCAGTGTTCAGGTAGAAGCATATTAATGTCAAATTACAGAAAGCTAGTCATTGTAATGCAGTGAATAACTAATTCCATTGTTAAAATGTATCTGTGGTTCTCAGTCAAGGATAAATGACGTTGCCTTTTCTATGCATGAGGAAAAATCCTCAGTGCAGTCAGGAGCCTGATGAATGTTAAAGATACTCTGTCTTCTCAGAACCCAAATCCTCATCTGAATTGCTCATGCCCACTGCTCCTGCCAGCCAGGCCTGTTAAAAAGATAATTTAAAAAATTCACCAAGGAAGAGTTCTATTTCTTCACACCATGCTGGCTGTTTTGTTCATTTTGCTTTCTCCAGTTTCCTGTGCATTCAGCAAAATGGCCCCACACCTTTGTGGCTGTGGGATCGACCAAAGCCCAGCCAGTTCCTGGGGTCTGCACAGATCCACAGAGGGAGGGGGAGCAGAGCATTTAAAAGGACTAAGAGAATTGAATTACAAAATTTCATGGTCGCTGTAAAAGCGAGGAAAAGTCCTAAAATCAGCTCCTGGGATGGAGTTTCCTGCTCTTCTCCAATACTGGGAATCAGGGCTTTGTGCTGAGCAACAGTGAGGCTCCCAAAGACAATAAAACCTAAAAGCTTTCCTCTCCTTCCTCTGCAAGGCAATGGCATTTGACTCTGAAGAAGGAGGGGAAGACAGTGGCACAAGGAAGCCAGAAAATTGATTTTAGCTCCTGCAGGTCATTCGAGTGTTATTCAGCATTAAGCACAGAGTGCCAGAGCAGCTGTTCCAGTCACCAAAGATACCTTTCCAAGGAGATATTAATCTTTAAAAAGTTACAGCCCTTGGGACCCATAAATATTTTGCTCTTGTTCTCATACCTGCAATTATAAGGAGCTATAGGCATGTATATTTTTAATCCCTGTGAGCTAATAGATTCTTTTACTTCTTCTGAATCTCAATAGCCAGAAGGGCTCTGTTCCTTCACCTCTCTGTCCTTGTAGCTCCCCAGAAGTTCTGACTGGACCACACACTTAGAGAAACTGGAGATTTGTTGAGCAGGGTGCTTTGGTTGTACAGAAGCACTGTCCATCAAATTTTCTGGGCTACCTTAAAACCATGACATCTGTGCCAGCTCAATACCTTGAGATATGTTATTAACAGTGAAATGAAATCCAAAGCTGATGGCAAACTTTCTATTTCTCATCAGTCCACTTTCCCCATATTTATTTTCCCTTTATTCCATTATCTCATTTTCTGAAGATGTTTTGAAGGACATTTGGGCTTGGAAAATCTTCACTATTGCCCAGTTGGCTTTGCAGGTACACACAAATGTAGGAGAAAAATAGCTTTGGAAAGTTTCCTTTGCCACAGAAAATTCAAATAATGGACTTGTCAATTACTAGAAATTATTGAATATTTTTCCTGAACAATTAGGCTTTAAGGGAAAATATGTTGAAGCATTATCATATTACTGGAAATGGAGACAAAACCTTTCCTTAAATAGTACAGCTAGAGGTGATATTTCCGTCTGTTCTGCCATGGAAAAGAAACTTGTTCAGGAATGGAGGATTTGCTGCTTTTCAGGAAAAGCAGCAAATCAGGTAAGGTCACAAAAATGTCTCACAGGCTAATCTCATGGGTGGCTTTATTTATTCCTCCCTAGCAGTAATAGGTCAAACCTGCTTCATTTAAAAGTCAGAAGTACAGGGTAAGGTTTCTGTCTTTGTTTTGACTTCCACCTCCAAAATTAGGCTGGGGTTTGAAAATCAGTCTGTTTTCTTTCTCCATTAAAGATTCTTCCACAGGAGTCTGGCTGACTCTTTTGTTCTCCAGGCAGAAATACAAGTAAAATATTACAGATCTAAGAGCTAATAGCAATTCCTTCTCTTGCTGAGAGGACTCCCAGGACCCGTCCCTCATGCAGGCTCCCTGATATCTGTCAGACTCTCCAACAGCTAAAGCAGCTCTCCATTATTCCTCTCTTTATTCACTCCAGCTGTAAAAACCCCACAAAGGCAGGGTTTTTCACCCTCTTTGTATGTGATGTAGTTTTTAGTTACCACTGTAAGCAGTTCCTGAGGATACCTTTTCACATCTTGGGCACTGTGCAGATATTTCCAGGTCTAAAGCATTCTGCTTTACTGTATGGTAGCCACAATTCTCTATTACATTTCTTGTCACTTTTCCTGTCATTACTCTGCAGAAGTTCCTGTTTAAATTCAGCAGGACTGTTCACAGAAAGTGGTACTGCTCAGCATAAGTAAAGACTAGCAAACTTTGATAATAGTAATTAAAGCAGTCCATTTACAACTGCAATTTCCAGAGCCTGTCTGCATTTCATGGGCTCTGCTGTGCTGTGCTGGGACATTTCAGATATCCTGCTTTCAGCAGGCTTCAGGAACTCCCAGACAGTCTTCATTTCTCTGCTTAGAAATAATAGCTAAGTTGCCTACCACAGAAAAATCAAGACACTCCTTCCCATGGGAATAGAGGTGTGGTATCCATCCATTGTGGATGGAAGTGGGACTGGAGTATAAATGTGAAAGAGAAGATAAAATTGTGAAAATTGTCTTCTTTCCATTTTATCTAACTTGAAATCCAACCATGTACTTTGAAAGTCCAATGAATTCAACAGACATGGCCAGACTATGGACATTCATATTCTTTTTCTTGCTCAGTTGGTG
This sequence comes from Eopsaltria australis, assembly GCA_034509425.1. NCBI lineage: Eukaryota > Metazoa > Chordata > Aves > Passeriformes > Petroicidae > Eopsaltria > Eopsaltria australis. The sequence goes on from JAVTVJ010000112.1 coordinate 196,661, forward strand.
AAAACATTTCTGTCAAAAGAACTTTTCCATAAAAAATATAGTTACTGCACAAGAAAATTACTATTTCATTTTTACTCTTTTTTTTTTTTTTTAATATTTGCTTTTTAGTCCCAGTCTCTAGATTGTAGTCAGCACTTTATTCACCATCCATCTCCAATGTCACATAGCAATGACTGACAACAGGAGCAGCAATAATGATACTGATAACATTTTAATTTTACCTGATGGGATATGTTTTTCCCACAGAAATGTCATTGTTCCATGTCAAATGTATCTATATTTTGGTTGCTAAAGTAAGTATATTGCATAAATATAATGGTGGTAGTTTATGTTTCTACAAGTTCTGTTTAAATTGATTTGTTAAAAGAACCAATATTATTTTACTGTATTTTACCTTCTGGTACATTGTCTCATGATATCCTGTTACACACAACAGTCCTAACTACGCATCATTTAATGCAAATATTGCTACTTAGGGTGATGGGCACATTTTTAAGAGAGATATATCAAAATGAAACCTGCATTTCTAGAGCTATTACACTGCATTATCTCAAGAAATAGAACACAGTGAAATTGGGTTTTTTTTCCATAGATTTGAAATGTGTTTTTTTTCAGTCCTAACAACTCTACAGGAAGTGGAGATTTTTTTCTCTATTTTTAGTAGAAAAATCAGACTTTACAAACAGACACAGGCTCACACAGGGTCAGAAGTCTTGCTCTGAACAGAAATATTTTATCACAGTCCTGTTGCACTGAGCAGAATTGCACTCCTGTACCCCTTGTCCCTGCTTGTTTGAATCAGCGTGAGTAGCATCAATCCCTGCTCAGGGCTGTCTGATTCTTGGGCAAATCTTCATGCTTGACTCACCTTGCCCAACTTCCAGCAAATTCTCCCTTCTATGGAAAGGGCCAAGGAGAGGAGAGTTAACAGGAGAGCTGCATCTGTGCTTTCAAAGGTGACCTTGCCATCTGCACTGTGAAACACCAGGGCTAAAAATAATTTCTGTAGAAGTTTGCTATATGTATTTCTAAGGTGGCATAATCTTTAAAATTCTGGGCCAAGACTCTCATAGATCACCAAACTTTTGAATCCCTGCACAAAAGTAAAACAATACATTCACTCCTCTAGAAAATAACCAATTTTTTAAAATAAAGTTATTTAAAGCTAAATAAAAGCGCTAATGAAATTTGGCTGAACTGGGAAGGATTTATGCCTGTAATTTTTATGAAGATTGCAACATGGCTTTATAGGGAAAAAAAAAAGAAAGAAGGGCAAAAGAAGACCATCCCAAAAGCTTGTTCAATAAGCTGAAAATAACAGCTTTGCCACCAGGTTAGGCAAGTAAGAAGGTTAAATATCACAACAGGAAAAAGCTGTCTAAGCTACCAGGCAATTTTAGCTGAGAGTCCTTAGGCAATGTTTATAAAGGGTATGTCAGGTAAAAATAACTTCTTCACAGTGGAGGATTTAGTGCAAAGAAAACAATGGAGGAAAGGGAAAGGGAAGGGGAAAGGGAAAGGGAAAGGGAAAGGGAAGAGAGGAGGAGAAGAGAGAGAAAAGGGAAAGGAAAGGAAAGGAAAGGAAAGGAAAGGAAAGGAAAGGAAAGGAAAGGAAAGGAAAGGAAAGGAAAGGAAAGGAAAGGAAAGGAAAGGAAAGGAAAGGAAAGGAAAGGAAAGGAAAGGGAAAGGAGGAAAGGAAAGGCCTCATTAGCTCCCTTCAGGAAGTAGGAGGTGTTAGGGAGGGAAGAGCAATCACTTTGATGCATATTTTCTCTCCTCAGTCCAGATTACTAAAATATCAATATTTTATCACATCTTTTTCAGACAGGATTCTCTAGCCTGATGACAAGGTAACAAGAAGCATCATCCAAACAGTGAAGAAGACATAGATTGGAAAAGATCCCTTGGCATGTGACAGAAATAAATGATCCAGGGGGATGGGGTAAGGATGAATTAGTTGCATTTTTCCACTTCTGCAGTCAACCAATATTATATTAATGCAAGAAAAGAAAATATAAAGAAAAAAAAAGGAATAATATTAGTCCTCAGAAACTAACACTTAGGAAGGGACATTTCTTATAATGGACTGTACAGATAATATAATTACCCACACTACAGCAAAAAGAGAGAGTTTTAGTTTTAAATAGAGGTGGATTACACATGTACATCTTTCATTAGTGGGTTGTTGCCAGATGAAGACCAATGCCAGGTGATTTTTCAGGGAGTTCTGCTTTATGTTAGCAAATTTTTTAAAAACAATAGCTTTTGTTCTGTTCTGATGAGTCTGAAGTGTGTTACAAACATTATTAAAGCTTCAGAAGCCTGGGAGAAGCCCCATGTTTGTCAGAAATGCTGACATGAGTGATGCAGAATGTTGAAATGCTGAAGTATCACCATATCGAAGCTGACACATCAGAACAGAATCAAGGATAAAATGCCAAAGGAAAGGTTTCCAGTGAAGAGACTTGAACATTTCAGTGTAGCTGCAGTGAAGTCAGTTGGCACAAACTCAGGAAATCCTTTTCTGAAATGACATACTGACTAAAAGCACTTACAGGGTCCTTAATAGGCACATTTTCTGATAGAAAGCATCATGAAAACCTGAATAAATTACTTGAAAAATCTTTAAAAATATATTAAAAATAATAGCAAATCTTTCTCTTTATATCCAATGAGAATGATGGCTCATTCCATGGGATGTTTTAATCCACTGACATCATGCAGTGTTTGCAATGGTATTCAGGGGCCAGAAAATTCAACATCTTTGGCTACTGACATAAGAACCATTCAACAATGTGCAAGCAGCCGTGTTCTGCTCAGGGAAGGGGAAGCTGCATGACAAGAAAATCATTACAATCTCTTATAATCAGGCAGATGGATACAGTTTTGTTGGCATCTGGTGAAAGGCTATTCAGGAGCAGGCTGTACATCCCTTCTTCAGGGCATTTATTAAGCAGTTTGTCAGATGAGATGGGCCTGCAGCAGAATCCCAGACTGGTCCATTTTGGATTTCCAACCGCAAATCACAGCTGTAATAAAGAGGAGAAAACATTCTGCAGTGAAGCAGCCAGAGGCCCTAATGAAATGTGGCACATTAATTTCTGAGCTATGAAATTATATAATCCCAGTGGATTTACATTTCGAATTCAAGGATCACAACAAGGATGAGACAATCTCTTCTGTGAAAACTCTGTTTACTTCACATATTGCTTGTGACTGGGTTTTGCCTCATATAATCATCTCTGGGAGCAACCTCTTACTTGAAAAACCAGGGCTCATAAATTATTGCTTGCATTTGTCCAAAGATGTCCAAGAAATGTCAACCTTGTTGCTTTATGAAACAGGCCAAAATGCTGATATAGATAGGCAGAGAGATGGATAACAGACATGCAGCCAGACAGCCAGACATGCAGAACCCAAGTCTGATCTGACAAAAAGCCCTAGAAGAAATACGAGTAATTCATGCCTTGTCTTGTTCTTAAACCAATCGGTTCTGGTGGGGAATAAATTTAATATCATTTTCTCAAGAATTAAATTCAGATGCCTCTGATTAAAAACTCCCAGCAGTTTAAGCTGGGTGTATCCACAGCCCTATTTGGGATCCTGTCATCAAGCTGTCAGCTGCCTCCCTTCACACCAGGTTTATTCCAATGCCCGACACACAATCATGAGAGAAGTGATTAATTCCCATTTGAGACTGTAGGTACAGTGACCATAAATTGTATTACCAGGAATCAGATCAATTTTCTATCTCCCAAAGACTCCAGCAGCCTTGGAGCATTTAGATGGGTAAGGGCTCAGTTTTCAGCACCAAAAAGTGCAGGCAGTGCTTTCATCTTTACAACATGAGCCACACAATTGTCCCAGACCTTCTGACATGCAGGTAATCAAATTTCTTCTCTCACATGGCCAAGCCCAGTGCCTTTCTGAAGCAGAGGAAGGGAATCAAATTCCTCTTGCCTGAGCTGGTTCTCGCTGTACTGAGAGTGGCAGGTTTTCCTCAGGCAGCATAATTTCCATATTTACTTGTCTTCTGTTACTGGTTTGCAGTGGGTTACTGTGATAGAAACGTAAATATTCCACAAAAGCAGCAGCTTCAGGAAGGATGTGAGTCAGGCAATATTTCAAGCAACATAATTAATTACTCAGATTACATATTTACACTAGCTTTGACTTAGTGTTTTTCCAATACCAACATGAAGCAGGATGTAAAATTGTGTGCAAGAATTTGGGCAACTATAAACAGTATTTAGATGTTGTGTCATTCACCAACACTTTCTTTGCAGTTTGACTTGGTTACAAGACCTCAAACTTCTTTTGAAGGCTTCTCAAAATTGGGGGTTTTTTTTCTAGGTATTAGACTGGGAACATAATCTAGGCATTAAAAACTGCATACAGTGCATGGCAATGAAGCTGAATTATTTTGTAGAGATAATGAGGTTCTTTTGTCAGGAATTATAGAACGGGGAGAAAGGAAGACATTTTTGGGTATCCTTGGACAATACTCTATGGAGAAATAAATATAGAATTCCATGCAAATTTCCAGAAAGGATGATTAATGTAGCAACTTACATTCCTTAATATATCAGTTTCAAGTTTGCCTGTTGGATTTTACTCTTTCTTCTCTCCAGAAATGTGAGGTCTCCAATGCTCAGTTAAGACACTGGGTCAGGTCCTTGTTGTTTAGCAAGAATTAATCACAATTTGTCCCCATTTTTTTCCTCTTTTCAAATTCCTAGTCAACTTCAAATTTTCCTTTTTATATGTTTTGACTCATATTATAAAGTAATGAAGATCTTTTAAAAATTAACCCCTTAATAAGGGCCTACTTTACACAGAGTAATGAGGAGTTGACATTCTTCCTATAAAACATCTCAGGTAGCATTGAATGTTTTTCAATACAGAGAAAAACTTGGGAAATGATAGTATATATCAAGTGATTCTCAGTCAAAAATGAAAATAAGAATTAACAAATACTAAAAGACATGTATTAGAAATCTGGCATCTCTATGCATTTTTTTTTTTTTTTTGCCAAGCCTTGATTTATAATGCAGGACATGACACAAGATAAAGGCAAAAAAAAAATATATATATATATGTATGTATAAAGATATAGCTGTCTCTTGATCTATTGATAGATATGACATATGAGATCAGAGGTTGTTTCTTGGCTCTTATCTAAAAAAGTCCAGCTGAAGCTGGACCAAAAGCACATTAATCATTCATGTTCAGGTACAGACAGGCATGCTGTGAAACACTTTCATCTTTTCCCTAAAAATAATGTTCAGATATCTCCCAGCCTCTGTGACATCTGCAAAATCTCCTAAGATACTAGCAAGGATTAGTCCGTGTCTATTTTTGATTTAAATTCATGATTTACAATATTATAATATTACCCACTGACAGCACTGTATGAAATATTTGCTTATTAATTATGAATGTAAACATGACACCTGTGAAGTCACTGGTAAAATGCCAGAAGCCCAAGATTAAAGTGCAGGAACAAGTGCTAATGCTTGGGATGGAGATTGGATCTTGATCTACATGTCTATAACTCAGATGAGGAATTTGAAAATTGCAATATGAATAAAAGATACAGGAAAAAAAACCTTGAAATTGTAAAATTAAAATTATCTTTTTTCTTCTACAGAGAGAAACCTAGGAGATAAAAACAGGTAAAGATCTCCATGTTCAGTGTTCAGTGTCTGCTGGTTCCATCAAAGCCACGTGGCACCAGAGCTATTAAAGTCAAATCCACAGTACTGCCCATTTTCAAACTATTTAGCAGAACCACCCGCTGCCTCTTAACGTAAATAATAATTATTTTGTCTGTCATTTAACAGATGAAAAAGTTGCAATAGAAAGAAAACCTGACAGAAATCTTTTTAAGTGAAAATAAAAGAAAAATGTAAAATCCAAGTATTATTTTCTGATAAAAAATGTAACTGTGTGAAAATTTGCAGCCTCCTGCAATGAGAGCATTGCTGCATCCTCCATGGAGCATCCACCTGAGATCTTCAGCATCACAGCTCACCCCAGCAGGTTCTTTGCTGAGAATCCAAGGAGTTTGGGCTGCTGTGGTGTCAGAGCTGGTAAGGTGATCAGTAGTTCAGCACTTTTGATGTTGTGGTGCCACTCTTTACTGTGCTCAGCACAGCCCCAAGCAGCCTGGGGACCTGGGCCATGCCTAAGGACTCCAAATGCCTCAGTTATAGAAATACCAAGGATTATTTATAGTGAGCTTCACCCAGCAGAAAATAAGTGTGCTGAAGTGGCTAGGTGGAAGGAAGGCAAGAAGCTGTGAGATTTGCAGCTCTCTGTACATCATTCCAAAATGTCTCAATTCAGTGGTTGACCTTGTGTGATTTATCACCCATTAGAGAAGAACCTCACCCAGTATGAGAGGGTTTCATCACAATTTTAAATTGAAATATGAAGAAATACTTTTTTTATCAAAAATCTGTGCTGAAAATACCTCAAGATGGGCAAATCCTGATGACAATGCCCTCTAAATTCTTCAGATTTTTACAACTGTGCAGTTAGAAACGACCTCTGTTGGTAATATGTATTGATTTCAAAGCTCCATTTAAAAGAAGATGAATCCAAAAGTGTGCCAAAAAGCACCATATTTCTAGAGATAATGGAGAATGTTCTTTGACTAAAATAAGATTTTTGCTGCTCTGTCACTACTCTGTTATATATATGCCTCATGGCACCTATTGTCAAGCTAAAATGGTCATTCAACATTTCACTGCTTAATGTAAATTTTTTAATAAGATCATTTATTTTTATTACTGATCATTCAAGTAGAATTTATAGGTTGTATTCCCCTCACCATCCCCAAACACAGTTATCCCCCAAAGGTAAAAAATCTTGGGATGGGTATAAAAATTGAATTACACCAATATGTTTTTTTATTCCGCTCCAGCTCTTTTCCCACTGTTCTACAATTAAAATTCTATGTGGAATATAACACTGAAGAAATAAATCTTACAGTGTTTAATCAGAGAAGATTCAGGGAAATAAATCACTAAGGAAACAGTGAAACATCTTCTTACAATGAATGCATAAAGGAAAAGGTAAATCCTCAGATGAATGGATAGTTCTGTAGAAACGTTTTTCTTATTTTAACATGCAAAAAATTAATTTTCATGTCGTAGAACTTGACTCTGCCTGTTCATTTGTGAGCGCCTGGGCTGGGGCTGCTCAAGGAAGCTGAAAAACTGCAGGCAAAAGAAATATCTGAGATCATGGGATGCTCACAGTGCAGCAGCACTTAAGAGCCACCTTCAGGACTGGGACAGTGGCACTGACAATGGGGACACACAGAGATAACGTGTGACTTCCTCAGGCCCCCGTCCAGAAAAGCTCTTAAGCATCATTAACTTGTAGACACCTGAGTGATGTTATTGCATCTGTGGATTTTCCTCCAGGTTTGTACAGAGCTGCTGGAGGTTTGTACTGAGTTCTCACTATAATCCTTGTAGCTTTGAGATTTTCATAATGCAAATGGCAAAGCAGATGATCTGTAAAGGCAGGAAAAGGGATGATGGAGCAGCTGCAGGCAGAGGAAAGCATTCCTGTTCCTGCCTTCCTGCAGGACTGGGGGCCGTGGTTCTGCTGCTGCATTTCTATAACAGATGCACAATCATTAGAGCAGCACTGTAAAACCAAAACCAGCAAATGAAGTACCTGCCTTTTAGAAGAGGAATGAGTGAGGAAAGAGATTCAGGAAATCACTTCTGACCTTGGTTTATTAGTCTGACTTTGATTCATTACTCTGAAAGAGTAATTAAAAGCATGACTGCAAATGAAAAATACAAGAAAAAGCAGCAGATTGTACAGAAAGAGGTATGCAGCCAGTGAACCAAAATCTTCTTCATGATTCTACCTGTCTGACAGAAATACAGTAACTCACCCACATCTGAATTTCATGGAGCATTTGATGTGATTCTACACAACAATTTATAAATGGGAGTTAGTTTAAAAATAAAAGGAGCACAAAGAACAGCAAAAGATGAGGTGTCTAAGGGAAAGTAGCAGATGGGAGGAAATGTTGGATTTGCCAAGGGCTGGTTCCATGATGACCTGGTTATACTTTGCCTTTCCTTAACCTTCATTTACTTCATCAGCACAATAACATGAGGCTGAGGTTTGCTGATGGTGCAAAGAGGGGAGGTATTGCCACTACTGAAAATCACTGTGCTGCACTGATAGCAAGTCCAAGTACATGGTGTTCAACTGTGCACATTTCTGTTCTAAAATGGACCCTGTCAGCTGGAAATGACAAAAGTGATAAGGATCTGGGGACAGGAGTTAGAGGGGAATCTGTGGCATTGAGGTGGTGAAGGGCCAGAGAAACGTGGGTGGTGTGTCCTCTGCAACACAGGCTGAGAGCAAAGGTGAGTTTTCACCGGAAATTTTACAGGAAAAGGATTTTAGAGTGATCTGAGGGATGAAGAGTCTGAAAATGGGAGACCAAAATGCCTTCTTCCACTTCTTTAGCCTAGGAAAACTTATGTGGAAAGAGGATGGGATTATTGTCTACAGGAAAAAAGCCTAACATAAACATTAGGGTGGGGGGAACACTCAACTCTATTAATCTAAAAAGTCATGAAGGTAAATGAAAAAAAAATTAGTTTTCTAATTATATTTATTCTGGTAATGAGTAAAAAAACACTTAAAAAGCAAAGCAGCAAGACTGCCACAGTCTTCCCATTTGAGTAAAGGTAAACAAACTCTACTTCTAAAAGACTTCTTGGGCTGTGTGTAAAAAGGATTATATCATGTCTGTATTTAGGAATTTACAAACTCAGTGTTAGTCCTGTGTGTCTCAAGGAGGTTCTGTGAGATAGACTGAGACATGCAAAATCCATCTGCTTATCAGACCACTGGGTTTGTTGCAATTATTTAAAGGCCATGTGGTTTTTCAGAGGGATGTTACTGCTGGAGGAATATCCCGGGAAAATGCAAAGCAAACTCGTAGCTGGAAAAAGCTAAGAATTATTTGTTTAATTTTTCAAAAGTTACTGAAGCAAAGAAAGACATTTTGCCTATGAATTACACATTATTCAGTTGTCTCCTGGCACAAATCTGTAGGGGTTTTCTTTAGAGAGGAATTTGTTCCTGCAATAAATGGAAAATTCGCATCAGGATTTTTTTTGTTTGTTTTGTTTTGCTTTGTTGGATTTTTTTGTTGTTTTGTTTTGAATTTTTTTTAGTTAGTTTGGGCTTTTTTTGGTCAGGTTTTTGTGGTGTTTTTGGTGTGTGGCAGATATTGTCTATAATAAAATATTACAGGAATAAGAGTGAAACATTTCACAACTTTATTTTAGTAACTGAATATAATAATGACATTACACACATTTTCAGTTATAAGCATAATTAATATTAAATATTAATTGAAGATCTATGTAGACATAGGAACCTACTCTATACTGTGAAGAGACAGACATGAGAAAAAACTGGAATGTTCATAAGCTTGATTTTTGCTTTTTTATTTTTTTCCATAATTACAGGTTTACACAATTTATAAGACATCTGTTTATGCAGACAACAGGATATTGCCAAGTAATTTAGAGCTGAGAGGTGGCTGTCTGGGCCATGAGTTGCTGGGGGGTGCTTTGGAAATGTCATGGTTGGAATTCTATGAGATTCATTCAAATAAATGGAATAAATAATTATTACAGATCAAACATTTTGACAACTTTGAGTAAAACAGGCTCTACAAAATGTAGATTTATCAGCTGTAGGGAGTGAGTTAGGTCATGCTTATGGTTAACTCAAGGCCAAACATCAGAACCTGCAGAGCCCAAACAGAACAGGCTTTTCTAGGGCACCTGCCATCTTTAGGTGATAAAAGGTGGAATTTCTCTCACTCCCTGTCTGTTGATGTACCCTGAGTTCAAAGAGACTACTTAATTTTTTCTCTATTTTGCCTCTCTGTATAAGAATTGGTGGCAGCTATATAGCCATAAAGGAAATTAAGAAGATATTATTTACTGTTTTAGCTGACACAATGAAGATTGGTGCAAAATAACCTCCATTGCTATTTTGGACAGTTATTCCAGATGTTGACTTCTGTTTGTTTTGGGGTTTTGTCCTAAACATCAGCAAAACCTCTCAGTCTGACAGAGCTGTTCTCTAAATATTTTGTGGTTGTTGTTGTGTTGCCTAGGGAATTGGGAAAGAAAGAGACCTAAAGTACTTTTTTTCCCAATAAAACAGCTCATCTTCATGTCATAAAGTTTGCTATTGCAAAATATATTGTCTAGAATTTTATGGACTGAAATTTATTGTCCCGGCAAGAAACATTCCCACACTGCAACTTGTGCTGCCACAAATAGTGCTAGTGACAAGAACCAGAAAATAAGTAAGCAAATACCACTACGTGAATAAAGGAAGGATCCAAATCAAATGCTGCACGTAGAAGATAAATACACAAGTTTAAAACAAGTAGTTTCATAGCAGTTTTCATCTGATATAGAAAGTCAGAATGAAAAGTATTTAGGAATAAAAAGAATAACATCTTTGAAGTTTTAGCATTGTAGATAATTGCAGAACAAAGAGTTCAGATGAATTCTGCATCTGGCAGCTGTGGCATACTTTCGACATTTTTCCTTTTATATTAAGACTATATAAAGAAAATGGATCCTAAAATCTTATATAACTGGTCTTAAAGATTTTTCATTATTTCAGTACTAAATTTCCTTCTCAATGAAAATGCTTTGGACCCTTGGGAAATTAAAAAATATTTCTGAGGGGTTTGTAATGCTTTCTGACATTTAGACTGATAGAGGACATGTGACAATGTTTTAGAAGCAGGTAATCAACTGTTGATTTTCAGTAAGATTCCAACCTCAGACTTGTTTTTATTCACAGATTTTCTACTCTATGGAAGAAGTATTTTATCAAAGACAGTTTTTGTAGGCTTAGTATTTTCAGCCTTGAGCTCTCTTGTTTCTCACATTGTACAATATTTCTGTTCCCCTTCCTCCAGTTGCCTGCTGATGTTCAACACCTCTTTGGACTGAGTCTTACTGCAGAATAAGAAAAGACTTCACTGGAACATTTCCTGGAGGATTTGTTGGTACACATATCTTTGGTTGGAGCAGCATCCCTGTCAACAGGGAATTACAGCAGACATTTTACTTTCCCTTGACAATTCCAAATCTTTAATGCTTTCCTGGGTTCAAATTTCTCTATTTTAGCAGCTGACACTAATCTTGGATCAATAAAAGGGATGGTTTTCCCCAATGGTTTTCTCCTAATCATTGATCTTTTGTTCATATACACACAGCTTTAGCTGTTGCAGGAACTGTGAGGTGCAATTGCTCCATTTGCCATTAAGAACTGAGACTATTTGGTCCCTGAGTTAAGAAAACAATTAAGTATGTACTTAAGCTTAATTGACTGAGTGAAAACAAAGTGACTGTTGCATTTTATTGAATAGTGAAGCTTAAACATGTCAGTGTTCTCTTGGGTTACAGCTTTGGTTACACTCTTGTTGTATCACAGCATTGCTGGAAATAAAGATTTCATGCACATAATTTTGCCATAAGTGATCAGGATTAAAAACACCGTGGGAAACTCACCAATTCTCACATACAGGCTGCCTTTTAATTGTCAGAAAAATTTGAATGAAATTAGAGTTTCCCTTTAATTTTTTCTCTGCAGAGTGTGCATCTGCCATGCGTTCAGGGATAGAGAGAGCTAACAGCAGAATTTCACAGTCTGGACTATGCAAAGAACAAGATGATGATGGAAAAAAATAGCTCTTTGTTTGGTAAATCATTATCACTAATGAATATGCAAGTACAGCTTTTCTGATTTTTGAAAAAGACCTTTTGCCTCACCTGAGATGGAAGTGTCAAATCTCGCATTACAGATCCTACTCCAATTTAGCTTCTAATAATGGAAAAGCAACTGAATACCCAGATTCAGCAAAAATATGAAAATAGTCAGTTAATGAGCAATTTCTATTAACTGGGTGTTTATACTAAATAGATTGCAATTGTGATAATTATAATTTGCACTTGTATTTTATTTTTCATCTGAGGAGTTCAGTGTCCTTTACAAACAATATAATAAATCCTTCCAAAGAGTAGCTCAGCTTCCCCTTGAGTGGGGATTTCAAATGTCTTTCCTTTCCCAGCATAATTTTAGCTGGAGAAGTAAAAATACAAAAGGCACAAGTGGAATTTGAACACACATTATGTGGGTACCTGATTTCCTTTGAACCCCAGAAACTTGAACCTTAGAACCTCAAAATCAAAATAATTCTGCAGACGTCTGTTTCAGCAATGTCAGCCAGGACACTTCACTTTAAAAGAAAAACTCAATCAGCTGTAATTCCTATTCCCAAACCTTTCCCAGATGGAATTTTGTGGAGTTTGAATTTAAAAAAGAAAAAGTGTCTCTTAAAGCATGTTAAATAGCATCTGACAAAAATAGAAACTTACTAATCTAATGTAACAGACTCATTAATGAAGGATCACTAATTGCTCTCATTTCACATTAATTACTGTAAGATATATAGTCTAATGACCTTTGATTACTAAGTCTTTGTGGAGAAAGCTGAAACCTTATTAACTTTCCTCCTCCTTCCCACACAAATTAAAAGAAATTAACATAGTTCTGAATCCAACCAACTTTTGCAAAGGGTATTTCAGGAAAACACCTTCCTGTTTGGTCTCCTCAACTAAGGATCCACATTCTTGAAGGACACACTCATTTTTCTTTTATATCCTCTCAAATCTTCCTGAAAAGGTAATTTTTTTCCCCTTGTATTTTCTGTCTGTCAGCAGAACTTGCCCAAAGTCAATAATGAAAACATTTGTGAATGCTTCTTTCCATAACTAATTTTTTAATATTATTTCATTGTAGTGTGCCTCAACAAATCTATCATACTTTTAGGATCTTTTGTTTCTCCTGGCAGTGCCTGCCTATACTCTTCCCTCATCAGTCAAAATTGTCTTGAATTCATATACCAAGGTCCTCTTTTAAATTTTACCTTCTCATACATGCAGGTCTTGTATTTGTTCATGATTTTTCCATTGTTGACAGCCAAAAAAAGGCTATAGATCAGTTTAGTTATTAATATAGTACAGATCTGAAAGTGAATCACTAAATATTGCCTTTTTACTGGTTCAAAGCCTGACATCAAAGGCTGATTAAGTCTTAAATCTTTTTGCTTCTTATCGCCTCTTCTCTGCTGTATCTTGACCAACTATTGAGATCAATCAGCTCCAAAATCATTTGCACCTTCCCTGTTTGGTCTGGCATAGCCCAGGCAGCCCTCTGCAATGTTTGGGCAGTTGCACATAAATTATTGCCTTATTCACTCCCCTCTTCTCTGACAGCAAGAAGCTCAGTTATACCAAACTCCCGTCATGAGCTCCAATTCCAGCCTCGCTTCTTAAGGGAAGGGGTCTTAAAACACCACCCACAACCCCCAGGGGATTCTGTGGAGAATGTCTGAGAATGGCAGAGCCATTTGGTGGCACAATTTCCAAATCCCAAGGATCTGCTCCTCCTTGGTGGAGGAGCAGTGGAAGGCTTTGGTGAGCAGTCTTGGACACTCACCAGATTTCTGACAGCAGTGGGGGCTCCTGCCCTTCCTGTGGCACCTGGTACCTCAGACTGCATTAAAAACCTCATCCAATACTTGTTTTATAGATATATATACTTATACAACAATAACATAAAGCTGCAGTGCTGAAGGTCATAGAAATGTGACGCCTAACTCTGTAGAAAGGAAAAAATAATCAATGCATTTATCCACATGTGCATAGTACTTTCATTTTTTTTCAGGTTTAGGGGGTTAAAAAAATCTTCCCTCAATTCCATCTGTGACCTTTCAACATTTGTTTAGCATCCATTTTACTGCTGTAGCAAAGTAAAAGTTAACTTACTCTTTTGCTAGAAATTAAATTTAACAGTTGCTTTATGATGGTTGGTTTAGGTGGGGAAGGTCTCTCCTGAAAGTCTTAAGGCATTCTGAAAATAGTCCCAGCACGCAGCTCAGATAAACAAAGTGTGCTCGTTCCTGAAAGGAAAAGCAAACGCAAGGATTGTTTCTTCCAGCTTTATCCCAGCTGTGCTGCAAAGGCTGCTCCACGCCGAGGTTTCTGCCGAGGATGTTACAGAGGAAGCACAGAAGGGAGGCATGAGAGAGGGATTATTCTTTATTGTTAGCACGCAGCATTTCCAGGTACCATTAAATATAATTTATCTATTTTTTTTTGTTCTCAGCAATTGCCAGATGAGATGAACATCTCTTCTTTATGAGGGCTCACCAGGAGTGCTGCCTCACAATCTTGCCCAAGGCTGTTTCAATGCTATATAAATAACCATGTAACACAAGGTATTCAACCCAGAACTGCAAGTCATGAGAGCTTTATAAATCCAGTTCATTTCACATTTAAAAGGCTTGGTGAAGGAAATTAAGTTTCTTAAAAAGCAGACAGTGGCCCAGCAGTTTGGCTGAGCAGGACAAACCACGGGAAGCTCCATTTCAGCTGCCTAATTAGGGGCTCAGGCCTGGAGGCTGGTACAAAATATAATTCCTGTGATTCCCAAGCACTGGCACATTATTGATGCTGTTACACATCAAGGAAATGCAGTGGGTAAGTTTGAAACACTACCAAAACCAGGCCTTTGAAATTCAGGAATTTGGCTTCTAAAATCCCTTATTATGTGATGATGCCATCCCTGGAAGTGCAAAAGGCCAGGCTGGTTGGGGCTTAGAGAAACCTGGTCTAGTGGAAGGTGTCCCTGACCATGGCAAAACAAAAGTAAGAGGTAATTCATAGACAACTCATTACAAAATGCAGTGGTGGGAGTGACTGATGCTTATTTCTTCTTATCCTCTAATGGTGAAGCAGCTTTTCGAGGTTTTTCCAGGTGGCTGTAGAACCTCTTTGACACTGTTTTAAATCTGTAAAAGTCCTGAGATGGCTTTTGAGTGGATTTCTGAAGCAGCAAAATGAATCCTTGATCTTATGCACGTGCACATCTCAAGTGTCCCTTAGACAGCTCTCTGAGGACAATCTGCATCTGCTTCAGCTCACTGGAAATGTGAACTAAACTCGGTTTAAGTGACTTTGTTTGTTAGTAAAGATCAAAAAAGACATTTGCAGAGACGGCCAGGCAATAACCCTGTCACAGTTGTTAATGCAGCTCCCATCCAGCACTCGGTCTTTCTGCAGCTCCATTCAGCCCCAGGAATGAGAAGAATGGGGCCATAAAATGAAGAAAATCAGGTCAGAAAAGCTGGAAAGGAGAACATTGAGAAAGTAAAGAGCTACCAGGAACAAGTCCCACCAGAAAACCACAGGGATGAGGGTAAGATGATGCCTGTACACTACATAAACAGAAGGATTTCCTGCTCTGAATGTGACCCTCTCAACAACGAGCTCTGTTGAGTTCCACAATGAGCTCACTGAGCTCTTACCCTTGGCCATGATGAGGCAGAAATTGAGTATTTCTCTAGAGCAACTACACACAAATTTTAAGGTCTACAAATTCTATGGAAGCTCCATCTCTATTGTATGTTCCCACTGAATAAAATTTCATCAGAAAAAACCAGCTAGGACCTGTGAGATTTGAAGCAAAGTTTCTATTTTTATGTGATAGCACAGAAATGGAAAATACAGCACCAAATATGTTCCAAAATGCAGTTAGGTGAGCCAGAGCTGGAGAAATGTTTATATGTATTCTGTAAAGATCAAAATGGCAATTCAGAGTCTGAGAAGGAAAATTTATTTAGTTACTTCCAAGCTGATTTTATAGACACTTGTCTCTCATTTTCCTATCTATTTTATACACCTTTTTTATAAACAATGTTTTCTTCTGTCTAGATTTAACTGTGTAGTAAGGTTGTGCACTTTAGAAATATAGGGCTTTGTTCTTCTACTTTTTAAATTATTCTGCATAACTGCTTTGGAGCAAGATGAGGCAATAATGTCCTGCACCCCCTTACAGTTTCCATTCCAATATCCATATTTTGAATTAAAAGCAAATAATCCAATCTAAAAGTCAAAGACAAGCAGACAAGCCTGCGGATTCATTTCAGTCAGCCACTGTGAGTCTTAAATAGGAAGGACATTTTGTAGTTCTCTGCAAATATCAAATCTTAAAAAGCATTTCCATAAGGTAATAAGTGTATGACTTCTTTTTATATCATTTATAAAGAAAATAAGCCAAAGAAAAATGGGTTTTATTATCTCGCTTTGCTTTGGCAGTGACATTATGGGAGGAGAGCAGAGCTGCCATTTATGAAAAACACAACCTCCAATAACACGTTTAGGGGTTTTGATTTTAGACTCTCATCCATGAGCATGCATAATGTTTTGTGGTATAATTTTTTTACACCAATAAAAAACCTGATGTAAGATTTTATGGGTGGCATTTTGTCACACGAATGGTGAGATGTTAAAATAAGATCAGCTGAAACATTTACCACATACTTCATTATCTCCTGTGAAATGAATATCTGGATAATTGGCAAAGCAAAAAGCTTTGTTATAAGGATTTATGAATTGAATAAAATTACCTTCTGCAACAGGAATTTCTGTGAGACTGAGATTTTCTGCTGAAAAACATCAGGAGTCATGAAGTGCATCCTAAGAATTTTCTCTCAAGAATAAACCTTTTTTCCTATTTTGTGTTTAATACAGAAAATCTCTTCTCCTCCTCTCTTGATTTCCAGGTTATTAATATTTAGCCTAAAATAAACTTAAAATCTCAAGTCCAATTTCTCTGTTAGTTTTTAAATCAGCCTTCTTTGAATATAATTGTATTAGTACTTCTGTTTGCCAGAACTTTCGCCCTTTATTAGCAAGTGCAAAATATTCAAAGGGGACTGCACCTACTGGAGTCTGTCCCCATAATTCCAACAGAAATTTTTTTCTGATTATCTCTTTCTGATATGTGCCCTTGGAGTGGAAGGAAGGGGCTTTAAAGGGTAAAAAAGTATCAAAATTAGGCTTACTCCACAGAAAGGTGGGGAAAGTTGGCATGGATAGTTCAGAGAAAATACTCGTGTCTAGCACAGACTTCCCATGGGACCTCAGGACAGTCAATTTATTGCTCCATTTTCAGCTTTAAAATAAAATAATAACGTTTTCTTTCTGTTGACATTTATTGGGATGCTCAGTACTAGGATGTACTAGTCTATGAATTATGAATGTTGAATGCAGTTTTACACCTAATCTAATCATCTGACATTTTCAGTCTAAACTTAAAATATTTAAATATTTTAGCTCTGACCACTAGAATGGCACAGCTTTCAATAACAGGAAAACACGAGGAGAGCTGCCTATTTTTTCAGGTGTGCAGCTGCCACTCTGCTGCTGCTGCTGCTTCTCCTGTGGTTTCCAGTTCATGATAAGGGACCTGACACTCTGATCTTATGGCCGTGCTTGTGCAGCTCATTTTTCCCTGTGTGCCACCCAAGAGCACAGACAAACCACCTGGCTGTGAGTGATAATGAACTCCTCATCCCAAGGACAAGTCAGCATTTACACTTCCCAAGATTATGCCACTCTACAGCTGGTCCTTATAGACCTTTTTCTCTGAATGCCACCAGGGCAAGACATTGAGTTGTTTTTTTTTTCACTGCATTTACACAAATGTTACCCTTGTTTCACACTATAGCAATCAGCAAGAGTCCTTCAGCTTAGCATGAATTCAATTTAGATACAGGACACAATAGTGGTACTGTAGAAATAATCATAGAGAGACAGGGAAGGGTATTATTTACTCCTTGCAAGTTTTTCCTAACATAATGCATCTCTGAAACCCAGAGGTCATTTATTGTGAGCGTAACAAATGCATTCATATCCACCAAGGGCAATAAATATTGCAAATTAAGTTGAATAATGACTATACTGTCTGTTTCATTTCTCCATGAGAGGCACACATGGGACTTAAAGCAAGTCAGTATTTATAAGGCAATATATGGTATGAGTCTCATTCAAAGTTAGAATTGCAGAAATGTCACGAGCACCCAAATTTACTGTTACTGCCTGAGGAACAAGTGGAAAAACAAAATCATTGCAAACAACCAATGTGTACAGAATTTATAATGAACATCTTAATCACAATCATATTTTTTTCAAGTTACGGCTTTTTTTCCTTGTGAGAAGATCTTGGCATTGGAAAGGCTGAAGGAAAAAGGTGATGCAGTACAGCAATTACTGGAGAAGTGCTACTTTGCCATGTTTTTAACTGGATTGATTGTTTCAAATGTACTCCAGCTTACACAAACCTTCAGAATATTTCCAGAAGTAGCAACCAGGGAATCAAAAATAGAATCACAACTTTTGGTGAAGAATGGATGACAGGAGGCAAAAACAGGCACTCGTTGCCATACACAAGCATAAGTAACTATAATTTAAAATGAGTTCTGGGCTGCTGGCATGTACACAACTCAGCAAACAATGTACACAACTGAGTTTCCAAGAGTTTTGGGGATGCAAATGGAGCACACAAAATTTATAGCTCTGCTGTTCCAACCAGCTGCTTATGTGAAATAGAACTGAGGCAGGAGTTTGACTCTAGATTCTTGTGGGATGCAGAGGGAGATGAAAGAGAATGAACAAGCAACAAATGTGGGTGGTATAATAGCAAACCAAATTAACTGTGGAGATAATATGACAGTAAAATATTAATAAAAAATAGAGGAATTCAGATGTATAAAAAATATCTAGTGCTTTTATTTATCACATCAGACAAAGCTGGGAGTCACTGCATGTTCTTCAGTGTGAATTTTTGTAGGCTACCAAGTCCACAGATATATACTAAAATTTTTAGATTCCAAATAAATTATACAATGATACTGAGCAGGGGCTAAGGTTCCTTAATTGGAGAGTTCTTGTTCTAGTAAGTTAAAAGCCTATTTTCTGCTCCCCTGATTTCCACACCCAGAGCTTTAGCAGTTCTTTGAGGACCACAGATGTCCAGCATAAGGTGTGATTATCTCCTGCTGGAGCCCAGCACTCTTCCAAGAACAGATCTGTCTGTGTTTGGCGAGCAGCACTGAGGAGGCAGGAACCTGGAAACATCCTGTCATTTTATTTTTTCTTTGATAATATTTATCCTTTACTAAATTTTTGTTCTGATTATTTCTTTCAAAAAATAAATCTTCAGGTCCATGACAGCACATTACTTACTGTGTTAGAAACATAGTTTTCAATAACAATCCATATTGTGAAGTTGGCATTAATGTTCTCTTTCCCAAATCCTGAATTATTTTTATGCCTGGCCCAAGGTACCTTGTTCTGGCTTTGTGAATCTTTGCCTACCTGAAAAGCATATTTTTAAACTCAAGACTTCTTTTAGCATGTTTTAGCACATCTCTGCCTCTGACTTTTCTCTAAAGAAGGGACACCAGAACTTTTTTCTCCAAAATAAAATTGGTGTTGTGGGTCCATTCCCGTGGCAAGTTATGAGACTTCCCTTTCAGGGGGTTTTATTGTGTTTGAATTAGATTGAATTGAATTAGAATAGAATGGATGTTTTTAAAAAGTGTTTATACAGACCTGTGTTTATGTACCTACATGTGTGTATATATAATACATATATAAAAACTATCCAGAGAGTGACAGTAAACTCTCCACATATGCCTATATACAAATATATATTAATTTTATATGTATGAATATTTATATCTTTGGATAATAGCCTTTACTTGAAGAATTCTGGGTCATGCAGAAAAGTGAGAGAGCATTTATTAAAGACATTCTCATAGGCAGCTCTGGTTATCAAGCCTTGTCAGAGTTTCAGTGCTTTCCCAGCCATACAGGCATGTACAGTCAATCTTCTTGGAGCCCAAAGTGTGGGAGTTAATGAAATTTGACAACTGATTGATGTCAGATGCAGCATTGAATTTGGAAACCCAATTACCTCCTTCCCTTTCAAAGCAGAGGTCATTCCAGTCAACATGACTCTACTGACATGCTCTGCAATTCAATCTGAGAGGTTGCAGGAGATTCTGCTCTTCAGAAAATTCCAACATAAAAAGGAGCAAAATTTACAGGTGAAGCTGGCACACAGTGACTAATGGCTGGTCACAGGAGCCAGGTGGAAATATGAAGATACCCTCTCTGCACACAGACAAAGATTATTTCTGTTTGTTAGCTGGTTTTCTGTAGTTGAAGGTGCAAACACAGTACTCTGCCTGTGCCTCAGTTTATTAACTCCATGCCTTTTTTTCCAATGGTAAATCTTTTTTTGTCCACAATTTTAATGGCTCATAGAGATTTTTATACTAAAGGTTCAGGGGAATTACAGCTCTGTACTTCATTTAATGTGCTGAAGATGATACAGCTTTGGTAGAGCTGAGACAAATTGCACCAGAAGAAAAATCCAGCCAATTACTTATAAGCTTTAATAACCAGATTTCCAGTCTCACACTCAGTTCATTAGGCTCTGCTGGTCTAAAATTGGAACTGCTGTGATTTGTGCAGAAATCTTCAAGCAGAAATCACTGTGTTAAAATCAGATAGGTAGAAATGGAGATACAGCAATCTCTATGCATTCTCCGTTCTTTAACCTATTAGCAAGGAACAAATGAATGTGGATTTTGGCATCTGTTCTGGGGTTAGCTTTTAGCATTTAGGTGCTGTTTAAAGACATTATAATGTTAATATTTACTAAGGAATTTTTGGGGGGGAACTGCAGAAGAGTTCTCATAGTTCCTTGAAGGGAAATAAGAAGAAATAGGAGATTGACCAGGCTGATGGAAGAGCAGAACAACAACCACCAGAGTCATCATCCCAGCTTTCTCCAGGATGCTTGAGGCAGTAAATCAGAGCACTGGCTTTTTATTGTAAGCACCTTGAAGCACTGCCTGTATGAAAGAAGTGAAAGCAAGGCAGGTCAGCAATTCAGTGTCAGGCCTGACTCTCCTTCTCACCCACCAGTACAAATCAGGATCACTCTGGGGAAGGATTTACTTCATTTTACTTTTATGTTTCTTATGTATGGGAGACATGATTATACAGTGTACACCCTCTGTTGAATTTAAATTTCTATAATTAATTATTAAGTGAAACCAATAACCTGGAAGAAAATGATACAGCCTTATTATCTCATCATTTGTTAATGGTGTTAAGTAATTGGCAAAGAGTATCTACCTGCTCTTTGACAAATATGCATAACAGCTAATTAACTCAGGTGAAAGAGAGAGTATCCTACAGACACCTGGCCTTCAACCCCACATGTCCAATGTAATAATCCTTTTGTTCATTTAAAAAACCCTCTAAATATCCTAAGGTCCAGGTCACCTCTCTGGATTCTGAAGCTCCTCTCCAAATAAGTGCTGAAGTAGATCTACAATTTCAGGGGAATTAATTTTTAGCTAGTCATGTTGTTTACAAAAACACAATTTCTGCAAGTTCTTCTAAGCTTTTACATCAGCATTAAAAGTTTAGGATTAGTAAAGTCTGTTTTTTTGAAAAAAAAAATAAAAAGGAACCATCAATGCCTTTCCTCTAGGCTTTCAGCAGTATTGGCTGCTTTTGCAGGGCAAAATGCAATTTTAAGAACTCAGAACCTTCTTTTTGCTGGGATTTTAAAATTTCACCCCTTTCCAAAATATTGCTTTTTCATTTAAACCACTACATTGAGGGCCTGCAAACCTGCAGGCACAAATTTATCCCTTTTTAAGCAGACTTTAGAATTGGAATATACTGCTTCTCTTTAGAATATGTAAAGGCTTAACTAGATGGTATAATCTACCCTCCCCTTTTATGAAAAAAATAAAAATTTGAACAGAATTATATTACTCCAAGCCTCCTTTGTGCTCTACACATATTACTGATATAATTTTCTGCCAGAGATATTAATCATTTTGAGAAATTTACCTCTTGGAAAGCTCCAGTTACAGCAGCCCAAATTGCATTTTCCAAGATTAAATTACGAACTAGCTTTTTCCCTGGTCAGGCTGCACAATTTGCATGTCAAGTGAGATTATCTTCATGATTTTACAGTTAGCTCATCTCAGCTTGCTGCAGATGATGTCAAAGTTTTATTTTTTCACACTATGCAGCATTTGAAGCAGGACAGCAAACACTAAAAGCCCATCCAATATAACTGTGACAAATCTTTTTGTTGTTTGGCTTAGTCTAACGGAAGACAAAACATGCACGAGATGACTTTTCATAACAAATTAATGTCCCTAGAAATAATTTTCAGTAATGCTGCAGAAGTTATGTTAAAGCATAATGATTGGTTCACACTTTCCTCCTTTATTTACACCAGCTAGGGATGCATTGCCTCTCAAAGATCCACGGCTGTTAAAATGGTCTCAGCGGGGTTTCTTTTGCCTTTGTTAGATTTTTCTCTGCTAGCAAAAAAATAAATAACAAAGATAACTTTGTCATTTTTTCTTTTCCTCCCCCAGCCTGCTCAGGCAAAGGCCTGGAAGGGTGATCAGAGCTTGAAAACAAAATATAAAGGACTATGGTATCTATAGCTGGGCGAAGATTTTACAGCGAAGTATTTCCTGAGCAGCAAATGTCAGTTCATAAACAGAAACACTCTGCAGCAGTTTGCCAGATTTAGTGAAGTTTCATTCAGGGAAAGAATAGCTTCAGGGAGGAAGAACTCACAGACAGAGCTGTGCTGCTGTGAACTGAGCAAGACACACAGGGAAGGAGAAAATGACAAGAAGAGAAAAAAGAGAGAAACTTTTCTTTAGGGAAGGGACAAAGGTGGGAGCATTGTTAAAAGTCTGCAAGAAAGTGGCAAAGCAATGTTTGTGGGAAGTATAAATGTTTGGACACACTGGGATGGAGCTGTGCTCGTCTGCTGAGCCCCACTCATAGAGTCTCAATCACAGAAGGGTTTGGGTTGGAAGGGAACTTCAGGAGTGATCTTGTTCCAAACCCCTGCCATGGGCAGGGACATCTTGCACTGGATCTATTGCTCAAAGCCCCATCCCACCTGACCCTGAACACCAGCTCGTCCACAGCAATTCTCTGACTCTGAGCTGAACACAAATCTATTTTCTGTCAGCTGTGCTTGCACAAGCTTCAAAAGGATGCCCCAGCAGCAGCAGCATCCATTTTTTCCCTTATTTTCATTCATTTTCACTTCCCAACATGAAATTATCAAGAAACAAGGGCAAGGTTGATCTGAAGGAAGCAGGGTTTGGCAGGAGAGTGCCAGGATGTCACACTCTGCTCAAGGACTGTACCTGCTCCCACCAGCAAGGTGCCCTGGCTGCTCACATTCCCCCATGCCTTCTCGAGTGCCTCACATGGGAATGAAGGACAAGATACCCACTATTTGTATGGAGTATCAAACAAATGGTGCTATTTTCCTGGCCTCTCATGTTCTTGCTTGTGCACTCAGGATTGAAAAAAAAACAAAACCATAATGAAATATATGGGCAGGTTGGCCATGGGGGTATCTGTTTCCCCTAATGCAATCTATATCACTTTGGAAAGTCTTCTTTCATATCACTCAGGCAATGTAATTACACCCATTTCCTTATGAACACAGATGTTCCTTAACAACGTTATTTTGTTTTCTTTGTAGCTGAGGCTCTTTCTAGATGAAAAGGAATTTAAGTGCAATTAGGTTAAACAAGAATTGGAGCACTGAAACCCAGCAAAACCCAGCCAAAAAGCAAAAACACACAGGGCAAATGGTGCAGTGGGTCAGATCTCCATGTGCTTCTCTGCATTAAATCCAAAACTTGTGCAATAAGATGCTGCTTGATATCACTGAAAATTTGTGGCTTGGACCCTGTGTGGCCTCAAAGAAGAGATTTATTCAGCCTAAAGTAGGTGGGATTTTTTTAAGCATTCCATTTTTTCCATCAGCTACATCAAGGAGTAAATTTGCTTCTCAGCCTTCCCTCACTCATAAAAATGAGAGACCATCTTGCAAATTTAAGAGAGTCTTGCTTACACTGAAAATGTATCTTATGGCAAATGTGAACTAAGGAAAAATATTCTTCTCTAGGGCTTGCTTTTTTTACCTTGGATTAAAATTATTATTATTATTTTCAAATATCCAGTTATGCTTTAATTATAATTACAAAATGTTCATAGTATTTCTTTTTATTACCCCTGTAGTTAGCCATCATCAGGAAAACCTGCCACTACCAACCTTTGAATGTTTCTGAGCACTTAAAGCCACTTGACAAACCTGGCATACCAGAAGTCCTGGAAGATTCTAGACTTAATCATAAACAGTTTATTTATAGGGAAAATATTTTGAGCTCCTTGTTTATTTATTTATTTATTTTAAAAGAACACTAGGTCTTTTGAAGTCTACTTTACTCCCTGTAATAGATGCAGTGTAATCTCATACTTACAGGCTTCAAATAGACTACGAGCTATTTCTGAAGTCATTTGGTGTTCTGAGTCCACTTCATAAAGAATTTGCATATCTTTCAAGTATCTGAGTTTCTTCTGGCCTAAACACAAAAGTGTCTCTAGAGGCACAAATCTCAGAAAGACTATAATGAATAAATGAAAAGCATTTGCATGCTAATACAATCCTATTCTTACTTTTTTGTCTTATGAGGAGGCAGCTATTTACTGGAGCCAGTTTGGCACACATTGGTAAGTGCAGGGAGTAGATGCACTGTCAGCACCACACAAAGAAAGCTTATCAAGTCCTGGTTTTATCTGGATTACTTCCATAATGCAAAACCTGAAAATCTTTCAGAAAGCTGCCAGAGGATTACAGTTCGCCTAAATGGAAATTCATCTTTCTTTCCTTCCCTTCCCTGTTCCTTTTGGTTTCTAGTTACATCCTTAACACTGTAATAAGAAATGAGAAGAGAGAAGGGAAGGGAAGGGAAGGGAAGGGAAGGGAGAGAAGAGGAAGAGAAGAGGAAGAGAAGAGGAAGAGAAGAGGAAGAGAAGAGGAAGAGAAGAGGAAGAGAAGAGGAAGAGAAGAGAAGAGGAAGAGAAGAGAAGAGAAGAGAAGAGAAGAGAAGAGAAGAGAAGAGAAGAGAAGAGAAGAGAAGAGAAGAGAAGAGAAGAGAAGAGAAGAGAAGAGAAGAGAAGAGAAGAGAAGATATTTCTTGTGAAAAATACTGTCTGGAAAGGAGTGCTCTGGACAGATGAGGGGCTTTAAGAATAATGATGATTATATATTTTGGTCACTGGCTGACCAAAGTGCTCTCACTCTGAATGATGCCCTCAGTAGGACTGTCCTGAGTAAACACAATGTCATCTATATTTAGGGCAAAAGATCTACATAAATTTTGCCCATTCCTTAAGTAAAAAGGTTAAAAGATCCACTGAAACTCTCCATTAAAATAACATTTTTAAGCAACGTCTTTCACTAAGCAGGAACACCACTGACAATTTCCATGCTCAATATTTTCACATAAATGAAACCCAAACATCACCTGTCTTGTATTCAAAAATCTGTTGCTAGTCATAGATACATGTCTTGAAAAAATGCTTAACAAAGAAAAAGCAAAATGAACCTTCAAAAAAAAATTTTTTTAAGCAACTGTAAAAAAAAAATGAAAACTGTCCTGAAAATTTAAAGCACTGAACATGGGGTGAGAGGGATTCCTAGAGGTGCAAGGTGCAATCCCTTAAGAGAGGCTGTGCTACTCCTCATCTGCTAAGACAGATGTTTGTCTAGCCTGCCATCTCCAGTAACAGAAAATAAGGAGATTTTTTTTTACTGTTAACCATGCTCAATATTAAAAAGAAAATATTTAAAGTCTAACCTAAATCTCACTTGCTGAAAATTAATCCTGTTATTCCTTACACTATTCTAAGTAGACATGGAGGATAATTTATTACTTTGTCTTTGCAATAACTCTAAAATGGTTCTAATTATACCACATATGCTTTTAGATGGTTATAATTTTAACTAAATCAGGTAATTGGAAGGTTAAATACTGTGTGAAAATTATCACAGCTTAAATAAAGTATAGATAATGAATCCCACTACTAAAAATTATACTTCTAAAATATGAAAGTATGCTAAGAAATTTTTTACTTTAATTAATTATCAAGGACAATCGTAGTGGATTTACTTTGAAATTGCAGTACTATTCCCACGTATTTACACTTGAGTGATTCAAAATTAGTGGGACACAGGGCAACAACTGATTCAAGATAAAATAAACATGGTTAGGAAAAAAGGCTCTATAACAATTCCTGAACTTATAAGTACCCTGTGAAAATGGAAGTAATGCTTAGTTTGAATATGTGCATGGTTATGATGATTTCGAGTAAGAAGCTTCTTAAGCACATTGATTAAAATCAGGCTGCTGCTTGATTACTTCCCTGGGCTGTGCATATCTGTAAAAATTACTTTTCCCATTTATGAGTGGAAAGCTGTAGAAGATTCATAAAGCCTGAATGTTGAGGATCTTTGGGGAGCAGAAGGTAATGAAATAACTGCCTACAATTCCCTGCCTGGCTTCAGGCTGAGCTCCCAGCCTCACCCCTTGGCAGCTCCAGCTCAGGCTCAGCTCAGCTTGCTCAGCTCTTTGTTTTATGTAAGACCATAACACCAAAAGCTAGGAATTTATTCTAAAATTTGTGCAGATAGCTGCAGCAATCACATGGACACTTACCCACCTTGTTTAAAAATCAGGTGTCCCTGTCTCTCCCTGCCCCTGGGAGAGGAGGAATTGCTCCTTTCCAAGCCCACCTCTGGCTGTGCACAGTACTCACAGCCTCTGCACAGGAGAGATCTCTGTGCTCTGTGCCTGCTGCAGGACTGAACTCTGCAAAGGGATCAAATCTTGTCTTTTTTCCTTCAGCTGCTCTGTTTCTCACAGATCCCTGGAGAAAATGTAGTGTTTGGAGCTCCAGGGAGAGCAACTGTTTAAATCTGCACTTGACAGTGCTGGAAGTCCTCATGTGCAACCAATCTAAATCAGGTCACAAAATCCAAATTATTCAAGCTACATTTTGTTTTGCGAAAAAGCCTTTAACTTATTACTTTCCCATTAGTGCATTGGGAAAATAAATTACATTCTCTTTTGTAAATACCTTATATTTTTTAAGTAGGATGGAGCAAAATGCATAAGGCCAAAGGGTGACTTTTCCATCTGAGCATCAAAAATGGAAAGGGACAATGGAGACAAAATTTGCTCAAATTCCTCACTAGCTGGAAGCAAGTGGCACAGCTTTTTTGGTAGATAAAAGAGAAATATGTAATGAGAAATTGAAGAATCTATGCTAGAACCCAGCAAAGAGCTCTGACTCCCACAGACTGACAATACACATTTTGTGTAGTTCTGCCAAAATCAAGGACACATCAAAGGATAATTCTTCAGATTGCTATTCTAATGATATAGGTCTGCAATTGGCCTTTAGCTGTACTGTCTGGTATTCATGTCTACTTATCTATTTCTATTGTTATAGCACATTAGGCAAAAGCCCAGAGTGGATTTTTAGTATGAGATATTAGTCTAAAGATTTTTTGTACAAATACAAATAGATCTATATGCACATGTATGTCTGCACACATCCCTACAGCTGAATAAAAACTGTTTCACAGGAAGTCAAGATGACATTATTTTCCAAGCAGGGACTGGGAGAGAGTATGAGAAGGATCCCAGAATGTGAGAAGAAATGTATCCCAGAAATTTAGCTGCTTTAAAGTACATGTACTGCTGAGAAGGAAAAGAAATAAAAAAGGGAAGGAATAGTTTCCATCAAAATCCTTAACCTTTCTTTCCTTGGTACTCAAACACATTGGTTTCAGCAGTCCAGGAAAATGGACATTCAAAAAAGTTCAAATCAACAGGACTAATATGGGTTAACCACATTTGGAGAAATAGTGAATTTCTGTACCTTTCCAAACAACAAAACAAATAATTTCCCAAGCACAATGCCTGCCTTTATTCTATGTCCTGAAGAACTGAAGCTCACCATTGATTTGCTGCCCAGCCTGCATTTCCTCTTTGGCCTGCTGACCCATCCCCTGTGTATATCATCATATTCTTTATGCAAAAAGTCAATATTTAGCTTAAGGGTTTGCAGAGACCCACTCAAAGAGAGACAATAAAGGCTGACAGATTCTAATGTATAAAGTGCTTTCTATAGAAACACCAAGTGACAGATTTGACATATATTTTTTTTTTCTGCTTAAGGCTCATGTAACATCTTTGATACCACTTCATTTGTGTTCTGCCTGATGCACGGGAGAGAACCTCTCCTTACTGGAGGACCAAGTGGTCTCCTAGCCCCAGGACACAACAGGAATATTTATTCTGACCTCCTTGGCCGTAGATCAGGCTCAGACATTTCTGTGCAGCATCACAATAAAAGGTGACTCTCTCCACAATTTCTTTGTGATTAAGGTTTGATGATACTGGGCTGGCTGGCACCAGTCCTTCCATAAATAGTGTTGTGATAAAGCAGAGGAAAAATTACTGATTGCTTCATGGTTATGGTAAAAAGATAAACCCCTAAAGCTCTTGGACAGCTGTGGAGGGTAAATATGGCTCATAGAAAGTGAAAGTGAGGGAGGAAGCTGGAAATCTCTGCATTCCCTTCCCATTTTCTCCCTGCCCTTAGACCTGAGTGGAGCCTCATTGCAGCTGCAGAGGTTTTACCTGCTGGAGATATTTCTGCTGGCAGAACGAGAGATGCATTCCTCATGGACATTTGGAAGCAACATCCCCTCTTTAATTTCAAGATTTGTACTCAGATACTCCTGTGCCTACTACTGATATGTAGTGATAAGTGTTTAATACGTGATTAGTTAATTCAGTGCTTTTCTTTTTCTTTGCACAGCCTCAGATAAATTTGGCTTTGTTTTGTGCTTGTTTTCACTGGGAGAAATCCTGGCCCAGGGCCTTCATGGCAGAAATTCCACCATGAGAAGAGTCTGTGCTGGCAGAAGGAAGGGGATGCCTCTGCCAAGGAAGTACTGGGAGGGCAGAGCTTCTCACAGGAATATCTAAGGAATTTAAGGCTTGATAGGACCATAAAATCACCAGTGATCTTCTCTGTGAGTCCATTACATACCGGTTGTGTATTGAGCACAATAACTTGCTTTTGGTCAAAATGTAACCCCTTCTCTGTTAGTGTACATCTTGCTGGGAGTTATCCAGCTGTTCTCTGAGGAGATGGGAGGCTCTGGTACCACTGTAAAAAGCAGTTCTGATGGTTAATTCTCTCCACACACATTCAATTATTTTCCTCTTCTCACTCTCTACCTCTACAAACACCCAACCCCACCCCTCAACCCTGCCCCTTTTGTCTAGTTTAGAGTTTTTCATTCTTGCAAAATGTATAATTTATGCTTCCCTGATAAATGTAGGTTCTTTTTCTACCTTTCACTACCAAATTAAGGGCAGTCAGTACAGCAGATTGGGTCCTTGTCTTTTGCTGCCAGGCATTGCAAATAATATCTTTGTGGCTCTTCCGTGCCACCTCCCCATTTTTCAGCAGTGCTTAAAAAATGTGGGCCTTATGCAGAAGAGTGTGTAGTTTATCCTGAAAATGGAACTGCTTTAGACAGAAAGGCTCTGGCCAGGCCAGCTGTCAGAGGCTCTGATTCACTGCAGTCTCCTGGCTGCCTTTAAAAATGAGAGTACTCATCTTCCCCCATGCAAAGCCAGCAGGGCTCTGCAGGAGCAGGAGGGCAGCTTGGAGACACACTCTCACATGTCATGGCATTACAGAGACATAAAAATCATTATATATCTCCCTAGAGTTCTGGAAATCAGGCCACAAATCCTGGATATGCTACTTCTATTGTTTTTTTAGCTCATGGTTGACATGTTCATCATCCAAATAACCTGGAATTGAACTCCTCTTGCTGTTTTCCCTAAGGAGTTGATCTGTCAGACCTTCCCTCTGCATGCCCAGCTCTGACACAGAGCACAGCTCTGACCACACCACTCTGAAAAGCCACTGCTTAGGAAGAAGATCGATACTTGAGCACCCATCGAGGGCAAGGGAGACCAAGTTTCATCATTCATAAGACACAGAAGGCCAGGAGAAAGGCAAGGACCTGCTCTCATCCTGCATGGTTCATTATGGCTCATTCCCCCGGTGATCCACACCAGAAGAGTTTAGTTCCTCCTGTGCACTACCCAGAGAACACAGCAATTCAAACCTTGTTTCTGTGCTCAGCTCTGAGAGATAAATAACTAAACAATGGGTGCTGCAGCAGTCACTGCACCAGTGGGTAAATCTGTTGGGGGAAGTGAACCTAAATGCAATATTAGAAAGTAATCTGTCATCTACCAAAAGCAGAGAGCAAACTTTAAATCCTGATATATATCAAATCTTTCTGCACATAAAATCAATCAGTGAGTAAGCATTGCTTGGCTCACCAAATGGTAAAAAAAAGCAGAGGAAATTGTATCAACTTCTAAAACTAAAAAGTGTGCCAGCACAAGAAGAAGCTCTTTTCTAGATAATTTCTGAGACAAAATAAGCTTAGCACTGCTACAAACACAGTCTGTGAACTGCTTGCTTTCATTCAAGGCACCAAAACACATCTTTAAAGACAGAGCTGAGTCCCTGCACACCCCAGTGAGTGAATGATGTAACTCTGTCATTGAACACCTGACTCCAGAAGTGACACAAGCTGCTGGCTCTTAGTTGTGGAACTTGATTTCATCAGGATGGCTTTCTCCCAGAATTTAAAGACTCATCCCTACCTGCACATGGCCAATCTCATGCACAGCCCAGGCCCAGTCTAACCCAGCCATCATTAGTGCACACTACTCATCCTGCCTTCCCTCCAGGTTTTGCATGGTGATCAAATATTGTTATATTTGGAACCACTCCAGGTTTAAGCAACCATCAGAAAACAGATCAGTCTTTCTGCATTTTGAAGAATTGTGCTGCCAATTCCCCCCGGATTTCTTCATCTTCATCTGAACCTCACTTTGAGTGTGTGAGAAGTTCTTTCAATTACAGATTTAGAAGAAGATGTGCTGCAGTTTAATGATAATCTCCTGGAGTTTGGGGGCTAGAAGCAAGGGGCTTTCTTGACTTTGGTTGTACCTTAAGGGAATGAAGCACTGTCATTTAAAAAGGAAAGAAATTATTATTTCGCTTTCATTACAGTTGTTCCTAGGGGGGTGCATTTTGCTCTCAGGATAACTGAATTGATCTACAAAGAGGTGCTCTGCATTCATGGTGGTGGGACTGGAAGAAGTCCATGAACTGTACAATGAGATATTTTAATTCTAGAAATACCATAAGGGAGCCATGAGTTCTGGAGTTCTGGTTTCAATGGCACTTTGGCCTCTGACACACAACTGACCTTTTTCTGGTTTATATCTGAATCTGTCTTTGTGTGTCTGGACCTCTGAAAATGTCTCCAACCTCCTCTACCTTCAGCTGTTTCCAGAAAGAAGGTAGGTATAATAATATAAAACACACCCCAAGGTTGCAGGCACAATGGTAAGGAGACAAAAAATGGTTATTTTCTCAAGAAATTACTTTTGTCCCCACAAAAGGAGAGACAACCCTTGAAAACCTGTATTTTCTTGCATCTTTCTTAAATGCAGGCTACAGTATCATGCTCTTAGCTGTGCTTGAAGCCTTTCATCCTTCAGTGACACCTGTTTAAATTTAGAATTAAGCACTGAGAGCTTAAGTTATCGTTTGCTCTCTCGACTGACATTTAGGAGGCTTTCCCCATAACAGCAGTCCAAGGAAGGTTTTTACCTCAGAAACAGTTTTATGATCCAGCTTTTGAGCACTTTTAAGCTGAATCCTGGGGTTCAGGCTGTAGTCATGGCAGTATTTTCATCCGTGATGAATTGCACTTCATGTCACAAGCAGTGCCCTGGGGACATGAGGCTCCTCCTGATCCTCAGGGGGAGAAAAGTAACTCCACTTTCTCCACACTGAGCACCTACTGCCTCCTGCTGCCATTCAGAAACCCATTATTTGGGATTACTGGGGTCTGATATGGACAAAATGCCTTTCCCTGTCTGAATTTGATGCTCCAAGCTATTAGCAACTTATTGCATCCCTTGTCACCCAATGATTCCCGATGTTTATACCAAACCATCCAGGTCATGCTGCTATAAATTTAGACAAGTATATGATGTTTCATATAGTTATTGAGTCCAGTTAGTCTCCAAAACTCTCTTGGGGTCTGAGTAAGGAAATAACACAAATTAGAAAGACAGATTCTAGATTATTATATCTCAGGCTTTGAAATAATTTTAGGGTTTTTTTTTAAGACAATTTCTCTAGCTGGCTGTAGAACAGAATTTCCATCTTGGAGGTGTCCAGCTCCTTGCCAAGACTTTTTCCTGTTAACATATTAAAAATGAACAAGAAAAAAAATAAAAGAAGACAGATTACACATAATAAAGTTTTCTCAGCAGAGGCAAAAGCACCAAATGTCTGTAAAAAATGCAGGTAAATAAAGATAAATGGTGGCTTGGGACTTGTCCAAGTGGATGATTCATCATCTGGCTGCTTCTCTGAGATATGTTTGATGCAAACAATATTTATGCAATATACCCAGACTTGGGCATGGCACCACCTGCCAAAAAAGAATAAACACCCTCCTGCTCTACTTGAGAACCCTAAGATGTATTATTATCTGTTGTTACTACATTAAATTGGCAGAAAATTAGTATTTTCCTATGTGATCATACATCTGCATCAATAACTTATTTTTGCCAATGTAAAATTCTAGCACTTCCTAATCTTTTAACTGCACATGTCTTAGGATTTGTTCTATTTCTCATTCAATGCCTCACATAAAAATGTGATGCCATGTCACTGGGGAAGGGGCCATGAGAAAGGATGAGGACAGTATCAAGTAGTGGCTATGCAATCTGAACTAACATTTTCCCAGTTATGGCACTGATGAGTCCAGTGTAAACTGCAGCTGACCAAAAAAAAAATCTAAAAAGTGCACTAAAAGGTTTTGATCAAACATACTCCACCAGTTGCAAACACAGATTTTGGGATCTTTCTTGACTGATATTAAATTATGTGCAAGGAATGTTCAGCAATTCATGCCATCTTGATCAGATGAAGTAACTAAAATGAGATTTTCATGGATGCAAGTTAGGGCTGGGTCCCTGCATCCCTTTTCATGCTGCTGATACATAAGAATGCTCCCCCTGGGCCAGACCAAAAAGGTCACTATCCTGTTGCTGAGAAATGCCTTTTCAAATACACTCTGTTAGTGCACACTAACATCATTAAAGAATCAAAATTTTCTCCTACCTAAAGATTCTGGAGATTCACTTTAAGTGTTGCTATGAAAAATGCCAAACATTACTCTTGCTGTGTAAGGTGCAATAGTGGGAAAATTGAGGCAGAAGAACAGTTAAAACACTAAAAACCAATGTGTTATAGCAGACCATAATGCTAATGCAGGTCTGTAGGAGCAGAGATGTATGGAGAAGGATGCACAGACTGGGAAGGACACAAACGCTGTGTTTGGATAAGAATCTGAACCTGGCTCCTGGATGAAAAAAATGTTTGCTTGCCTGGGTTGCTGTGGGACCTGGCTCCACACCTTTGCTCAAGCCCCTCCTCCTCAGAGCAGGAATTCACACCACAGAATCTGGGCTGCACAACCTGGACATGGCTTGGGATGTGCCCTTGTGGTTTCCCAGACCATAGAGAGCTCAGAGACTTATAAGGAAAACCCCTCTCTTCCACAGCAGAGATAAGCCAGAGCTATCACAGGAAAGAAAGAGAATATCCAGATCATGATGGCTTTGAGGTGGGCAGAGGCAATCCCTGCAGGAGCAGAGCCCTGTTTCACTCATCTTTCATCCCAGCCTGACAGCTCCTCACAGCACTCCCAGCCCACTGCAGATCTCACTGAGCTTGGAGAAAAGATCAAACTTTCTGTGCAACGCCCTGGGTTTCTGCTGCTTCAACAAGTATTGTAGCTGCTCCAAGACTTCATGCAGCACAATTTTTCAATGCTGTAAAGAATGCAACTTTTGCTGGTTTAGAGACAGGACACTCAGCCTTCAGCAGGTGTGGATGGGATCAATATAGATTGATATTCACACTCTTCGAAATTTGCCCAGGAGGCATCATTTTCATTCCAATTATAGATAGAATATATAATTTCATTCCAAATTGTAGCATTTCCAAAAATGTTTTACTTTTAACAATTTGATAAATCCACAAGATGGGATCTCAAGCACTTGCTGGTCAAATACAATAATATATTTCATTACTCTATTCTCTTGCTCACCAGCTTTCTTATACTCTATCTATAATTTTCAAATTATAGATTCAAATTATATTTTTTTTTAAATTTTTATTTTTAATTTAAACTCATTTGTTCCAAACAAATCTTCTTTTGGGACTTCTAAATAACCTTTCCTTTAACTTTGAAAAATTTCTTTTGAGCTGCATCCTCCAGTGTTTCTAAAGTTGCTTTTGGATCAATTTCCCATCATTTGCTACCTCTTCATTTGGCCCTGACTGGGTTTCCTGTTAAGGTCATTAGTTCTAGTGAGTATCCTTCCACTTCGTTTGTTGGGTGTCAGCACCTTCAGATTAAGCTCCTTTTGACCAGCTCTCCTGTCTGTCTCAGCTGGCAGCAGCCTCTGAGCCCATTCAAATGCACCAGTGGATGGTCCCTCTCCCATATCTACCCCTTCCTACTCTGAAATGGAAGCATTTTGCTCAGTGGAGCTTGAAGAGTGGTGTTTCATCACAACAGACACATCTCTGTTTCATATTAACAATTCAATATTCCCCAACACCTCTCTGAGGACAGGAGCCCTCCAACAGGAGCTGGCTGTGAAGTGCAGCCAGGGCACCCTGCTGGCACCAGCCAGCAGTTATTGAATTTCATGAGTGTTGATGCAGGTCCCAAGCCCTTCCATGTTTTATCATTAAAGCTATGTCAAGTGTCTTATCCCAAAACAAGCAATTGGGGAAAGCAATCATCTCTGATTTATCTTCCCTAACCTCAGGAATGAGAACAACATTTCTGCTTTTTCTTAAATCATTAATTTTTGTCTGCAAGATCATTACTGTACTCTGTGTAAAATCTATGACTCTTCCTAGGTATCCCTTAATGCTTCCTGAACCCAGCCTTGATGTGCATTAGACACTTGGGATTCATTACTGGTGTTAATCTGCAGTCATTAAAAATGCAAGGTCGTTTTGAAGATGGAAAAAACAAATCAGGCAAGCATCTTTCAAACCTGTACCTGGTTCTTTCCACTCCTCATTAAATTTCAATTGGTGAAACTTACTGGTCTTTCTCAGTCTTGTATCAGGGGGACTGTACCACACACAGAGCATCTGGTGGTGAGCAGAGGGTCAGGCACAGGGGGCTTTCAGGGGCTCATAACAAACCAGCCTAATATGGCCCAGCAGCTGCCAGTTCTGGTTAGAAAAGTCAAAGTTAAGTTCCTGTGATCTCATTCCTCAGGCTGAGCCTTTCAAACAGGTTCTATGATAACTCAGATGTACTGGTTTTGTAAGGATTTTCCACAGGAATCTGCAAGCAATGCCCTGTGAATGAACTTGGTTTTTCATGTGGTAAGTTCTAATATCTTTTCCTCGGAGAGCTCTGCTTTTCATCATGAGAATCTGGTGCCTAATTCAGAATCTCTAAAGGGAATAAAGCTCTTGGGGGCAGGTTCACCATAGCATCACAAAGCAAGTAGCCCAACCAGAGATGCTCAGTGAGAGCATCTTTAATGTTAAGAAGCCAACATTTGAAAAGATCATTCATCACATCTATCAACAAAAACACCAAAACATTCCAGGAATCCCTGATAATTAACCTGATTACATCTGATTGATTAAATTAGCAATCAGAAAAGTAGCAAATTTAATGTCATGGGTTTAGTACACAGGGTGTATATATCATACAGCATCATTTTAAGTGCTCCTCCATTTTCCATTTGTAAGGTATTATGTGAACAACCCTTATTTTTGTCATTGTGTTTAATGGTTTGGAGAGATAAAAGCTTCACTACTGCTTTACTTACTGTCTCCTAAGGACTTGCATCTTTATTTGTAGTTTGTGAGGCAGAAAGACCTTTATACTCAGAGATGGAGTCATGTTGGCTTTAAAAATATTTATAGCATCCTTTCTTCTTTTAAATTACACCTGTCAGTCAAACACAGCACTCACTGAAGAAGCCTCAATCCAAAACCTGTGCAATTTGAGTTAATTTCTGTATTTCTGCAAAAGAACATGGATTGACTATTTTTTCTGCAGGGCAACTGATATCCTTGCATTGATCACATACATTTTCTATATTTGACTGGGGTTTTCTTTTTGTTTGTCTTCCAGGCTTCAGTGTGTTTTACAGATGGATATAGGGTATTACCCATACCATTCCACACTGGAAAATCCAAATTCCAATGTCAGGAGTGAGCCAGGCCACCACCAATGCCAACAGAGCCATCTAGCCAGGCCATTGGCAGAGTGTGGGGGAGACAAGAACCTTCACAACAGCCCCTCCCCAGGATGTGTCAGAACTCCTTGGATCTCTCTTTGCAGTATCTCAACCATTTATCCCACAGAAAATTTTCCACAGGGTACTGAGAAAGGTGATTCTTATCAGTCATTGTGTGCAGTAAACGGGTTCTGCATGCAAAATCTTTCAGACTGTGGGCTTATCAGAAGGCTAAGTTATGCCATCTCAACAGATTTTAATATTTCCACCACACCTGCAGTGCCTATCAGTGCTTATCAGTCCTCTGCTAATCAGCCTTGAGACCAGCAGGAGCCACGATGTGCATTGCAACACCAGAGTCACTGAGGTCTCACATCTGAAAGCACAACACTATTAAAGATATAAAACACTTCTAAAATCCCCAAAGATAGGCAAATACTAATGATCATGTCATCATAATGCTGCTATTTGGACTATTCTATTCTTGAACACACCTGAGAGCTGCACTGCTTGTTCCTGCATCCCCAAAGTGGCCTCAGGCTCTGTTGCCTCCCCTGTATTGACTGGCACTGTCCCATGCTCCCTGTGCTCCACACTAGGGGTGTGTTGGAACCCCTGAGCCCCCATTTCCACCACTGGGACAGTGACAGGCATGGCCCAGGCACTGCAGTCCCAGCTTTTTCAGATGGCAGCTCCCTGCCTACTCCTGGAGAAGAGCATCTCAGGATCACTATAAACAACCTCTTTTGCTGCCCTTGGGATGCTAACTCAGTGTTCTGCAAGTCACAAGTGTGATAATATTTTGCTTCATTGCTCCTCCCAGTGAAACTGGAAATAAGAAATTGTGCCTTGGCCTGGAAGTGGCTGGTTAAATCACAGTGGAGGTGCCACAGGATTTGCCTTGCTTTGGTCTACAAATGCACAGACCTGTCTAAGGGGATGAAGGAGACAAAAAAAAATCTAACAGATTGTTCCCACCTCTTAGGTCTGCCAGCAGCACAGGGTAATTTTAGCTGACACCTGGCAGTTCTCCTGCCTTCAGGACCTGCAGAGCACCTTGCTCAGGGTCTTCTCCAGTCAAGTCCAGGGAAGGAGACTCCACCATCTCTTTGGTTCCACCAGTTCTCCCATGTTCAGCCATCCTTGGGATGAAAAAGACCTCCTCCACACTTTCTGGTTAAATTATGTTGCCCATTAGTAAAATAATTCAAACAAAATAATAAGTTTCAGAATGCACATCAAGGTTAACTCCTGACTTACAGATAGCAATAGCCAAAGTTCAACTCCTTCCATGTCTTTGGATTTGAGAAGGGTTCCCAGCAAACCAAGCCAGGGTAGCACACCCACTCCTCCATTCCCAGACCCACTGTGATATAGGCAACAGCAGGGGAAAGGTCAGATTGTTAACTTAGAAATACTTAGAAATATTTTCATCATTGCATAAATTATCTGCCTTAGGGGGGATGGGAATAACTATGACTTTCTTATTATATTTTTGAGAGTGAAAATTGTCATCTGAGCACAGAAAGCACAGGTGGAACTGGGGGAAGAAAGGGGAAGAGCTGGATTCCTGCACGTGCAGCTCACAGCACAGAAAGCTCAGAGCCCTGAGCTCCTGCTCTGGTGTGATGGATGGTGCTCTGAATTCCCTTAGCACTTCCCAGATTCAGCACTGGCTTCACACAGGCTCAGGGGAAAAGCTGCATCTGTCCAGCTCATTCCTGCCTTTCCTATCACAGTCCTGCCATGCAGCCCTCAGAAGGCTGTGAATTCTCTCACTCTCCAGCCTGGGTTTGTGCGATTTTCTTCTCATGTGACTGGCACTGCCATGGCCAGTGACCTCCCCCACCACTGACCTCCCCACATCTTCCAGTGACCTCCCCACTGACCTCCCCACATCTTCCAGCCTGATCTTTGTGTGCAGTCACCTTTGAATTCCCCCCTTTCCCCAGAGATAAGGATGGGTACCACAGGCACAGGAGGGAGGCTGAGGAAGGGAAAAATGGAAAGAAGCTTTCCTGATGTTTTCATTTGTGGGTCTGCAAGAATCTGGACAGAAACTCCCCAGTAAACCCTAATTCTGAAGCAAATCAGGGAATCTGTACCCCAGAGCCCACTCTCAGCCCCTGAGCCTCATGAGCCCATGCAGAAGTACCCCAGGCAGCCTGAGATGCTCCTCTGCTCTCCCTGTCCCTCTCTCAGTGCTCTGCATGACCAGTAGGGAGCTGAATGAACAAATTCCAGGTATTGCCATGAAGTTACAATAACAAATGAAAAACACTTCAAGAGTCAGTGAGAAAGAAATGTGAATAAGAAGCAAGAGTTTGGACATCCTGGTGAGGAGAGATCCCTCAGAAAGACAGAAATCAGAGCTTTTGGTCCCTCACGCTGCATTCTTTAAACTGTTGAGTGATTGGTTTGGATATTTAACTGAGTAAATTTGAAATAAATTAAATTCTGTTGAAAAGAGAAAAATAAGATTTCATGAGTATTCCTGTTAGGACTGGCACAAGTCTCCAACAGAACCATCTCTTAGAAAGAGTTGTGGGAAATGTGATTTGTCTTCAAAGCCTGTGTAAAACACCTGTGACAACTACAAAAACACACAAAGGGGAGCATGACACTTGAGATCAAAAACTGCAAAGGTCTCCTTTTCCTTTCTGTGACCCAGCCCTGGCCCAGCTGGCCCAGTCCCTCCTTCCAGCACACTGCCTGGAGGCACATTTGTCACAATACAAACCTATTAGATTTATTGTTACAGATTTATTAGTTTTGAGAAAAGGAAAGGATGAACATGATTCCTGAATCACTCAAGTGGACAAAGGCAATTGTTGGACTGATCACAGGTTTTGAGACCCCAGTCATCCATCAAACTTACACCTCCTCCTGTTCTTGTTATCCATCAGCCTTTCCTTTAGGTAGGCTGTCAATAAATTTTGTGCCAGTAGGTCAGAGAGGATGATGCAGTTCCCAGCTTTGAAGGGCTTATAAAGCAAGAAACAAAGGCAAAGGACATCAAGAAAACTGCAAAACACTTTCTCTGCAACAGCAGATACAACTGCCCATATTTGACACAGATAACAACACTGACTAGATCAAATGACCAGGAGATAGATAGATAGACAGATAGATAAAATATATTTAAATGGAGGAAATATATACAGGTGAAGAGATACAGATATACAGAGATACTAAACAGAAAGGATAATAACTAGGTCAAAGCTAATTGAATAAGTAATCTTGGTTTTTTCTTTCTATCTATGGTTTGCACATTACAGTTCTCAGAAACCCTCCAAACACTCAGTAGAAATATTGCTTATTTTGGTCATGACTGACTCAATCAAACTTATGGGAAATGTGAAGAGGTGTATTTCTGGAGGATCCAGGGGAGGAATATCGAAATAAGAGTCAAACCCGGTGCAACATAAAAGCAGAAGAGCCAGTCAAGGAGAGCCAGAGAGGGACCTGCAGTACTAAAAT
Organism: Eopsaltria australis; assembly: GCA_034509425.1. Taxonomy (NCBI): domain Eukaryota; kingdom Metazoa; phylum Chordata; class Aves; order Passeriformes; family Petroicidae; genus Eopsaltria; species Eopsaltria australis. The sequence continues at coordinate 236,472 of JAVTVJ010000112.1, forward strand.
ATGTAAGAATCACTCAGAGAGGGAAAATATTCAGAGAATTGTATGAAATCAGCAAATAGATTTATTGCAGTCTTGCTTTATGAATTACAGTAAAAATCCAGAGCAATTCCTCAGGCAGATGTGTACAAATGCACAATCCAAAGCTAAGCCAAATCAGAATCTGTCCCTGTCCCCTTCCCTGTGACAATCCCATCCTCCCCTCAAACTAATGGTGTGCACAGCACAAGCCACCTTCTATAAATGAAAAAAAAGATACTGTGTGTAGTTTCCAAGATTGAACAAGACATTCTATCAACATGCAAAATGAACTAATTCAGCCATTGCAAATGAACAGATTCACAAAGCAAAAGATAAACTTTCCACATCTCATTTAATTTATGCTGTCTCACTGCACTGAGAAAACAGCTTTACCCATTCTCTAATGTATTGAAATGTTAGAAACTTTAATAATCAAAACAAAACCAAATAAACATTATGAACTGCTTCAGAGAATATTTTAAATGAGCAGGAGAATGAAGAAAAGATTCGTAATTCACAAGAGTTTGCAGTTTCTGCACTCGAAATCTCCCTGAGGTAATTTGTGAAAAAAATGAGCATGAACTGGATGCAGTAGGGAACCTATTGCTGGGGACTGAATTTAGGGTTTCACACACAAACTCTTATTCTACAAAGGATTCTAAGGGTATCTAAAACCTTTAAAACATGTAATTTAATTATTTGGTTTTGTTACTTATGTTAGCTGCAGTTTGAGTGACAAATTTCTGAGGATGGTTCTACACAGAAAACCAGAGGTTTGAACAATTTATTGTGTCCACGTGGTCTTTTTGAGGTTCAATACCCTCTCATGCTCCCACTTACTAGTTTTGTTAGGCAATTTCAGGTTTGCTCTTGCCTGCATCCCTGAATTACACTTACAAAAGACAGTTTAATTTAGCTGGGCATCTCTCAGGTGTGGACAGGGAGATCAGGCTCACCCAGCCAACCCAGCTGCCTTCCAGGGAGGGAAGGTGGGCATGTTTGAAGGCCATTTTATGACTGACTGCAACCCTACACTATAGGAATCATCCTAAAATTTTACACAATCAAAGACTTCCATTCCATTCCTGGGAAGAAAAAATAAAAAGGATACATCTTTCAATGATTGTACAACTTTTGAGCTGGGGTAGTATCTTCAGACAGCCTAATTTCAGCCTCAGAACTGCCCTGAGATAGGAAGCCAACAATAAAATATGGTGATTTTCACTGCTTTTATAGCCAGGCCTTTCCCTGAGAAATGGAGGAGAAGAGGACAAAAGTCAAGAGTTTTGTAATCATGCTTCAAATTTCTGTAAGAAGATGTAGAATTTTCTCATGGCACAGTCATGGAGAGACTATAGCCATTCTCCCATGGTTAAGAAATACATTCAACTTTAAATGACTTTTTAAAAATAACTTAATCTCTGGTGTTTTGGTTTTGGTTTTTTTTTTCACTTCTGACCCATTAGTGAAAATTCTTGATTTACTACGATGTATCCAGTTGCAATAACACTGCACAAATGCTTCTGTCTTACAGGCTACAAAATACCAAAATCCATTTCCCTAAAAGTAACTTTTGTGAAATGCACTCCTCTCTATATTGACAAGTATAAATACATACATACATACATACATATATATATATATATATATATTTATATTTGTATATAAAGGTAGCAATTCCTCTCCCTTCAGGGCAGACAGTTTAAGTCACCCACTCACCTGCAGGACTCTTGCTGTACTCCAGTGTGGGTTCAGTCCTTGTCCTTGGGTACAAATCATAAGGAGAACACATATCCAAGATGCATTTCCTCCCAGGCTTGTCATTTTCTTTAATTAAGCAACCATGGGGGAGCTGCCAGCAAAAAGAGGCATGAAATAAAATATATCTGGTTTTAAAAACAAAACCTTTCAACAGCTGGCTCTTTTTCTGCATGTGCAAAAATAAAACTCTTCAGTTGTCTTCTTTTTGTCCATCATTTTCATTCTTAGGATTTATGTAAAGGGTAAACTGGGCACCTCTCCCTCATTTTGCCAGCAGTAAGAAATAAAATACATCATATAGTGCTTTTTACCCCAAGTGTTCTAAAATGATATACATTTTCAGCTGGACAGAAATGCCCAGTCACACAGCCAACTGTTTTCCTAATTGAGAAGCTGAATCCCCACTCATGTTGCATTTCCAAGTCAACTCCTCTCACTATAACTCTGCCAGTCAGGTGTCAGAGAGACCCCACTGTTGAAACAGGCAATCAAGTTCCTGCATACTGGATAAGCAGCAACTGAACTGGAATGATGGAAATGCCTGTTTTGTCTGTAAAACATCAGGTCCCTCATTACTTTGAGAGGTAAATAAGTGCTTAAATACATTTAAGATACTCTGATCCTAAAGTGCAGGGGAGAAACACCCGCTTGATGACCAGGACTTGCTGAGCTGCTGAGGTTGGACATGATTCCCAAGCTATTTATCTGCCAGCTCACCTGGTCTGAGACATCTCCATCAGGGTTTAGGCACCCTGGTGTCCCCTGGATGATGGTTGAATAGCAATTCTTTCTAACTTCTGCTTCAGCAGGGCTGCAGTTCAAGAGTCCTGGCAAATCAATGGCACTTCACATTTCTAGGTGTTTATATTTTGTCCAAATGTCACAGATCATGTCTATTTTCCTTTTACTTGCATTATGAACTGACCTTTTATTGTTTATTTGAAAAGCCTTTGGTTCTATATCTTGTTTTCCTCAAGTCATTTATTGCTCCATAATGATAGGTGTTATTCAGTAAAGTACTTGAAAAATTACCACTTTACTCTAATAATGGATTAACAGCATGATGAAAGAGGCAGTTTAGAGCACGCTTTAGCATTTTTCAGTTCTATTTCTATGGAATGGAAAACATTTCAAATTATTTAATGCTGTATTAACTTCTAATTTGCCTCATCTATGTGTAGTTTATCTTGTAATTCCACGCCAGAACTGGGGATTCCTTCTAAGTCATACCATGCAGATCAACAATATGAAATTTAAAAAAAAAATCCTGTTATTAAACAATGTTTCATAACCTAGATTTTTATTGACTTATATAATCTTTAATTAAAGCTAAGTTTAATTAGCTTCAGTTGGCTTATCTGCCATTGTATATGACTACTCTGTTCCTTCTGTATTCCTGTTTTATTTTAGCATAAAAGTCAGACTTTAGCACAGCACAGTGTTGAAACGTGTGAAAATGACACTGGGAACATCCCTGGATGTCAGTGGAGTAGTTTGACATTCACTGTGATGTTACACAAGGGATTAGACCCTCTAACAGTGACACTCCAGGGAGCAGCATCACTGCATCACTCGGCATGTGCCTGACCCAGCAGGAGCTGAAAGACAGTGTTTGGGGAAAAAAAACAGCAAGGAAAATGGTGCTGGACCATCAGGAAGGGATGGGGAAATGCCACAGTTGGTAGGTTACAGCTCCTCTCAAACCAAGCCATCTTTCATCCTTAGGAAAGATCTTTGTGCAGTGCCAGCTGTGCCAGCTCTCCTCTCTTACCTGCCATGGATCACCTCACACAGCAGATCCTTCGTGCCTGTTGGGTGGAACATTTTGGCAAAAAATGCACAAACCCAAAATTATGTTTTGGCAAAAATTGCATGATTTCTCTCTGGAAAAACATTCAACGCTCTTAGACCAACTGTCCCTGAATTTTCACTTAATTTAATAAGAATCATAGCAACTGAGTATTTTTTACTCATGGTGCTGGCCAATTCTGATGAATATATTCTCAAGCAAATCTTCAGTGTCTCAGGCCTCAAGATTAGATGTTGAGAAGAGAGATATTTACTTGCTTTGTGCATCATATTTATAAAGTAAATATCCACAATTTCTGCCTACCAGTGTTCCTAGTTCTATCTCACATTTTTTGAGGGAGCATAGCAATACACACGATTTTCAAGATTTTTGGATGCCTAAAATCTGATTTCTACGACTGCATAATAACGTTTTCTTCCTTATTCTTTATGTGTCCTCTATAATCCCTAATGCTTTACTCGGCCTTCTTGCTGTTGAACTTCATGCAGTAGCCAGAGAACAATCCAGAATGATTCCATGATCTCTGCCTTGCATAGTAATAGCGCAGTTAGAGCCTACCATGCACAAAAAGAGAATTTCTCCCCTCTATGCATTAATTTGCATTATTGCTGCTGAATTTCATTGCAGTTTTAGTGCCCAGTCATCCAGGACTGCAGGATCCTACTGTAGGCATTGGCAGCCAGCTCTGGGCTTGTCTGAACAAAGCAACTTTGCATCAGCAGCAGAGTTGTATTCTTGGCTTCAATTTTTGTCTTTTTCCTCCATTTATGAACATCTCAAACACATTCCAACACAGTTTTTCCTAGAATAATTTAATTATTAGTTCCCACCTTTGTTTCCCATCTTTTCTGTAGTTTTATTACTAACTCTTCCTTGACATGAGAGTTCAAGTCAGTAAGAGAATTCAGGGAAGGGCTTTGCTGGAAAATCCACAAGTGAAGTGCAGCAGAACAGTCCTGTGCATGTGCCTTGGCTCTTAGGGCAGAGGGGTTTCTCCAAAATTCATGGCACCTCTTTCTCACAGTATCATCCCAAACCATGAGTCTTTCCCTTCCTTTCTTTCCACAGCTCCTGTTTCCATGTTGGATGCAGGATTCAGGCTTCCACCTCCCTCCTTATGGGCTTTCAAAGATTGGCATCGTTTGCCTCTCTCCTCCTTAGATGTATTTAAACACTCCATACTGCCAGAAATAGTTCATCAGCTCTACACTTCAGATCCTCTGAGAGCTTTAGGGCACAAGCATCTGAGCCCAGCAATTTGTAACTGTAAATTTTATTGATTTGCTTTATAAACATTTCTGCTGAGGTCTCAGCACGGTCCCAACCCTGCCTTGAACTCCTGTGCAGAGATTCATTGCACGTGCCCATGATGCCCCCTCACCCCCCCTTCCTCCCCTCCCACCCCAGCCCCTCGGGCATCCTGCAGGCTCTCTGCCTCACCAGCATTTGGGAAGGTTTCCATCATCAGCTTTTAGGCCTTCAGGAAATCATGCCTTGAAATTTCTTCCAATCCTTCTGCTGTGCTCTATGTTTCAGATACCAGGACTTTTTTCCCCCCATTCTTACGTATTATTCACATTTTAAAGTACATCTTTATTACTCCTAATAGCATGTTTTACACTGCTCTCTTACCTGGATGGCTGGGGTTTTTTTCCTTCTAATCAAGCTTTTTTTTTTTTATTTTTTACAAGGTGTTTACTCCAGGCATCTATTAGAGCATTTTAAACAATCTTTATGCCCTGTAAGCTGCTCCTTTAACTGTTTTTCTCAGTTTAATATCATATTGTTTGGTGTGTGTCTTCCACCTTGAGGATGTTGCATAGAAATGTTGCTTGTTCACTGCTACAGATGGGCTCTTCTACAGACAAATCACATGTCAGGGTCAATGAGCTACTCACAACTAAACCACCACCTGATTTTCCTCCTCCAGCTTCTGAGAGAATTATAGGCATCTCTAAATATGTCACCTCTCCATGAAGTTCTATATGGCACAGGAACAGAAATTATCTCCTGCCCTCAGAAGCAGGCAGCAGATTCTCTAGACACCTCTAGATTCTAATCTGAACTTTTAAATAACCCCAAGTTATTTGAATTCAAGTCCACTTAGTCAGCAAATGAGAGCAGGATAACTAAGGGGTACAAAGAGAAGGACAGAATAATGGTTCCTCTTACATTAAACCTGGAGAGTTTATAATGCTTCCTCAAGCGTCAGTGCTCTGGAAGACTTACTCAGCAAAGCAAAACCTCAGGGATACCAAAAGCTGGTAAAACCACCATTTCAACACTAGTGGAGGAACTTGCACCAATTGTCTCTGGCATTTTTCTTTTAAAAATAAACACTGAATTTTGCTGCACATCACCAAGCTGTGTTCACACATCCTTGTTGTACATAAGACCTCACTCACCTGTATGCCCTTCTCAATACAAACCTAAGCTATTAAAATAGGCTGATATAGACTGACCTGCAAACTAGAGTGTCTTCAAGGATCTCCACTCAAAACTGTCACAGACAGGACAAATCCTGTTACTGCCCTCCCTCTACCACCTCTCTGAGGACAACTCTCCCAGGCAGCAGGACACAGAACCCTCCCACATGACTGAAAATCACTGTCACCCCACTGATAATCTCTGCTTTCCTGAACTGGCCAGTGTCATGAGAAGAGCTTTCCCCACATCCCTGTGGCTCCAGTAAATCAGAGCAGTCTGAAGCTGAGCAAACTTTGGGACAAGGTGGCCATAATTCCCAGGGAACTTGGCTCATGGTGACAGTTCCTGGGAGGACCAGACATGAATAAAGCAGGAGGCTACACATTTTGAATGCCCATCAAATAAGGGAGCATCATTTTATCTCTTTGGTTTTCATCAGGATTAAGAGCTCAAAATAATATACAAGTAAGTTTCCTGAAAGTAAAAATCTGGCAGAAAACAGAGCTGTCAACAGCAGGAGAAAAAATGTGTTCATCAAGAGATGCTTCCTAAAGAGAGAGCAGGGATGTCACTGAGAGGAGCTTAGGGATGGATGAGCCTTGAAAACCATACTTCATTTTTTATACCACCGATGGCTGCTGTCAGAGACCTTCAATCTCTTGAAGAGGCAGCGTTTCAATCTCTTACACAGGCAGAAGTGTCTCTATAAACACCAGGAAAAGGGGTTTACTTGCATTTGGAGGTGGAACACTGGTGAATTCATTTAGCTAACGAATCCAGAAAACCTTTTCTTACTCATTCTGAAGAAAAGTCCTCAGATTCAGGTAGCCTGCAGAATGAATTGGTTTAAACTACCCCTGGAATTCACCATAGCAGATATCAAACAGAGGTCATTTCTGTCCATGGGTAATGAGTGCAGGAGCAGGTTTTCCCCCAGCATATAGACATTTTCATTCCTGATTATTCTTTCTGATAACCTCCCATTCATGGGAGCTGACAAATACAGTCTCTCAAAAAACCCAAAAGGTACTGAGGAGATGGAGGAGATGCTTAGGTGGGAGTAGGAAGGTTTCTCCTGCCTTTTATTCCCACCTTCTGATAAGAGAGAATGCAATCCACAATGGTGATATACTCCACTTCTGTTGAACATAAATGCTCTGAGAATCAATACAAATGATTATTTAACCATATGTATTATGCAGAGTGTTTATTTGGCTTACTCCCTTTGCCCTTACCCTCACAAAAACTCTGTTGGTACAGCAAAACCAGGCAATGTGCCAATACATTGAAGTGTTTAAGGTAAACACATCACTTCTTTTCTGTGCCTTTTCACATCACTGCTTCACACACTGAGAACCAGAAGCCCCAGTAGTTAGGCTGTGTTCTTATTATGCCATAACATAAAATATGAAAAGTAAATGTGTGACATATGTTGAAATTTATGATATAAACTTAGCTCGGGAGAACAGTTATCTTTGCCATTTCACTGGACACAGTGCTTGGTCTTTCAGGTAGGGAGAGCTGTGTTTCACTATGGTTAGAAATGGATTAGGAAGACTGTGAACAAGTCAGACTAAATTGACTGAAACATTTGTAACCCTTATCATTCCTCCTTAGGGATTGTTTACAAATGGGTGAGCAAGGCTTGGAGTCCCACATTTAATACTTTCATTCTGGCAGAAGGAGCATGCACAGAGCACACAGCAGCAGATCTCCCTGTTACAGGACTGAATAAGCCATGGCAGCAGTTACTGCCTCCCATAAGGTATCTGCAGTAGAGGACAATACTGTGTCTATCACTGCCCAAAATCTCTGCCAGAGTTTCCTTAGCTTCACCCAAGCATAGCTCACAAACCCAGAAACCTCTGATCTTGAGCACATTCAGATGATGAGGAAAGCACCTTAGCAAATGCAGGTCAATTTCTCCTCTCAAAGGAAATAAAAGAACTCTTCAGTAGTATTTTTCTGGTATTTCACAATCAGACCAACGTGGCTCCTTCTGTGTGGTCACTGCAGAATTTGTACCAGACCAGGGCAGGGATGCTAGGACAGGAGAGCAGGAAAAGTCTGATCCAAACGCACTGAAGGCAACTGTGAGGTACCTGCTGACTTCATGGACTCTGACTGCAGCCCTTGGAGCATCACTCACACTGCTACAAGACTCCTTAGAAGGGCACATACCTCAAACACAGCAGGATTCATTCTTCCTAAAATACCATTGCAGAGCTGCTAGTGGGGGCAGGAAGGCTGAGAAGTGTTGATGGGGAGGGAGGGAGGGAGAGAGGACAATTCCCACACACCCACCATCAGCTGCTCCAAATTGAACCCTTAATGCTGAATGAGAGACTTGGAAAAGTGTAGAACACAGAGGAATCCAGCTGCAAAGATGTCAAGACAATCACCTAGGCAGGGTAATTTTTTGCTTTTTTTAAGAGCAATTGAGAAAAATTTAGCCTTAATGGTTTATGCATTTTTTAAAACTAATTGCTGTAGAAACAAATTAAGTACCCAGATTATCTCCTTCCTCAGCTATCCATCAAAAGCCTTTGTTCTGTTTATCTCTTGCATTTTAACAGGCTAAGGAGCTCATGGCTGAGCCCTCTCTGCTTCTGAAGGACAAATAGATTGTACAGGGAGGGAGGAGGAAGAGAACAGGTAAATTCTCTGGGTATTCTCCTTTGGGCACTGTAGTTCATCATAAAAGTAGGGGTTTTAACGTTTATGATCTCCAGCAGAATTTTAGTTTCCTGTTGAAGGCATTTTGAGATGTGCAATAAAGTGTTACTGCATTCACCTGGAGAGAGTTAGAAGTTTGGTTTAGCAGTGTTCTTCTGAAAAACCTTGTGCAAATGCTTTCCCTCATAAAGATGGACAGTACAGCTCCTGCCAGTCTGAAAAGGTGTCTGATGCATGCCTAGGAACAACGTGAATGCCAAATAACAGAATAATTAAAATACAGTAGGAAACATAGGAGGTGAATGGGATAAACAACTCCTAATTTAGTTTTATCTCATAAATTACATCTAATATAATCTTCCTATCTCTACATAAACACCTTAGGTCTGGGTTTAGATTCTCCAGTAGTCTGGGTCTGGTGCAGATTTTCCACAAAGCAACAACTGTATGAAACCTCCTTCCCTTTCTTCCTCATCCATGTTAATCTATTCCATATCCGTGGTCCCTGCATCACCTGCAGATACATTTCTGCATCACCCAGTGGAGTTTATAATTCTCTGCAGCTCTTAAAATGGTCAGACGTGCCAGTTCATACATTACATTATACAGCTGGAGACACTAAATGAGACATTGATAATCTGAATAATCAATTTACTTGGACAATCTGATATCCCCCCTCCGCAAGCTGGATGTGTTCTTTTACTTCCATGACATTATTGTAATTGCTTAAACCACTTTTGTTGGGGTCTTTTTCCCAACCTTAATTACTCTGTCATTTATTATTAGGGATTTTAATATGGCCATTAAATGTCAGACATAGCTTTCAGTTTTTGCTCTCTGTCTGGTTCACAATCCTGCAATTTAGAAAGGTCCACCCATATGCATATTTTTATACTTTGACATGTTTAAAACTATGCCCAATGCCAGGTTTATTACAGCATTAAACTGATGAACTTGCTGTAATAATCAATGTATAAATAATCAATTTAATGCCATAATAAAGGAAACATGAAACTGCCAGCTCTCTGTTGAGTGTGCTGAGGTGCAGTGGCATTTGGTGGTCATGCATGGCAACGTTTGTACAAGCTTCATTTAGAGAAGGTGGCAGGTTAATTGGGACAGAACACAAATGCAGTTCAGCATCCATAACAAGCAGCCTGTGCCAGTGATATAAAAAGGGAAAAAGAACTGGAAAGCTGCTTCCACTCCTTTCAAACACACCTTCTCAAAGTAATATTCAGAATATACAGGTATCTTGAATTAGTAGCAATATGTTTTTATACAAATACAGGAAAATACACAAGGATCCTGCAGGCATCAAGCTGCTTTTCTTCCTCTATAAAAAATATGTTTGTAGCTCCAGAGTCCCATTGCAGTTGCTGGATGAAGTGCAAATATTGCTTCCTTGGATTCACAGACATTCCAGAAAAATTTAATCTAATGGAACCTGGAACCAGTATTGAAGGAGCAACCCTATTTAAGTGTGTGTGACACAGTGTCCCTTGGTTTCCTGTTTACACATCCTCGTGTTATTTCCCCTCACCCTAAGCCTGTCACTGAGCAAAACTCAAACCAGGAGCTGATGAAGAATTGAAGGATTCTATGGCAACAACATCAATATTTATCTGTAGAAATTACAAGGTTCAGCTAGGATGCTAGAAAAGGGCTCTTAAATCTTTCAGCTTGATAAACAGCCATATTTTATAGTGCACTTTGAGTATCAGTATTTCTGAAATGTGCTCTCTTCCCCTCCCAGGGTGCTGTGCTCACACCATGATGGTTACAGAGGAACCAAGAATGATATGCTGACAATCACTGATTGACAGTCAAAGTTTGCTCTGCAGATAGATTAAACTGCAAAAGAGACTGGTTTCAAAAAAAGTGGGTGTTTATCACTGAATCAATTTTTAACCTGCTCAGGTTGACTGCATTATTTTTTTTCATCAAAACCATAATCCTAAGATGAGCTACCAGAAGAGGTTAGGTTTGCTTTTTATTTTCCCTCTTTCACGGACAGAAGGGGTAAGACACAGCAGGTATCCTTCAACCATCACCTCAGCAGAGGTGAGGAGCGGTTCATCCTCTCCAGGATGAAGCAGCTGACACAGATAGGTCCTTACCTGCAGGATTTGAGGACTCTTTCTACCACTTCAGCTGGAAGGACCTCACACAGGGCATAGGCAACAACTCTGCTGGCAGACCAAGAGCTCAGCTCATGGGGAATTTCGAACACTACAGTTCTCCCCCCTTCCCTCTGGACATTGTCCCTGCATACAAGATTTGCAGTAGCTCTGGTTGTACCCAGATGATGATGCCTTAGTCCCAAATGCTAAATTAGTGTCATGATTAGGAGAGAGTAGGAATCACTGCTGTACAGTAACAACTTCTTTGTATGTGAGCTGATTCCACCTCACACATCAATTCAGGTCCCTGTTGGAAAACCTGCCCACAACTTTGCCTCCAGCCTCATCTCAGAAAGAAGTTCTTGAATGAAAAATTTAGGATAAAGCAAAGCTACAAAATTTGATATGCTCTCTCACAGTGCTCCCTTTAAGCCTAAAAGTTCTGTCTAAATCAATTTTTCACATTGTCTTTTCCTTTGTCTTGCTTCATTCTGGTAATACTGCCAAATTACTGCACTTGTTCCTTCGTGTTCCTCACATTCCTAGATGCTGATATTTTTTATATTATGTTCTACATTTTTCATATACTGTTCTATAAGACCTCCTTCAAATATTTCACTGGTATTCAGATTCACTGTATTTCCATAAGCAATGCCTACAGAAAAAGATAAGGTCCCCTGTCCAAGTTCAGTGCAATTTCCACTCCAATTAAAAAACCTGTGAGCCCAATAGATTTAGTGTCTACTACAACCCAAAAGGAAGAGCAGTTAACTCGGCAATGTAAATACCTTTAAAAGTAACAATTTCCACTCTTGTGAAAAATGAAATATGTTACTTTCATTGCTTATTTCATATGTGGAATTATATTCAGCATAATTCTTGTCTTATAGTGACTATCTGAGGTGTAGGATATAAATTAAACACAGGACTGAAAATCTATAAGAAACACCATAATTCATCATTCTTTTATGGAAATAACAGAATCACCTGGCTTTCCTGCCTCAGTTGAAGGTTTGTGGAATCAAGCACTGGCTACACTTGTCTCTAAGGTTACCAGTGCACCACTTATTTTGGAGCGACAGCTCTGTATAGAGCAACATAGTGCAATAAAATGTCCCTATGCTTGTCTTCCCAGAACACTTTTCTTTCTTACCCCTCTCCTAATGGTGCTGAAAACCTTCTTAAGACTGGATTCTACACACTCTTTTAGTTGTCAAATGGATGTGCCAGGAAGAGGCTGAGAAGTGGAACAAACCAGAGCACTTCTTCAGGCATGTGCTGCTCTCCATTAGGATTTTGGAGGCATCATTTGATTAAAGGAGCTTCTTCTGCAGCACTATCAGACACAAGATATTCTGACCACACATTATATGCCCTTTCCTTTTTTTTCCACAGTGAAGCTGGAACATTTTCAGAGTCTGCTGGAGCTGTAATTGCTGCCAGCTGCTCTGCCAGCTGGGTGTGTGGCCTCGGTCACCAAGTGCCCTGGCCGAGCTGCTCACCTCATACAAGCTGGAGAACATCAAGGTGCCCATATTGCTCATTTTTTAACAATATTCTTCTTATTCCCAAGGCAACAATTTCACACCTTTTCCTACCAGCTGTGCTCTTTGATGGACTAAACCCCTGGATTATGCACCCCCCCCCCTCAGAGAGCTGTGAAGGCTCTGCACTGCCTGGGGGATGGGAACAGCTGCCTGTACAGGTACCTGCTCCCCACACGAGCCTTGGGACATCAACATCTAAATTGCCATAGCAGCACCCCAGAGAGCTGCACTCAGCTCACTTAGGACACAAAATACAGTACAGCAGAAAACATCCCTTTCCTTAGGGAAATACTTTCTAAGCATTTCCCTACCAATTATATTTCTTCTGATGGTTTTATCAATCAGAAGTTGTTTTTTTTTCTTTGGTAATGAAATCTAAAAAAGGGCTTTTAGCACTTTATGGGGTATTTTAATTAAAAAGATTTGTATTTTTATATATCATTTGTGTCCTCATGGGGTATAGGCATCATTAAATCAATTTTGTTGTTGTTAAGTTCCACTTAGGTAAAATAGGATATTGGATTTCTAAACTAATTATAGAGGAAAGAGGTCTAGTCCCAGGTTTAATGGAACCTTTGGACTTCACACACTCAGGTGGTTTAATTTCCTTAATTCTATCCAAATACCCCATCAGCCTAATCTAACAACACTGTAAGTTGCAGACATTGGAAAACAAATACTTTACTCACCACTGCACATTTAGGTGCTACATTTGTAAGATGCCTGTAGTTTCACCCCTTCAATGAGAGAATCACTAACACTTGTCAAGCACCTACCTCCTTGAAGCCGGGCTCCTTCCCCACTTTCATGTCTGAAATTCAACAGACAGAAGTGTAACTAAATCCCTTCTTTCCTTTTCAAAGCTCCAGGTGCCTGGGAAATCCTGACTCTCCTTAGCCACACCCCAGGAGCTCCCCATTCTCTGTAGCACTCTTGGAATCATCCAGAGGATAAAGACAAAGAATCTCAATGCCACTGAAGATGCACCAGTAATCAACACCAATGAGGTTCTTCCTTTCCTGGAGGCAACTGACTTGCCAGGAGGAGTTACTTGCACTAAATATAAAACACCAGGACCACTGCACCTTGCCTGTGTGATTTGAAGCTGTGCAGAAGAAAGTGGTGATCAGGATCTTTGGGACGTCTTCCTCTCGCTTGTTTCTTCAGTAACATCTAATAAACCTGTGAGGAGGAATATGAGGTCACACCTGGTATCCTCTGCATTTTATTAAAAGAGCTAACACTCAATATTCCAAGTTTCCAAGGAGAATCTTTGGCTTCAGATCAAATAAACACTCTTCTGTCTTAAAAGGTGCAATTTTTCAACTAAACGAACCTGACTCCACACTCAAAGTGCCAGAGCTGAGAGAACAGAGACAATCATCTTCACTTTCAGCCACAAAGAGAGATCTACATATGCCAGAAACTGAGGAACAAGGAGCAGTTGGTTATAGCAAATCACAGCAAACATTGATAAAACTAGGTCATAAATAATTCTGTCCTCGCTGCCAAAAGATTAAATAAATTAATTTTAAAAATAATCAGCCTTTCTTTGTACTCAACAACCTGGGGAAGGTATTCCAACTGACATGCAGTTATGCCTGATTTTGTAATATAATTGAAATTTCAATATGACCTACAGGTTTCATAGATTTTGCAAGTTGTAGTAGCAGAAAAAGGAGAGAGGAAATCAAGAAGGTAAAGATAAGCTCTAGCAAGCAGTAAATGGATATGCTAATTCCCTAACTTTCCTATAAATTAATAGGTCTAGTCTAGTAAGTGTCATATTTTAAGGACAGCTGAATCAAACAGCAATTTTTCAGACCTAAAATGTCATAAAGGTGCACAACAACGGATAAGCTACAAAAAGTCCACACTTCTTGTGCTATTTTGGTGCAATGTGCACTAATTCTTGCTCACTACTGTAGAACACCTAGAGTAATTACTGCTTGCCATTAGTTATGTATGTAGAATCCAACAGGTAACACTGTTCAGTTGTGCTGTAAGTGGATGGATTATTTCAACATGTCAGCAAAAGTAAAGGGAAATCCTACACCAAATTCTGCAGCCTAACTAGCAGAGCCTGCATCTGGCAAACACTTCTGCAATATCTGAATTCAACTCATTCAGTGAAAGCAATTAGTTTGTGTCTGATGCTCACCCTTGTGTACACATTTATATAAAAAAATACCTGTATTTGTAGGACAGTGTGATAAATAATGAAAATATTAAAAGCATACCACGTTTCCAGCCAGATTTCAGATAACAGATTTTTAAATGTACCAGTCTTGTCAAAGGCATTCCTACAGAAGGCCATGTCCTATAACATGTTCAAAGTCTGGGAAATTGGAGATGGAATGTTGGGATAGAATGAACAAGGAGTGGGGGCCTGAAACAGAGCTCTAGGGAAAGGAGGGAACAGGGTGTGGGATCCAAAGGTCTGGGATAACTCATTTCCCGAGCACTTGCTACTGCTGAGACACAAGCCTTGTTTGCTTCCTTGTGCAGTAACTAAACACAACCAAATGTGACACACGACCAATGTGAGCATGGAGTGGCTGCTGTGCAGAGAAACACCAGCACTTGTAGGGGGAACTGGCCTTTTCCTGCATCCTCCACACGAGTCTGTGCTCAGCACGTGCACACAGCCTGCGTTTCCTTCACGTGCATTTGGTATAAACTGGGAAAAACCCCCTCACTGAACTCAGCTGGATGAGCACCTCACTCACCACGTGTGGTTAGGAGAAGCAGCAGCATTGGCAGGTGAGTGTTTATCAAGTGACGGGTGTAATTTATAAAATCACAATCCAGCAGCCCCAGCCAGCAGAAGACTTGAAAACGCCGCTCCTCTGTAGAAACAGGATTTAAAAAACCTTGAGTTCTGCTCTTACCTTTTTTTTTTTTGTTGTTTTGTGTGATCTTCTGTAGTGCACATCATAGCCCCCACAAATTATAGCCTACCTACACTATACATAGACACTCCATATGTCCTGTAAACACCACAAAGCAAAGCCAGACTTCGTGGTGACACTGGGACCCAAACAAGGTATCATTGCACATTAAAATTGTATTAAACTAATTGAAAAATAGTTGAACATTGCTAACAAAACAAGAGAAATACTAAACATTAAAAGACAAGAGACTTTTCAGTGTTCCATAAAACCACGCCTTTCAGACAAATTAATTATTTGCATCGTAAAAAAAATCCTAACAGTGAAAGAAAATACTCCAGAAGGAAGTGATGAGTAAAAAAGCTTCAGGTGATTTTTCATTACATTAAAAACAATTCCCATTCTCATAAAATATGCAGAACTTTACATCTCAAATAGTATATTTAGCTTCAAAAATTACTTTCTTTTTAATCTTGCAAGAAATTAAACCTTAATTGGGTAGGAAAGTATTTGGAATATATCCAGAAATAAAAAAAACTACTGCTATTCTCCTATAAGTGGCACAGCATCTGTCAGGAGTTTTCACATACCTTCAGGAAGATATCTCAAATTAAGCCAACACTGCACTTGCTTGCCGTGATCAGAGTTAATATTCTGCAGACCCAAACTGGCTGCCTTGTTTATTTCATAGCTTCAATTTCTATTGCTGTACTTCACCCTGGCAAATAAATGGATGCATGAGGGGCTTGCCCTCTGAATAAATAATAAAATCTATCTTGTCAGATCTTCCTTTGCCCCGAATGAGAAACATTTCATTCCTCTGTGATGCTGTTGAAGCTGAATCTTGTTGCAAGAGACTGAATGAGCAGCCTTGGAATAAGAACTGAAGGTGTTGGAGCTACGTCACCACCTTGATGAACATCAGAATCACATCTGAGACCAGATGGGAGGAAAGGAAGATGCACTATACAAAATATGTCTTCATTTGAGGAGTAAAGTATTACTCAGTGGCATTATACATTGTTAATAAACTTTCTTTATCTGAAACTATAATTTAAGATTTATGTATCTAATTTACATGTGACAAAGTAGCATATTCTAAAATTAGAGTGTAACCAGCAAACTATTAACTACTATAAACAATACCAAAACACAACTCAAACATATTTTAAGGAAACAATAGATACATTTTGGACTGGGGAATGATTTCAATTGCAGATATTGTTTTAAATACAGCTGTCAATTACATCTTGAAAAAATTTCTTCAAGCTCAGAAAGACCTTCTGCTTAGGGATTCCTGGGTATATACATAAAGACCAAGAGCACACCACCAAAAAGTCCCCTATTGGTTACTTGTAGGTACAGTAATAATTGTAAATGCTGAAATTGTGTGGGGGAAATAATTTTCAATATCCATGTCACATGATGCACTGGACAATATCCCCTTTGAGCAGAAACTAGAGAAAATATCGTGCCCTTTATTATCTCAGTGGTTTCTCACGTGTAATAGACAGCAGAAGAATTGCACTTATTGTAACATTACAGTGTTAGATTGCAGTTCACCTTTTAGAATATTAGTGGCCATAATATTTATGATAGGTTGTGCCTTATGCAAAGATGAATAAAGATGTGCATTTAAATAAAATAAAAAAAAAACAAACCCAAGCAACCACTTACAGAACCAACAGTGAGGCTGAACATAACAAACATGCACTAACCCTACACTTATGCAAAACTAAGTTCTTCCAGGAAACTGTAACCAACTGTTGACCTTCCACAAAGGTAAAGGTTTTGTCCCTTGGTAATATGTTTGGACTTTGTAGTTGAATTCCAGTTTATGAGCTCATTGTCTGTGAATGTGCTGTTCCACTGTGGTATCCTTTAGCTGCCCTTGAGCTTCTGCAGAATCTGCAATCTTACAGTCACTTTTATTTAAGGTTTTATTGAGCCGCAAAGAAAGTCCCCTTCAGTACTACACAAATAGGCTTCCTTATTCATCCTCTTCTGGTTCCTGTGGTAAAATTGGTGTCTCCTCCTTCAAACAAGCACTAAAAAACCCAAGGATTGTGCTGTAAAGGTGATATTTGCTTTTCTCAGAAGCAATGTTATGACCTTCATCCGGGTAGATCTGGCAGAGGAGAAAGGAAAAAAGTAAATAGTTTTTAAAGGCTTTTCAAATATTTAGGGCTCTAATTTTCTTTCTATGATCTTCAAAATGTTTTAGATGACAATGGGATGATAACATTAGTTTTATGGCATCAAGGAAAGCTAATAAAACCCAAAGTAAAACTCATTCTCTTGGAATTTGAACTTACATAAAACAACCACTGTGTGGGATCTGCAGAAGTGAAAAAATTTATATTCTCAGCAATTGTGCTTACAACAGTTTACTTAGCTGGCATTTTCCATAGTGCCTAGGCATCCAAATCCCATTAACATCCATGAGGATTAATTACCTCATGCTTTTGGGAACCTCTCAGTATTTCAGCTTCTAAGTGTTTGGCAAAAACCCTTTTTACTCATATTTTAACTATCTTCCTATCTGGTCTAAAGCCCATCTTCTCTCTCTCCTAGGGCAGATGTGGGCATTTTTATCTCTTAAAACAAATACCACTGGGAATTTCTCCCAAGTGAGGCTGAGCAAACATTTGCAGACTGAGTGAAGAAATCCAGGCCATGAGACAAGAGACCTGAGGAGGCCTGAGGCAAAAAGCTTCATCTGCCTCCTCAAACCTAGATTATCATAAGGCTGCATGAGAACAGCTCAACAGGGCTCTTCTGGGAGAACTCTGCCATTCCTGCTTCTTCCTCTCTCCACAGGCCTGCCCAGCCCCTCAGCTGAAACCACATGGGCAGCAGGAACAGATTCTACATTTAAAGTCCTTTTTCCTTCCTCAAGTGGCACCAACCCCCTTCCTGCCACCTCCTCCCTGACAGGAGCTCACACACTCCAATGGAAACTCCAGCATCATCTAAAGCTCAGCAAGGTCGAGGTTTGCAGGGTCCAACAAACACCAGGGGTATTTGGAGCTACTGATTCAATCAAAACCCTCTGCCAGCAGCATCCATGTGCTCCAGGTGGGTTCCATGCCTTGACATGCTCTTTCCATGAGTCTGTTTTGCTCTTTCAATAAGTTTAAATGTTGAAAATAAGGAGAAATTACTCAAGGGACCCAAAGTAGTGACACCTCCATGAAACAAAGACTGCCTATAGATTCCAGAGCACTTTGCATAGAATTGTAGGATGAACAGGTGGAAAAAAGAAAGATGAGAGAAGGGAGAAAGAGCCCAGGAGAACAAGATGATGCAGCTCCTGACATCCATACTTACAGTGAGGAAAATGGGATTAAATAGAGTTCTAACTGTAAATTGAGGTAATACCTCTGTGTTGGGGTAGAGAAGGTTCTTTGCAGTGAAGAAATAGCAACAGGAGGTTAAATGTTCAACTGTGTTTATAGGAAAAGTCACAGGCGCACATACCTGCATAGTGTAATTAGCCCCAGCTTTTATTAGACGCTTAATTAGTTCTGCTGAATGCTGGAAGTGAACTTTAGCTGCAAGAAAACATTTGATATTATTAGAAACAGCTACATTAACATGAAATACTTATCCATTACACAGCCTTGGCTCTGTAATTACTGGATCTGAAGCTGACTATCTTTAAGGCCAGCCCCAGCAGTAGCAGGGTGCTACAGCAAAGGTTTTGGAGAAGGAGCTGAAGCCCCAAAGGAAGCCACACTTTTCAGAGCCACACTCTCCTCACTTTTTGTGAGGACTCCTCTGTTTACCCTTGATTTACACACACTGTGATAGCTTAGAGATGTGTAAAACCATTCTGTTTGAACATCGTGGCATTTCCGAATTTGCTTGAAAGCAAGCACATTGCATTTTCTATTGCTTGCACAGGGACATTACACCCCACTCTTCTTTAGGTAATAGACTTTCTGGAACCTATCAGTAACCTGAGCTTCGAGTGGCAAAACCATTATTACCATGTCCTAACCCTGCAGAGTTTAGGCTGCACGTGGGCTGGGCAGTGTCACTGGCTGTGATATTGAGCCAGGGGCAGCAGGCTATCAGACTCCCAGGCCAGAGCACCCTGCATTGCTCAGACATCCATCCCCAATTCCCTCCATGGCTAGGTTCAGAGGGGCAGAAATTGCTGCTGCCTGTTGCAATCAGCAAAGGCTGAGCCCCTCATGCCTGCTCAGTCACCCAGGATGTTTCCATCCCGCTCCCCTGTGCTCTGGGGAGAAGCACTGGACAGCGTTTGCACCCCTCTGGTTTCACTTTGGATCTGTAACATGGGTTTGGCAAGTCAGGGGTGACAGGCTGGTGCCCTGCCAGCTGTGCATGGGCACTGTCACCTCAGCCCTCCCCAATGTGAGGCACTTATCCCTTCAGACTGGGGAGTAAGAAACCTTGTACTGTCCCACATCCACCACAGAATACTGGGAAAGAAGTAGGCATGTACAGAGCAGCTGGTAGCACCACTGTAATTTGTGCCTGCATCGCAGTTCATTCTTTAGACTTATATCAGTTAAGAGAGTTCAGAAAAATGCACTGCAGTTAAATCTGCAATTACGAATTTTCCCAATTGATGCATCTTATGATTCCATCTAAAGTGCCAGAACTTACCCTGTGTTACTCATTCTCTGTCTTAATCTACTGCTTAAGCTATTGATGCTATTAAAAGGTTCTGTGTAGCTTCAGCTTCAGAAGCTTTGGCACTACCTAGTAATTAATTAGATTAAAAGATTGACTTCTCATTTGGTAATGTACTTCACCAGCTATACTGATAATTCTGCAGAATTTGTATGAATTTAAAACAACATTAAAAATGTATGTTGTTCTATTAATAATTCATGTAATACCTTTCACTAGCAAGACAGTAGTCTACAAAATTTAAACAGATTAAAACATACAGCACCTAAAAGGTGCAAATCCTCAGCAAAGAAAAGCATCACCAGTTCAGAGTTAGAAGTGACAGTTGAAACAAAAGAAAAATTCCTATCAGAGGGAAAATGAAACTGCAAATGTACTTGCTAGGTGTGTGTCTCATCAGCCCTTGAACACCTGCCTATTAGAAGCTCTGACTCAAAATTAACTGCATCTGTAAATACTTACCATCAGCTGTTCCATGAACTATTAGCAAATCCACTTCTTTTAAACCATGAAGATTGTGTAATACACTGGATGCCTAGTGAACAAACACACACACAGCTGTAATTGAATTGCATTTTAATAGCAAAATGGCCACTTTAAGTTACTTGTTCAGGCTAACTTACCTGATAGGTAATTTCATCTTTTGACGGAATCCCAAGGTATCTTTCTGAAAAAGCTGATGCTGTAAAAATAAAAAAGAAAAACAAAACAACAAACCTTGTGAATTCCAAGTTATTTCTATTTTAAGACTCATAATTTCTGTCCTAGAGTTAGAAGCTATTTAAGCCAGGAAGTGAAGATGTTCATTTAGAGACACAGAATGTACCATTTTGATGCACCATTTAAACCTACTTTTAAGTAGTTAAAAAAGAAACCAACCAAAAATCAACCAACTCTCCTCACAAAAAGAAACCCCAACCCCAACCCCAACCAACAGTAAAAAAACCCAAACCCAAAAGAAAACACAAGCTAAAACCCAGAGTAAAGTCTAACAGATCATTAAAGTTATCTGGATTGGTTTCCTGTGTATCACAGTTCATAGCCTGTGCCCAAAATGTCACATACAGAACCATATAACCTGTGATTGAATGACAACGTGGCTGATAGTGTAGGGAATTCACTGCTAACCTTAAAAGATTCATTCCTAATACAAGACTTGATTCATGCTCGTATACCTAAATGATTCTTAGGAACTGAGGTAACTGCAAAATCAGTGCTGTCAATGATACTGTGTCTGTTGTGGGTTTTGGTGAACTGCCCCAGTGTCAGCTTCACTTTCATTTTAAAAAAAGAGCAAGACAGTGAGGTGAAATCTCATTAATATTGTTACATTATTGGCTTTAGTTAAAATAAACAGCACCTCCATGAACAAAAGGTATTTTGAATAAACTTTCCCACAGGTTCAGGGCAGGGAGTACTCACCATATAACTTCATGTCAGTGATTGGTGCCACCACAGCTCCACACTTGAAGAGCCGCTCGCTGGATTTCAGGACCATCGATGCAATGTAGCCACCGTACCCCTGACAACGGGAGTGAGACCTTGGTTGGTTTATTTCATTCCAGCAAGAATAAAGCTAAAGGCCATTGTTCTGACCCAGTGATATCATTTTTTACAGTTTAAGGGTGCATAAAGATCTCATTGACCTGGTCAGGACCTTTAATCTATGCAGTTAATAATAATGAGTATTGCACATTTCTTTACCGTCTCCAAAGTCTAACACATCTCCCCTGGAAGAGTTGACACCAGAGAGTCACGAAACGTTTGTGAAAGCTTTAACTTGAAACCACAGATATCCTTGAAATGGCACTGGCAATCCATTTCTGTACACCTGTAATCATTCTGGACTCACAGAAAATGAAATTCTGAATTGTGGCACCTGGGATCGATGATTTTCTTGTATATTATGGGCTCCTCAAATTTCTCTACTTGCCATCTTTGCTTTCCCTTCATCACTACTGAAAAATTGGTTTTTCTTCAGGTATTTTTTGTTGTTGTTGTTGTTTTGTGTTTGGCACAACACACTTCAGGAAGACAAAATTATCCCATGACAGGGAAAATATAAGGCAAAACACCAGCTGATCCAAAATAAAATTATGTATCAAGTGCTCAGTTTTCTCATGGAGTTTTATGAATGCTGCCTGCTCCTGTTCTTCATGACTAAATATTTAATGAACAGATGATTTCTGTGGAAGAATGGTAATATTTGAAAACCCTTCCACCTTATTTAAGAAATGTAAGCAATGAGGATTGCTCTTTTTAATCAATCCATAGTAAGTGGGAATGGACGCACTGAAGAAAATATCAAATAGGAGCTGGATTTTCAAGGGAGTGTGAGGAACTGATTTATTCCTTTCCCATAGAAATTGCAGCCCCAGAGGCCAAGAGCCATCCAGATCTGTTCATGTGCAGGAATAGATTTCACCTGAGACAGAATTTCTGAGTGGGCACCTGTAACTTGTATAATTCAAAGAGTTTAAGAGAATAGCAACTTTCCTCTGCCTCTGGGTTTTCTCTGCTTTTACTTTTGTTTAATATTCTGTTTGTGTCTTGCCCAGTAGCTCCTCAGTACAATTTTAATCCAAGGATAGGTATTGCCAGGTTATTTATTATTTATTCCATGTTTTCATTAAGAGCTTGTTTAATTCTCCTGGGAGTTTCTTCCCTTTATGCCTGTGCCCTTGCTTCCAGCCAGGCTTTCCAGGACAAAAACACGACAGAGTGAGTTTTTTATAAATTCTTAGAAGCATTTCACAGTGACATTGCTATTCCACACACCCTGATGCAAGAACATGTGGTGCTTCACTCATCTGCTGGGTTTCTGGGGTTACAGCCTAATTGTCACATTTTCAAGAAAGACATCGGCCATAGAATTGCAACTCATTTTAAAACTCTCTTCTCACTTCCATGAATAAATCCACAAACTCCATGGAACCACACTTGGCTGTCTGACAGTTCAGAAAGGCCCTTGGATCATGCAACCTTTGGGCTTGCAGCCCTCACAGAGATAAGCACGGGGGCATTGGCAGATTGCCTGGCAATTTTCCCCACTGTGCCCTTCTGGAGTCTTGCTGCTCTTGTGCCTCATTGACATCATCGACTGTGACAAGAATTTTGCTGCTGTGTAATTCTGAAACCTCTTAAAGAGCTTCCTGAAAGTGTGCATAAGTACAGCTTTATGAGATCAGCATTAAGCCATTCCAAAGCCAACTTATTTTCAAGCAAAGTGCATATTCTGTTTCCATCAGTAAAGCAAATTTAATGCATAGAAAGAAAAAAAAAAAAAACTTGTTTCCCCATCACGTTCTTGTATGTGATAAAAAAAGAAATGAGTTTTAAAGTAGATTTTTAATCGACTCTAAAACAAGCAGAGTGAAGGAAAATACAATTAACCCTAAGAAGCTGTTAAATAGATTTTTTATTATTAATTATAAAACTGACTTTTAAATTTTATGGTTTTTTTCTTTTGACAGTGAAAAAAGAACTCTGAAAGGTTAACGTTGGAAAGGGGAAATTTCCCTGAATTCAAAGCAGTGTTTAAAGTTATCAAATTTCCCACTTTTCATTCCTCAACACTGCTTTCAGAAAATAAATGCAGGAACATAGTAATCAATAATATTTTGTGAAGGAAAAGAAGACTGGGGGTAGGTCTTGGCAGATACGTAAAGCCATGGTTACATGCATGCTCTTCAGTAACTGTCTCATCACATCACTCTTAGGAAAAAAGATACTGATGAATCTCTGGCAGAAAACAAGTGGGAATTTTCAAGTAGCAATGAAAAGTTTCTGAAGTCAAAGCCAAGCAATTCTGGATGCTTAGGGATTTCATTCCAGAAACAGTATTTTCAGTCAAATGATTGAAAGAGGAAGAGGATATGGAGAAATGCTGATGCTTCTATGCACATGTGCATTCATGTACACTGGTAACAGGCATTAAAACCTGAATAGAAATGTGTGCCACAATCACCTGGTGGATGAAATTGGCCCTGCTTGTACATCCTCAGCTGGAAAATCTCTGGCTGCTCCCTTACAACCCAAATACTTGTCTTGGCCTGAGTGAAATTCTTGCAGTGAGAGTTTCTTTAGCTCAAGGAGTGCAGCAGGAGCTCAGGTCTTTGAGGAAGGTCATGTTCATGTGAAATGCTAATAATAGTCCCAAACATCAGCCAGCCCTCAAAATGCTACCATGCAGGAGGTAAATGTCAATCTCCTCATCCTGCATCCAGACAGGCTGAGACAGGCAGGTTAAATGACTTGCCTGAGGCTATGCAGGAGCTCAGCAGCAGAGTGGGAACTGAGGCATGGTGAAACACATGCTGCTCTTAAAAGCGATGATTGGGGGGTACTTGATCAGGGTTTGCTATTGCTTTGAGCTCAAAAGCAGAAAACAGCTTCATTTTTAATAAAAAAACTTTTAAAAAATTAAAAGGCTGCACATGCCGGTTCATAGATGAGGCAGCAGTTGTGTGATGTTTCTAATTGCTGCTTGCTAATAGACATCAGTAAAATGCTGTTTAGTTTGCTACTAAGAGTTGAGCCTTTGCCTCGTTGTGTCTCATGCTAGGGGCAATGACATGCACACAGCTGGCAAAACAGCAAAGTCAAGATTTCTCACTGGTGCAACAAGGAACTTGCTGACAGCACCACAGGGTAGGGGCTCAGCTAAGCTCAAGGGTCACTAAAACATTCAGATATAAAACCCGTATTTTATAGGACAACATTGTCAATTTAACTGCAGCCCAAATATAAAACTGTAAGACACAAGCTTTCACAAAAACCAAGTCCCTATTAAAAATTTCTAAAGAAAGCAGAATTTTTAACAAATGCTTTCTCCTTCAGATTCTGAAAAGCAAATAGTGTTATACCATAAAACTGATTTTATTGGCTTAAATACCCACTCTGAGAAAAAAATGCTGTACCCAACAGACAGTAAACTACAGATGTTTTTTCTCCCCTCTTTTAGTAACTGAAATTGTCTTAGGAAAATAGAGAAATATATTTGTCTATGAACTGACAGTACTTTCTTAAAGAATCATGATGATATATCTTGCTATTATTGCACATTACCTTTCCAAATATACCCAGTCTCTTACGATCAATGAAGGGCTGTTTCAAAAGTGACCTGAAAGGAAAAAATGTTTCTTTTTTAATTTTGGCAAAGTAAAGTGGTGGATTTTACTTTCTGAATATAGTATGAAAAGAACATTCTCTGTGCATTAAGGCATTGTCATACATGCAGATCAGGTAGAAGAAGAAATGACATCCATACGAGTAGTACTGCACTGGGAACTGTGATTTGCTTCCTAATTCCTTTTTTTATAAGGCAAACAGTTGGTGTTTGGCCCATCTCACCTAATTTAGATATCTGAATTTAAGCATCTTGTCTAAATTATCCATTTACATCTGCTTCTCAGCTAATGGAGAGAAGAGAGATACCCTTTAGCATTCATACACATGTTGGAATCTTCTCTCAGTCTGGGGAGGATAATCTTTAAGAAATGTCAGGATTTTCCACTGACTAGAGCTTAAATGACTGCCTTTGACCAGGTGCCTGGCACCAGCTAAAGGAAGATATGATGAATGGAACTTCTTCAATCTAGATAATTATACAAATAATTAATTCTCTCATCAAGGCCTTTAATCATCTATGGTAAACTGTATACAGAAAAGACAGAATAACCTGAGGGGCAATAGCAGACACAGCTGCCTATTCATGGAATGGTTGAAGCATCAACCCCTTTCAAAAGAAGAAGAAAAAATATCTGGCTTAAAATCTGTCTTTCCCTGGGAAACCCCAGATAAAGTCCATCCAGACCTTGGTATGAGCCATTTGACACATGCACCTTGAGTAAGGAGTGCTGTCAAAGCCACACATGATTACTCCACAGATAGAAATTACTCTTTTCTGCAGCTGGTACACTTATATCAGTCTAAGAACAATAATGCAAATAAGAAGTAACAGGCATTTGCCCAAATTTTGCTCTCATTTACACCATTAGAACTCCACTTGCTTTGTGTGATTACTGTGGAACTCTGTGGTGGAAATGAGAGGAGTATTCAGTGGTATAGACCTAAAATATTGTAACACAAATGCATTTAAACCTTAATGTGCACAACAAGAAATTTACCTACAGAATATAGACAAATATGAATTAGCTCAGGCGTATTTGGATTGCACAGAGCAGGACAGCTTTATCAAAGAGAAAGAAAATCCAAAAAAACCCTCTGATTTTTTACTTGCTGTTTGTAATGGAAGTATTATTGTTTAGAAATTTGCAACTGCATTATGAAACATACATTAACTATGCAGATAAAACATTGTGGGCAGTTTCAGTCCAAATGCTCATTCCTCCAGGTGGAGGCAGGGTGGAAGAGAAGGAGAGTTTGCACATACGTACTCTACAGCTGCTATTTGGTCCTTCACTTCCACTGATCCCAAGCAGCGATGCACCTCCTGTAGGATCTTGAGGCCTTGAAATCCACTCCCTCTGCCATCAAATCGAGCTACGATGACATTATCAGAGTTGACAAGCACTGAGTCCCAGTCAATGTGAAACTTATCTGTAACCAACTGGCTGCCTGGAGCTTCATCACTGCAAATACCAACACACCAGACACAAACGAAGACTATTGACAATGTGATGCGCTGTGCCGAGCTCTGATATTTTATTTAACCTACGCGGCAGAGTTCAGTCGGTTTTGCAGCCCTGCTGAGCTGCTGTCACTTCCATCAATACCATCCCATTAGGCCTGCAAGCCCTGAAGCAAAATAATTTCTTTAACTTTATAACCACTCTGCTGCGGCGCTGCCAATACCTGAATGCACTTTGTTGAAGGACACAGAAAATTAAAGCAGGTAGTGCTGCTTATAATAAAGTGATGAAAAAAACCCCAAACACAATCACTACTGGCTAGCTCAGTTCTAGGAAGGCTCACGTGGAATTTGTAAAGTCTCACTGAACACACAAAAAGGTAAAATTCATTCAGCTCCCTGATTACCATTTGGTAGGATATATAATACTATTAAGAAGGATGTCATCTGAGAAAACAAAAATAATTGCATTATTGTATCCTTGAATAGATTTTTTGAAATAGAGCACAAAGAAGACTTAAGTATACACGGGAGAAAATTATGTTTTCTCCATCCAAATTCATAGAAAGAAATGGATGCAGGCAGGAGTGATAAGTCTATTTTATGACCAAAAAAAAAAAAAACAGGTGGTTTACAGCACAAAAGGTGAAATAGAATGGGAGAATGCAGTTTCTAGAAGAACAATAAGATTTTCCATTGAAGCCAAATACACTATTTTCCTTACAAAGAAAATAAAATGCCAGATTTAAAAGGGAAGTTTGTCATTATTTCCCCCCAAGATAAACATGAAATAAAAGAGCAGGCTACCATGAAGTTGCACAAAATGCAAAATAGTTCTGTGCAGGCTGCATCTGCCAGTGGAATGCAAATTAAAATGTAAAAGTGTCTGTGCTGGCTCTACAGAAATGAAATTGGATGGTCTGTGGGAATATCTTGTCTAAGGTGAAAGAAAGATGAAGACAGAAATTATTATTTTGCCAAATAGACTTATGTAGACCCTGGGGAGGAAAGAGAGATAAAATATCCTACAATAAATGCTGTCTTATAAATATAATAATGTGCTGATTCAGTGTCTGGTTTTGACTGTGGGTAACACAGACCATCTTCCAGGTAATCCCTCAGTTAATGAGAAAGCACATGATGAACACACGTGTTCTCAAATTCAGTCAGACCTATCTATTTAGCTGCTATATCATGTACTGAAATCAGGATTACATGGTTACAGACTCAGCCACAACGTGTCATGCTTGATTTACCATTATCTTGCACATCAGGTTTATACCTGGTTTTAAAAAAAGAAAAGAAGGGCATTTTTTTGCGTGCTTAACCAATTCAGTTGTGATTACACTGATTGCTAACATTGCAAAGCAATGAGTTTGGAAATACTGTCAAGTGAGCTCTGCAGAACACACATGATTCAGGGAGTACATAATTATTATTTGCAATAAGGAGCAGAACAATACTTTCAATTTCTGCTCATTGCACAGAGTAAGAAGAGTTACACATTGACACAGATGTTTTCGCAAAGTGTTTATCATTACTTCCAGTAACAGGAGCCTCAGACCAGTTAGAATAATTTGTAAGTTCTTCCAACCTTTCACAATAACACGTCAGAAATATCCATTTTTGACTGGGTAACTTTCCAACAGATGAGCACATTCCACACAAGTGAAAATCTCATGAGTCAGCCAGCTTCCCTTCCAGCAAATATGAGAACAAAACTAATACAGTGTTCACACTGGATTTATACATGTTCTACATCTAGGTTGTACATACATCTGATGCACATACATGTGTGTATATATATATATATATATATATCTGTTATATTTCTAGACACTAAAGAATAGGAGAAGAACCATTACATTTATAAGCCGTTCTCTAAGCCAGAAAGTGCTTAAACCAAAAAGGTGTTTTAAATCAAAGGTGATACCCTTAGAGAATTTCTTCAATAAAAAAGGAACAACAAACAGAACCTCAGCAGGTTTCTCAGTGGGTGAGAACTGACAGTGAAGGTTTCTCAAGCTCCTTTTTGGAGGCCATAGCTGGGCTACTTTTGGGCTTAGACTTTAAACACTACACATTGTCCAGCCCTGCATGATGGGTTGTTTGATGCATTTTTTGGGAGCAATCTTCCACTGACTAGTTTATTTCCAGAATGTCCATGTAAGTAGTCTGTGACAGACATTTAAACTATTTCCATTGAGGTACACATCAAAATTGCCATTAGCACCAAAAGGCCTCTTTACTCTTCAGCTGCCACTATCAAATGATACTGTGTATCTGAGTAGCTTTTTAGCAGATTTACAGAGGAAAAGTTGGCCAAAGAAAGAGGACTTCAGGGATGTCCTCCTTGCAAGCATATTGCAATCAAGTAGTGGAATCTACCAGATATTTTTACGCTTGCTCGTTGCCCATTAAAATGAGTAATATGCTACACAAGATAGCTGTTCATTGGCAGAGTTACGGTGCCTCAGATCTTGAATATTTCCCAATACTTGCATTATGCCTCTTTATATTTCTTCTAGTCTTTCAATGGCTTGTTCTTGAAGCTGCAAAAAACATTCAGTTTCCAACCCCACTGTCTTATCTTGTAATCAGTCCTGAGAGTGCATTCCCTGGGAGCATAAACAGGTTTGATTGTCTGTGCAAGGCCTAAAACTTTCATCAGTTCAAAATGAGGCAAACCAACTCCTGCTTATGACCAAAATATAAGAGAACAAGTAAACAAATAAACAAACAGAAACCTCTTGGAGACAATTCACTGCAACTTTGAAGAATACTCTTTTTTTTCCCCTCAAATATCAGGAAAATCCACGGATTCAGTTTTACAATATCCACTTACATATTGGACAACTTTAAACGTCAATAAATAATAGACACAGCTATTTAAGATACATTATCTAAACATTTGAAGGAATGAAGTTAATTACGATCAAAGCAAAATAAGGAATGATTATCAGCTCTGATTTTATTACCCAGATTAAATGCCAGTCTTTACTTAATCATTTCCTGTGTGTAACCAAGAAGTGTATCTTCCAACTTTTTTAATGAGTAAGGTGAACCATAATGAGGAAATCAAGGATCTGAAATTTAAACTTTGATCTTAATTATATAGAAAAGAGATGGTAATCACTTTTTCAGGCAATTACCAT
The DNA here is from genome assembly GCA_034509425.1 of Eopsaltria australis. Taxonomy (NCBI): domain Eukaryota; kingdom Metazoa; phylum Chordata; class Aves; order Passeriformes; family Petroicidae; genus Eopsaltria; species Eopsaltria australis. Next base: position 266,137 of record JAVTVJ010000112.1, read on the forward strand.
CCAGCTCGCTATTATATAGCTACACTGTGTGTATTACATCAGAAGGAAACTGAGTGTGAAACGTTATCAGTGCTTTAGGAGAACAAATGGAAGAAAGGAAAGTGTTTTAATCTATTTAACATTTTATGGGCTACTCATCACAATTCTGGAAAGAAAAATAGTGCCAGCCAACATAACTGGTTTCTACATGAGATCTGCTACACAGTCGAGCCATCCAGATGGACATAAATTTTAACACAGCCATACAATGACCTACTGTTTGAGTACTGCAGCTTGCTTTGCAGCTGCTAATGGATGAAAGTTCACACAATCTTTTTGCTGAAGGTTAAAGCATAATCAGGCCCTGGTCCGCAAGTTGAGCTTGTGTCTACATGGATCTGTACTCAGTTCACACCCAGGTTTCACACCTGGGCCAGATTCCACTGGTACATGTTTCCTTCCAGGATTCAGCCTTAACACTCAGGCATCTGGGTGTGCTGGAAGTTGAAATGTACCTGCAGACATCCTTGCATGAACACAGAAGCCTTATCATAGTCATGAACCTTTGAAGTGGATAACAGCTTTCAGTGATTTGAAAAAAACCCCAAAAAACAGATCACAGCAAACTTCATCCCCAACATAAAATCACTCATCACCTGCTTGCCTTCCTTCCTCCCTCTTTTCCCTCTTCAAAGTGCACTGCGACTGACATGGAAAGCAAACCCCACTTCTCTGCTAATACTCCACTTTTCTGTTCTTGTATCTTCTGGTTTTATATTTGTAAGTGCATGTTGCCTGGTTCAATATGTTTTATAGAATCTTCTTTCCAAAAGAAATGGACATACAATTAAAGCAACATTCTCACCAAGGACATTGGTAAGCATTCATTTCCAAAGGTTTTTCTCTCAATAGCTGGAATTTAATGACAATCACATCATGGCTGAGAATGTAAGAAAGAAGGCAGGGGCAGCTGAACAGTGGGAAAGACAGCATTTGTTATCAGCCCCCAGTTCTCATCCAACACTGCTGGCAGTAGGAACAGGGTATTTCTCCATCAGTCCCAACACAACCACTCTGGGACTCAGGAAAGTCAAGCATCTGGGAAATGGTATCATCTACACACCTAATCAGAGTTCCCTATAAAACCTCCATGTTCTCCTTGGACCTGAATACTTTTCTTTTTTTTTTCTGAAAGTAGTACTTCTGATCATGAAATAAACCTTAGGATGTCAATTTGGAGCTGTGTGGGTCAAGAAATCACCCCCCATACGCCCACAGATATCCAACCGTTCCTTCTCAAGAGCTAGGCAGAATTTATTAGGCTCAAATAATCATCCCACAGGGGAACCTCCCATAACTTCAGTGACAGTTTGCAGTTTTATATTTCATTTGGGGACATCTTTAATAGAAAAAGGGATTGCTGGCAACCATAGCTTTAAGGCTGTAAAAAGCTGCTGAAGAAATACAGCTTAACAGAACTTCTTTTTCTTCTAGGGAAGAGAAGGACACAAAACAAGATACATTACATGAGCCAGAACAGATTTAAAATTTTTAGTTTCATACTTTCACTAGTGGGTAGGGTCTTCTAAAAATAACCCCTGCTAAAGCTAACACTAAGAATTCAGTATTGCAAAAATATGAATCTGACCCAAAAGAACCAGTCTTCATACTATAAATGCAGATACAACAATCTGTATATGTAAGTGGATGACTTCCCTTTCTATCCCACATGCCTATCATAAAAAAAACCCCAAAACAATTATAAAACATATCCATACATTATGACTTGGCCACATTATTTGCTCACTGCTTACTGACAACTTTGGTAAATTTAAATTCAGACCTTGCCTCAATACTGTTCTCAGGTCTTTAAACTTTTGATATCTCAAAACATTTCAAAATAGTATTTTCTTCAGCTTTTTTTTTTTTGTTTTCCTTTCTCTGTGATTTCTGGCCTTGGACTTGTCAGGTTTCTGATCTTTCCCTTCTGTCTTCTCTAGGTTCTACACGAGTTTATAACCCCATATTTCACCACAGCTGTATATGGCAGATTATGTATTTACAAGGATACTTGAAAAGGGAAGCGTTGCACTGCTAACACCCCCGTGTTTCCTTGCTCTCAGAAAAAGGAATAAGCACAAGCGTTTGCAAGTCCCTGCAGTGCTGCTGGGGTCAATTCACAGAGTCAGTTTGCCTTTGGCACTCGTATAAGAGCTGCTTAAAATATAATCATGCCTCCAAGATCATGCCAGGAAATGCTGTAAAGATGAAATAAAATCCATGTGTCCTGTTTCTCCACAAGAAAAGAAAAATATGTTCGTGAGCCAATTAAAGCAGAGAGCTTCCACAACAGCAGATAACTACAACTGAACATTCTGAGTTTTAAAACACAAACTGGGCTTAAAAATAAGCAGGTTAGTGCCTTTCTGTGCTATTTGATCTGAGCAGAGGAATTGGGAATCATTCAGCAGCTGAGGTCTGTAAACACCTCACACCCAACAATAAGGGTCTGTGCTGTCACTGAGGGCAGATCTGCTCCAGGTGACAGCTCAGTAACATGGCATTTTCATGAATTTAGCAGTGCACTCCTACACTTCTGCTAGTGAAATTCACATCAATTCCTTCCAGCTGGGACTGGAAGAAGCTCTGTAGGTCCAGGAAAGCTCTCTCCACCCATGCTGAGTTTGGGAGGAGGAAGGAGTGATGCCCTGAGCTGGCCATCACCGCTTTTCCCAGGTAGGCTTCAAGCACACTCATGACTCTGATCTTTGCCTCTGCTACACAAGTGTAGACACAACTTAAAGGCTGACTCTCCCTAAAAGAAACACACCCCCATCTCCTCTTAAAAGAACAGCACAGGTTTCCAGGGAACACCATCTGCCTCCCACAAAGCTTTCCTACAAAAACCAACAGACTTTGGATCATGCCTATCATGCCTTCAACCACTGACAATCAAAAGTGATTTTTATTTCATTCTGGTGTTCCTAAGAGCAGTTTTGCTTTTTGCATATCAACTGAGCCTCTCCTGGAAGCTCTCCTCATTTCTCTCAGGGATAAAAAGGAGCACATGCTCTGAGCGAGATGCTCTGTGGGTAGGATCAGTAAGGATCCATGAAACACCACAGGACTACTGGAAGCTGCACCATCAGAAACACCAGTGCCTCCCAAACATGAAAGTACAGCAAAGCACAGTTAGATTTGACTAGCTCAAAAAAAACCCCAGGCAGCTCTACCAGACAGCACCTGTCACAAAATCTTCCCAAGAACAAGCCTTTTGATTTCTCAACTCAAATCCATGAGGTACTTTTCATACAAGAGGTAAAAAAAAAAAAGATTCTAATTTCAGAGTTCTATTTTCCTATGAAGCACTTTTTTATTACTTTGAGTGATTCCAAATGGATACTTACATTATTAATAGAAGGGCATACTGGTTTCGATCCGTGAAATCTTTTGGCAGTGACAACTGTAAAGGGAATTCTTTTAAGAAAAGAGCAAAACATTAAAGGCTGGTTGTTACACAGATGAAAAACAGTAACATTGTAAGAAAGCTTTTGGCTTGCTAAAATAACATTTTGCCAGATTTACCGTAATCCTCAATGTGAAGCATTTTGATTTCACTCTTGTAATTCTTTTTCTTAAAAACAACTTCTTTCAACACGGGGTTGTTTTCCAAAATATAGAACTCTAGAAAACAGGAAGAAAAACCATATTAAAGGCATAGAGAATCATCACACCAGAGATACATCAAGATTCAAAAAAATTAAAGGAAAAGAGACAAACGTGCAAAGATCTTGCAAATTAATCTTGCAATTAACCTTGTAAATTCACTCATTCTGTAAATACATTTTTCACAATGGAATTACTTTTCAATTCAAAAAAATTCACATCCAGTTCATTTCTTTGGCTTTGGTGAACTTTGTTTTCATTAAGCACCACCAATGAAACCTTTGATGACCAACATGAATATCAGCATCTCTGACAAGTCCTACCAGCAGCTGTTGCAGCACAAGGCTGCTCTGCTGGCCAGTATCCTAAGCCTCATCAGGCATCCTTTTCTCCAGAATTACCCATTCCAAGGCAATGTTTAGTCAGCACAGCTAAATGTGGTCACTGCATGCCCTTGTTTGTCTCCTGCACTTCAACCAAGAGCAAGACCAGCAGTTTGGTTTACAGCTGCAGATTAATTTGAAGCAACCCTTTTGCACAGGAAAGAATGGCTAATTAGTTATTTTTTCTTTTTTTCTTTAATTTAAATTACCAATCTTGCTTCCAACATTTAGATTTTTTAATTAAATAATAAACTCTTCACTTAGGGCCAAAACAGATAATCTGAGGAGAATGCTTGTTCTGGGCAGTCAACCAAAAGGGTATAATTATAGTCTGAGGATGGAATAATTGAAATAATCCTTAATCACTCCTGTATGAATTGAAGAGGATAATCTAATCTTGCACTGAAACACTAATGGTAAATTATCTCTCTTATAATTTGGCTTTTTGTTGTTACAACAAACTACATCCCTCTATCCCGACCTGTTTTATTTTACTCTAAGGTTCTGCACATAAATCTCTATTTCAGTAATTCACACTCCATAGTACTTTAGATGCAGGTAATAAAGAGCAAATTCTGCCTTCACAGAACTGAGGAGCTCCACTGAAGTCTAAAATGCATTTATTTGAGCAATAGCTGCCCTTTACTGAGCTGGATAAAACTCCCGGCCCTGGGTGTGCCACGGCACTGGGCTTTGCAAACACAAACAGTGGCATTAAAAAACATGGGAAAAAAGAAAAAAGAAGGAAACCAAAGTGCAGATATTAATTAACACTTCCTAGTATGGCACTATTGATCAGGGTGCTACTTCAACATACAACAGCTCCCCTGAACAGTGACTGGCCCAGGACAAAGGGGATGCAGACGGGTACAGTTCAGGACTTCTGAGTCCTGAGGATAATCCAATTCATGAAATGAGGATAGGTAAGAGTTGGTTTAGTGTTTTTGAATGAAAAGTTGTCCCTCATTCCTATTATCCACAGCTCCATGCTGAAAGGAAAATTCAGCTGCTGAAGGACAGGAAAGCACCTCAGCAGCCAGGAAACAGATTTGGCATCAATATACAAGAAAATAATGAGTAAAACTTGATAAATAGAGAATACCCTCCTAAAAAGCCTTTATTGCTGGATTTTTCTTCATTGAAAATGTCAGTGGAGTTGTTCTGATTTGAGAAATGTAAGTAAGAGAAGGACTGAACCATCATATGTAGGTCAGCTTTTATGATCAATCATCCAAGGACTGTACCTGACTTCAACATAATTGGATTGTAACTCTAAAAACATCTCTAAAAACACAAGAGGTGTACTGCAATGGCAGCATAATCTACAAAGGAAGTGAAAAGGATGAAGACCAACCTGCCATTTAATTTACTCAAGTGTAAACAGAAGATAAGTCACATGCATTTAGTAAAAAACATATCTAAAAATGTGGGAAAGTTTTAGTCATTTGATTCACTTCTTTCCTTATAATTTGCTGATGTGGATGTTGCTAAAAGGTAAGTATTAGCACTTCATATGAATTAGTTTTCATGTACTTGCATGACATTTTCATGTACTTACTTTCCCCTTTCCCACACTCCCCAAAGAAATCAAGGATGGTAAGAAAATTTACTTATTTCATAAGGTACACTCACTTGAAGTGTCACTTGTCCTGTGCACGCTTACAACTGGAACACCTGGCCCTGTTTTGAGGACAGAAGAAAAACAGAGGAAGGGTGAGGTAGTTTGTACTCTGTAGTTCAGTGACAAAGAGCAGGATCACCAGTTATCCCACAAGACAGCATCCTGGAAGCTCAATACTCATAATTACCTTCAAACCCAGCAGAACTCCACTGGTACCCCTTGGAAATGACACAGGATCAACAAAGTGTGAAACAGACACTGTCTTCTGCCTGGACCCTGCACTCAGAAGGAGCTTTCTTTTTTTTTTTTTAATCATCTCCATGTTTTAGTTTTAAGTGACAAATAAAAAAAAATACTATGGCTGCACTTAATGGTGCTGTTTAAAATACAGCAGTTTGACATTCAGAAACTTCAGGTTGACTGGGAAGTGAATTAATGCTAACATCCACTTATACTGTCTATGGAAAAGCTATAGAGGTGTTGAAAAAATATATTTCACTTAATTATCTGTTTAAGAAGCTCCCTTGGTATGCCAGCTCTACAAAACCAACAGCACCACAGTTAAATCTAGGTGTGATGCTAGATGATTAGACTATCCAGATGATAGTCTAATCCTATTTCACATACTTTATTTTTACTGTACCACTAAGAAACGAAAATCATCAGGAATAATTCTTCATGTCAACAGCTCCTGTGCAAATGCACAAGGTGCTATGGGAAACTGGCATGACCAAGAATTCAGCACACTCAGAAAAGCAGAGTTGAGTCTGCAGTCCCTGCTCTGAAGATCCCCACCAGTGTAAACCTGCAAAAGAAAATCTTGTGTCCCCACCCCCAACATGGAATTTACACGTGAGAAGCTCAGTTTTACCTCAGAGTTTAAATTACAAGCGTTCAGTCACTGTTGGGTAAGGAAGAACAATGCAGAAAAGCTGAAGTCCCTGAGGACCCCATGGCAGATGAAGGCATGGACCCTTTGAAATTAGGAGTTACAACTCTCTTTTTTGAGAAAAAAAAACAATTCCCTTTGAGAGTTCAGAGACAGAGCTTAATTTATGTGTTTTGGGAGGTTGTCTCTCTCAATTAATTATGGCATGAGCCAAGGGAAATGTAAATACCTGAAATAAATAGCAGGATGACATTCACACCCTTCAGTGAAGATTTTTATCAGTTTCATTCTCTCCCTCGAGGGGGGGGGGACGATTGACAAAAATCTTACAGGTAGATTGTTGACAAATCACAGCTTTCTGCCTTAGCTCTCTAAGAAGGTAATTTCTTCAGATGTCTCCCTTGCTTTAGTTTGTTTTTATTTCCCGATCTTTTTACTTCTTCTGAACATCATTTCTGCTTTAAATTCTTATTTAAGAAAGACCATTTCTGAGGGGAAAGCACTGGCATTTTCCACCCTAGCTCTATTTGTCATGCTAAAAGTTGGAAGGATGATGACAAATTTTGGAAAAAGGGAGATTGCAGTAGACTAAAAGGCCAATCAGAGGAGATAAAAGACAAATTTGTGTTACAGGCATTGTGTTGCAGTGCATCAGCACTTGGATTCCCCTTTGACCTCTTATCACTAACCCCGAACTCACAGCTTATTTCCTGCTGTAAAAGAAGGAGAAACAATTACTCCCTTTCTAAACTACCTTATTGGAGTGGAGAGAATGGTATCTTGCTACTGTTTGTGAAGTGCTAAAGGAAAAAAACACAAGCAGTGCAGAAAATAAGTGCAAAGGATGGGCTTGCCAAAACTGAGAGGCTGAAGAGCCAGTCCTCCATCTGACAGGCAAGAAATAACTCCTCACTCAGGAGAGTCTCTGGAGATGGACATAGCTGATAAAGTGAGAGAGATCTCCTGGCTGAGGGAAACTAAGAAGGAAAAACTATCCTAATAAAGGTGCTTGTGGGTAAACAGGAGGCTGAAGAATTGAAACTTCTACAGATCGAGCCAGCCCAGAGTCCCCCCAGGGTTTTTCTGGGCAAATTGCTTTTGTAACAATTGAGAAAAGGCTTTTTGTTGTGGGAAAACAACTGTGCATGCACACAGTAGATGTGCCATTTGTCTCCTTGAAGCAGTTTTGCCTCATACTCTGACAAACAGAAGTTTTGATGCCAGTTCTATGGTGACCTTGCCATCAACTTTGACAATGCCAGAAGCCCAGCCCAGCCCAGAGCCCTGGCCCTACACGGGGGCCACGCTGCTGCTGCACCTGCCAAGCTCTGAGGAAACACAGGAGAAGACCTCTGGAAAACTCCCAGCCAACTACAACTACACATTGATGTCAGAGGTAGGAAATATTAATGACAGTGGTTTATCATCTCTGCCCAGCACCTACAGCTCAGGGTAGTCTACTGGTCACAACTCAGTGGAGTGTAGGTTTAATCCTGGGAGGATGAGCTGCAGCCTTCCCTCCTCAAACAGAGCTGCCAAAGTCACTGAAAGTCAGGAGTTTGTGAGTCACCACATGCACAGCCCCCTCATGGCATCCACATTTTTGTATCAAAGGAACACATTAAAAATTACAGGCTGAATATACTTTGCTAAAATAATATCAAGATTCAGGGCAAAATTTCCTCCCAATTTATCAACCCTCCCTCCTGCAAGAATTTGAGCCTTACCCCATAGGGATTACAGCAAGCACAAGGGAAAACTCTGCTTAAAGCATGAGGAGCTCATTATTCAGAGAAGGACCTCAAGATTAGCTCTATCACTTCTGCTGCAGATTTATCACATATAAAGCACACAGTTTGTACATTCTTCTTCTAATCAGCTATGTACTGTAGGTGCATTTCCACAAAAAAAACCCCAACAAAACCGAAAACAAACCCCTTATTTTAGCCAATATATATTCATAGTTCCTTTGTTTGGATACATTCAATGCTCAAGTCAGCAGGTATTTTATTTTTGTGGGGGAAAAGGAAAAAAAAGGAGAGTTGAGAAAGAAATAGAAAAAAATGCACGCATATAAAATGAGCTATTTATATGTATTTCGGATGAATTGTGTTCTACTCTTTGCACTCTGATCCTGGCTATGAAAAAATACTGGGGGGATGGTGCCTGTAAAATTTTGAAAGTTTCAAGGACAACAGGTCTACATATGTACTTTATTATGGATTGCCTCATGCTTTTCTGAACCTTTTTTCACCACTTATATATCAGTGTTTATTTCCTGTGTGTAGGTGATAAATTTCTCTGTGTGGGATGGTACTGGTTTTTTGTTTATACAGAAATTCTGAAGCTAACTGGTGCCATTGAGTGCTATTGGAATGCAGCTAACAGTAAAACATTGTGAGATATTTATTGCAATTGCACTGATACAGAGGATCTGTCTCTGGGGATTAAACCACAGCTGTTTTGGTAATCCATACACACACATATGGGGGTGTATAGATATACTGCATATCCATGGTGTATAGATATACTGCATATCCATGTGTACAAACACTGTTAATGAACACTCATTTTTTAACTAGGTACAATCACACAAGATCAATCCCAATACATAAAATAATGAAGCTGTTACAAAAACCCAACAGGATAATCACCAAAATTCCAAATTTTTTGGTGAAGGATTTCTGTTTAGGGTGAATGTAAGTCGATGTCCTTTGCTTGGACAGAGGGGTCAGGATTGGAGCAGCTTTCTGACATCACTCATGGTTTAGCTATTTCACAGAACATCTTTACTTGCAGTCTTGGAATAGGCTCTGTACAGAACCTTGACTAATCCACTGCTGAGTGGATTAAACGCTAGACTCCAGCCTAATGCCCTTCTCAAGGGAATACATTAATTCAGGAGCAAACAGGATTAGACCCCGTGCATTTGCCTTACCTTTACAGTGCAGGAGAAAATGCCTGTTCATGGGGCTGAACTTTGCACTGAAATATGTGCACTGGTCCTTCAGGAAGTTACAGGAGAGACACTGACGGTTCAGTGACCCCACTGTTGATACACTGGGGGGAAGAAAATGATCAGAAACATTTTACATTGGAATAAAATAAAGTAAAACAAGAATTAGCTCATCAGAGTGACAGACTTTGTTTTAGCCCCCAAACTTGCCAAAATACCACTGACTCCGTTTATGCCTGGGGCAAACAATTTCCAGATGACTCACTGGGCTGCTGTTCTGTAAACTGGGCAATGTGGGCAGGATCCAAAAGCTGCCCAAAGCACCACTGGCACTGCAATAACTCACAGTGCTGGGGTATAACATTAGCAATCAGTAGGAAACCATGAAAACCTCATTAACCCCAGATTTAAGCACTGAGAATGAGGTGCTTTGCCCATAAACTTTAAGTTACTTAACCCTATGAATATTTTTATTTAGAAAACTTTGATTACTTTTAAAACACAGTCATGTTAAATGCTTGTATTCAGGTTTAACTTTTTAGATTCTTATAAAGGGCTAGTGAAGACATATGTGGTAAAAACATTTTGTGTTACAAACTTTTCCATTATTTAGAAAATGGCAATTTTAACTTTGAAAAGCTGTAGTTTTTTCCCTATTACTGCTCAAGCATACTAATTTTTACACAATATAAATGATTACCCAAGCACCATAGCACTTATGGCTTGGAAGCTGGTAACACAGGCCCTTGTACCTCTTACCTGTGCAGCTGCCTTCCTCTTGGGGACTCTTCAGTGCTTAAGAAATAGCTGTGCCCAAAAGAGGAAAAAAGTTAAACTCAGTTTGGTAAACTGTCTGATTTGGGTAGTCTTTAGAGAAGTGAGAGACACCATAAGTAACATTTTTTAAAAATTGACAGACATCCATGAAGATCAAATAGTTATATATAAACTTAAGTTTCAGTATTAAGCCTAAATCCACTACACGGATTAGTTATTTCAGAAGCCATAAAATCTCCTGTTAAAACAGTGAGGAGCACAGGATTTCATGGTTTTAATTCCTGTCATGCCCAGGAGCTCCAGTAGCCACCAGGGCACCTCGCTGCATATTAAAAATACAGAAGAGCAAGTTTCTGCTTCACTCCAAGAGTTTGCATTATAAATCCAAGTAGTAGATAAAGGTCACAATGAAATGTGATATATTACAGCAAGTCTTACGAGATCTGAAAGCCTTTCTGAGCTGTAAACCAACTTTTTCTTCCACCTACTTTGCACAGGTGGAAAGAGACTTTGCAAGAACACCAATTCCAGCCCTTGGTGTTTCCCTGATGAGATCCCCACAAAGTTTCTGCTTGATGGGAGCAGAAGGAGAGCAAAGGAATGCCCTCAAGTGGCTGAGACAGCCCATGTGACATCTGTCACCTCTGCAGCCTGAGGGCATCCAGACCTCAATTTTACCCCTGGGCCCTGCAGAAGTACCAGGAAATTCTCTATGGAAATATTTTAAAACCCATAGAAGGACTTGTCAATAAAGGGTTTTCTTTATCAGTGGAAAAAATGGAACTTAATGTAGCCTCAAAAAGTTCTTGTTGCAATATCACTTATTTTAAAGCAAATGAGAATTAGATATGTTTGCGTATTTTTTGCCATGGATACATAAAATTCAAAATTAAGCAAGATCCAGTAAAGTCAGGTGAAGCCTTCACATATTTTGTGTTAGTTCTAAAGTCCTCCCAAAGCACCAAATATGTGCTGCATTTCCTTCCACTCTGTCACTAAGATGGGATGTGGAAAGATTTCTCTGTGAGTGAGCTGGGTAAGAGTCAGGAGTTCTGACAGTCTCTACAAATAATTTGAATTTATGAAGTTGGATCAGATCCCCAAAACTCTGAGACCTCATGAAGTAAAGGTGTGATATTTTATCAAGCACTAAAAATTTACTATCACTTTTATCTGGATACCAGGAAAGAAGCTACCAAAATGTTATTACTGCTGCACTGAGTGTTGACTCCTTTTACTCAAAAAAATACAGTCAAGTGCTAGCATGGTGTGATTCTTTCCCTCTGCATAAAAAAAGCATTCAGGAAAATAATGGCAGGTGAATTTTCTTACAACTGCACCTTCTGTACTCAGGTGTGTCAAAGTTAGGGTAATGCTCAAAAATGAAGGAAATATTGTTCTTTAATTTTGAGTTAAATGGATTCAACTTTAATAACTTGAATATTTTTATTAAAAGAGAATAGTGCTTACATCTTTTGAGTATTTTCATCATATGCCAGGATTTTGATAACTTCCCAGTTCCCTGATGTCAGGTGTCTCACACTGATTTGTTCACTTTTAGCCTGGAGAGAGATGGAAAACATTAACTTTCACCTTGCTACATTTTCCTTTGCCTAGCAGGATTGCCTGCACATGTCATTACTGATTAAAGCTTTTTAAACTTTAATATGCAACATAACATCTTTAAACCACAAACCTCACATTCTGACAAGCCTGAACTTCACTTACCCTTTCCCTCCCATCTACAAGCCTTTCAACATAATTAAAATAATCTTGGTTTTCAGCACAATTTTTCTTTCAGTTGCTCCTATGTCAACAAATAACAGAAGTCAGGATGCAACGCAGGTAAAACCAATTTTTGGCTGGAAGTTGCAGCAGACTCCTCATCAGACATGGGTTAAAAACAATACCTGAAGTGAGAAGCTCATCTGAGGGTATTTCTTGGTGCAAAAAGAAAAACCATGGCACAGGCTACTGAAGATTAAAACTTCAACCCTCACAGCCTGAACATACTCCCCTTGTGGATTTTTCAATGTTAGGGTTACTATGCTCGGCCTGGATACACAAAATCTTAGTTTTCAAATTCAAGACAAATTTTCTAAAGACAAGGGGTGATATTTCACAGGTGATATACTCAGTGGTTACAATGCCTACAAAAAGTCATAAAGGCAAAAAGATTGGCCTTGTTTTTTTATTGTATTTTTTATTTGTATTTCTGAACTGTGCCCTGAGCTCCACATCAACAGCAGAAATAACCAAAAAGAAGCACGTGCTCAAGGATACCCCGTAAGACACGTTGGGAGCTGGCAAGGCAGAACCAAGTCCCTTAGAACTGATCTGATTTCTAACAAATCCACAAGAATCAAGTAGGAACTCCATGACAAGCCTTTCCAAATGAAATCAGGATATTGTGCAGGGTGCTGTACATATGTTTATGATGGGGACTCCCTGTTCAGGAAGATTCTGATATTCAGTGCTGTCTCTGGGAATGGTTAAAACACATATAAGTGATTTATTGTAAGGGACTATTTCTTCTCTAGAGAGAGAGAAGCAGCAACTATTGAAAGAGATATTTAAATATTAAGATCACAGAATCTAACAAGAAACAGCAATAAAAAGCCCAGCCAAGCGTTAATAAACATGGTTATTTTTCAAGGTTACAGCTATAATACATAATTTATGAAGCTTGCAGGAAGTTATTGCCTTGATCCATTAAAGTTACTTTATAATTCTTATTTTGTGGTTGGAAAAAAAAGACTTTCTAGAGTTGCAAAACTCCATGAAAGAAATGTCTAGACACATAAGACATGATTCAATCCCATTTTGAGATTAGCTTCTTTTAAATATTTCATAAATTACTAAAAGCATTTGAAAACAATAACCTGCACATCCAGCCCTCTACAATCAGACAGTAAATAATCTATGATAGACAGTAACCTTTTAGACAGTCACTTCTCCCTGCATAAAGATTTAATTAGGTGCCTCTGCTAACGTGCTTTGTGTCATTGACACATGCTTTTCTGAAGTGCAGTCACAGAAATGGAATAAGAAAGGACAGCATGTGTTGTAAGATTGAGAAATCAGTGTCAGTGAATAAATTAAAGTGAGCCATTAAAATGTGCTTCTTTATCCCTGCAAGTCCACACTGGTTCTGTGTTTCAATTTTCCAGCACACAAAGGCTGATTTCTGCCACTGGGCTGATGTCTCTGCTGAGTGGCACCAGAGTAGGAATGTGCCAAATTCCAGAGTTACCCTTTTCCATCACGGAAGAGCTGTGACCATCTGGGTTCTGGTGATCTGCTGACTGCTTTCAATTCTGCAGGGCACCTGCTGAATTGCTGAGCTGCTGTGGCTCTCACAAGGTGTGACAAACATCCAATGTGACAAAAGGCTTTATGTGCAACGGTTAATATACTTTTTATGCCTCTATGTTTGCTTTGGAAATAATGGACAATCAGATTAATGCAGTGTGTAAAACACATCATATAAACATATTTCCTGCCCTTTACTGCTCTGTATCAGCCCCATTACCATGCAGAATGTTGCTTACTGATGAGTAATGGCTGATACATGGGATATCACATTTCCTTTTTCTCAGGAGCAGCTACATGCTTAAAGCCAAATTTGTCATTGGTGATACCATTCAGATTTGTTTATTCATGCTGATGGCAGGCAAAATAGAAGTATTTTTCAGTTTTGGAGCTGTGCAGTACTCAGAGCACTAATTCTGCCTAAAAGGGACAAAATTCTGAAATGCAAGCTTGACTTTAAACATTATTCTTCTGGAATTAAAAGATGTGTTTAAAGTAGGCATGTATTTAATTACCTTACTGAATAGGAGTGGGCTTAATCTCTGCTTAAATATTTTCCTGAATTAGGATCAAGTTTCTGGGCTTTTTAGTAGCAAGAAGTGTCAGAGCCTACAAGGTCATGGCAAATCTGATTGTACCTGTAACATCCTTGGGAATGTTGCAAGTGAACTTTCAGCTCTAGATCATTATTATTTCATGTATTTTAAAGGTACTTATTCATACTGGAAAAGATACCAAAATAAGACTTGATTGACTAAATGGTTTTGCTCTGGTGTGAATTTTTATGTGGTTATTATGTCAATACACCTTTACAGACTGTCATCTGAGTTACTGTTTTCTTTAGGAAATAGAATTTGACATGTCTGTGATCCCTTTTATCTTCACTGACTCTTTCTTGATATATTTACTCTAGTGAATGGGTCTCTTTGTTCTTGTTTCTTCAGGTTAAATTTACACTGAAGCTCTTTTGTTCTTGTTCAGTCTGCAGTACACTGTGAACATATTTCAGACTTAATAATGTTCATACCAGAACACTGTCATAAAGGCAGATAACAGAGCTGCCTGGCACAAATCTGCTATTTTGATGTTTTGGGTACCTTGGTAATCCCTCCTATGTCATGTGGCTCTGCTAAAGCACCTGGATTAATGCTCTGATGATTTAAATAGATGCCTTGGAGTGCTCCATTCCAGGGCATAATTTCCTTTATTAGTTCATCACAACTTCATACCGGTGACCTTCAAAGTCACACTGCAAATTTATCTTCTTTCAGATTCTTCTTTGGAGAAAGTAATGACCCTGGGAAATGGAAGCTGCTGAAAAGGGTTGCAAAGGGTAATAAAAGTGTCCAAACTTTCACACCAATTTTAAGTTTGGGTATTGCCTCCCTTTACTGTTCCATGCAAGAGCAGATTCTGAATAGACATTTAAAATTATTTATTATTTTAAAATATGCATGTATAGTGTATACAGAGAGAGTAAAAATAGTGTTTTTTCTGGGAGAAGTTATAAATATGTGGCGCTGCACTGAGGGACAGCCTGGACAGGACAAATGACCACAACACAAGTGTTCTGATTAAAGGGAAGTTCAGGCTTTTTCCTGGGCCATGTTCTCAGTAAAAGTCCCAGATAACCAGCAGGACATCAAAAGCAGCCTGATCAGAGCCTTACCTGCACCATGAACATGGCAATGTGGTGAAACTCTCCCCGGCCACCCTGCTTCACTGGCACTGTCATGAAGAACTTGCTGCCATCCTTGGAGAAGACAGGTTCTTCATTCTGTAAATGTAGCATTGTGTTAGTCTGGCACACTTCTCAGTACACTTCTGAACAAAAGATCAGCCTAAGCATTTTGTCTCCTCGGTTTTAGTTGCTGTGTTCAGAAGTTATTTGGAGAAAACATCCTTAGGTTTTAAGTATATTCTACAATGTTTAACAAAACTGTGGTGGCTAAAGCTGAATACAGTTCATGCCATGTGCAATCCTGTCCTAAAGCAGGGGTTACAGCCCTTGCAGAACTCCCCCTCACAATGAAAGCTCTGCTAATCTCATTCCTAATGCAGGGGGACTTTCCAGAACACTGTCCTGTACAGATATACAAATAATGACAGAGATAACTCCTACTGGTGAGGAGGAGAACAAAATTTTCAATGGCTTGGACTCACTAAGTACATGTTTAACGCCCACTGATTTTGATAAAGTTGTATGGAAAAAATAAGCACATTGAAGTGATGCTCTGAATCAGGGTTTTACCACAAATTGATGTGATACCATCTCTCCATGTCTAACTTTGCACAGAAATATTAAAGGGAAATGGCTTGCTATAAAAGCATAGGTTTTTTTTTGTTAAAATGATTTCTCATTTGCACATTGCAAAATGAAGCCTGAAATGTAGTTTAAATAGAATGTGTTTCATCCAGTTATTGGGCAGTTCTTCTGGAGCTATGAAAGTGGAATAATTGGCTGACATATTAGTTAAACATATTGTTCTGGGTATGAATTTAGAAATATTTTACTTTCTCATTCCAATTATAGCCCATATGACCTCTAATCTTTGAACTCCTTCTGCTTTAATTTGGTAAGATCATTTTTAAATCAGAAACAAATCATGGTAAGTAGGACATGCCTGGAATGGGATTCATCTGGTCTGTCTTCCACCATTCCAGACTTAGGCAGTTAATCAGCTGTTCATCTAAATACTCACTGAACTGAATCCAGACAGAGCAGAAACTGAAGGGAATATTGCCTCCAAAACCCTCACAGGTGTCTCAGGATTTTATTAGCTTATAAAATAACACAGTTAAATAAAAATGACAATGAAGCAATTACACATTATGCACCCAGAAATACCATTTATACTGTACCTGTTTAGGAAGCCACAGGTCTGACTGCATTTCATATTTCTAAAAGGAAAAAAAAAAAAGGAAAAAATGGCTTTTATGGAATAGCTATAGATAAAAAATATTTCCCACATTCAGCAAGAGGTCTCTAGCTATTTCATGGAATTTTTTTCTACTGTGTTACAATCTCCTCATCTCTTTGCTGGCCCTTGTGTTGAAACAAATTATAATTTAATTACAAAGTCAGCTGCTTTATTCAGAGTTTTTGGTAGAACACCACAGGGGAACAAAGAATGCCATTTCAGTCCTTTCTGATTAGCTATCAAGAAGCTTTACACAGGCAGTTCTATTTGTTTTTTACCTCTAGGCATCATCTGACAACTGGATATTTTAGGTCCTTCATCAACACTGGGCAAACAGCCAGCATCAAGCTCAAATTGTGAGACCTTTGCAAATCACAGTCCCATGCTTTCAGGGGTTGTAGTGTGGCATTAAGTGATGAGAAAAGAAAATAAAAACAAATTATTGGGTTTTATTGTTCGTACTCACATCATGCCATCTGAAAAAAAAAACCCAAAACAACCAAAAATCACGCACATATTGTTGGAAAAAATACATAATATACATCAACTGCTGCAAATTGTCATAGTCACAGTGAAGTAATGAAAATGTATTAGCTACAGAAGAATCTCTATGTATATGGCCTGAAAAATGAAAATCTGTAGCTATTGCAGCAGCTGGTTTTTACATTCCTTTTTGAAACTGAGGATGTGTGCAACATTCTAGGGAGAAAAAAAAGGGTTTACAGCTGAAATGAAATGGTTTGATACAATGCTAAATTCTCACAATATTTAGCCTTTCCTCATCCATTTGTGATTTCAAGAGCATCACCTCATCCCACAGGGTGCAGTGTAGGAACCCTCCAGGCTGAGCCAGGCTTGGGCTGTGCTCACAGCAGTGAGTGCATCACTATCCTTCCTCACCCCCCTTAAAACGTCCTTTGCTGCACTGGAAGTGTTATGGAGTGGGACTTCTCAGTCTCTCTCTCACATTATGTCCTGGATTACAGCTCCCTGGATACCTACTTCAAACAAGCCCAATTGACCTTGGAACTCATAAAGGTTTCCCTCTCAGAAGCAGCTGCTCACAGTGGTTCAGGATCAACCTTCTTAATAAAAAGACAAAAGGCTGACAGGAAACAGGTGAAAAGCAACCAAATCTCCATGGTCACAATCTTAATCCATATTTTGGGGATTTATTCTTAGTTTCTGAGTGAGGAAAAGCGCCCTTCAGCATGCAGCAAAAGAAGCAGACGAGCTTGGAAATGATCTGTAACACTTCAGTATGACTGAGTTCAGTAGCAGACACTGATGAGAGCCTTTTGACTCAGGGGCCAACATTAATCACTCATAACCATTTGCACTGCCAAATTACACCCTCTGCTTTGGAGCATCTGTTGGTACTGATATCAGCATGTATAGAAAATATTTGTACTTTTAGCTGGTTCTGGGAAGAGATTGTGACTCAGAATGGGAAAGCAGCCAAGTGTATTCAAGAAGCAAGATTGACTGTGAAAATGGGGAGATGTAATGCACGAGTGTCAGAAGTCAAAGTCTGGGTCCAGGGGTGGAATGTGTCTGGATTCAAAGAGAAAAATGTCTTTCAGATTGGCTTACATTCAAAAATGAAATATCCCTGTTGCCTTTCAATTTTTTTTTTTCTAAAGTCATTTAATTCTGCCATCAAATTTGAAGGAATTATAAGAATTTTGCACCTTTCCTTAAGTGAATGTAAGCTGTGAGAAACAGAAAGACCTGAAACGAAACTCTGCAGGGGGAGAGAGGAGAAACCAGCCAGCTGAAAATATCTGTCAGAGGACAAGCTTGTCATGGCTCTAGCTATATCCCAAGTACATCATGTTCAGCAACTGCAGCTCCCACTGAAGCTAATGAATGAACAAAGCTCAGTAATTCTGAAAATGTCACTCAAAGTTGCTAATTGCATGAAATCATTTCACCACATTCGGAATTTTCTCACATCCATTTCCTCCCTGTTGACTAATTATATTCAGCTTGCAACTACTGCATCTGCAAACTGATTTCCAAATATCTTTTTCTGAATATGAAAACAAAATGCAGAAGAAACCTTGAAAAGAGACCTTGGGAAAAAAACCAAAAACACAAACAACTTACCCTGGTACAAGCTCCAGTTGTGGTTTCACAAACTGTGAGGATGGAGATATTCTGAGCTCTGTTTAACCATCTCACCACAGCCTTGGTGTTGCTTACCCATTTCACCATGGTGATATAATATTCCCTAAGCAAAACATTTGGAAACACAATGTTCAGATCACTGATATTTCAGATTAGATTAAAAAAAAAAAAAAAAAAACCACAAACATATATACAGTTCCTTCAAATGCTGAATTTGTACTGCATGACAGTGCCAGCACTGAGGGATGAGGAAAATAACCCCATCTGTGCTCCTACAAGTGGGATGGCTCAGTCCTTCACTGTGATGTTCCCCTGGGAAGTTTTTGCATCTATACACAAACTTTACCAGCTGTGAAACATATGCTTGTACATACACATGAACTGTGTGCTTTCCAGCCAGCTTAGAAACTGAATTCCAACAGAAGCCAGTATTTTCCTACAACAAATACCTTCACAAGATGCCCATTTTTGCAAAAGAATCCAGTCCTACTGCCAAAGAAACAAAAAAGTTCTGTAATATCAGAGTGCAGCTGGAGCCCACTTCAAAATCATAAAAGAACAAGTATTTTATAGGGGGACTTCTGGATAAAAGGGAAATCCCTCTCATTATCAGTGTGTTCCTGTTTGTTTTAAGAAATAGCACATAATATCAGCCAAATTGTTTGTCCCTCAACAGCCCTGGCTGAGCACATGAGGCTTCCTGGGCTCGTGGTATGGAGGATTTGCCTCCCTCCTCCCAAAATCCTGCTGGGCTGTGAGGCTGGGGATGTTAGGAGCAGACCTGTTGCAGTCTGTCATCCCAGCCCAGCTCTTCCCTTCTCCCCTGGTGGCAGCTGGCAGCTCTCACAGCCCAGCTGAGTTCTGTGCAACAGCAGAGTGAGCTTGTCTGGAAAAATCTCAGACCCCCTTTAAAGCAAGGGGCTTAGCTCGAATATAATTAGGCTTTTAATCTGTTACTGATAGAGATCTCATTACTCTTTGACAATAGGCTTTTAATTATACATTCTAAAGCCTCCTCACTAGATCAAAGATGCTGAGCAGCAGCAGCAGCAAAGCTGCACACAGCAGAGGCAGGAGATAGGAGGTCACTGAGGCTTTACCCAGCCCCAGCCTGGTGCTGTTTGCAGAACACACCTGAACAACCCAGCACGCCCAGATTCCTTTGGCTTTCATATTTGACTTCATGTAAAACTGGTATTTTCACAAGTGGATACCAGAATGATAAAGAGAAATGGGGACTTCAAGTGTATCAAGTGTATTCCAAGTCTAGTATCTACCTCTTCTTTTTTTTCTTTTTTTTTCTTTAACAAGTGTTGAATCTTACTGAGAGGCAAAAATGCATGCCACAAGTAAAACAAGATTTACCACAACACCAGGTGACACAACAAGGAAAGCAATCAGTTTGTGTCTCCAAGCTTCTCAGGCTCTTTTGCAACTGATCTATTGTACACCCATCAAGCTTCCCCACAACCCCCCTTTTAAAAGGAGGACTGATTGCATTCTGGACAAAGGACTGAAGCAAAATATTAAATCATGTTTTTCACTGAAGAAAACATAAATGTACACATGAAATGGAAACACCAAGGGGGAAACAGCAATTGCATGAAATACAACTCTGTATCTGAAGGAAGGCTTTCAATCTTTTTGTGGCATTAACAGTGCATAGTTGGTGGTAAATTTTTCTACAGAATAAAACTTTCAGGAGTAAAATTCACAAGTTTTATTGCTATCTTTATATCAGAATAACCTGATAATTTGGGAAATAGTACCAAGGACCTTTACAGGATCCCTAAAAGAAGAAAATAAATTTTTCATTGCATTTATTCATTGAATTTTTCATTGTATTTATTCAATCTTACATCAAGTTCCCAGATGCCCTAAAAATCATGGAAACAGTTTTATGTCTTCAAGGGTCCTGCACCAGGACCCCTTCCCCTTCCCTTCCCTTCCCTTCCCTTCCCTTCCCTTCCCTTCCCTTCCCTTCCCTTCCCTTCCCTTCCCTTCCCTTCCCTTCCCTTCCCTTCCCATTTTTATGGTTTTCCAGTGTAGGAGTGAATCTCTCCATAACAGCAGCTGGTTATGAGCTGTATAATACTTATTTCTAAAATGTTCCTGCCCTGAAGGATCCTTAAAACTATATGTGATAATGAACTATTCCATTTAATTCTGAAAGACTGCCATGACCTATTTACTAATAACTGACTTCATAAAGAAAGGGTTAGAAATGCACTGAAATAAACTGACTGCTAAAGGTAGTTACTACTTTTACCAAAAAAGCTCATACTTTATTAAAAAAAAAACCAACTCCCTACCATTACAAACTTCAACGACTTCCACTCTAGAAAAGCCTGTTTAAAGTACATTTCTCATACTTCTATAAATATTGATACATGGGTTGATGACCAGTGTGAAGACTGCTACTGAAATCCCGAGTCAGATGCACAATTTACAGTAAAACTGGCTCACAATTACACAATCTAAGTTTTACAGCATGGAAATTATACCTTAAGAGTTAAAATGAAGAAGAAACAAACTTTTTTTCCCCAGGTTTAAATAGGTTTACTCAGTTTTCTCATGGACTAGCAAACCAGAATTTTAAATATGAATATTATTTCAATTGAAAAACAACAATAGGTTTATCAAGAACTGGCAAAGATGCTCCAGAGATTTGGCTTCAGCTTCAAGAAGCCAAAAAAGATGTAAAGATACTAACATTCATATTTGAGCCTACTACTACTTTGCATCTGCTGAGGAGGCAGAATGAATCTGAAAAACATGGAGTGAAACCATAACATCTGAACAACATTTACAGGATTATTTTCTTCTTGGGGATTTACACATTGCTTCCTCTCTTAGCTTCTTTGCACCTTCTGACACTTAAAGTTCAACTTTAATGCCATTAAGGAGAGTGAAGATGCTGATCTTGATGGCAAGAAATCTCTTTCAGATCTTACAGCACTGCTTGAATTAATGAAGGGTTAGCAAGCAGCAGGAGATTTTATTATGTTTTTCTGTAGTGGCCCATCAGTAGAAAGAAAATACTTCAAAATGCTCAACTCATTCAAAATAATTTCCTAACACAATCAGTAAGCATTCCAGCTGACACCAATAATTGTAAGGCATAATTCACCATTAAATTATTCCTGCAATAAATTGGAGCACCTCAATTTATGTGGAAGAGAGCTACACCAGCCTAAGATTGTTTGTAAAGGTTGTGAATAAGTGGCCACTGTTAACAGCCTGATAGCTTTGGGAACAATTACCATAAAACATTTGCGGATTTGAAGGAACTGGAAAAACATATGCAGAGGTGGGGTTTTTTATCACAATGTTCAGCCACAGGGACTGAGACCAAGCAAATTCTAGTGAAAGACAGGTGTACTGATGTAAAAGAGCAATGATTAAGAGACAAGTTAGTTTAAATCAAACAAGAGTTTCAAAACAATGAAATTATATACCTTGACTTAAAGCTGTCAGGTGGCATCAGTTCCAGGGTATGTGCTGGTCCATACAGATTAACTACAAAGAGCTTTACTGTGGGGTTTGTTTGACCTGCCTTTGGAAAAGAAAAAATAAATATGAGTTTTAGAGGCACTGAATCAGTGACAGCTAAGCAGACTCACTTGTTAACATAATTCAGTATCTTTATAATAATTAAAAGTTATTATTCAAGTATCTTAAATCTGAAAAATTAATTTCTCAGCCATAGGAATCACAGAGATAAAAATATGAAGTGTTGAGTGATTCTCTCACCACCCTTTACTGAGGGCAGACCTTCCTGTGCAGAGCAAGTGAGCAGCACTAGGAGTGGCTTTGCCCAGTTCAGTAAAGTCAGCTGCCAAAACTCTGTCAGCTCCTAAATCTGCAGGTAAATCCAGCCTCCAGCAAAGACTTTTTCAGATGCTTTTATTCCTTCTTCTGAAAAGCTGCACTACCTTAATTTGGGACAGCATTCCTCCTCTCCCTCCTCTCTTTTCCTTTACTATTTTCCCTCAGTCCTCCTTCCCTTGTTTGTTGAGCTGAAAATCTCAATTTCTGGCCCTGATCAGGTGCCAGCTCCAAGGGAAAATGCTTCTTGTTGCTAAAGGGGAATAATAGCAGATATCCACTGGGAAGGGTCTGATAAATCTTGAGGATCTACAGGGAAGTGGGAAAGCTCCTTCTCCTGTATCATTACTAAGGGATCGTTACTAAGGGATGTTCTGAGATGAAGAGAAAGCACTGGAGATGGAAAACAAGGCTCTGAAGGGCTGCAAGGAGATGCTACTGGTCCCACATCCCTGTCCTAGATTTGCCATCACCAAGTTTCTGTTTCATATCTTAGGAATCACACAACATAACACCCTTGGGATACAAGGAATGAAATGTGTTACTCAGTGGGGCTGATTCCAGTTTAATACAGGAAGGAAAAGGTAAAACAATCACTGAATCTACAGATTTACCATAGTAAACAACATGGGTGTACATTTGGCTCCTCACAGGCTGACATACATCCACAAATTTCTTTTAGAAATTTAGCTTATCTCAAAGTCTGAATGCTGTATCCACTCACTTCTGAGTGGCATAGAGGCATTTGTGCATTTTTAACACTGCTAGGAAAAATAAAGTTTTAAAAAGTGACTTTTTTTTTTAAAGAATACAGTCTGTGTGTATGATGTACACAGACATGGATGAGCATGTTCCAGTGCTCACAAAAGCCTGTTTCATTTTATTTTTTAATCCTAGTTATGACTTTCTCTGATGGTTGCACTCTATAACAAAGACCAAATCTTTTTTGTAATCTCGGTTGCTCCACCACCAGCTTCATTACCAATTAATGATGTTTAACGAGTAGCTAGATTTGTATTAAATGGAGACATTAAATAAAGATAATGTTTTTTCATTAATGAGATTACTGAAGTAGTATTGTGTATCACTTTTATGCTGAATTGCTAATGAAATAGAATTACTCCTTTCTCATTTACCCAGCTGACTTAAAAATATTCCTTATTTTTTTCTTTGCTCTGTCACTCATGGCCTTTTGCCAATGCAAGTATATAAACTACTTCTAAAATTACTGTTGTTTCATTATTTCAGAGTATTATCTCATAGCACAAATATATTCTATTCATATAATGTATGTTATTGTTTCATAGCACCTGGTACAGTCTAACTGTTCAGCCATCAAGAATAAAGGTTCGTCACCTAAAAATAGTAGCAAGAATAGCAGGGAAACAGGAATATTTTCTAAAGCTCTCAATAAACTTCCCCTGAAATGCCAGAGCAGTACCATATAAATGCCAGAAAGGAACCCAGACACTTTGACACGGCACACAAGGGCTGGATTAACTGATCAGCTGCAAGATCAAAATAACAGATCTGGAGGCACCTCACCAGAAAATCCCCAGAAAATGAGAAGTGATTTCAGGCATTGCCCCCTGTTTCCAAAACAAATCTAAAAACCCTTCTCTAAATCTTCTAAAACACAGTGATAGTTCTAAATTTATTCTGTTTTCCCTTTTTGATGGCCATGACAATATGTTACCGTGGCTTATTTTACTCAATGCCAGCCTGTCACATTTATTAATAACAGCACAATCTGCTGAGATCTCTGTGTCTGTGAAGGAACCTGCCCTGTACTCTGCACACAGAGTGTCTGACTCCAGTACTGCTGGGGCTGCATCTTTTTCCTGTGCAGTCCTTCAAATGCAACAACCTTCTCTCTCAGGTGCTGGTTTCATTTTACCAAGCCAAATATCAGTGATGAAATTCCTTCAAATCAGATTCTCTGCTACCCCCTCACCTGACAGTTTCTTTTCAGCAAAAGGTGTTATAATCTACTGAAAAAACCTGTAATTATTACTTTGTGAAAAGCATCATGAACAAAATCAGGCTCTGTTACTGTCTGCAAACACTCTTTCCATGTGGGTGAATATTATCAGTGAACACTCATCTTACCTTGGGATATGGATACTGCCTTCCCTTTGGATACAGCCCTCCCGTGAAGCGGGGAATGACCATGTTGGGCACCAGGGAGTCATTGATGGTCAGGAAGGCCAATCTTTCCCCGTCTGGAGACCACCAGTGGGCAATGTGGGAATGAAGAAGTTCCTCTGCAAAACCAGATTTCCTTAAGGTCCATAAAAAACCTATCACATAGTGTCCAGCTTGTTCAGCTGGCACCAGGTTATTCTCCCCGTGCCAACTTGAAACGCTGTAATTTCAGTAATTTCAGATCATCCTGGGTTCAGTGGTTGGATAACATGGAATACTGAAGGACCAAGCTTTAAGCATTCTCCTCAAATGAATACTTCCACTGACATCAAGAAATCCATCTAAATGTGAAAGATGATTGTTACTGCATAGTTCTATTGCATTCCAATCCAATGTTTATTTAGATTTTAAATTGTTTGGACTATTTAATGGCTTTGGATTTTTTGGGTATTTTTCAGGATTGCCAATTTTGCTTTTCTCTTAATATAAAACTTCAGTATACTTGATTTCTCTGAGTTGTGGCACCTGATAACCTGCAGATTCTCACATAGTGACTTTATGTAATCATTTTTGGAGTGCAATATTTTAACTTCCTAGTCTCAGTCTAGTGGACAGCTTTAATTTTGAGACATTCAGTTTTTCTGGAGTGTTACTTTTTAAAAATCCAAACAACTTTTATTTTTACCCAAATTTTATTTGCTTTGCAAATGAATGCAATTCTCAAAAATTTCACTCAATGTTTTCTTACATTTATTTTCACTGTATTTCACAATGTTTGTATTTCACAAACAAACCAGAAACAACCACAGACACAACACCCAAACTCCTGGAACCCCAGTAAAGCAGCCCCTGAGCAGTTCCAAATTCACCCTGTACAGGTCTTCTGCTTCCACTTGTGAAAAGACTTAGAATTTTCATTATGTATTTAATACGTTGGTCTGCTTAGTAAGGGTTTTGTATTTAAATGTGAAGAATTTGGCTGGAAAACTAATTGAGAAGGGAAAAGGCCTGACTGCATACCTAATTTGAGAGCCTGCCTAACAAAACTACTTAAACTGTCAATAGAGACTCTCCAAGATGCTAATCGGATTCTGAGGGTTCTGAAGCAGCTTAATGGGTTGAATTATCTAAGGTTAGGTGAAATGAAGCTGGGACCTACATTCAAAGTCATATATTCTGGGTCATGCCTCTCTCCCTGGCTGGATAACTAAAACCTTTTACACATGGGAAGAACAGAGAACAAATGGTGAATATCAGATAGCAAAAATTCACAGCTGTGTTTGCTTTAAAATATTACTGTTTGCATTTAGACAAGGTTACTCACACAAAGAAAAGCTATTCCCAGATGCTTTGTACGGTAAAATGCTAATAAAAAACTCATGAAATGATAAAAGAAAACAAATGAGGTCAGAGGAAGAAGATTGAACTGGAAATCTCTCACCTTCACCTGGACAATATTCAGCCTGCTCAGCTTCTGATGCTGTTAAAAAGCTCTGCTGAAAGTGGATCAGTGCTCTATGTTAAAGGGAAAGGAGCAGTGTGTTCCTTCATGCCAACTGACAGAATTCCCTTTCACCCTGACTTCCATGGTGCCCATAGCTGAGAAGGGCTCACTGCCTGTCTGCAGCCCCCTCACAGCCCCACTGCACCCAGTGTGCCCTCTGTAAATCAGGAAATGCAACACCCACTTGGGACAGGGATTAAAAAACTCAGAAAATAATGAGCAAAGAAGGCTTCACTTAAAGAAGGCTTTAGGACATGCTTCATGAGGAAGGCTTTGGGATCATCTCCCACAACACTTCAGAAACAACTAGACAAATTTTACTTCTCCTGGTTGTGACTCTTATTAACTTCACTTTGTTTTAGCAAAAACCTGATACACTACATCAACTCCAATGAGCTCTATTTGCTTAAATTCTTCAATTTGCATGCTGTCGTGCTAGATTTTAAGATTAAGTGCATATAAAATGATATTCCATTTAAAAATGTTCTTTTTTTTTGAAACGTGCTGCCACATTAAAACATTTCAAAACACTTAATGGAAACCTTGGAGGTGGGTAATGATCAGATACAGGCTGAGGAATGCAAATTACCATTCTAACTTCAGAGTTCACTTGGGCAGAGATTTTAGAAAAAATAACCCAAGGTGAGCTGTTTGTCCATAACTACTGTAATGCCAAGAGGTGTGGACATACCATTTTTATGGTAAAGTTCCATCCTGTATGGCATTAACACCATTCCTAAAAAAAACTCTTCACACTAGAAACTCTAAACCTCAGGTAAACTGAGTATTTAACACCAAGCTATTTATTTACAGAATACGTGAGTCCCACAGAAAGAGTAACTGAAATGTGTATTAATTTTAAGCTGTTATACCAAGCTAGATAATTTGCTCCCCTTTAGTATTTTTTCCTTAAATTTATCATTATGTTAAAAGCATTTTGGGTGCAGTGAGAAACATTCTGTGGTACTGGCTGTAGAAGGCAGACTCAGCTATTCCCCACTCAAATTTGGGTGCCCTCTTCTATTGGGATGTTTTAACTGTAAATGGGTCATCACTGGTGTCCCTAAAAGCAGCAAACTGAGCCCTTCCCCTGGTCACTTTTCCATGCTACCAAGTGTTCATTTGCTACATTCTGGTTGGAAATTAATTCCTCTTTCTCAGAAAACACTGCTATATGCAAACCAGCAGCCAAGACAGAGAATGAACAGACACAAAGGCAATCTTGCAGGAAAATGAGAAGGGAAAGGAGCAAACCCAACCTCAGCATTTCCTGAAATGAACAGATTTGTGCTGTTGGGTCTCTACAAGGACCTTTCATCTGTTTTAATAAACACATATATTCGTCCAGCTTACCTTCATATAACCAGTCTGCAATTCCATTAAAAATAATTCCTTCTTTTCCTGAGGATGTCAGGCGCAATGAGCTGCTCTTTACATCAGGCTGGTAGTAGATGTTATTTTCAAATATATAAATCTGGATGAGGTAAGAGAGATGGAGAGAAAAAACAACATTTTGGTGGATATAAATGAATGTTCAGCAATGAATACATAATTTCCTCAGGCTCAGAACAGTCTAGAGAGTCATTCAGCAGGAGTTTCCACCAACATTGTCTTCATATTCCATTTTATTACAAATTTGGACAAACTAAGCAAACTTTTTAATACTTATGGCAAGCTAATCTTTTCTTTGAAATTGTCATTCCTGTTGAAATATTACTATTCTTGTTATAAAATATTATTACATTCCTCAAAATCATACAGGAGACAAGTTTTATAACAGCTCAATGGCTAAAGAAATTTTCATCTGGTTTTCTAACTGTGAAATGAGACACTTCTGCAAGGACATACAGCATAGTACATATATCAAAAATATAAGTTACAGCTTTATATCATGGTGTGAGAGCACACTGGAGAAGTAAAAACAAATAGCAGCCTGCAGTTAACTTTTCTCAGCTTGCTGACGACTTCTGGCTGGCACAGCAATATTTGACCTCAAGTGCATTATATAAATGCTTTTTATTTTTCAAGTCTGAGCTCCTCATCCTCCTCTTTCCTTCTTCACTGCCACTCATTAGCCTTGTCTGCTCTTCTTTCCCTGCTCACTTTCTTGCAAAGGGTATCAAGTTCACTCATTTTGTGAGGCTGAGCTCCAGGTTCCATGAGAAAGTGCAATAAATTACAATGGCCACGTGTGCACTTCACCAGCTCAACACAAAAATCAAAGTAACAGCAAGATTATGCACCACCTCAGTTCACACTGAGAAAATGCAGCTGACAGGACTAAAGAAGCCAAATGCCACAGAAGTTTTTGTTACACCATTTCAGCACTGTACAATGATATACAGTGTCTCAGGGAGTGCAACAGGAAGGAAATCTATTTCCACCAAAGACAATTTAAAAAGCCTGGTCATTTATCATTCCCCCATACTTCTATAATAAACGACTTATGGGAAAATACTAACCAAAGAGCAAAGTTTTATTATCACTATTACTGCTGTTCCCTTTACTTCTAAATTACCATCTGAAATAGATTTCCTTATGAGTCCCCAAACTAATGATTTTTAACAGTAGCCACTTCATGATTTCTGCTGCAGAAAGCAATAAAGCTGAGGTTTTTTCATACCATGAGCAAGGCAATGATTTTAACCATTCCTGGGTATCAGGAGTGACTTGGAAGTAAGTCCTTTGTGGTAAGAATTCAAAGCTCAGCAGTGAGCTCAAAACTGAGGCAAAAACAGTTGAACAATCCAAAATGTACTGAGCTTTGTATTGGTACAGAGAATTTCTGGGAAGCTGATGTATCACCCAACATCAACAGCAAAAGAAAACAATGATGAGAGAATGTTGGATGTATCAAGCTTTTAAAACAACATCAACAAGAACTTCCTGTAAATGTGTATTTCCACACTAAAAATGCACTCTTCTTTTCTAATGTAAAAGAAATGAATACAAGCAATAACAAGGCACAGTTCACTGTTTAAGCAAGAAAATCAAAATAATTTAGACAAGTATTTGTTATTTATGTCAGCTAAAACTATTGCTATCAGACTGCATTACAGATAGACTAAGTGGTGAACCACTCGAATGATTTTTGCTTCCTATGAAGAACTTTACAGCTGACAATCTCTTCTTATATAACCAGTAGCTTTCAAGAAGGTACAAAAAAAGCCTAATTGGACAAATGATTCTGTTTTATTTATTCTTCTTTAATGCAATTAAATCAATCTAATTAATTTTTGAAGGTCAGAAGCATAATTCTTGCTCCTCTCCCCCCTTTTCAGGCTATTTGTGTTTTTAATGGTGAAGGTATCCACACTGTCTTGTCTCTGCATTGAAAACTTTCATTTAAAGTGATCAGTGACAAAGTACAGGATTAAGAATTACTTGTTTTATGAATGAACTCTGAGGTTTTTAATCCTATTATTACTACTTAGCAGGTATTGCTAATTCCATTTGACAGATCTCAGATAAGTAAATATCTCTGAAGGATACTCACTGTTGTGCCACTGATTGTGGCTGCATCATCTTCACTCCTGACACATTTCATAAGGCAGCTTTGTCTCCATCCTCAACCAGTTTTCAGTCACTCTCTGAACATCCTCACACCCTTCTTAGTCTATTCTATCATCCAAAGTTTCCCTTCTTTCCTCATCACTCCTGACACATGTTCCTTCAACTTTGAAAGCTGCTCCAAACCCCAATTCTGTTCTTGAATGTACCTATTGGAACATTTTAAAGTTCTTGAAAAACTTCCAAGTCACACAGCAGCTCTCTCTCCCTAAAAAGCACTGAGTTCACTGATTACTTGAATTTAACATTAAAAAGGAAGAATTTATGTTTCTTTGCCAAACATTTACGAAATACAACCATTCACGTTCCTCAACACAACTGAACTGCACATAATGCATATGGATGATTTAGGGTTGGTGCTCTGCACTCACTGCCTGCAGCATTGCAGAAGATCAATATCCTCATGCCCATAAAAACATCTTAGAAAGATTCAACATTATGGTTAGTCATTTAATATCATCTGTCATACGGAATATTTGTTAAATTTTAGGAGGTTCCATTTTCCACAGGAAGCCCCTGGACTGTTTCCACTGACAGGAATTGCCTCTGCCCCCTTCCTGCAGTGCCAGAGCCTGATCTCTGCATTCCCCTCCATCCCTGGCCATGCCAAAGGGCTCTTCTGTAACTGTTTAACCCATTCACCTCTTGGAAATCAGGACTTGGGAGCTGAAGTGTTGATTTCTGCAGCAAAACAGGCAACAGAGGCACAACAGGAGTGAGAACATTACTGTGAAGGCTACTTAGCCATGGCCTGAGAGGCTTTCACTTCTCTCTCAGTGAATGCAGGCAGTGGGGATTCAATTAAGCACAAGTGCTTGGTGCAGCCACAGAGCCCAATCTCCCATCAGTTTGCAGCCAAGAAAGGCTTTTTTAAAAGGCAGACTCACTGTGAATTCTTCTTCCCAGTGTAATACTTCCATGATACGAATGTACCTTACACATAGCTCTAAAATACCGAAGTTTTAATAGATCACCCCTTGAAATTAATTCTGTTCACAAGACTGTGAGTAGGTCCTGCTTGTTTTTGTTTTGTTTGCACATACAACACCAGCCAGCAGCAAAAGGTGGAGTCAAATGTGAAGTGGCTTTCAGAGTAAAACAGACACTGATTTTATTTTATGTGAATTCTCAAGAGTCCACAAACTAAGAGCAGAAACTGAACTATTTCTCAGCTGAAACATGCAAAAAAATACCAGCCCCAGAGGAGAGGAAGTCCCTAAACGCCAAGCCCTCTCCTCCCTGCACAATACCCAAGTTCCTTTTCTTTGCTTCATATATTTTTCTCTTGCTTGCTCAATTTAAACATTGCCACCAATACTTTCTGATGAAACCTCCTCACAATTCTACTTTGTGCTACACCAAAACATATTTCCGATCTTTTTTGTCAAAAACCCAGAGACTCGATGAAAATTTTTATTTTTTAAGAGGCGGCTGCTCCTGCTGATTATTTGCAGTACAATAATACCTGGAAGCTGAATTTATGAGCCACAATTTGGTTTTCAAAATTGAGTGAAAGAAAGAGAAAGGGGCTGGGAGAGAACTCAAGACTGCGACTTTTCCTATAGGAGAAACTGAAACTCTCCAACACTGCATGGTGGATAACAAATCATGACCCTGGCATAAGAATAATTGATCAGAACAAACAAAATCAAACAAATCCTTGGAGCACAGGCGTGCAAACACATGTGCCTTACCTGACTTCAGTAAGCAGAACTAAAGATGCTCCCCAAAGTTTCCAGGATGGGGACTACACATATTTCACCACTTTGTATATTGTGTTTGGAGCAATGTCACATAAACCAAAAATTTCCCTTGCTACTCTCTCTCCACTCAGTATATGGGAGCAAGTAATAGTAAAAGGCTTCTCTTAGTATACACTTGGGTCTATTTACTGCTTCACAGGTACTAAAATGTTGACTGCAACTACTGAATCTTCCCAAACTGCTCAAAAAAGAGTTGCTAACTGTGTATCAGACAGGTATTTTCAAGAATACATCAGTGGCTTTGTGCCCAAAATGCTTTCACAGCTTTCAGGTATGATGATAAGAAAATAAATTGAAAAAGGCACGAAGTGGAACCAGGATATGCTATTCTATGTGGAAATTATTATTATGCTTCTTTTAACCTCTTCAACTCATCTTTCATGAGTATTCTTGAAAATTTAATTTTTCGCTGAGACCCTCAGCCAATAATGCTGTAAATGGGGATAAATGTCAAAATCTATTGCCTTCAAAATTATACTTTTTGTTTTCTTGGAGATTTTGCACATCAAGTCTTAAACCAAATGGAGAAAAACCCCACAGAATTTCTTTTAATTATTTCATTAAGTATTTTCCAATTAATGAAAAACACCTGCAGGAATGTTTTGGATTAGTGAGATATTAATTCTTGATAATGATCACATTTATTTCCACTGACTGTGAAGAATTTGAGGCCCTGCTTGCACTAATATTCCACCTCAGCACTAATCTTTCTCATTCTTCCACATCTGGCAGCCTCTAAACCATTTTTTCAGAAACCTTCTTCTAAATTAATTAATTCCAAAACGCTTATTTACTGTTTGCAACAATTACAGGATTTTCTTTCAGGCTGAGGTCTGGAGCAGAGCACCCAGTCCGAGCAGGAGGTTCCAGATGGCAGGCAGCTGTGAAAACAGTGACATCCACTCCCCCAGCTGAACAGCAAACGCAGTGCCAGGAGCTGGAGAGGCCCCCCGTGTGCCTTTAATCATTTCAAACACTACAGGCAGAGAAAAGCTGCTAAATTACAGAAAAATACTCCACTTTTTCCCTTTTGGTGCTCCACTGAAGCCTCTCCATGGCACAGGCACTCAATCCCTCCTCTGATCTCAGGGCAGCGTTTCAGGGACAGCACGAGCCTGTTCTGCTCCAGCTGGGCAGCAGCAGCAGCTTGCCCAGAGCTCCTGCAGGTCACTCCACAGCCCAGGCTTTTTAGGTGAAAGAAAAGCAGAGCTGATCTGTTCAGCCTGGAAAAGAGGAGGCTGAGGGGAGACCTCACTGCAGCTACAACTTTCTTCTGAAAGTAAGAAGAGGGGCAGACACTGATCTGTTCTGAGTGATGACCAGTGACAGGACCCAAAGGAATGGCCTGAAGCTGTGTCAGGGGAGGTTTAGGCTGGGTATTAGAAGAAGGTTCTTCCCCCAGAGAGTGACTGGGGACTGGAACAGGAAGGAAGGAAAGAAATTGTGGAGTGTGGCTACAGGCATTGTTTGCCATTACATGGATTCATCAGGATGAACACCTTGCTCAAGGAAAGTGCCAACCAAACTCTAAACTTACAGAGCAGATGCAGGTGGAAAGGAAACAAAGAAGTCACCTGTATCTATACATCTTTGGTTAGGAAAAAAATCCACACAACAAGCATTGGTCTCTTTCTGTATAGGTGAGAGCTCTACATGTGATGCGAGAGAATCATCAGATTCTTCCACAGAATCTCAGACCAACAAACATATAAATAACTACTGCAATCTGGAACAACTTCAGCACTCCCACTTAATACCCTAGAGAACGTGACAGCCTTCCTTACCATTCACACTGAAAAGATGAGCTATGACAAGACTAAAGAATTTCAGATTATGCCCAGAAGGAGACCTCCAGGCATTCTGGAAACGTTTCTGCTGCAGAACTCCTGCAGCTGCTACTGTCAGAGCTGAAGACATTGACCCTCGGCCTTCTCAGGAGCCCAGCCCTGCCAAGGACACACAGATCACTCCTCTCTGGGCCAGCACAGGAGTGCTCAGAGCCCAGCATTCCATGTCTCACAGCACTCAGCTGCACTGCTGGCTCTCTGCAGAGGGGCAGGAATATTTCTGCTGCAGAAACCAGCATCAGTCACCCTGCGCACCCACACACCCGTCCTGCCAGCTCACACAACTGCACCTCAGCACAGGCTCCACCTGAACTGCAGCTCTCCTGAGCATTCAGCAAAATTCCACCCCTTCTTGTGAGACTGCCAGCCAATTAGTTGGATAATTAATTCTTCAAAAGCTTCAAGATGCTTTTCCATCTGGGCTTGCCTCTTACCATTTGTTCTGTCTCCTGTCTTAGCACACATTAGCCAGGGCCAAACTCAGCTGCCCCCAGTCAGATCATTCACTAAGATTTCCAGATG
This sequence comes from Eopsaltria australis, assembly GCA_034509425.1. NCBI lineage: Eukaryota > Metazoa > Chordata > Aves > Passeriformes > Petroicidae > Eopsaltria > Eopsaltria australis. Next base: position 299,950 of record JAVTVJ010000112.1, read on the forward strand.
AAATATGTTTTCTCACTAACAACCATTATTACAAATAATACCAGCTATTCATTACTAGAACAAAGCCAAATAAATAATATTTTCTTAGTTGACTTGCAAATATTGTACTTTGCTCTTCAGAGATTAAACCACGACTTCTCCAGTTTCAGTACAGTGCCAAGTTTATACTGCATGATAACATGTGCACACATATATATTGTATATATCCAAAGAGTAGATGCCCTTTGGTTCTAGAACACATGGAAAGTCCAGCACAAAAATTGGTCATGCAAAAAAAAAAAAAAAAAAAAAAAAAAAAAAAAAAAAAAAAAAAAAAAAAAAAAAAAAAAAAAATAGTATAAATGGCATATTAAATGAAATAATTAATTTTAGAATTATTTTAAGTAATTTTTATTCTAAAAATGTGGTTTCAGTTCCTGCTGTTGCTTTCACCATAATTATGGAAAAATGTACCATTAAAATGCACTACATCCATGCACTTCCTTTGACTAGTAAATAACATTAGAACTAACTTTGGATTGCAAGAAGAAACTAAAATCAAAGCCCTGCATCCACATTGAAACAATATGGTTGCCAGTTTTCAACAGCTGCTCTTAAGGTATCAAGTTTAGTTTTCATTTAAGTATTTGAAGTATTGGTTTCTACTTTCTGGTTCACAGATCTGAAAAATTATAGAAATAGCTCCACTTCAGAAATTTACAATTACTTTTCACCAATTTAAAAAATACTGCAAATCACCCATAGTATCTATCAATGCAATAGCTTTCAAATGAATACCTGGCTTGGCATTTTCTCTACCACTATTCATCCTCCAAAGCTCTGATGGACAATTTTTTTCTGAGAGCCAATGATTACGTTATTTTTAGTCACAGTGTAGTATCTGCTCTCTTCTTCAAGTCCAAACTGAGCAAACATTTTCTTGTCATCTGTGATTTCACTTACTATACCCCTGGGACTCACACACTTAAACTGAGATTGTCAGACCATTATTATACCCACTGATACAGAAGATGAGCACCCCTTCCTGCCCTTTTTCCTTGCCAAAATCTTATTTACTTGAAGCAGATTCCTGCTGAAAAGAAAGGTGTAGTTAAGATTATGTGTTTTGTGTGCCAATGCAACAACAGTGCGACTGCCATTTTCTTTTTTTCCTTTCACAGGAAAGATAAATGCTCCTTTGGGGAAGAAAACATCATACAGACGGACTGGGCACACAGTGTTATACAGGAACAGTTGTTTTCTGTACCAAGCTAGAAGTTCCATGATGGCAATCCAAACCTCCTGGCCTGTATCAAAGCTCCTCTGTGGCCAAGAGCCACAGGGTACATGGCAGAGAGAGCCACAGAAATCCTTCAGGGCTCTATTTGGGAGCAGGAAATAGGTAGATTTCCTGTGCTCTGGGATGAGCTGGTGGTGTGATGTCATTTGGCTCATTTTTGTCTACAGCTGGAGACTCAACACCCATCTCCAACAGAACACTCCTGGCACAGGGGTCACTCAAACTGCCCATGGTAAGGACAACAGGTACACCACCAATCTTCTGACAATGCTCTGGAGCATTTCTAAATTAGGAATTGATTTACTGCTCCACCAGGTGAACTGTGTACACATTGTGTACAAAATCACACTGACAAACCACATTTCTGGGAGGTACTTTGCACTTTGTTGGAAAAGGAGCAAAATCAAGGGCCAGTGTCTGCCATTCCTGCCCACAACAATCAGCTGTGGAAGAAGCTCCATGGTAGTGAAGAGGACACACAATGAGAGGCAAGTGAACTTCAAGGTGGCAAACTACCACCCCAAACACTCATAATGCATTTCACTGGTGGGACTGATCATTCTGCTGATGTCTTTCTTACAGGTCCCACAGCCACCTCTAAAACCAAAGAGAATCACTGTATTTCAGGTAATATAAACCACAGAAAAGACACTTAGAAAGCTTTTATATGTGTGAATTTTAGAAGGTTAGAATATTTGTTAGTGACTTAGTAAGTTACAATTACACAGATTTCTTCCAAACGCCATTTTTTTTTCCTCACATCTAAACAAATTTTCCATCCAGGTCTCCCATGTCACAGCGTGACAATTTCAAGGGAAGTTTTATGGGATTGTATTGCAAAGCAGCTTTATTTCATACCCCTTTCCCCTACATTGTATCTGTAGTCTATTTAGATTGTGAGCTCTCACAGACAGGATTGCAGGCTAAAATCTCTGATCTAGTTTGCAATACAGCTGCTCTGCAAGTCTCCAGGAGCACATAATGGCTCTGATCTCTCCTCTGCAGATGTTTTTCTCTTTTCTTTCGCAGGTCAATCTGTACTGGTACAAAGTTTTCAGAGCCATTCAGCTCTGTCTTGCTCCAGCTCTTGCACCACAGAGCACTAAATTATGCAGGTGCTGGGCACCACAGGCACCATGAGCTACCCAAGCAATGCATGGACAAAAATCTGCCCTTCCATGATCCATGTTCCAAAACCATCGGTCACATTGCAAATGAGGCGGAAACTGAATAATAGATAATAACAAAATTATTATAACTGTAAGCAGTAAGAACTACATTCGCTTCTAAAGGTACCAATTTTCTAAAGGTTGTGATTGACCTACACAACAATTCTTTCAGAGGAAGCTTTGAAATGTTTAGATTATATTGTAATTAAGGCAGAGGGGAAGTAGCTGTTGATCAGTAGGAGACATGGAGACCTCAGAGCACAGACAGCCCAATGTCATACACTGCCTTTTACTGGTGTCAGTTGCAATATGTTAATTTTATTTTTGGAGTAATCAACCTGCCAGACATAGTGGGAAGAACAGAACACTGAAGCATCACTTTTCTCCTGTCTAGATTAATGCCACTGCATCACAGTAATGTGTTAGCACAATCGTTTCTGAACAACTGCAAACAATCTACAAGGCTATTATATTTAATTGCTATTTAGATAGTTTATAAATCTACTGTAAACAATAGCAAGGATGCACTCATAATGCAGCTATAAGATTAGTTACTAATGTCATGACATAAACCAGGCCATGAACTCAGACTATCAGCAACTCCATGGTAACTCTGATGTTTATGTCCTTGATTTCCAATAAATGCAGGGAAGCGTTGCCCTCTTTTGTTTCAACACACATTAATTATGTTGCCTTTCCAATGATATTGGATCATGATGCTCACTAAATTCACACCCTGCCTCATCCCATGACAGCTTACCCAGGAGAGCAAACATCATGTAATACGCTATATAAATAAAATCACATAGAATATCTGAACTACGACCTGCGCAGGGAGCTGCTTCATAAATCTGCTGCACAGATCACAGCAAGACTGCCTCGCCCCAAGCTGATGGTCTGGATCTGCTGCTTCCTCCCATGGAGCTGCCTGAAGAGCTCTGCTGGCTGCAGCACTGTGCAAAACATCCCAGAGGATTGGGCTGCTCAGCCCTTTGATCTTTGAGTGATGTGAAGAACAGACTTAGCCAAAACCACTGCATGCTCAGGAACTCACACTCCTCCTTCCTCACACTCACTGATCACTTCTGACTAATGAGCCAGCATGGAGCTTATAATAAAATCATAATCTGTCCTTACTATAACATCTTTTAAAATGATCTCTGGTATTTCAGGCTCATCTTACACAGATATCAAGCATTCAACTATGCCCAGACTGATCAATCCATAACAAGCTAAACTGAAAAATTTTCAATCTACTTACTCCAGAAGAAAAAAAAGCAATGTTGGGAGACAGCAAAATATCTAAAGAAACTGTAAGGGCTTGGTATGAGAGGAGAAATCTTCTGTTTTCTCTGACAGAATATAAGAAAGTAGCATTCTAACTGCAAGAACAAAAGCAAAAAGATACAGAATTGAAAATTCTGAGCTGTAAAGTCATATTTACATTTTCTCCTATTCTTAGGGTGGTGGGCTACCCCTGGGAACTTTGTATGCAATACGACAGGCCAGGGTGCCTCTGAGCATCTCCTACATGAGAAACCCAGGCAGAGTTGAACAGAAAGGTTTGTCCTTCCAGCTGCTGTTGCTGACCCAGCCCATCCTGCTGTATGGGACACGTGCCTTCATCTCCCCACTGAGCACAGTGTTCAAGCTGTCTTTATGATGGGTGACACTCACCTGCACAGACTCCACACAGCACACTCAATGCAAAAACACAGTTTGTCTCAAAATATCTCATTAGGAATGAGACAAAGAAGAATTGGGAAATTTGGACTAGCTCTAGTCAAAACATCTGTTTGGGACAGTTCAGAATCTGGGAAACAACACTTGAAAGTAACTATTTGCTTTCCTTCCACACAAAATTTTTTCCTTTTTTTTCCATAAATGCTCTGTCAGTTGCCATAAACAGAGAAGGAAATCAATGCATTGTTTTCTCTTAGATATCAGCAGTACACCTGACTTTTTAATCCTTATTCTCCAGGCCTTAGAGCTGCCAGTGAAAATAAACTCCCCACAACTGCGCAACCACAAGCAGCTCCCTGCATTTCACTGTCTGGCTCAGGCTGAGTCAACATGAAAGCCTAAGTCACTTTAGCACAGTGCAGCAAAAGTTTAACCAGCTCTGATCCTTCAGCACAAACACAGTGGGAAAGTCATAACCCCACTGCAGGGAAAAAGAAACATGCAAGGACATTCATGGGTTGGTGATGACGGAAATTAATGTCTCTTTTTCAGGAATGACTTGGCTAAAATAGAGAGAACTGAACATGCCCAAAGTTGTTCAACCTTGCTGAGAGGACAGTCACTATCACTTCCACTGACAGAAACATGTTTATATTTGTGACAGATGTTATGTGCCAAATGAGAAAATAGATTTTAACATACAGCAAACAGAACCTGTAAATAGAATAGGTGGAGGAACCCTGCCACAGAGCAAGACTTGAGGGAGGTTTGTGTCAAGTTAATTTTGCCCCTTTAGCCTGTTCCTAGCAGAATTCCCTGTAAGGACTGGTAACATCACAGAGACTCCAAAGTGTTTTACAAGTCTTCTGCCAAACAAAAGGTAAATAAAATCTGTGTTTACAACTGATTAGAACAACCTCTGGCATAGAACCTGAACCAGAAAGGCATTATAAATCTTCAAACTCTTCTGTTTTAAAGTTATGGTGCCTTACCATAGTGAATTTTTGTCCTTTTTTTTCCAAGGGGTAAAGGAGATCAGAATACAGCTGCTTTCTTGGGGTTTTTTACCCTTTTTTAATTTATCTGATAGTTAAAAGTGTCATTCACATTACATTACCAAAAGACAGATACAGCAAATTTTCCACCCCATCCTGTGGTGTATCACAGCCTTTTTTTTAATGACCAAATATGAGGTGACTACATGATTATATGGTCCATGGACACAGGTAAGCATGCAGTGGTTTTGGGCAGGATTTTGCCATTATATAAAAATACAGTCCGTAATAAACCTCAAATTTTCCCAACTCCAGTTTAGCTAAAGATTCCATCAGATTTCAACCTCTGCCCCCAGTTTTTATGGTTGGCTATTTCCAAAGAATTTTAGACTTCTAAAATACAATTTTCGTGTTTCTGCATTACAGAAAGCCACACATTTTTCACACAAGGAGCACAGCAGTCCTGTTTTATGAGCCATTGGACTTGCAGTTAATATTAGCTAACAGAAGGAAGTGTGAATATTCAGATATGCTTTGTTACACACAGACATGTTGAACAACACCATGAGAGGTGCATATTGCTGTTTTCATTGCTCCCTGCAGGCTGCTGCATGGAAAAGTCCTGGTGACTGCTCCTATCAAACATGTGTGTCTGTGCTTCTTTGCCTGTGTCTTTGTGGGCCTGTGTATAAAATATTTTATGTATGTATGTATATATACCCACACCATGTGAAAAAATAATTTGAATTTTAACACAATGATATATCAAATTTCCAATGTATTTGCTTCTGGATAAAAAAATGCTTTATTGGTATGCAGGGCTTCCATACTGACTCAAATATTAGCTGCATGCTAGATCAGTGATAACAGAGTAAGAACCAGGGAGAGGAAACATCTTTTATTTTCCCTCTCGATTTATTCACTTTAAAGCTGCTGGGCCTTTTATTGTTCCACATGAAAAACAGTAGTAGGGGAATAATGCTCCCATAAAATATATGATTTCCTCATTATTTCTTCACCTCTTCCAGATACACCCAAGTGGCTATTCCCACAAAGGAGCAGCAATATCTAATCCTTAACACTCATAATTTCAAGTTGCCTTTGATACCAGAACATGTTTGTTGTATTTCACCAAGCAAATTGATGGAGAAACTTCTTTGCTCAACTTAGCCTTGCTCCATTTATAATGTTCCATTTATAATGTTCCATTTGTAATGTTGTAGTGGTCTCTAGAGCTCACAAAATTTTTATTGAATATATGTAGAGTTCATAAGTAAAATCGTATTTCTTCCTGTTTTGCCAAACTGCCTGTGTTTTCTGGCTGCATTCACCATTCCCCATTTTGGGAACAAAAGCTTTTGGAAGTAGAGAACATGTATTAAATGCTCCTCCAATACATATTTAAGTGGAGTGAGCATCCAGAAATTCATAATGGAAAATGTAAACTAGTTCAGTAGAATACCTTCTGAGTATCATAACTTTTTTTTTTCTTTGAAGAATAGTTTGAATCAAATAATTTAAATGAAAAGGCAAAAAAAAATCATATTTTACAATGCTAGTTTGACAAATCCAAGAGAAAAATCCAATGCATAGCAGCAGCTTAGGAGGAAGACAGTTTAACTGAGTCTTTTAGGAAATTCCAGTTCTTCTGTTGAAAAAAAATAATATTGCTGATGCTCACCATTACCCTGATAAGAGAAAACAAAATAATTTCAGTAGCCACTTTCTCACTGCCTTCAGACAGATATGACCCCAGCATTTGCTAGAATTGTGGTCAAATCCAATGAAAAGTCAGCTGGGTGGGAAATGCTCAACCAGAGTTCCCTCCCTTCAGAGAAACATCCTCAGCAGGACAAAGGATCTCCAAATGTGCTCTGAACTACAGAAGTTTGGTAATTGAACCCCTCATACATTTTAAATGAGTATCATACCTGAGGTTAATGTCACACTGAAGTGCTCTTGTTTATTTCTAGTTTTCAGAATAAATTCAAGCAGACATTTTCCTCTCAGTTTCGCTGCCATTTGCCTCATTAGCATAGTCATTAAAAGGAAAGATGAAAATAAAGCCTTGACATTTCCATATGTAATTTTAAGTTACTCATCTAAAATACAGTAAGTCAAAAGAGCAGAAGACTTTGCAGATAAAAGCAGCAAAAGAAATATATTTATTTAGGCCTTACTTCATTAGCATTAATTAAGCTTTTACTTCATTTGCATATGCAAGTGTTCTTGCCAGGAGGGGGTGCCAAGTACCCACAGCACTAATTATGCAAAAAGAAAACACATGGCAAATATTTTACAGAAAGATAAATTACCATTTTTAATAGCAGTTGTGCATTACCTTGATAGAGCAAACAGTAAATGGAGCTTTCAGCAACTAATGGCTGTTAAAGCAGGTGTTGAGCAAGGTACCTGTCCCAGAACAATCCTGCCAATTCCTCATTTGCTAAAATTACTCCAGTGTTTATCTGGGTACATAAAAAATAACACAACATCTAAGAACTTTGCTGCTGTAGTATTTGTCTAATCTAAAACAGTCTTTGAAAGCCATTGGAAAAAAACAAAAAGGCTAAAATTTTGACTAAAGGCAATTGTAATGTCCTGTTAATACAGCAATTCAACAATCTGAGAGGTATTTGCATTTTTTTGTGGCAATAGGTATTGATGGGAAGGGATGAAGGGAAACTGAACCCTCAAACATGACAAAAAGATGATTGATCACAGAGCAAAAGGGCAGAGAGTTCTTGAAATTGTATATTTATTAATAACAATTAAAGCAGATTTTGCTCTGGTTTATTTCTGGGTTTCTGTTTGTCTGTTGGTTTTTAAGTGGTTTCAATACAAGGTGAGGTCCTCTTTCACTGGATCTTTTCCATTCTTTATTTAAAAGCTTTAGCTTCTAAGACCTATTATTTCTAAGATCTATTATTTTTATTGTTGGTTTTTTTGGAAGATGAGGGTAACTTATAGATTTCTAATATTTAAAGTACTTTCTAAAAATTGGTGAGAACATCCTGAATCCACAATTCAGTTGCAGTCACCAAATTGTTCTTTATGTACACATAAAGGTAATTCTACTCAATGATGACCTAAATTAAAATAAAGCATTGTAAAAGCTCATCTTCAGTCCTACCATTCGATAGTGCTATATTTTGTTGGTAGCATCAATTTTTGACCAAGCTTCAAAAAAATAATTTTCTTTAGTATTCTAGGTAGTTTTACTATTTTCTTGATTTCTGTTTGGTTAAAATATGTATTAATTTATGCATAGCTATTCATCTGTAAGTCAATAGATCATTATTTATACTGATCCATCCAAATATGTAACTCAAACTCCCCTCAGAACCACTTAATATATCAAAAGAAAAACGAGTTAACTGCAATAAATAACATAAAACACCTATTATAAATACAAAGGCAAAGTGACTTGCATGGATATATGTTCACAGAATAAAGTGAAATAAAGCATTTTGTACAAAACGAACATGTACCACCACCAAGGCCGAAAAAAAAAAAGTATAACTTTTAAGAAAAAGCTGTGTCAAACTGAACAGCTTCTAACCATGATTCACTGGGAGCTACTTGAATAGACCCTCCAATAATTGATCAGAAGAACTATTTGTATCACAAGGAGCACTGCAGAAGAACACAACAGTGTGAATAGACACTGCTAAAATACAACACTGCAAACACTGGAGACATCTCCAGCCTGAGTTTTTATATCCAGGCTCCTGCTGCAAAACATCCCCACAGACACATCCAGAGTTGTCTCCCCTGTGTCAGATACAAACCAGTCCAGCACAAACACATGAAAACCTTTGCTACAAACTACTGGAGAAGAAAAGGCTCAAGAATGGAGAGCACCACATTAAAAAATTGGGTATTTCAACAACAGAGGCCTTTAAAAAACCCCAAAGCATTCTTTTTCTCAGTAAACCCTTCCCATCAGGTATGGGATATCTCTCTCTCATACTCAAGCAGTGAGGTCTCCAATCAATAAACTAGAGGCAGAAAAATGTTGATGAAACAAATCAGATCTCTAGTTGGGCTGGTTTGTCTTTCCTGGAACTGCTTGATGCTGCAGTGATGGATTCTATGGAGGGGAGGTAAAGAGATAATCAACTAATGACTTGCACTATTTTAATCAATCATGAGTAATGTTTGGCAAATACATAAACAGCTCCCTAACATACTATGGCACAGAAATGGTTATTTAGATCTGGCACAGTTCTAACACAGTTAAAAAGCTGCATTTTAAAGAGTATGACCTTGAAAACAGTTCTCATTTCAAGAGCTATGTGACCTTAAGATACATTAATTCACTAGATAAAAGTTTCTTCTCCCCAGTGGCAAACATTTTCAATTTCAGCACCAAAATGTCATGACTCAAACAGCAGATGTTTCTCTGAGCTTTCCTCTCAATCATTACCAAACCCTCTACTCTAGGTAAATAGCAAGAAACTGAAATAAATTGCAACCACTGCAGTAGCTTGAAAACAATGGTACTGTGGCTCAGTCACCTGGCATCTGACACAAACGTAACCCTGTCCTTCAGTAGCTGTCCTTCAGTAGCCACACAGGGCATGCTGGCCCATTAGACAGCCCCAGAAATCATTCCTAACAGCAAACTTAGCCCAAAGCATGCTTTCCATGAGGATGTAAAGTATTGTTTTTACTGGATTTCACTGCAGCCATGTCTCTCCTCTGTGCAATAGGCAGTTTGTGGCCTCACACATATTTTCCTTCCTGTTTTTTCTCCCTTCATATCCTTGTATTATCTCTTTGAATATCTTGCCAATTCCTCCTCACTGGAAGAACTTTAGATAACTATGTAGTTATATATATACTGTTACTTAGATCTTCTGCAGAACTGTGGACTGGAAACATCGTATTTTACACTACAGCCTAACAATGGAAAATAGTTGATCCAAGTCCATGTGTCATCTGCCCATAATTTGGATTTAATCCAGGACTTTCCAAATAGTTGCAGTGTGAAGCTGGGATCTTTGGCTCAGTCAGACATACCTGTGCCTCGTGTTTCACATTTTGTGCTAATTTTGCTGACCAGTCCTGGCTATGGTATTGTTATTCATTTCTGCACCACAGATGAAGGGTGCTACTCCCCTTCACTTTAGAGAAATAGATAAACTCTGTCTCTGTGATGGCACACAGCGCCTGTCATGGGTCTTTCTAGATCAAATTTTTGTATATAAAATTAATTTGTTCTCAATTGTTCTCCACTTGTTTTTCAGTTGTAATGAATGGCTCTTGGAGGTTAATACACTATGATTATTTTATTTAGAGTATTTCACTACTTCTTTTACCCATGAATTATCATGATTTCCTTATTCCGTGGAAAAGACACTTAAGTTTTCTTCAGGAAGGTAAACCACTCAGTGTGTTTGGCAGCCTGGATCCATGATCCTGCAGCTTTGTTTGCACCCAGGTACATTCCAGTGATGGCTACTGATGGATTTTCACACATTAGATCCCTCCCTTTCGCCTTCCTCTGTGCCCTGTTTCACTGCTGGTTGCTTCCTGTACTGTGTTACCCAAAACCCACTAATCCAGTGTTTGTTCCAATGACAGATTTTATAGCAGAACCATTGTGGCAACGTGTCCTCAGCCACCCATCTTTCCTCTGCCTAACATGTTCTGCTGGAATGAACTCCCTGTCCTGCTTCTGCTGGAGGCAGATGTTCCTTTGGACAGCGGCAACAACCATTATTCACAACACTCTTTATTCATTCATGCTCCTTCTACATTTCTGGCAGGCTGCTGGAGTGGGAGGGTAATGCAGCAAGGCACTTCTGTCACTTTGGAAACCTCCTTCTGCCACATGAACAGCTCCAAGAGGACATCCCTCTAATTGGCAATTCCTGAAGTCACCTTCAGTGGACTGCTCCTGCAGGTGTGCATCTCTATGGCAACACTCGGTGTCATCCAGAGTGCACAGAAGATTTTTGTGTTCAAAGTTATTATTTCCTAATTCTGCAGACCATATGGCACCATAAAACCCACAGTGGAGCAGATATTTTTAAAGCATGACATTAACTTTACTAGGGACATTAACAAAGATGAGTAATGTTATCCTCACTCAAGTATGAAGAATGCCAATGTTTTCAAATTTGAATGATTAAGGTTGTACCTAAAATGATCACTTATTTTTTTGCACTTCTGAGATGTAATAGGAGTCCACCTGTTCCTGTATCTAAGAGTATCCCCACATATTTTCAGAATCACATTTTAAGCAAAACATGTAAAGATAGCATTATGCTGATTTATTTTTCTGAGCTTTATGATTGGTAATTCTGACCCTGTTCTTATGAGACATCTCAGGAAAAGAAAACTCAATTTTAGTTCTACTTTAGATTACTGAGCAGAGGTACAGCACAGACAAATCTTATGAACTGCAATTTAATTAAAATATTTCTTAAATCTGTTCAATTTCACAAATGCTTCTCCTTTCTGCTACAGCCTACATGGTTTGCCACAGTCCATAATGCTGCCTGCTAAACAACCTATGTATTTATTACCACTAATCCTGTCACATGCTCTCATTACTAATAAATTAATGTGGTTAATTATTAAAACATACCAAGCATGTTCCAATTACTTTTTCTCACCTGCCTCCACTTCCTTAATGCAAAACATTCCATGCAGAAACATTTTTTACTTTCCAATCATCCTGATGAATGATACACAGCAACAGGGTATATTCTCTAGACATCCAGCTTACAGCCTCGCTGCATGAATAAGCTGGATGTGCAAGGAGGCCCTGGGATCATGCCTGGGGGCATTAATGAGCTTATTAGAACACTGTAACAAGGATTATCTGAAATTCTTATGCAGAACTGAAGATGTAATCAGTCTCTTGCCTTCAACTACCAACACAGGTCAGCCTGAAATCATTGCTATTCTAAAACCACAATTTTTTTTCTTCTCATACTGACATTGGTCACAATTACCATGGATGATTTAAGTTCATTAAAAATGGTAAAACTTTTGGAAAAAAATGATACATGAAACACAGCATCTCATTTTATTATTATGAATTCAATGCAGCACAGCTGATCTTGGCAGTAATTTTCATACTGAAATGAAAACATCACTTTTCATGAGTCCATCACATCACATTTGGATGCTAAGCTTTTGCTTCTGCCCACAGTTTTCATTGATATTGCACTTGAAAGAAAACTTCACCTTTAACTTTCCTTCCCACACAGCAGTAGACATAAATATGGTAAATATGGTTATCCTGAAAATCACTTGAGTGCATATTTAGATGAAGATGTGATTCTTTCAACAACTGCACAATTTGCTCGTTGGGGGTCAGACTGGAAAAACATCTTCTTAATAAAAAATAAACAAATAAATAGAGCTCTCCTAAAAGCTGTAATAGGAGCATTCTAGCAGAGTGCAGAAATACATAACACAGCTTATCTTAAGGCTTTCAGTTCTGTTTTTCCCTCAGTCTGTCTGGAGTCCATACATTTTAAATGACTGTGCTTACCAGTTGCTGTCCATGAACGCCCCAGGCTGCATACTGCAAAACTGAATCCTCTACTTCTGGAGGGTTTAACTCCCAAACTTCCCTTGAAAAAAGGGAAACATTTTTACTTGAACACACTGGCACCACCTCATGCATAGAGACACTGAGAGTGTCACAGTATGGAAAAAACAACGTGACCTACCTTGTGTGTATGTTATAAATCACATATGAAGCTGTGTAAGAGTAATGAAAAACCTGTTAAAAAAAAAAGAAAGAGCAAAGAATTACAAGACCAAATATAGGATTAAATACAGACTACCATGAGGGCAGTCACAGCCTTTCAAACCCTGTAAACACCAATACCTTTATTACTGAAAGAATGGTTTACTGAATTAATTATGACCCATAGACTTGCACCAGGTTCTCAATGCTGTTAATTTAACCAGACACTTTATCAGTACAACAACTTCACAGAAAATGTCCCAATCAGAAAAATTTGCATTCCTGTTTAAAAAAAATGCAAAAACAAAGACAAAAACCCCATCCCGTCAAAAAAAACCCAAAAAACAAAACCACCAAGAATACACATTAGAAAAAAATAAAAGCACTTTTTTTTCTGTATTTCTTTATCAGGCTGGGTCAAAATGATTGCACAGGCATCACAGTTATTCTACTTGAAATGCAGACCAAGACAGGGTCATATGGTATTTTTCTGGCCACCTGCTGTGGACAGCCTGAAAGACCTCCCAGGTGTGGACCACAGAACAGAAAAACTGAGCACTTAGAGGGGCTCTCTTTGCTGTGGCTTTCATAAAATATGTTTTGGTCTGATTTTGGTCACCTTCCCTTGTTTTTCAGAAAAAGATTGTTGAAGGCCTTTTGTCATTTTTGGTAAAACAAAGAACTATTTTTCAGTGAATCTCATTCATGTTACCAGTGACTTCTGGATTCAAAATCTGTAGGATTCCCTGAATGGAACAGAAAAACAATTACAGTGTGTAATGTGATGGACCACCACAGCAAAGGGCTCAAAACAAAGCAGACTATTACACATTCTCTCTAGTCAAACATTAGTCTGTACACAGATAGTGAATAACAGACATTTTGCTCTCTTCCAGGCTTGAGTGATTGGTTTTTACCTAGGTCATTTTTTACCTCTGTCTTCTATCATGAAACTAGCATAATTCATTAGTATTAGTTTTAATATAATTTGAAATTACTTCATGGTCTTGGAATATAAAATATATTTGTGACTAATTATTACTGAACTAAGCAAAAATTTTCTTTTTAATGTAAACTTTTGTCAGAAAAAAATTAGATGAGATCCCCTAGACTTACTGCAGCTTTATGTCTACAGTTACAGCACCTCTGCTTGGCACGTGGAGGATTTATTTCTGGACAGGCTAATCCCAGTTAGATGGACACAGACACAGCTGTAAAGCCAAAACCTTGACATGGATACATGTGCTGGGAACTCTTCAGGTTATATTTTCTGCTCTGGCAACCTTTCAGTGTCTGCTTCAAAGAGAACAGGCAAGGGGGATCCCACATGGACAGAGCCATGGAATTTGTCACTATGGCACATGAGAGAGTTTCAGAGGTTGGTATTTTGTCTGGAGGTCATTCAATAACAGAGCCATCTGAAACATCCTTCCACTGACTCCCTTTTGATTATTAGATCCCTGCCAACACATGCCAAGAATTTAGCATGTCCTAAATCCTTGGTGGCTGATGCAGCAAGAATCCCACAAAGGTCTCTAAGATTAGCAACTCTCTGCAACAGCTGATATCCCTTCTATAAAATTTCCCTTTGAGACAAAAATAATTTCCATTTTCCAAGTCTATTGTGTTTGTCATCAAAACTGTTGGCTTCAGTAAGAATCATACATGCATCACCAAATACACCCCAAACTTTTTTGTATTTTATACTTTACATTACAGCTTAAGACAAACTGTTTTGTCATGTAAGGTACCAGCCTCTTCTGAGAAGTGTGGCTGAAACAGAGACAAATGGTTAAATCATGGTGGTTTCTGCACAGCATGTGCACTGCCAGAGGTTACCCAGGGGGACATTTGCCAGCAGCTTTTAAAGGCCAGCTGCAAAGAAGAGAAATGGGTCTCTTGCCCTTGTGGGGAAAGGCAAAATTGTATCAAAGATAGTCTGTGGAGGGCTGATAAATATTTAGAATAGAAATTTTTAGTAGTAAATTATTAGACAGAATATATTTCAGCAAGAAATCCTAAACTAGTAAGTCATTCTGACAGCCTAAACAGAAAATATACTGTAACAAGAGGAACAACACTTCATATGTCATGTGGAAACTCTCCTCCCGCCTTGTGTAACATTTCTGTCTAAACATTTATGCAGAAACATTAATATCTGTTGAAAAAAGTTGAAAGAGCTCCACTTCCAGTGGAGACCAACACTACAGTGAAGTCACTTTCAGACAAGATGCTGACATTTTTCTCTGTTTATTTGTGTTAGTTTTAGTTCTTAACAGGAACACCACGTATAAATTACAAGTATGAAGTTTCCTAATTCATCTTCCTTGAAAGAGCCACACACTGAAACACAATCACTATCGAAATGAAATCAATAAAAAAGGATATAGAAAATATTTCTTTTTCTAGTCTGGTTCTTCTAGAAAGTGCTTAGGAAGCTCTTGTAGTTTTGTTCAAAGGCTTGACCTCTTGCACAGAGCTGTATCAGTGGCTGGGACACACCTCTCCCCTAAAACCATCACAATAACATCTGGGACCACAGGGAGGAGCATCAGCAACCCTCAAAACACCAGGATCAAACCTCCCACACGGCCATCACTCATGTCCTCTGTGGAAGAGGCTTGGGGAATTCTGCTCTGCAACTCCTGTTCTGTAGGATGTGCACTAAGAAGAAAAAGCCCTGGTGATTTATGCAAATAACCAGAGTAAAGCTCAGGCAGCACTGACCCCTCTCACATTGTATTTACAGTCAAGGATGGCTGCTGGGTGCCTCAGTCAAATCCAAAGTGTAGCCATTCCTACTCAAAAATGTTTTCAGACGTTTCTTGTACTCCATGACTTCCAGCTGAGGTGCTATTGAAAGACTGAATGAAGACTAATATTTAAACATGGACATTGAATTGCTACAATTGACTAAAAAAAAAGATGTGAAACTGAGGAAATGGGAGGAAGATTGCAGTGAAAAATACTCATCTTCTAAGTACAGAGAAAATCAGTTAATGAATACGGACACACAAAACATCTCTAAGAAGAGATGCAATGTAGGAGGGCAAAGCCTTTTAAAATATTAAATGCATTATAGCAATTTCTGCACTGTTATATCAGCTGAAGAAAACCAAATGAGGCAAATGGCCTGGTATAATTTATTAAAATAATTATACAAGTTAAGGTTGAGCACTGTGAGGAGCCTTAACTTCACAAGTGCCATGTATGATTGCTAGGGTTCAGGCCTTTCTGGCAAGTAAATAACTTGCCTGTTTCTATTATGATAAGGTGGAAAATGTTCCCTGCAATGTTAAGAACTGTGAAAATGTCTTTTTAGATCAGACAGACAGTATACCTCCCCCTCAGTACCATTTATTTAATTTTTCAGTCGGTAACAACCACTGCATATTAAATATTTCTTCTGAATTCATTCTTTTATCAGTTTATAAAATGATGACAGGCTTTCATCTGGTGCTGCTCAACACTGAAAAAGTTAGCTGCATTTGTGTATGAAAAAAATGAAATTACAGAACTTCATTACAAAGGACCTAAAAGAAAAAGGTGACAAAAGTATTTCAAGACAAATTGCTCCAGTCAAAATGTATTGAAATAACAATCTATTACTCAGCTAACAGCCAACAATAAAAAATACACTTATCAATCATGATCTGAACTTTTAGATGACACATTTAGATGAAGGTGTGAATTCTTTCAGCGACAGTTCTGGAGTTTCATGTGTCCTTTATTCTCTGCCTTTCAAGGAACTATTTTTCCTTTCTATGGTTTTTAAAAACTAAATACAGCCATGGAACTCAATGCATAGCCCAGCAAGATGCAGGAAAACAGTGCCTTATACACTCAGCCAAACACATTCCATTAATTCTGCAATGCATTCCAGAAAATATCCAGTTCACTGTCCCTGGGTAATTTGGAAAGCATTTCTCAGCAGAGCACTGTTTTTGCTAAAAAGCTGCCAAGAAAACCTCAGTATTTTTACGGTGTGATGAGTGCTCTCAGCTCCAGGGAAATGGAGGAGAGCTGATGACATTAGAACCTCACAGCACTGTAATCCCAAAATGCTTGGGCATGCCAAACACCTTGATGCATCCTTTATCCATTTCCTGTATTATAAACCAATTACATTCTTTCATGTGTTATTTATTTAGAGCAATAATGACGCCTTCTTGCCAGCAGGGCTTTTTGCAAGGTAATGGAGTGGCTGTCCTGTGTTTTTGTTTTTACCCAAACAGACACCTGCAATCTGAACTCATCTCTGCAGTTCTCAGTGCTGCTGCACTCTGTAAATTCCCCTTTCAGGTTCCAATGAGACATCTCACAGGGCATAAAAACACTCAGTCTGAGCAAGTACAATAAAAGGTGAGAGTATATGAAATACATTGAAAATTTTAGCACCTGCAGTAACACTTTCAGTTATTCCAAAGCTCAACAGCCAGATGGGGTCCATGTCTTGCACACAACATAGATATCCATTGATTTGTATTGAACACAGCAAATAACAAAGATACTATTTAAAAGCCATGCCCATCCCATTTGTTAAAAAAAAGAAGCAGCAGAGATTCATTAAATAACTGAAATTGTAATGTTTGCCATCATTCCCATCCCTCTTACCTCCAAACACCCTGATTTGGAAAGAGAGGCAATTTCTCAGATAAGGTTTAAAACCATGCAGATTGCTCTGATTCATCAGTGAGGTATCAGGTCTTTCATGGGTTAATTTACACTTCCGAGTGCATGAAAATCTAGTATTTTAAGAGACTACTACTCTAAATGAAAAATTATTATATTCTTGTTCTATGAGTTAAAGAATTTAATCAGAATTGAAAGCAGAATAATCAACCTTAGCTGTGTAAAGTTTTAACTCCTGCAATATATGGATGCCTCCCAAACAGTATTACTCATAAAAAGAGAAAGATCAAAAAACTGCTTTTATTGCTTCACAGGCACAAGTCAATTATTAGGCAGTTCAAAGCTACGAGAGACCCCAACCTGGAAAAGGTTTTCTGTGCCTGAAAGCTTTTTTACTTTTCCCAGCTCCATCAGTTGGCCTAATAAAAGATATTACCTCTTCCCACAAATCTTGTCTCGTTTATCTCTTCAGGCCATCACATCTATAACAAGAATGTTAGGGAGAAACAAACATTCCTAAGCCTAGCCGAAAAAAAAAAAGGACCACCTAAAACTAAAAGTGATCCATCCTAATTAATAACCTGCATTACAGTACATAGTACAAAATGCATGTGAAAAATAAAAGTGAACCCAAAAATCAGGGGACAGGACCCAGTGAAGCAGAGAAGTAAACAGGAATACATCTTGCCAAGGACACTCACTTCTCCATTCATCCGTGGCCCCTCTCACTTTTGAAGATCTCTCATAACACATCAGTAAAATGCTCTGGCACATTTCCAGACTGCCTTGGTGGGTGCCAGCCACAGGAGCTGCTGGCTGTCGTGCCCAGTGTGAAAAACAGCACCACGAGTAGGATTCTGCCTTTATCCTCTTTTCCACAGTTGAATTAAGCAATTTGCAGAATTACTGAAAAACCTACTTATGCTGAAAACTGAACCAAAAAGCCTTTGCCATGGTAAAGTGACTGGAAGGCCAAGCAAAAAGTAACCAATCATTCATCCCCACACACAATGACACACAGATTCTCATTCAAAAATTCAAATCTTTAAGAAACCTTCACTGAAGGCTCAAAAATACAATATAGAAAAAGAAATGCAAACATATATTGCTTCCTATATTGCCTTTAGGATAAATGAACCATGGAAAAAAAATGGAATTTCAAGAATATGCCACGAGCTACAAATAATGACTAAGGACAGTGGAGAGAATATGAGGGGACATAATGAGGCACAGGATGGTTATGGAGATCTTTTGAAGGGATTACTGATACAAATACGGTGTGTTTGTGACCAGGAAAAATAATTATATTATGTATTTTCAGTAAGTTAACGTATATTCAAGTTCAGTCCCCATACAAAACCTACAGCCTATCGAAATTATACTAAATTATACAACGTCTATGCACATTAGTTATATAAATTATGCAAATAATTATTGAAATTATTTCTCTTCTAGATAGTGATATTTTACTATCAATTTTGCTTAAAGAATACTGGTGTTATTCTGATTTCCAGCAATGAAAATGAGAAAAGGCTTTGAGCAGGTCTTTAATGTCATGTACAAGCTCCTTATTCTGCTACACATTTGGAGAACACCAGATTATTTGTGGCCAAACTTCCTCCTTTGTGGAAAGTCTGCTGAAAGCAAATGAGTTACAGTAGCAAGAGGCCAGTCTTTGCTTGATGCCATCAGGATTCCAAGCAGCAACCTCTTGCTCTCCAAAAAACCAGATTAACATTCATACACCCAGCTCCTATTCCTCATTTCCTTTCTATGAGCTTTAAAACACGTGACCTTGCTGGAACTGCAGTGCAAAGAGAATGGAATCAGTATCTAATGTGCTAATCACAAAACAATAAAAATGATTATTCCTTTCTTATCTTTGTATTGCAAGATGGTCACCACCCTGTAAGTAAAACCTGTGAGGGAGTTAGTAAGATTAAATTAGGAGCAGCATGACTGCTGCAAAAGGCAGAGCACAGCTGCTGGATGAAACTTCCATCCATTTTGCAATTTATGTGCTAAATAAATTAATAATGCTATTGGTATCGATAACATTATGGTGAAATCCGAATTTCTCTAAAACTCTGTTAACATTCACCTCAAATGTTCCCCCTTTGCCTTGCCAGTCTGACTCCATGTGTTCTCCAGAATAGGAACTGCTGCTAAATAGGATTGAACTGCTAAATACGGCATGGCCATGGTTGGGTTTCATGGAATTGGTTCCTTGGGTGTGAAAAAAGTGAACAGAGCTCTTCAGCCCCGAACTCTGAGCCACAGAGGGACAAGAAACCACTGCATAACACCTGTGCTATTAGTGAAGAGTTTGAAAAGCCATACAGTATCCAATATCTGACAGCCTCTGCAGATTCATGAAAATAATATTGATTAAGGACTGGAATTCTGCTGATTTCATGCCACAGCAACAAACAGAGTGAGACCTCAGGCTGTGCATTGATACCAAAGCCCAGCTCACTTTGGGATACACACCAGAAATGCTTCACACCATGCACCAGTGAAGTGGCACCTTTTGCTCTGGGTGCTGTAGTGCTTAACTGGTATTTTCCTGGTGTTAGACTCAGTAAGTTAAGCCACATGAGTTAATGACTAATTTCATACTGATTATATCTGCGGTAGAGAGAGCAACAGGGACTTCTCATTTTAAACAGTATGACACCACATGTTCTTCAACTGGTTTCAGAGCAAACTCTCAGAGACAATCAACTGAACAGTCTGTAACACTGACATGATGAATTGTCACCCATCTGTAAATCCTATTATTTCTACCCAATTCTAGAAGCAAAAAGAAAAAAAAAAAAATAGAGGTAAATTTTGCCATTATTGATGTCTAAATCTCTATATAATCTTGCACAATCTTGGCCCTTATGGGTGAAATATCTTGTTTCTGAAAACTCTGTATATAATTGCAGAGTTAATTTAGGATAGAGCTTGATGCATTTGAGCACTGAAGCTATATGACAAGGTTATAACTTTGAAAAGCATCATATTTATTGGTTTCAATCAGCATTGATTATTTCTCATGATTGATAAGAACCACTGCATATCATTGGTAGTAATTTATGGTTAGCATTAATACTTTGGGGTATGAAATATTGCCAGCCATAACAACTGTATGCTGCCAAACCAAAATAAATATAAAGGCAAGACATTTTGAGACATGTAATTTATCTATAAGAAAAAAGGCTGTCAAGGAAGCCTAAACAAAAAAGCACCTCTAGAAAATCTGTTAGAGCCTCAACTGTTCACATATAATTTTTCAATAAGATTAATTATCTCGAGAAAAAGACATCCACTGCAGAATGTAAATTAAATCACAATCAATTAAACTCAGTTCATGTAACCAAGAGTAATGTGATACAAACCACAGTTCAGAATAAATGCAGAGATTTTTTCTTCTCCTATATCAACAGCTGATAGAGCATCATTTGGATATGCAACTCAATCAGTTTTGAATGTATAATAACTTCAGATGAGTGAATTATTCAAGAAAGAATATTCAGCATTGCCACTTCTGAAAGCCTCACATATCACTGTCATTTGAAATTCTATTAGTTACACTATCACATAAAATATGTTTCTTGAGTCTTGTATGAGATGACTTATGACAAAAATTTATATTTTTTTTCTGGCTTATTCACCTGCAGCATTAAAAAACAGGAATGACTTCACTGAAATCATTGTTACATGACAGTGAAATTGGTAAATCTCAAGCCTCAAGCATAACACATGCATTTTTTTTTTTTGATACCCAGGTACGTGCCCATCCTTTTCAAGCACATGCTTGAAAATATCACACTCATTTTCAGTGTGACCAAAATTTGAACTTTATGATTATTTGGGGATTTAAAGAAAGTTCTCTTTTCCTGAACAATAGATTTGCAGGCAGCTTTAGAGCGTGCATGCGTATTTTGATCTGGACAAGCATAAGGGGGAAACAAAAGATATAAATTCTGACCACACAACCAGAACTTTATCTCCATGGAAATATGAGACTGTGAGGGAGCTTCCCTCTGGTCAGTGCAGCTGAGAATCCAAATCTGTCTGAGAAAAATATGCATTTAAGTACTTTGATATGTTTGATACTTTAGACAGTCTGATCTCTTTACAGGGTCCTAAGGATTACCCATATCCCATACAAAAGGCATCCTCGATAGTGAATTTGGATTGAGTGTCTCCACACATACTGAAAATTGTTAACTGAAAGCAAAATATGTTTTAAAACACTGATTCTTAAAGGCAAAGCTGCATCAAGTCTCCTCAGAGTGTTCTGAGATGGTTTAATTGCTCTTTGAGATACTGTGGAAGAAAGAATCAAGTCAAGATTTGGTTTTATTTTCAGTTTTTCCATGGTGAGTCACATACTGCATTTATTCAAACAGATTGCTAAAGAGAATTGCCAAATGCAGAAAAAACACCACCTTGTTTTGAAGAGACACACTTCTACATGTTGTGATATTTACAAAAATATGCATAAACTGATCCATGTGAAATATGATGCAAAAAAATTTGTTAAAAAAAGCTATTGAGAAAATATTTTCTAAATTAACATTCCATATAAATGAAATATGCAGGTTCTGAGCACAAAACTAAACAGAACTGAAGGTGCCCTGAAATGATGAAGACACAAAAGGAAATCAAAGCATGTGATGAGTCAATTTTGAAGTAAAGACAATAGTCTCAATATCTCTTTTTCCTTCTCCAGACAATCTGACTCACTCGGGCAGCAGTTAGGAAGCAGATACCGGATGCTCGTCTGCTGTTTGCTTACAAATTGCATGAGGAGATGAAAAGACCCTGTGGAGCTGAAGAAAGGAGAAGCAATGAGATAAATGGCCTGTGGGTCTGAAGAAATGCAAAGGGAAAATGGAAAAGAAAACTGGGCTGGGGGAAGCAGATGGCTAAACCAGCAAGCGTGCAAGATGAAAGAAGGAAGACAAAAAGACAGGGCTAAAAATATCAGAACGGGAAAAAAGAGTCATCATAAAAGGAAAGAACAAATCCAGAACAAAACAGAGCTGAAATCCTTAAAGGGCTGGAAATGGAGAGGATCGGATCAAAGGAGAACAGGCAGCAGGGAGGGAAAGCAGTAAGCAGAACTGCAGTGTGTGGGCATGGTGGCTGGAACACACAGGCTCAGGAACTGATGAATGAATTCAGGCAGAACAGACTGGCACCTTTCTCTTCTGGAGGATTGAAAACATGAATGAAAAACGATTTTCTGAGGAATCTGACAGTTCAGTACCTAAATACATGAACTACCTGCCTTTCACTGCCGTGGTTACCATCATCATTAATTGCTTTGTGTGGATATGACACGTGGAAAAGCAGGAGTGCAGTGGGTGTTTCTCGTGATAAGTCACCTTCTCTTCTCTGCTAGCCTTCCACAGCGACATCAAGACACCTTTAATGGTAACTTTGGGTGTTGGAGAGTCCGGGGAATCTTTGTATGCTACTGGGGGAGTTTTTTAATAGCATTACAGTCCTTACTTAGCCCTTTATGGAGTCTCCATGATAAAATGACTGTTTGTCTTTGAGTATTTATCTGCCTGTAGGTTGATCTATGAACAGCTTTTGCAACTACTTTCAAAATCCATGTATTTAAAATGCTCTCTGTAATCAAACCTTTATGGTTCCAGGCAACCAACATGGCCAGGACTCCATCCTTCCAAGACATTCTCTGGAAACCCTGTTTAAACTCTTCAAATAATTTGAACACTGCAGTTAGATTTCTCAAGTTCTTACATCAGTTCTGCACTGCAGTGTGAACTCCAGTATCTTCACGTTTTAAATACAGCATGAAAAGAAATTCTTTTCCATAGGAGTAAGTTCAGCAAGTATAACTACAGCTAAATTTCATCTTTAAACTTCCTTTTTGGTCATGCCCTATTCATCTCCCACATCTCCAGGATTTCTTTGGTGCTGCTGGCCCTGCTAACAGGCTTACATTGTTCCCCTTCTGTTCCACTAGCCTGTTTCAAAACTGAGCAAAATATCTCCTCCAGATGCAGTTCCCAACAATGGAGCTCACAGGCAGTTCTCCTCTCCAGCACTTCCCATTAGCAAGCCATGATGCTGCTTGCAGCCAACCAGGTCTACCTTCACTAATTTTCTCGTATTGTGCCACATTTTTGTGCTGGTCTCTGTTGTGGCCGTTTTATGATATTACAGCCCCTTTGATGGTGGTACCATGAAGTAGACTCCTGTAGCAAGTAAAAGACCTCTTCATGATGAAGTGATTAAAAGGTCATGATAAGAGAGCTATTCATTAGTACAAGGGAGTGCTTCATGGTGATCTCAAAGGAGCTGTAACAAAGTGATGAATACCTCACACCAAACTCGTCTCTCCAGGAAACTTCTAATCTGGTGCTATATTTGCAGACAATAAATAGAATTATAAAGGCTAAATTTGTGCAGGTGGTTGACTGCCTTCACTGGAACATTAATTTATTGCCCAAGACCCCAGGCTAAACCTTTCATGCTCAAATACCCAAAAAGACTTGTCCTTACTTAAAAAGAAGACAAAAATTGGATAATGAAGGGGCACATCTTAATATTTCTCTAAAAAGTGGACTCAACTATTTGATCTGTTAGGTCTGTCACACGATCAGTGTTCCTCATAGCCCACGATGGAAGCTTGGTTTAAAGAGTGATGTGCAACAAAGCTTAAAACATTTCTCTGGGACAGTTACATAAAGGTCTAGTCATTGCCACCTACTTCAAGGTATTTCAACTCTATGTATGTATTTTAAAAGATCTTTCTTTCATTCTGTCTGTACCAAAGTAGCTGCTAACTCTCATTTACAGAAATTCACTTATCCAACACTCCTTTCAGCACTGTTGAAAGATGCCAATGCCAACAGATTTATCTGCTTTCCTGACTGTCCTGTTGGCCTTGTCAGAGGCAGTCAGGCAACATTTAGGTGATCAAGGAGCCAGGAATGGGGCCAATGCCTCTTCTGTGAGAAAGATAGGATGGGGTCCTCACACATAATGCAGATGGGAGATACCCCTGCCATGCAGTGGGCTATGAGAAAGGATTGTGAGACAGGACAGTTAACATATTTGAAAAACACCCAGCCTGTTTTTGTCTTTGGACATTTGCTCTGGGATAAAGTTTTCAGCCACTGGATTAATGTGCTACTTCTTAAGAGTCAAACTGTGCCAACCACCCCCATTGATACTCACTTGCATGGTGGATTCAATTATGCTGTACAGTGGTGTTTCAAGTGAATAAAAACTCTGCCTTAGCATTTTTGCATCAATGACCTGGGTCAGGCTGACCCTTTTCCTTCAGGCTAAGCAATTTTTTATTAATAGAAAGGCACAGGCTTCCCATGAAGGTACTTTTCTCTGCTTTAATGAGAAGCAGCAATTCCAGATTCCAGTGATGAAGGAGCTAACTTGACACTTATTTCTCTGTTTTACAGGGGGAAGTGACTCAGAGTGGAGGTGGTTGAGGGGGGGGGTTTCCTTTCCATTTTATTTTTTCAAAAATCTACGTTCATCCTTCTCCTTTGTAGAATGTTCTTACAAAACATTTGTTCTATTTTAAAAATAATTAACTACTACTTTTGTTCTTGATGTTGAATATTTCCCAGAGAACTATTTTGTGCTCTGATGGTACATAATAGATTGTCCTAGAACGTATCAACCACTTGTTGAATTGCATCAGATATTAGCTCTTATTAAAGAAAGGCAAAACCGTTCCAGCTTCGCTACATCAAGTTAAGGACTCAGCTGGATTTGTTCTTTTAACGCTACTATGTGGGCTACAAGTCAATTTTCGAGACTTCCTGGCAGAGCACTTGCACATTTTCTCAGCTTCTTTGTGATCCCAAAACATTTGTGAGAAAGTCATTTCAAGGAAATACAAAAAAAAAGTAAGATAAACAAACCTTTCTATGGTTTATTACATGGAACATTCATTTTGCAATGTTTTTCTGGTCAGCAGATTTAATTTGAAATGTATTTATCATTGTACCTACTGAGTTGAAGATGATTATGAATGTGATCTTCAGAAGGACGTTTTTCTTTTGAGAGTCTGCCCCAGTGAATAAAACTATTTAAAAAAATAAAACTCTGCCTATGAACTTTATGAAAAGACTCTTGACAGAAGAAATCATCTAAGAAAATCTAGATATTGATAAAAACAGATTACTGCCTAATCCTCTTGACCACTTCCATCTTTGATGTGGATGTATACAGAAAAGTGGTGACTAGGAAAATATATCTCTGATGAAAATCTTTTTATTGATCTCTGTAAACTTTGTTTAGTTCATTAATGTGTGATTTGTGTCTAGAAATGACTAAGTAGTCAATTTAAATATGCGCTGCCATTAATTTGACACATATGCTCACAGTATGCTATAAATGTGTGTATATATATATTTAAGCAAAGATCAAACTGCAGATTTTCAGTTATTTGCTCTATGAAGCCCTACAGAGTTCTTTGTTCATGGAGATGAACTAAGTAGCCAACAGCCCATGGGTGTAGGTTATAAATTTAACACATTATTCTAGGCTGTAGCGCTCTTGCAGGGACAGCAGAAACACCAAGGTTGTCTTGGCCATATGTGACATAATTTTAGTGCTTTCTCTGCATAAAACATATGTGGGGAACAGAATCCTAAACCTTCTAAAGATGGATGCATTTAGGTGTCAGATGGAGCCAATGAGATACCGATAAGTCAATGAGATGCACACCTCCAGCAAGATTCCTAAGGATCATCTCTGGTGCTGCATCTTTAGCATTCAAATTCCTCCATAAATGTGACACATAAGACCACAGAAATTATTATCATTACCCTTTCCATGTGCACTAAAGTCATTCTAATCAAAACAATGAAATTCAAGAGACTTTACATCAAATACCTGATATAAAGTGCTTGTATTCCTCTCACATACTCAAGTGAAGCAAATTCCATAATATAACCACTTATTTGATATTTAATTCATCTTCTTTGGAATTTAGTGTGCAGAATTAAATGATTAAACCTAAAATGATTGCGTACATAAAGAGTAAAAACAGATCAATTCTTTTTTAAATTTAAGTAGTGGGGGTTTTAAAATTACTTAAGCACCTTTAATAGGAGGAACTACCTAGTCAAATTCACATTTGGATCCTTTTAAAAATAATAATGACTTGAATCAAATTGAGCTGCTTAGATTTTTAACTAAGTATTAGCTATTTGATTATAATTCACTGGCCAGATTCTCAGTGGCTGTAATGATTTCTAACCTCTGTTCACTATTGCACTACATCCATTTTGAACATCTTAATCCTCTTTTAAAATATTTTTGTCTTTCAGCTCTTTGGTTTGTTTTTTTTTTAATGTGGTTTATCTGTCATAAGAGATGCACAATAGTTCACATTTTCAAGATGGAGATGTTCTATATACTGACCATCAAGTTCCCTGAAAGCTCCTCTTCCCTTGCAGAAATCTATCACAAATTTAGCAAAATCGTTACAGAATTTCTGTTACTAATAATGGTGCTGTAGTTTGAATGACTCTTACTCAAAACCCTTTAATTAAATTTTACTTGTAAGAACTATAAATTCAATAAAGAAGATGAGATTTAAAAAAAAATCCACAGAAACAGGTATGTTGATCCAGGGTTCTTTCAAGGATAAGAACCCTGTGTTAGATTGTGCAAGCAGCAAAGCTTTGTAGATGCTGAAGGGGGACAGGGTTCAGAGTAAATCCACCCTCTCACAGGGTGCAGGTGTAGCCTACATTTGGTTCTGTGCCCAAGACTGAGTGGTGGAAGTGGTTCAACACTCCCTCCAAGTCTGGATCTTCCCTATTCAATTCAGTAACAAAATTTTGCGGTGCTCAGTGGCACAGAGCACAGATATCCTCACAAACACAAAGAGCCACATCAGGCATCTGTTTTACATGTACAGACTGCAGGTTTCCATTAAACAAATAAATGTTTCATAAAGGTGTGTGGAGCGACCTTAACTCTGCGCCATTCCCATTCCAGCTAATATTAAATGAACACAGACATATATGGATTACAGGCAAATGTTTTGGGAATGACATTAAATGTGACCCTAACAGATAGTACTGATCATTAAAAAACTGATCATTCCCTTCTCTTTCAGTATTACGAGTGATAATCAGTAAGAGCAATGCACCCCACAAGCACAGCTCTACCAAGGTAATACAGGACACATTCAGACCTCTGTAGCCTGCTACTGATTTATAGGTGGGTGCAAGTTATATGATTAATTTCATATTCATTTACTGGGTTAGGAATTTACAAAGGTCTATTAAGAACTTATTAGATATCACTTCTTTTTTCTCACACCTTTTATCTTTTTTTTTGTTCCAAGTAGGTCAGTAGTACCTGACAGCTAAGGCACATGTAACTAAATACTCCTGAGCTCTTCCTCTTAGCAGGCACTCCTCTATCAGTACTTCAGAAGTCAAGTTAATCAGGCACCTAATGATCTGCTTTGGCCAAAGAAATTTTAGCTCTATCATCATCCATTCCCATTATTAACTGGTGGAGCTTCCTACAGAAGACTGCTCTCTTTCCTTATGCACGGATCTGGTGGAGCTGATCTAACCAGACTCAAACCTGGGATCCTTCTCCTATCCAGGAGAACTTGCATTTTCCATTATTCCCAAGCAGGCCCCTTTAAAGCCCCAACTGCATTCCTGGCATAGCTCCTGGCAGAATGAATCTCCCCTAGCCCATCATTAGCTGTAGCATGTACACTGAAATTCCCTGGCCCTCCCACTGCAGCTGATCCGAGCACAGAACTCTGGAGCAATCACTGAGCTGGTGACTGCAGCTCACAGATGAGATAAAGGCACTGCAATGCTTTGTACAGCAAGGCTGCATCCAGCAAGGTTATCTCTTCTGTTCCGTGCTGATAATAACACATTTAATTCTTTAACAATCTTCTTGAGGGTATTTATCACACAGCAGAGAGGGGCATTATATTCCATAAATACACACTGTAGGACTGCTCTGTGCACAGCTTCTCAGCAGTAAGCTACAAGTTAACTTTAACTTTCTAACGTTGACAAATTATTTCATTTCTAATTAAATGAGCATGCAATTAATTCTGAGTACTAAATTGCTGTGTGTAAACTGTCAAAACACCCTTTTTGGGAAAAAAAAAACCAAACCTGAAACTTGACATTCTTGAATGAACTTCTCATGTGCAACTTCATTTTAAATATTTTCGAGTAATAAAAAATCAGAACCAGCTCAAACCAAGTTATAATTCTATATTCTATCAATATAGTAAATTATGGATGTTAGTTTTCAGTAGGAAAGACACCAAAAAATTTAATTTTATTACAGAATATTACCTTTAAATTAAGTTTTCCACTTAGATCTGAAGGTAAACAATGCTTACTTCATGATCTTCCAAATTACTTCTCTGGGCTATATTTTTACTCTTCTTTTTACCTGATTTTACCAATCATGTGGTTTTCTTCCACACTGTACCAGATTTGGCTTAATATTTATTTCTTTAACATGTTAATGCAAAAAGAGAGATCAGTGTAATAGAGACAGAATTTTTTCCATCCTGCCTGGTAATGCAGAAGAGCTTATCAACATTCTGGTCATACTTAATGCAACCTGAACAGGTTTTGCAATCAATAGGAAAAGGGAATTTGTTAAGTCTCAAAGATGTGTGTAAATAGACTTTCTCTGTTATTGGATTATCCCCTGCTCTGAAACAGACTGAGTAGGGGACTGCAATACTAAGCAGTGTGGGATTTAGTATCCAAAATATCAATGCCTGATGGAAAAAAATGGGAGAAAAATTTGACTGAAAACCAGCCACAGTCTCAGCTCAAGACAGAATGAGCTGCCACTAACGCATAGAGAAGAAATGGGTTTGATCAGGTTACAAAAATGTCCCAATGTGGAAACTCTACACAGTTTCTAAAAAAAATTATTTTGGCTTTTAACTATTTTAAGATTTAGAAAAGTTTCTCTTAATTCCAACCAAAATCTCGTTGGCTACAAATTAATCTATCTAATCCTTACCTCCTACCATAAAATAATTTAAAAGAAAATCATCTCACTATACACAAGAACCTGCTACATATGTGAAGACTTGTATCCCCAGCCTCCCCCTGCTGAGGCTAAGGAAACCCAGTTATGTCTTGACCTAAATAATCTTTTCAAGATTTCACTATGTCCTACAGAAAACATGTGCTTAAACACTAAAGTGTGATTCTTCTTTTTTTTTCCTAATGAGTAGGACATTACTTTTGAGTTCCGTTTGTTCCCTGACCCATATCCCCATATATTTCTATACAATATCACTGACTATAATACACTGCCTATTATGTATTTGTTTACTAGATTTATTCTCAGTAAGTCTAAGAGTTTGGCATTGAATACTGAATTGGAACCTGCATATACAAATCACTTCTTCAATTTTTTCACATAGCTTTCAATTCTAATTTTGTTCCTGAGGCTGCTGCTAACCCGCTTTGATTCTATCTGGTAATTTAAATAGATGTATTCCCTGTTCTATTATCCAAATTATCAAAATGCTGAATATTACTGGTCTCTGGCCAGAGCCCTATGAGATATAAATCCATCTTTTTTGACAGTGAACCATTTATTTGCCAGCATTCACTCCAAGCACAGAACTGCAATCTGCTTTTAATTATGGTGGTCCCATTTAGACCACGTTTCCTCATCTCCCTGGTGACACCACCATGGCCCCTCACTCCTTATCTGCTCACCAGGCTTTCTGTACAATTGCAGAGAAATTAAACTGATTTGTTATGATTTGAACTTTACAGATGGATCTTGGCAGTTACCTACTCTTTGTTAAATTCTAGGTATTTTCAAGCAGTTTAACTCCTCTCTTAAAAATAAATTCAATCTTACTCCATTTCTCCACCAAAATCCCTAAAAAACTCCTATTTTCTCGGTTTTGAGGGAAAAACCACTCTGTCCTTTTCAGTTTCACGGATCTTGTCTATCTTCCATGTCTTCAGAGATTAAAAATTGTCACAATTACTTTACCTCAGGTACTTCCCTACAGCAATTTTTATCAGGGCCAGGAGGGCAATTCTAATCTTCTCTCTCCCTATCTTAATCTAAGCATTTGTTAGGTTACCCAGGTCACAGCTAACCTTGCTTTTGAATGCTGGAGCAGCAGAGACAACACTTTAACCTTCACTGCAACAAGCAGTGAAACAACCTCTCTCCAACACACAGATTGGCTTTTCCCTCATTTTTCCTTTCTTTTTTGCTGAAGCACTTTTTGAGGTCTCTTTACCTTCACTCAGCCACCCCAGGGGGACATCCCAGGTGCTCAGTCCTGCATCCCAGCCATGCCATAACTACACTGACAGAAAACCCAAATCAACAGCAGCTCCCCTGTTGTTGTTGTTCCTTTCTCACACTTTCAGTGAGTGCTGTGGGAGGGATGGCCACAGTGCCAGGAGGGGAAGTGAGGTGCTCCCCTGATCACCCAGCCCATCTGCAGTGCAATTCCTACCCAGCTTTCACACCCCTGCCTCTGGTGTTTGACTGATTTTTCTTGACTTGCTCCCATTATTCCCTTTCTGTACAAAGTTCAGCATAAGGCATCTCTTTCATTTTTTGGTTCATACATTTTCTCCAGACTTTCAGGCAGGTCCAGGCAAGAACAAACTAAGGAGATGATGAATGAAAAGAGGCAACAGGCTGATTTCTAGCTACTGTTCAAAAAAAAAAAAAAAAAAAAGAGGAAAAAAAGAACAAGGGGGAATAAGAATCAGCTATTGCTCTGCAGCTACAGACTCCTCATGCAGCTTAAAGCACTTGTGCTGTTCTGTGGCTCAGCTAAGCACCCGTGCATCGAGATTCATATGGACATTACTGAAGTTAACTGCATATGAGGTTGATTTTTTCATTAATTTCAACTGGAAACCTATGTGAATGCAGGATGCCTTTCTCAGAATAATTTTTAGGAGCCAGATGAAAACAGAACTGTAAAGTGGATCATGGGCACTGCAACCCAATATTGCAGCCCTGAGGGAAAAAGTGTCACTGGTAGAAACTCAATTATTGACTGCTCCTAGAGGTGTCCTTTTAGCATTAAAATTCCTCACACACTGAAAAAAAAAATTGCAGTTTTGAAACAGGTGCTAAATTTCTCTGTTATCACACATAAAATATATCTGATATCCCCAGCAGCTGAACTCTTGGCTCTGCTGAGCATCCTCAGACCACCACTCCCTGCACCAACCTGTGCCATGCCCCAGCAGCCACTGCTGCCCTCCAAATGCTGCTCCAAGGGCACAACCCTGGGGCCAAGGGAGTTTTCTCCCTCCTCCACCAAACACTCTCTCTCCATGCCCACTGAGATCAACTAAGTCCTTACCAGAGAAGAAATTAGTTTGTTCTCGAAGAGGTATTTTTTGGCACGATGAACAGCACAGTGTTGTATCTCAGTTAATCAAACACATGCAGCCTCAGTATGTCAGTGCTTTGTGCAGCTCTGACCCTCACAGCTCTGCTTTTCAAGGCTTTTTCCTACTGATTTTGAAGTGTGGCAAGTAATGGGAGAAAAATATCTCACAGACCTTTTTGGATAGAGATATTCTGTCTTGTATAAAATGTAATGAAGTCAGATTTAAATACATATAACCTTGGGGTTATACAGTCTGAGTTCTTCTAAATGTGCTGTGCTCTGATAATACCTGACATTTAGAGAAGCATATCCCACAGTTATGCAATAAAGTTGATAACTTTCCAGAATTAAATCCACTCAAAGTATGAATCCTGTAGAAAGAGCTGAAAGAAAAGTGAAGAAAATAATGTAATAACTGGATAAAGTCTATGGATTTGCCCATATTTCTTTTTTTTTTTTTTTTTAGTTTACACTGAGACAAGAAAAAAATCTGCAGCTGATTTCAAATTTTAAAAGCCTACAAACTTTAAATGCAAAGTAGAGCCAAGCAGGTATGTTGGCTACTTAATTCTTCATTATGAGGAACAACCTCATTTCAAACACCCGTAAGTATTTTACAGAGGTGTTGCTTTATAGAATATTTTACAAAGGAGTTACTCTATAGAACATTTGCCTGCAGCTACAGTGTGTTGCTACCTTTTGAAGCACTGCTTTACATGCTTAGGACTGGCAGACCTTGAACCATTGGCATTTTCATTTTTTCAGTACAGGAGCCTTCCAGCAAAACGCATGGAATTTGCTCTTCCTGATTACTGAAGAAAAGCAGTTCTGCCAATTCTGAGAACCAACCTAGGAAACTTTGCTGCAGCAGAGGAAGAGAGCAGCCCATGGCACAGCAGCAAGAGACTTCTCAAAGCACCAGCAGCAGCTCTGGCTCCTTGGCTTACCTCAATCCCTGCTAAAAGCCTGCACGTCTGTGAGCCCGTGGCTCTGAGCCTCACAAAGTGAGATCCCAAATTTGCCTGGGCTGGAGTGAGAAACTCAGCCATTTTATTCCACAGAGAAAAAAAGGAATTGTGTTTATGAACCTTCTTTTCAAGGAAAGGATAATGTGGAGAGAGGAGAGCTCCCTACATACGTGTAGGAATACACCCATCCATCACACGTTCTACAGTCCTTCACTGGGTGCAGTCTGCTACAAACCGGTGAGACTGCTTTTACTGCAGTGATTTAATTACTTTTTAAAAGCTTCCATTGTATTTTGAGCACATCTGACAGTAATGATATAAAAAGTTAGCAATGAGAAAGAAAAGTAGGAAAACTGAATATGTATATTTAACATTCTAAGAGTGAAACATTAGCAAACGCAGAGAAATTGGAATTGAAGCCTCATCTCTGAGGACACCACGCTCACTAAACCAACCCTTGTACAAAACAGTCTCTGCAAATTCCTGTTATCCTAGGAAATCAAAGAGGAAGATGTGGAATTGCCACAGGTACTCACAGTCACACAGGATATACCCCATTCTGCAGAAGATGAAAGGAATGTGCAAAAACCACAAATGACATTCTATGTTTTAAAGCATTACCAAAGATGATTCTTTGCCTTTGTTGTGAAATGAAATATCTCAAATGCAATAATGAATGCCTGTAAGAAGAGAATGACACACTTTTACTACAAATCTATTGTCAGGCATGGCCTGACTCTTCCCTGAAGCAGGAATGGGGAAAAGCAGCAGCACATGTTACATCAAAATACTTTATTTTTTTCTCTTTTTCCTACTATTACAAAATTATTGTGCCTTCATGTATAACAGATGACTCACTTTTAAAATCTCCCAGAATGTGTAAAGAAAACAAACATTTTAAAATCACTCATTTTGTATTGAAAAATTATTTGCCTATGTTTAAAAGGTTATTAAAAAGCACTGCTGAGTTTTTGTAATTCTGTCCTTCACTTTTTAAATGCTTGTTTGACATCTCTTCCACTGGTTTGTGGTTACTATGACACACAATGGGGGATTCTGGCACTGCTTCACTATTTTAAATAAATTTGAAGATGACTGAAGCACGTAGAAATTAAGCTGTATTTATAATATATTCTCATCCCATTGTAAGTAAGGGCTGGGTTACTAAAACCACTCCCTCCTAAAAAGGAGTATAAAATGCTACTATTCAGATGTCTTATCAGTCTTTATTTAATCCATGACAAAAGACAATACAAACTATTAAACTCTGAAGTATTAGCCCTAGAAATTTTCACATTACATTTTCAACCAACAAATTTCTGCCTTCCATTTACTCTGTTACAAGTCCAGGTTATGGCAGTCTTCTTCATATTTAATAGTCTCTTAATTAACTACTAATGCTGCTTATTTAGCTGGCATTACCAGAGAATAAACTCTTCTCCTCAAGATATACAGAATGGGGAAGCAGCCCTGGCCATTTCCAGGACACATTTTCCCTCCCAAGTGCTTCCTTCATGAGTTGCAATGCTATTTTTCTACAGAGCTGTGCCCTCCTGTACTCATGAAAGCCACTTGCAATGATGTCAGTTAGAGTGTGAGTGTAATTTAAGGATTAGAGGTAATGATAAGCTGTACAAACTGATTATTTGTGATCTCAGGACATACTACTCAGGGGATAGAAAACACAGTTCTTCACAGGCAATGATAGAACTGGAAAAAAAAATCATCCAGTTTCTGGTATTTTTGAAGACTGAATAGAGCTCGAAAATCAGAGTTTCTGTACCAGGTGTGAATACAGAGAACAGTACTGCATTTTTCTACTTTGAAGGCCAATAGTGACCATTATAATAATCTATTCTGAGCTCTTGGCAGACAGATATTGCTCCATGATGCCATCTTGCTCCATCATGCCCCTAATTTCTGTATGATTTTGAACAACCCTTTAAGAAAACCGTGAAGTCACTGTCAGAGCCCAGAACCTGCCCATCTTCATTCCAGAGTTACAGCAGCAGTGAATCCTGTCTTGTTTAGATAATCCCTAAAATGGGAATATATGTTCACATCTGTTTTGAAAGATCATCCCTGGGATTTCCTTTCCTCTGAGTTAAAATCCTTTCTTCCTGATGTGATTAAGCTCTACTAATATATAAACACATGCTGCTAATTGTGAATGAGGAGGACTTTTAAAATCTAAATTATGGCCATTTTTAATCACTCATTAACACTTTTTGATAACACTCAAACAAAATTACCAGCTGAGGAGGCAAATTGGACTTATGAATGTCTTTATAACTTTACATTTCTGGAATGAAAGAACTGCTTCATTGAGCTATCTGACACATAATGATCTCTGTTGGAGGGGTGCAAGAATTTTAATGCTTCTCTCTTCACTCCCTGAAACAAAACCCACAAAAGTAGGATAAGAGGCACTTTCTCCCTGCCCTAACCCTCTGACCCCAGGATCTGTACCTATATTTATCCTGAAAAACCCTCCTGGCTCACTGAAATTTGCTTGCTTGATTTCAGATTAAACAAGTGAGCATCACTGTTTTTTCTTAAATTTCTAATTATTTTTCCCTGCTTTAAATTTAGTTTACATCACAAGAATTTGGAGATAAATCAGTGTTCTCACAGTAACTATGAGCTGGTCAACACTTCCAATATCTTTGAGTAGGTCTGGCTTTCCATCTCATTTATTTAGCCTCATTTTCATCCCAATTCTCCTTCTATTAGTTTCATAAGAAGTTCTTCAGAACCACAAGGCTGTTTCAGAAAACAGAGTCAAGCTTGCCAACCGAAGAAGAGATAAAAATTAAAGTCATCATTTTAAAGCAGAAAGTCAGTGTGATAAAATAGCATCCTGTTAACATATTAAAATTTCCTCTCAAACCTATATAGGTCTCTTGGGCTAATAAGTAACTTTGAAATCCGAATTAAATTTATTTTCGTAATTCAGGGTATCAAATACTACCCTTTTAATCTATTGAAATTAATATTTATCTATCAATTTCCTCAACCAGTGTTGAGGAAAATACTGAGACTGAATTACAGATCTTTGCTGTGCCAGTGGATACAGCAACAGTTTGCTAATTGCAGATTTGCCATCTTTTATTGTAAGGAAAGCAAAGAAATTACAGGATCACCAAATCACTTAGGCTGAAAAAGACCTCCAGGGTCACCAAGTGCAGCCATTCACCAGGACTGCCAAGCCCATGAGGAGAGGCCAATTCCCCTCTGCTCTGGCACTGCCAGCCCTGTAGGAAGGGCACGACCCACATTCCAGGGACTGATGCTGTCAGCAAGAACAGCCCTCTGCCAGAGGCATCCTAGGCAGGATGATTCCCTGCTTAAGATATCAAAAAGGCTTCTTAAAGGGAAAAGTCAGCATCTCTGGGAATCTCCCAACAACTTGTGTGTGACCTTTCACAGGAGAAAAGTCAAATTTGTCTGCTCAGAGCACCAAGTGCAGGACAGAGCTCAGGCTCAGAAAAAGCTGCACACTCCATTACAGCTCATTCTGAAAGAGTATTTTTCCAAAACTCCTAATAAATAGCTTTCACAGAAATACTGACAAAGCCATAATTATAGTGGCAATTGCAGGTGATTCTATAATAAACCATATTTCTTCCCCGTGAAGATATTAATTTACTTTTTTGAAATGTTCATTGCTAAGCCTAAGATTGGGTTTCTGAATTGTGTTCTGAGGCAATTTATACAGGAGAAAAAAATACACCCTATCCTAAATGTGCTGAACACTAATTTAAAATGATCTATTTGCAATAATATACATTCAACCTCCTACTGAAAAGTTCAGAAGCTTCTCCTCCTTCACACACAGCTCCATCATGCTATTCTTATGCACTGGGAGCCCTGGCATACATTTCAGATGAATTGTGAGGCTTCTGTTTCAATTTTTACAGAAAAAGCTATGGGTTGGATATATGGGTTAC
The DNA here is from genome assembly GCA_034509425.1 of Eopsaltria australis. NCBI lineage: Eukaryota > Metazoa > Chordata > Aves > Passeriformes > Petroicidae > Eopsaltria > Eopsaltria australis. The sequence goes on from JAVTVJ010000112.1 coordinate 336,747, forward strand.
AGTGCAGATGTGCCAGTAAGTCCCAGTCTCCTATGGTGTAGATTCAAAAGCATCATCACGGGGGCAGTTTCATTTATCAGAATATCAAGCAGTGCTAATGCTCAGCTACATATGGTTATTTCCAGAGATCCTTAAATTTATAGGAAAACTAGTATCCATTCACAAGCACCTGCCTATGAAGCTCAATAGTACCCTGAAAATCAAAACCATTTTCTCCTGTCCCTCCTGTATCTTTTAGTGTTAGGAATTGAACCCCACTCTTTTGTGGTACATCACAGTACTTTTTTTGAGAAAAAAAAAAAGGAAAGAAAAAAAGATCATACAGAACTGTTTTGGGTATAAAATCTGATCCCATCACACCACATCTACATCTGTAACTGTGTGAGCTGATAGCCCCAAGTAGTAAGTTTGGTAACTTTACTGACAAAAAGTTCTATGGAAAACCAAAGCACTTAAAAGTGGGTTTGGTTACTCAGGAGTATTTATTAATTATTGGGATATCTCAGTTATTGAGACAGAATCCCAAAACAATGTCGTAAAACACAGCACTTTTTGGAGATGCGCATCTTGTATATGTGAAGCCTGACACAGATAACTTCCACTAACAATTGTTTTGTTAAAAGTTTTCTTTCAAGCTTTTTGCTCAGCAAAGTAACTACCAGGCATAATTTTACTGATAACACCCATTTGAATTTTCAGTAGTGTTTTGTATTTTGGTTCCTGTGCATCCAAATATTTGGTGAAGTATCTTTGCCAGTAAATAAAAATCCTGTACATTCACCAAAGGGTGTGTTCAGGAAGAACTGTTTGCTGAGTGAGATGACAATCATCTGGGAACTACCTGCCATAAACAGCCTGCCCAGAAGAAGTACATGTCCCTGGCAGCAGATCAAGCTTTCTCTGAAGTTAATAATTTAGTGGTTAGGAAGCCCAGCAAGGAGACGTCACTGAGGCAAAAAGGACATGTGCAGGCTTCAGTAACCTGTAAACACAGCAGGAAAAAAATGACATGCTTTAAGGGTCTTCAATTTTAAATAAATTTTAGAAGTTGAAATTCTGATATACTAAAAAAAACCAATCCAATTTTGTTCATTTGCTTGTTTCTTGTAGCTGCTTCCTCATGGAGCGATTTTACTGAGCTCTCTGTGGCCATTTTGGATTAGAATTATTTTACATTAGATGTGAACAGGGCCCACTGACTTTGAAACTGCTGGGCCATTTATTCTTCATGCAGTCTGAGGAAAGCACAATACTTATCCTTTCCACCATTTCAGTCTGTTCTCACACAAAGCTGCTGCATTGCTCTTTCAAGCAGTTCACTGACAGCAGTACTTCAACAACCTGTATTTGGCCTGTCTAAAATCAAATGTGATGTTCCTGCTTCTTTATTATTAATCAAACAGAAATATTTAATTAAGTTTCCCCTTATAATTAAACTTTCACTTCATGTAATATGCCATTTGTGCAGAATCTGCAGTTGCAGTCATTACTGGAGAAAAGAAATGTCAACTTCAAAGCTACTAACTCCTACAAGTTGGAAATTCTGTCTTAGTAGATGATTGTTATAGGTTGTAGACTCTTAAAATAATTTAAATTCAATTAAGCACACATTCCTTTTCTGTAACAGGTGATGATGAAACAGATTATTTGAAGCATTTAAACCAAAAGACATTAAAAATACATAAACATATAGAAAGACTGAAAAGAGACAGGTAGAAATGCCTAACTGCATGAAGCTCATAAAGAGTAATGAGTACAGAACTTGCACAAAATTACTATTAAAATTCAGATTTTTATCTTTAATTCACTTTGACTATCTCTAGAAGTCAAATCATCCGTGCACATTCTAACCTGCATTCAAGAATAACAAGGTACATGGTTTTAAAATAGAAAATTATATCTATAGCCAAGGTATAATTAGTAATGTAGCAGAGCATAATTTGTTTTATGACATGTATTCAATGCCTCTAAAACTTTTACCCAAAGGTCCTTGCCCTTGGGACTTAGCAATGTGCTTTGTAAAGTGTTGCATATCTTAATAGAAATTTATAGATTAGCACAACTTTGTTATTCATTTGTAGTTGCATTTATTGTTAGTGACCTGAACTATTCACATTAATCAAAGAGATCACAGTCTTTTCTAAAGGACATAACTTCTAATTCACATCTCTGCCAACACTGGCTGCTTAACACACACAAGAACAGGCAGAGAATGCTGGAGCAGCACCAAGGATGATGAACTTGTAGGGCTAATTCAAGGAACTATAAAATGTGCGCATAAAATCCCACAGGTATTTAGGAATTAGCCAGTTACAACCTCCTGTATCCCAGAAAACAAACAAAAAAATCAGTTTCCTGGCGTGACAGGATACAGTCCAGGGTTCTAGGTCAAATACATGGCTTTTCTTAGCAGTGATTCAAGTCGGGGAGACTTGGGTCTTTTTTCATCCTGGACTGCAAAGCAAGGCAGCATAACCCAGGTAAAATCTCAGTTAACTAAGGAAGCAATCTAAAAATTGACCCCTCCTACCCACTGCAGAATAACATGGTGTTCTGTAGCTTGCACTTTATATCAGAGATATAATATTAAATAAACCCCACTTCCTGGACTTGCACTAAATCAGTTCTGCACCACTAAGTGGCATCTGCCTTTGGCACAGATGGGTTCCTGAGAAATACACAAGTACAATTTAAATAGGTTGGTCAAGAACAAAATACAGGTAGGATGCTAAAGTAAAAGAAAGAAATGGAAATTGATTCGGCAGCAGATGGTGAGAAAGCTGAGATCAATCAATACAAAACAGTGCTTGAAAGGAGACCCTGTGTGGAAGAGGCAGGAACACAAAGGGCTGAATTGCCAAGTGAGGTGGATGTAAAACCTGTAAGTACCTAATGGCCTCTCATCACTGCTGGTGACAGAATTCAGGAGCCCATCACCCTCAGCAGTGGTGGCTTGGTGATGCCACACAGAAAGTGAGGTGCAGCCTGAAAACAGCACAGGAAAGTGAGGGGTTGGAAAGGCTGGCCAAAACAAGGGGAATATAAAACCTACAAACTCCTGTGGATTCAGAATTCCAAATCAGTCAAGTAGAGACAAGGGGCTGGTTTGGTACCCCCAAAATTATCCACTGCACATTAATTTGGATCCCTTGGCAAAAATGCAAAGAAAAGCAGAGGAAAACTTGAGGAACTTTTGTAACCTTGACCCTTCTACTACTCCAAATTCTATTTCATAGAAGCTGGATAAGAAATACTAACATTTTGATGGGACATGGGAGAGGAGGAATAACTGATGGTCATGACCCAGAAACTTCATTATTTTGAGAAACCAGTCTAAAGTTCATCAGGGAAAATAAAACAGGTGGAATTTCTATAAAACAACTCATGAAAATTGTCATTTTTTAGCCCACTACATCAGGAGGGAAAAAAAGGAAGAAAGGAAGGAAACAAAAGTACCCAGTATCATAGAAATATATAAATAAAGTGCCGGCAGGAGAAAAAAAAAAAAAGACTGCCACATGATAAAAAGCCATTACCAAAATATTGAGAGCTATAATTATTTCTCAGGTGTACTGTTTTGGATTTAGATGGAATTGTGCAGAATTACTAAGTCATCACATGAAAAAGATAACCAACCTCCCCTGGAGAATTTACAGAATAGGCCAGCTAGCCAGATTCATTTTTAGGTTTAATTGCTACAAAAAGGCATTTGGAGCTAAAATGTTGCAAACTATCTAATGCAGAACATGATAGCATCCAGGTAAAATCCTTAAAAGGCAACCTACAAAACACTCTTCCTTCATGAAACCCCTCAAACCCTGTGGAACTGAGAGCCTGGAGAAATTCCCTCAGGAAGGGACGCCTGAGATTTCAGCCTTCTTGGAAGGGAGAAATATGCAAGACACAGGGCAGAGGAATCTACACCTTTGTCTTCAGAGCAGCCCTGCAGCAACCACACCTGCCCAGGTTATAAAGCAGATTCAGTACACTTAAAAGCAGTAAACCTTCACCAAGGCAGATTTATTTGAACTGCTTCTATATGTTCAACAAATACACATGTGATGTTCAATCTGATAAGATTGATAATCATTTACACATTATCAGCTTTGATATTTTGATTTTTGTTCAGTTACAAATAATCTGATTTTTAAGTAAATAATCAAAATTTAGTTATGCCAAAGACCAATGTTAATTAAAATGAAGTGTAGCACCCAGGCATATTGATTAATTGTATTTATTTATTCCACTTTGTCAACATCTGCTTTTGGGAGTCAGAATAGACCCCTCAAGGAACCTGATGTATCACACTAATGCAAGCTTTTCATTATAAAACCTTCTTGTGGTTTAAAGTTTGTACATATTGAGTATTAAATGCTGTTTCTGTTGCACAACTAACTAAAAGAATTGCATGGAACACCATTTTTTTCATTTCCAGTTCTGGGAAAATATCACTAGAATTTTAACTCTGACGACCTGAACTTATTGCTGGTTGATAAGCCAAGGATTTTCAAATTAAGATTTCATTTAAGATTCTTTGTTCTGTAATAAGATTCCAGCAGCCTGGAAATGAAAGCAACAACTGCCCTGTGAACAAACTTCTGATGAAAAGCATTTAATAGAATTTTTCTGCTACAATCACCCATGTTATTGTAGTACACAAACTCTTCAATAACTCATTGCTATGTGAGACAAGTCTCCAATGCATGGGAAATGTGGACTCCCAAATCCTGCACATGGCAAAACTCACAGCCTCTGCTCTCTCCAGAACTCCCACACAGCAGACCATGGAAGGTGTGGGCTGGCTGGAATTTAGGAATCCAACAGCCCTCCAAGATTTGCTGTCACTGGGAGAAAACAGCTTATAAACAGTGCCATTGCCATTTAAAATTAATTACTTTCACCTCGTACAGTATTTTAAAACCTGCAAGCTGTCTCTAAATGTTTTCATAGCAGACTGAGCATTGCAGGCAAACCCAAACCTGATATGGTAGCAGTTAGCAAGCTAGGTAGCTGTTCCTCTTTGACTTTCCTCAAATTCTCCCTTGTCTATTAAGCTTCCCCCGAGAACATTTACTCTCAGAATGATTCCCATCAACTGAGTATAAATAATGGTTTGAAGTCTTTATTTCTTGTATGTTGCATGTGAAAAGCTTGATCCATTGCCATTGAATCCAGTCAATGAAGACAATGGAATCAGGAGCCAGCTCTTAATCACATCATTTCTTGAGTGCCTAGAACCTAAGTCAAGCACTGAAATGATCCCAGATGTCAAAGACATCATCATAGTGTGGAACTAGATAAGGTACTGAGAATAATGATCTCTGCTCGAGTCAAGGGTATTTGTATCCTATTTTAGCCTGAAAACCATTCCCTATCCACAGCAGATTATGCAGGCACTAATTTAAAAAGGAAATACCAGATATTAGCAATTTTTGATGAAAAAAACCCCAAACTTGCCTAGATGAGCATTCAAGAAATACAAACAACTGACCAGTGAATTGCAGAATGGATTTTCTCTGTGTCATTTTCATTTTCCAATACACACTGGTTTCCTCCAGCAGAGAGTTTTGAAACAAGTTACAAATCTAAAAGACTGGTACACTGATTATGTGGTAAAATAGGTAACATTTCGCTCATGAATTTTCCCCAGTCCTGTTACCCACATTCAGCCCACCCTGCTCAGAGGTGCTCTGCACACAAGAGTTGAGCAATGTGGAATGTGTTCCACCACACTGCAGATATCACATATATCAATGGACACTAATGCATAAACAGGCTCTTAGTGGCCATGAGTTAGTTCAGAAGATAAAGATAAAAATCTTTCCTGCATTGCTGTATTGTGGAGCTGGTGACCATAACAGGGAATAGTTATGATAGGAGTAAGGGCTTTGCCAGCTTGAAATCTTTACCAAGTGCAAGCTGCATCCACACATAAACAGATAAAACCCACGACACCCATCCTTTTCCACTGACTTCTCTCTTCTTTCAGCCTCTGTTTATTTATGTCTGTATGTGCATTCAAAGTCTGCAACTTCTCAGCTAATAGCTTGTCTGCTAACGCCTCCTGTATGGCATTTGAAATTCTGCCAGTTATGTTAAGTACCAAACAAACCCACAATGAAACTGCAGAGTGAAAACAAAACAAGATCTGAGCATACTACAGAGAAAAATGCTATTATTAGCACATAAATTTAAAAATTCCACTTGGGTACAAACAGAGAGGTCTCTTCAATGCTCTGCCTAACATCATCAAATCCTTGAACTGCCCTTGCTATGATGCTGATGTAATTTTTTTGTTAATCTTACCAAACCCAGAATCAGAAATCTTAAAAACCAGCTACCCTAAAGGCTGTTCCACTGACCTGAGAGCAGGGAGCCAACAGAAGCTTCCTTTTCAAACAAAAATGTGTCAGGTCAAGGCTGGCAACAGGAACGGGCTGTGCCATGTGCGACCATGACAGCTGGAACTCCATCCAGCACGATCTGCTCAGTAAAATCAGTCACAGAGGGCCTGATGAGGTGGTGCTGAGTTTCTCTCCCCTTCACAAACAATAAGCACAAATCAGACCAGCCTTCATATCCAAGCTCAACAAGTCAAATGATCACATTGCTGGAATGTATGAAATTTTACTTGAGTGGATCAGGATTTCAGTAGGTACAGGTCAACGCCCAGCAAAGCAAAGCTCTCACCTCTTCCAGTTTCTTTAGCTTGCAATGCTGACATTAGTGGAGATTAGAAGTGTCCATTATAAGTGGACATACTGACATCAATGGGCATTATAAGAATCGAGCTGTGAAATGATGGGTACAGTCATGGACGTGGGATTGTTGAAAATATTGCCGCACCCAAGTAAGTGCTGACATGGCTGCTATTATTTAAAGGGAGCAACAGCACTCAAGTGTTTTCTGGATCTTCAAATTAGGGAGGATTCTGGGCATGATTCATTAAGAGCAGAATCCATATAAGGGATTTATGCTGCAGCTTCCTACTTCTGCCTTCTTAAAAAACCATCGTACTTGCACAAAAAGTGGCTGGATGAAGGAGAACCAAAGACTTGCACTCAAATGCATGAAGTTGAAAAAGGCAAATAGTTACCTGTGCTGTCAATGTTAGATGTCCACCAGAAGTTCTCGTAAGTAGTTAAAATGTTTTGTCACAGGTTATAAAAACATGTTGTTCACAGATGAAAATTTAAGAGAAAACTTGTAAAAATGAAGTTGTAACATTTTATTTGAAAAAGGAGGTCCTTTCTACAAACAGCATTTGTCAGGTATGTCCCTGCAAACTATTTCCTGCAGAGGAGGAGAAAAGAATCCTTATTACTGGTATTCACAGGCTCTGAGGAAATTTCAGGCAAAGCATCGGTTTTTATCCTTTCCCACTGCGGTCACTCTCCCAGGAGAGATGATGTCAGTAAGAGCTATGGGTGAACAGATTTGATCAGAGTTTTTCCCCCTCCAAAATGGAATTTAAAGAATCCATCAACCTGAACACCCACCCCAACCTGCAAACAGTCATGCCAGGCAGTCAGAACTCTCCAAAGAAATGACACTTCCATCCCTGATCCATAAATTCACAAAGCTGAGCTTTTTCTGCAGCCTGCGTACAGGGACAGGCTGGAACACCCTTTTCACCAGGGCCATAAAAAAAGTGAATTATCCCACAGGGATTAAAGGGATCTTAGGCACGTGTGGAAGTTGGGCTCTGCCCTTGGAAACCAGGCAGGGAAGTGCCAGCAAGGCGAGGAGGGGGTGCCCAGCATTGGGGAAGCAGCGTGGGAGGAGAGGGTGCTGTGTGTGCTCGGTGCTCACAGACAGACACACACACCCAGCAGCCACGCTCCTGCCAGACTAGGAAACCTCTATGCCAAAGGACTCTCAGAGCAGCTGTGTGTGGGCTGGAGATATAGGCATAACAGGAAAAAAAAAAAGCTTTTTTTTTTTTTTTGGACTTTTCTTAGCATTTGACCAACAAAATGATTGCCATAGCAACACATGTATGCTGTTGAACAAAAATCTGTGTAAGTACCAGAGACACAAAGGTGTAATTAGCCTATACTGGTTGAAAAACAAATCAGTACATTTGATTGCATATTCTTTTTTCTTCTAATTTTGGTGTTTATCAAACACCTTTTAGGACTACTCCTGTATTATTCTCTGCAGTACACATTTCTCTGGAATCAGGAGGAAAGAAGCAAAGGGCTCGAGGCCAGAATTTGCTGTGCTCATAGGAACTCAATCATGTGGAATTCTCTCATGGTAGAGTGGGGCCCTCCCTGAAACAGTTTTGGTTTAACAGTCGAAGGAAAAAGCTACCAAATGCCCATTTTGAATATTCCTTTAACACACCATTCTCATTCAGTACAACACAACAAGGCTGAAGAGACTTCTCAAGGTATCTTTTGTTTGTTTTGTTATTAAAAGGTAAGATATTAAGAACCTAAGAAATATATTGCTTAAGTCAAAAGAGGACAACTGTAACAGGACACAAAGGTAACATCGTAGGTGGGAGGATCTGCCAGAAGTGAGAAATACCATGCAGGCATGGGTTTACGACAAATGCTTCCCTATCTTCCTATTCAGGAATAATTCCAAGCTTCAAGTTTCATGTACATTTGGGAATTCTAATCATCCTTTCACAACCATAATCCTCAACCAACACTTAGTTGAATCATAGCATGTTACAAGTTCCAAATGAAGATGTTTTTAAACTCTACACTCAGCTTGACTACTACAATCTGCAGAGCACAAATGAAATTTCAATATACCATCACAGTAGATACTCCAGACAAGACTTAAGATTTCAGGTGCGTTTGTTTTGGGTTTTTGTTTTTTTTTATTTAGAGAAAAGGAAAGATAAAAATTATACTAAATCCAACTTACATTTTGTTTATGAGTTCCTTATAAAATGCTCTTATTAAAGGTACATTTAAACTGCTAGGACAATATTTTAAGTGAGAGTTTGCAACATAAGAGAACTTCATGCTCTTTTGTCTTGGTTCTTGATTTATGACTCTTGGAATTTCTTTTTACATTATTTTGTGGCTGAAAAAGCATTAGCAGTGTGTTCCTGAATGACTGTGATCTCTGACAGCTTTATATATTCTGTACAGTCATGGTTAAGATCTCTGTGGGTCTAATTACTGTGTTTGATTTGTAGGGTGTGCAATACAGTGCCTGATATTGCAAAGAAGTAAAATGCTGAATCACTTAAATGTTCCTGATATTTTCATCCCCTGTTTTCCTGTTTCACCACTCTGCCCCTGCTCTTTGCAGACAATAAAACACTGTAAAACTGGACAGCTGGATCCAGGGGTGGAAGCTGCAATATTCCCACTCTTCAGTTGTATTTTCATTTTTTCTCCATTCCTGTCAAAATGGCTGGATTCCCAAAGGGGAGATTCCTATGTGCAGGGACATGATAAATTATTCTTCAATCAGGAATAAAGTGAGAGCCTACATAAAACATTTTAAGCATGAATCAGTCTAATAACTTACATAAGGGAGGGGAGAGAAAATGAATTCCTGCTGTGAACAACAAGAACATTTCAAATACCAGGGCACCTGTATGTTTGTTAGAGCTAAAAGAAAGAGCTACTGAAGGGGACTTGGTGGGACTCTGCTTTGTAGCAAAACAAGGGAAATAACCCCAAAAATATATGGAAAACCTTACAGTTTCTCTTGTATTCACTACATGATTCACTCAGAAGTCACCCCTGGAGATAGGGGGAGACCCATCAAACACAGGTAAAGTCTTCCCCCCTCACATCTTACCCAAAACCTGGTTTTGAGTTTGGGAAGGGTTTTATTTTAGCTCTGTGCACCATGACCGATTTGAACTACAGGAAAGCCTGAAATAATCAGATAAACAATATACTGGTGCTACCTACATGAACTTCTTCAGCCATAATTACATACAATTCCACTTTTGGTATAAAGGAGTTCTCAGGAAGCCTGATTGCAAAATCATAAAGATCTTTGGCTGTACACTTCAGGATATCAAATAATCTTCAATCAAATGCAAATTCCTAATTTATATAATGTATCAACTGATTTAATTTAAATAATTATAAATAAGAGAGATGCAATTTTATTGGTATAGAACAATTCTGTGAGCATGTTCCACAGATAGATAAAGATTCTGATGGTTTATTCTGTACTTCTTTAATTCCTCAAGCTCTTACATATGATGGTTGATCCTCCACACTTTCAGAGACAGGAGAACATTCAAAAGTAACAAGATCTTTTTGCTTCATCTGTTATAAGGAATTGAGAAATGTGTCTTCCTCTCTATGTAAGCAGCTATTTTAACAGGCAACGAGTAAAAATTGAGGGGTGAGGGGGAACATAAGATGTAAAAATGGACAAAAATTCTGCAGGGGATTTTGCAATGTAGTAACTTTCTGCATTGGCCAAAAGAGCCCCAAAATGACTTCAGAGTGAGTCAGCTGTTCCAGTTATAGTCTTCTTTAGCTAATCCTGACTGTACTTACTCTGGCCTAGATGTCTACATATTAATTTTTGCCAGAGTACTACATATAGTAATTTTCTCAGCCTATTTAATGCTGGCTCTTCTCAAAACAAATGCCACAGAGCAGCTCTAGCAAAACCCACGGACAGTTAGCTCAGGATAACAGTTTTTACTGCATCCTCTGCATCAGTAAGGGCTGGGGACTATAATGAGAAGAAGACTAAGCTGCAGACAAGCAGAAGAGAAATGAAGAGCATATTTTAGGGCTTCTCTGAAAGATTGTGCCTTCCTGACACTTCTCTAAACAATATACATCATTTTTATGTGCTATGCCCATGAGAACTGGGAGAGAGTCACAAATAAAAACAGACCTTCAGGACTAGGAGAGTACTTTATACCATAAGCTTGTCATTCATTAAGATGCAGTCAACACTTATAGATATTACTTCATTTTAAGGTTTTATTACGTCTTCCAACAATTTCCATGAAGATTGTAATCGAATTCCCTCATGTGCCAAGTTACTTTTATTTATTGATTTTACAAGTAAAATCAATACAAAATATTGTCCTCTGGAATTTTACATTTGCTACTCCAAGGCAAGTGAACAAAAGGCAAAACAGGTACTGTGCATCAGTGCATTAAGAAGACCTTATATTGTTAAAATTACTGTGCCACTCCAAGTTTTAGTTGCCATATGTGGAACTAGCGATATCACCTTTAAGCAATAAGCAATAAATGAAAAGAGGAAAAAAAAACCCACCCTGATCAATTTTACAGCACTTTACAATAACCCTTACTGATAATACCTGATAATATAGGAGAGAGGAGCAGGGGAATTAGGCAGGGGCACGAGGCAGGGCAGTCCTTTGTGGTAACATCCTTCACACCACCTGTGAGCTGAGGGTCAGTCCCTGCCTCTCCACAGCACAGGGGAGCAGTGTGGCCACCACACTGAACCTCCCAGTGCTCCCAGTGCCCAGGCACAGGCTCTGCCCAGCACAGCCACAGCCCTGCCAAGTGCAGCCACTCACACGCCTCAAAGAGCAACAGAGTGCCATAAATCACACAGGCCACCCTGGACTCAACCAGAGAGCAAAAATCTTGCCACGATCCCTCTGCATTCCTGTCAAGTAAGCTCTCACTGGTCACATCCACACTGAATGTCAGGACTCACAACTACCCTTTCCCCAGAAACTGATTTTTTCACTTCATTCCAAAGCAGAGATTGGATACAAACTGGTATGAGAAACCAGGATATCAGAGAAACAGAACAGCTCTCAGAATACAAACAGCACACCAAAACCATGACAGAAATATATTCTTAAACCACTTTGGAATTCATGATTGGAAGACACGGTGGTAAATACAATCTTTGCAAGTGATTAAGTATTTAGAATGAGATGAGACTCCTAATTCTCGTATCTGTGGATGAATGTCTCTGCTTATCCAAGATCAGATCTAGATGACAGTTTTCAGTGTCCTCTTATGGACACACCTTTCACTGTCTACAATCAAGTGTGATGCTGAGTAAGCTTTGATTTCAAACTTATTTAATCTGCTAGGTATCTTTGTACATTTTGAGTCTATTGACTGGATTCAACTCACCCTAAAAGTCACTTTTATCCACTGCCAAAACCCGAGATGGAGGAAAAAAAACCCAAGTACAGACTTCACACTATTATTTGCTACTTTTATTTCATTTAAGGTACTGAAACGTTTCTCTTGACTAACACAGTTAAGTTGAAAAGATGGAGAAATTTTTTTGTCTGAATTTCCCGGGAAGTTAGAAATGCTCTTCTATGTCAATGGTAACAGTGGGATGGAGCAGGAATTCACTGAACCCGAGCTCCAGATCATTTATTCTACTATCAGAAAAGTTTGCTTACAAACATTTCTCTTTTAACTCACTTTGATGCTGAATGGTTCGGGGTGACAAAAATTTTGCTGTACATGTTTTAAGGGGAAAAAAAAAACAGAAAAGAAAAAAGGAAAGGTAATAAATTATAGATGAATGGCACAAAGATGGGCAAGGGTATTTTGTGTAAGCTTGGAAATAAATGAATGCAAGTAATTTGAAAGTAGAAAGACATCAGGGAGGAATATATCAGAGTAGGAAGATCAAAAGGATCAAATATAATCAGACATGGAAATCCTTTTATGCATCACACAGTCTATCTACTCCATAGTACAGAATTGTTCCACTTTCATTACTATTTTTCTCCTTTGCATAATGTTCACTTCGGTTCTGAAAGTACTCAAGAATCAGCTTATACTTTTTAAAATTCAACAGTCTTTTTTTGTTTTTTAACCACTGGAACAGCTGCCATAACTACTGAGTAACGAGATTTAAAGATTTCTCTCTTCTATCAAATGCCTCCCACTTCTCTCAAACCCCAGACTTTCCCAGAATCTCATGCACAGATTGTTTAAGATTCCTCTCAAACTGCACAGGTTGTTGCCTCTGCTCTGCCACTGAAAGACTGACCCCAAACCGCCCTGCTCTGGAGGTTATCACTTTTGACTTATTCTTCTACCTTGCAGTTTACTTTTATTTCTTTGTGCTCATGTCAACACTGTCCTTTAGCATATAAAGCCCTGCCTTACTGCAATATTTTATAAAACAGATCAAGCATTTTTAGCTCTTCTTATGAGACAGCACATCAATCTCCCTGGATCTTTTCAAGGTCTTCCTCACTTCTTGGGCAAAGGCAAGAAAAATTGCTCAGAGAATTAAAAAAAAAGTCATGAAAAGTCTGAGATACCCAATGGAGATTAACTGTCAGGAGAAAGACACATTAACACAGATATCCTGACTACTGCTTCTGCACCCTCCTGTGCAAGGCCATGTCAGCTCACTTTCCAATCTCCATGGCAAATTGATTTACTGCAGATGTGTGCAAAGGGCTTAGGGCAATCTGTCTTCTTCCAACTTTCTTAAGATACTTTCATACAACTTTTTAAGAATTACAGAAAAAGAGTGATTTCTTGTTGCCCCTATTATTGTTATTGGAGCAAACTCACAGTGTTGTCATTTAATATGCTGCTCAAAGAAAAAAATGCAAGGCAAAGGTTATTAAAGACAAGCGTGCTGCTGTTATGCATGCAGAAAGCAAGCTGGCAAAGCATTTTATCCCAAAAAAATAAAAGATTAAGTTAAGGATACAATTTTTTAACATAAGATGACACTTCAAAAATAAAAAATTCTTGTTGAACTGTGTTTTTCCTCTGGCATATTGGAATTTATGTCTTGTAAGGATAAAACAGAAAAAAATTATCATGTAAATAAATGAGAAACATGTCAGAAACACAAATCTCTGACAATCTGTTAATTTACAGTGCATTCTATGTATCTTCCTCAGCTAACAATAACAAAATCATTATTTCCAAACTATTTTATATGAAGGATTAATGTGTCATTTCCAAGAGGTTTCACAGAACCACAGAATTGTTTGGGCTGGAATAAGATCACTGAGCCCAACCATTAACCCAGCAGTGTCACTAAACCATGTCCCAAGTGAAGTGACATCTACACAACCTTTAAATACCTCCAGGGGTGGTGACTCAGCCTGTGCACACCAGACTGAACAGCATTGAAGTTACCCAGCTGGTGTGAGACATTACCACTAAAATGAGGCTAAAATAAAGGTTTTCTGTTACCAACCATGATCACCCACAATTAAAGACACAACACCTAAAGATCTACTTTAGGTAAAATCCTCCAAAGAAAATTCTTTTGGAGATGTTAAGAGTACATCCCTCTAAACATGGATTTTTTCCACAGTTTGACCAAATAACTATCAAAAGTTTATATGTATAATGTCCAGGCATAGTTTCATAAAATATTTTCAGATTGGAGTTATAAAATTGCAAGTACAACAGAGATGAAATTTGATAGGCCATTTGTGTAGTAAACTACATCTCCACAGCTCTTTAATCAATGTCCTGAACCAATTACCACTCATTATTCTTGATGCATTGTAAGAGAACACATGACCATATATCACCCTCAGTGATCATAACATTTTATGCTAATTTAATATACTACCACATATAACACCTCAAGGTTAAAAAGAAAAAGTCTCAAGCATTTCTGAGAGACATATAGCTCAGGAACTGACTTTCATTTCCATTATTTAAGTCAATGTATAGATTGATAGATATGCTATCCACTATCCATTTGGAGCACTTTATCAAACATAGAAGAGTGGAAGTGAGGATCAAATTCAGCTGCCAGCATTTTTCACCTGCTGTATTCATTTTTTACTCTGTATATTATTTCAGCTCATTTCTATACATGGGAACCTTTTGTAGCCTCAGACTTCTTTAATGGCCCATCCCAATGGCAAGAACTTTATAGGAATTGGACTGAACTGGGCTCCCCTTCCAGCTCATGACATACAGCAGCACTTGGCAGGAGTAAGACCATCTGCCCAGCTCATAGAACTACAGTCCATCAGACAATATATCCAATTTTGGTCATTTAACCCCTCTGAGCTTTAGATAAAACCAGCAAAATTAGCACAGGAGTTCTGCAATCAGGTATCTTCTCCCATTTAATATTTCCTAAGCACGCTCCAGTCCCACTCTGTAGCCAAATCCCAAGAAGCTGCAGAGAGACTGAGTGTTCTGAATCCCCTTTTTGCTTTGGCTGGAACACATATAAGATGGTTATAATTGATTTATCTATAAAACTATCAAATGTAAGGCAAGCAATAATGAAAGCAGATATTACTAACTGTGGCAAGAGGCAAAATAATGATGCAGGCAGAATATGGATTAAGTGAAGATTTTTTGAGATCAAGAAACATATTTGAAAAGGGAACTATCTCTCTTAGGGATAGAGAGGAAACAAGAAGGAAAATTAAATGAGTAAGAGAGTGCATAATTATATCTGGGAGGGCATAGGATTAAGAAAGTTAAAGTCTCACAAACACTAAATAAAGCAGAAAAAACAGAGGGAAGAAGAGAAAAGCCAGAGAAGTGGAAGGGGGAAAAGAGAAGCAGAAATGATATTTCTCAGTTAACTTGGTATTTTTTAATGTACACATGGCAGTATACACAGAAAACACAGCAAGAATCTGGGAATGCTTCCTGACAGAACATAACACCAAACTACAGGATAAATGTAAAACCTGCAAGCTTCAGCCTATTAAGAGACAGAATGAAAAGAAGAGTTAAGAATGGCATATTACTGGATATCAGTAATAGGAGAGAGAGTGGGAGAGAAGAGCAATCTGTTCTTCACTGTGACCTCTCCTGAGTCTGTGCTTTTCCCCATTCATTTGCCTGTCACATTTTCAAGTTCTAAAATCCCATTTCACTGTAAGGTTGCAAGAATTACTGGAACACTAATATAAGCAAAACCACCCAAATAGACAGGCTTTCTCTGAATATTCAAAACAGTTAATGATGTTCTTCTATTTCTGGAACACTATACAAATAGGACATAAATTGCAATGAGCTACCATAACTTTAATACCAAGCGCATATTTAGATTTTTACTTTCCTAGCAGTGTTCACTGTATGATGAATTTAATTTCATTTGAGATACTGAAAAAAGAAATTACAGCACTGCCAAAGCAGATGGCTGCTGTAATGAATACCACAGCTGAGAGTAACAGTGAAATTCCACTCATGAGAAATACTATCAATATACAAGTTTCCTTTCTCAACTTTATATCTGCCCTTTTGGGGAGGACTGATTTTTACATGTCTCAAGGTGTTGGAAACCAAACTTCAAATTTAATTGTTACACTTTTATTTTATGTGTATATATATTAGCTTAATTGTTTTTAAGCTTCCTGTGTGGAAGTCTGATCAACCACCCACTCCAAATACTCCTAATCTTTTAGCAAAATGAATAATTAAGCCTAATAATACACTGCAAAATAGCCCAGTGTTTTTTGAATCCTTCAACTGAACCTTTATAGCATTAAATATTTTAATAAAATTCATATATATACATTACATATATTTATAATATATACTATAATATACATAGTGGTGACAGAGAAAAACCTGAGGCACATGAAAAAAAGAGAGATCTAAGGTCTTATAACATTCACACAGAAGCCTTGTTTAACTTAAAAGGTACAAGATTTGGTTACAGAAAAATTAACAGGGAAATAGCCATATACTCCCTACTAAAACAAGCAGCACTTCAATTTGCTAATTTACATCTAACTACAGTTAATTTACATTATTTCAGGTAAGTTCCTCAACCATTATGGCAGCCTGAGCCTTTGTGGTACAATTCCACTTTAGCAAAACACAATGTTTTCCAAGAAAAGACTCTTCACCTTTGATCAATGTCCACAGACACGACAAATATAAACCTCACAGCAAAGGGTTGAGACCTACAGAGAAAATTAAACTATTTATGCAGTCCACTCTCTGAATGAAGCCTCTAAAAAAAGGTTACATTAATACCAATGATCTGCCCTGAACCTCAAGGACATTTTGATGAGCTAAAAGCACATCTAACACCATGCCCTTTAAGATCTTCATTCTGCTGCTGTGCTAAAACTTCCACTGCTGATAGTGTTGCTGACTCAAGAAGACATCCGAGACAAAAATAAAGCAGCACTGGCATCAAGTGCTAGAGAGACACAGTCACTTCTGCCAGCTTCATTTTCTGTATCTTCACAAGAACTGAAATTAAGGGAAACTGGAATTGGACTCTGAGATCCTCAGGGGTGCCTTCCAACTCAGGATATTCTGTGGAACAGCTCGATGACCCTTTACAACACAAGGTCCACATGATACCAGTAAGGACTGGAGAGAGAAGTCCATTGCAGCTGCAGAGTATCTAAATGTATGAACAAATAAACAATCAAGAGGTACAACAGACTATGCTAGTAATTGATTGAGCATGAAAACAAGAACAGCTTTCCCACAGGCAAACCTCTCCCACGCTAATCTAATCATAGGTATAGACTCTTCCTACTACCTCTCCTTCAACACAAGTTTAGAAAAAGGGGATTTTTTTTTGCAGGAATAAACTATATAAATTCCTAAATCCTCCATCAGAGCATAAATGGGAGTCCATGCTGTTGAGCAGACTTTGTTAGAGCTCAGTTTCAGACCCAGCCATCCCCAGGAGACAGCAGAGAGACAAGGGGTTATCACAGGAAAGGCTGAGATTCAGATGTGCTTTGCTCAGAGCATGAGTTACTGAATTCCTCTGCTCTGTGAGCCCAGCACAGGTGGGGACGATCACAGAAGGAATCAAAGGCCACGTTCAGCTTCTACTCTTGGAACATAAATTCCAGTGAGAGAAGAGCTGATGTACACAGGAGTGGTACCACTCCAAACCCAGCTCCCCATGAGGGAGGAGAAGAGGAATAAACTTTCTCACACTCCTCTATGTATCCTCTTAAACGTGTTAAACACAGAACACACACACACGTCAGCTAAAACAGCAAAGGAAGAGCCAGAAAAGAAACCATGGGCAGATGAAGCTGACAGTGACAAGAACTTGAATCAGCTCTTGTCTCAGCATCCACAAAAAGCAGATGAAGGTCACATTCAGGAAGTTTTCCACTGGAGGAAAATGCAGTTTTAAAATATCTTTAAGATAATGACAGTGACGATGGCAATTAGAACCACTGTGAGCTGACAGTGCATCAGGGCCACGTGAATTGCACTCAAAATGCTACAGAAAACAACAATGACAGTAGCAAGCTGTCAGAAGTCACAGCTGTCCCTATAGAGAGGGAACACCATGAGAGATGAGCTGGCTGATCTTCACGAAGTTATAAACAAACTACAGACCTAAGGGCCAACTCACAGCACAGATGAGCTGCTGAAAACATTGATAAATCCTCTACAAGATCCTGCTGAAAATCCTGTGCCTTATTCGCTGTCCACATGGTTGATGCTGTCACACCACAGAAATGACTTTATTACATTTGTGTGATAGGTAGACAAGGGCTAATCCAAAACTCCATTTTAAAGACAATGGGAAAAGTTCCACTGACTTTAATTGCATTTTCATCAGTTCAGAAGTGATTAGCACTTGAGGAGCCCGCTAGATAACGATGGCTACTTGAATATAAAGTTAATGATATTTCCTGTGCAGTGAAAGTGAAAGACTGTGGAAGAAAATTAAATTCTGATGTGCTTGCAGTGGTTCTCTGAAGTGTGACAAGCAGCTCTGGAGCTCCCATGGCACTCTCCAGGTTCTAGAGCCTTTTAGGAAGGATCTAGACATTTGGGAAGATCAGACATTCTCCATGGGACAGTTTTGAAACAAGTTTGCTCATGTTTTGGACCATTTATCATTGTTGCAGGTTGCCTGTACCACAGGTACTCATACCTGAACTTGTCTTTGAAGTGACTGATTTTTCCAAAAAGATGACAGGATTTTAAGATATCAACATACTTGGGTTTTTTCTGCTTATGAAAAACAAGCAAACAAAAAGGCTAACACTTCACCCCTGCTGAAGAAGTTAATGTATTAATGCATTAATATAAAATTTTTCTCCTTTAAGATTAAAAAAATTTCTTAAGTATGTTATAGCTATGCCTTCAGTTTGTGTTTTATATTCTTCTAACCAGGAACTTGACATTCAGAATTAAAAAGAAGCTGCAAGTCGTAAGATTACTGCTGATTTTTTAAGTTATATTTTCTTTTCCAACTTGTCTATTTTAAGCAAAATTTAATTATTATTCAATGTGCACTGCTGATAGAGACAGAATTATGCAGAATAATTGAAAAGCATATTTATTTTTTTCCCCTCTCACATTTTAGAATAATTGCTTTCCAGATTTGGCCAGCCTATTTGATACTTAATCATAAGAAAAAGTGATTGTGAACCTTCAGTCAAAGCTTAGGTCTTCCCTTTTTCTGATTTTCCTCATTTTTGCAGCAGAAAAATATTTCAGAATTTCTTCCAACCAAACATGACTGATACAGTTTACATGACAGTAAGAGCTGTCTGCAGAGAGGCAAAGAATGGGATTTGTAATATACACAAAGGTATGGAAATGTCTGGAGATTATGAATCTAATCTCAATAAAACAAAAGGATAAATAAAATAATTGAAAATGGTTTAAGGAATATTTACATGTTATTTGAAACCTTATGAAACTGAATATTTGGGTAATTATTTGACATTTGTTTTCCTTCTTGGAAACTGTTCCAAAATATAAAGTTTGGTTGTTTGGGTTTTTTTTTTTTTTTAAATCTTGGGAATCTTTCTCTCAAGGGGGAACACTGCTGGGGTGATGGTGCTGACTCACAGACTCAGCCACACTGAAAGGATCTCAGGAAGCCTCAGCTGAACTCCCTCCACAAACCAGGATCAACACTAACCCAGACCAGGGGGCCCAGGGCTTAATCCAACCAGGCCCTGAAAGTGCTCAGCTTCTCTGGGCAAAGTCTAATTAGGCTTAATTGTGTTTAACAACTGAAATAAGAACTGCAGATTGCACTTGTGAGCTTTGATTTCAAGGCAGCATCACTGACAGAGTTCAGTCAAAAGACATATGAGAGCATGGACAAGACTGGGGAAGTATCACCCTTTTTGCTTTGTATATGCTTCTGCTTTGTATTGTTATTTAAATTCTAGGGTATTTTAAAATAAATATTTCAATTGATATTTACTTACATTTAAGCATATATATGTATATTTAAATACATTCCTATGTATCATCCTTGCCCCATGCCTGGCAGTGTCCAAGGCCAGGTTGGATGGGGCCCTGAGCAACCTGGGATAGTGGAATGTGTCCCTGGCCATGGCAGGGGGTTGGAGTGAGATGATCTTTAGGGTCCCTTCCAACCCAAACCAGTCTGTGATTCTATGACACATTCAACAAGTGAAAAACACCATGGCTCCTTTACAAAGATATTTGGTTCAATTTTTATAAAGACATTAGTAAAAGCAAACTTTACTGTTGGTGTGACTTTAACCACATGCTAGCTCACCAGTGAATACTGTGGAATAACTCTGCCTCTTGATTTCTATTTAAAGTCAAAACCAAAATATTTTAAAAGGTGACAACTTTGGGTTTCTAGACTGTGCTTAAGCATTCTATTTCATACATCAAATACCTCTGAAAAGATTCTTTAGCAAATGTTGTTAAGAAAAAAAAAAACCAACAACCAGAAACTCGCTAAGTCATCCCTAGTTTGTAAATCTAATTCATAACACTGCAGCCAAAGAAAGATGTTAATTGCTATTGGTATAAAATTCATGACCACTGACAATAGATACTATTTTGGCTGCAAGAATAAAATTCTGAATGTGTGATCAATGACAATTTTAAGATTAAGTGACCATTTGGGATTACATTCATCAATACTAATGGTATCTTATTTAAAAGTTTAATGAGAAAGCTATAATGCATATCACATTTCTCAGTTAGATACATTATTATTGAATTTCAGAGAGAGGATATTATGAAAAATGAAATAAAAGCAAAAAAAGCCCATTGTTTAAAATGGATTTTCTAAGTGTATTGAACACATGAACTGGACTGCAGGCATTTGCTTAGAGTACTATTCTTTAAGTAATTCCATCTTAACACTCTGAAAAGAGTGTGTCTTTAAGTTAGACCTGAAATTAGGCACTAGAGAACATGAGGATATCTGCATCATATCAAACATATATGGCATTGTCAGTAACGGGACAGTCAGAGCCATGAAGTGATTTTGCTCCTCAGAAGCCATTTATTCCCAGTATTTGATGTGAGCCAGCTCCTGTATTTGAGAAATCAATATGAGTAGCAGTTGAAGTAGCAATGATTCATGCTGAGGGTAAAACCTATCAAAACTGAAAGATGAATAAAATATTCTTTTAGTCCATATTTCTTTGGTAGAGAGGAAGGGAATTATTATTTCTTGGGAGCACAGAATAAAGAATTGTTAAGAACAGGTGGGTGCACCAGTTGACTCCAGTCAACTCTGGCAGATCTCAATCCAAATTAAAGCTCTGTTCACTTTTTCCAGCCTTTAACAGCCACTAACACAGTCCCTAATTAGGACTCCCAACAGTCCTTGCCCTGTTATTTATTCAGGTTGTCCTTGTTTATGTTTGTTTTATAAAAACAGACCCTTATTTTTTTACATTCAGAATTCCTGAGGAAGCTTATTATCACATATTTTGACAAAAACATCATTACCACCCCATCTTCTAAAACCCCCCAAACATTACAATATCACTGTATAACTGGCTTTCAGTTGTACACTATTTCTACTAACAACACAAGTGCACAGAAGAGATACGCAGAATTAAAAACAAAACAAAACAACATAGAAAAGCCCAACACCTTTTAAACACTGGGTTTTTCTGTCTGTGGGCTGTGACAGACAAACTCTTCACTTAAAATGGACATTTCTGGGTTATTTCTGCACGTTATCCATGCACAAGAGAGGAACAGGGAGGATCTGATAGCTGCCAGTTTCACAGCAGAAGGCAGAACTTATGCTGTGTAGAATAAATTGTCCAGAGATTAGGGGAACTGCTGACTTAAATAATGCAATGTTGCCTGTCTCTGTAGCATTAGCACAGTGGGATTCCAGTCCCCACGGATTATTACGGGATGTAGGAATACAACCACCTGAAAATCAGAGTTATGTTAAGACTGAGTTTCTAAGCTGCTGGATCTCGGTAACTCAGCTGGACACCACCTAGGTCCTCCTGAAATAACAGTATTCATACTTGATAGGAATGACAATACTATTGAAAAGAAATACTTTTTCTGTCAATAAACATTTTGTTTGAAAAGCTAAATGCCCTAGAGTCCATTTTTACTGAACAGCAAATACAATCTTCTTTTTCAATACCAGCTTTGAACAAGAACCTGAAACATTAATTCTGATTTTTCAACTCTGGCAACTCCGAACAAGGGAAAAAAGCCATCTTCTACCTCAATTAGAATTATTTATTTTGCTTACTTATAAAACTTGAGGTTGAGCAGCAATCCTGTAAGTATAAACGGAACAGAAAAACTCAGTAAGCTGAACAGCAGCAACACCTTGTCTCATGTGGTTTATTATGAAAAGTGATCTTTTTTTTAACTGCTACACTAGGCTGAACTTGCAAATATGAATCAACACATCCCTTATGAAAAACAGGAAGTGGATGATGCATATGGACTGGTATGTGACATGACAGTTATTTTATTAGATTTAAAGAAACAGTGGAAGCATCCAAGTAGCATTCCAGTTTCTCATCTTTTTAGTTCAAAACTTTTTTAGTGGAAGAAATGGTGACAGCTCCAGCCCTGTCCTGCAGGCCATCACAGTAACACCCTGGCAGAGAGCAGCCCCAGCATCCCATCATAAATACACCAATAATTTTTACACAATACTGCAGATAAATGCAGATCCTCCAGGTATAACTCTGCTACTTCTAGTAAGTGGGGAGGCAGTAACCTGTCTGCTGGACTGAATGCAAGCACTCAAATGACTGCAACTCAACAGCAACGAAAGGTGAAGTCTGTTTAGCAGACAAATATGTAACAAACATCAATGTCCATGATTCTCACCCTAAAATACACTCTGTTTTCCCCATCTTCCATTTATGGGGACTGGTGGCTGTTACGTTTTGCCACATGATTTAGATAAAATCCTGGACAGAAGTGGGACACTGTATTCACATGAATACTCACTCCTGAGGGATAATTCACAGTAGCAGGCAGTGTCATAAAATTCATTTTGCCAGATTTTACTACACAGCACATCATCTCCTGAGGCAAAGACCTTGGCTTTTTATACCTTTAAAATGCCTTGCATATCTGTGGAGCTCTATAAAACAAAGGCAAATATATGAAAAAGAAGAGCAGTATGCCAAGACAACCTACATATATTGCTGCTATATTTCCAAACTCTGTCCATTTAAAACTTCAACTCAAAGTAAAGCAACAGCCTTGAAAAGACAAAAATTTGAGCAGCCTACATCCAAGAATTGCTCAATATCTGACCTTTTAAGCACCCAGTCTTGTTATACCTAAGAGAGGAATAAAATAGATCACAAAAGCTTTTGCAAGAAAAAAGTTCAAATTTTGGGGGTGGATCTCACTTAAAAATCCCTTCTTATTTTTTTCTTGCTGCCCTAAAGCTGATAAAAATTCATCTTTCATGTTCTTGACAAGAGATAAAGATGAATGGGAAAGTCATGTCAGGATCAGACTTTTATTTACGATCTCGTAAGTTCAGGAGTGTGCACACGCATGATTTGCTTCTGGACTCATCTCAAAATGAACAAATGAGAGATGAAAGATTACCCTGAGGACCTGCAGAAATACACATGAAAAACAGGTTTATCTACAGAAGCATGCATTTCTGGAGGAAAAAGGTGATAGCATGAATTTTATATCAGATCTTTACTTCATAGAGAGCGCTACATAAAATATTGTTGGCCAGATCGCTGCTGGTTTAAAAAGTCTTTTGTTATTCTTTTGTATGAAATAATCTTGTTGAGAAAATGCTGTTTCCATGTGCTAGGTGACAGATTTTATTTCATCTTTGTTATGTATGTTTCCAACCCTTAGCTGGTACTGCAGATAATGTTCCACATAGTCAGACTTCCACAAGCCCTGGATAAACTATCTTTAAAACATCCGCACATGATAAAAGCAGTGTTGTGATTAAAAATAAGACATAGTGCAAGGTGGTTTCTTTACTTTTTAACTTTTTCAGAACAAAAATCCACAAATTAATCTCACTATCCAAGAGGTTTACTGACAACTGAGCATTTAGTTTCCACCTGTTGGAAGAAAGATAATTCTCTAACACAGAACACATAATCATAATTTAAGACTTCAGTGAGTTCTTCCCCTCATGGATTCTTTTAATTTGCAGACAAACTCCTGATGATCCTTTCAGTGCATTCGAGCAAGCAGGTATCAGAGGCAGTCTCCAAAAGCTTGATGAGAATGTCACTTGTTTGTCCTTCATTTGCTGTAGACCTTGGTCAGTACTCCCTTTTCATTATCCTCTAAAAATAGATATTATAGCAGCAAAGTGATGACAGGCACCAGCACACAGCTGAAAGTAACTTGGGGGCTCTTTGCTTCAAACCCTATGTTGGACTCTTGTATTCAATACATTAAATTGGAAATATTCATACACACTTCTGAACTATTTCCACTGGATGAGTGACATTTAGATCTAAAATTATTTTTCTCCTTCCTTTCTGAAGAGGATCGAGTTATTCTCCATCCTGATCTTACATTAAGAAGTGTTAAAATCTATTTGTTTTCAGCTAAATACATTGTTTTATTAAAATTCTCTACCTAAAAAAGATTACAGTTTGAAGTTCTAATTCAGGAAAAGATTTCTTTTTTTAGAGAGTATACAAATGCTCATGCTTCTAAACCAGAGCTGAACTTTAATCTGTTTTTGAGCACATTTCTGAACCAAAAGCGAAAAGAATTCACACATAATTAATCTTGCACTGAAAACAGAAGATGATGCCTTATTAATAGAAAAGAGCATAAAGCTGGAAAAAAATTCTGAAGCTTGGCATTCAAAATGGCTTTGAAAGCAGGGAAAAGGAAAGATCAGGGGGGGAAAAAAATCTTGAGGAAGGGACTATTTCATCATGTGAGGAAAAAGAGGAGATTATCTCATCTTCTACATCTGCTCTTCTGTGGCACATTATGCTCTAGCAAGAGCACTGGGAGAACAAGCCCATGATGTCTGAGCAAAAACTCACCAATATTTGGAATAAAGCTTATTTTCATTTCATGTGGAGTCCAGGGACAAGTTGCAAGGTACAACGTTCTGCTGAGGGGCACTGAAGTTTCCTAATGGTAAAAGAATTTCTAAGGACCTCAGTTCTCACTCTTCTGCAAATTCACTGCCTCATTCTTTACCATTAATGCAATGTCTGATTTCAATTGTCTTATCAAAACCATAAATCAGATTTTGGAAGTTGTGAATTATACCATCAGAAGAGTGGGAAAAGTTTAAAATACCATTTTAACATAGTCCTTATTGAAAGCAACCGTGAAATAACCTTTCCTCTTGAAATCTCAGCTGGCTTAGATACGCTGTTGCCTGGAATGTCAGATTCTTTGCTCACACCTTGACAACCTTCAAAGGAAAATCAAAAAGCTACAGCTCTGCAGAAGTGTCCCCTCTCTGCATACAATAGGTACAATAGTTTCCCTGGTGCTGTGCTCCCAGAAGAATCAGGATGGCCTGACATCCAGCAAGGATGTCTGAGCTCATTTCCCAATTTAGTTTCTGTTACTGATCTGCTGTCTTCCACAACGAGGCTTTTTCAGCGATGCCAACCAAATTATGGTGAGCTACAGCCAGAAACACCATGTACACTGCAGCTGACCCATGGAAGCTTTGGCAAAGTCAGAAACCTTGCAGAATTGATGGAAAGCATTCCAGAAGTGTGGAGAATGATGGAGTACTGGAGCAAAGAACACACAGAAAGGACTTCTACAACCACCACTGCCTTGTGTTCCAACAGGAAACATCAGACAGCCCCAGGGCTTGTGTTCTGTGACCTGTTCCCGCCTGTTGGGAAGGAGATGGAGGGAGCCTGATGTCCAAAAATCAATGCACAACACCTCCTTATGTACAATTCCTCAGCAAAAGGATTTTCTTTCATAATAGTTTCATATAGCTCTACCAAACCAGCTGCTATGCCACATGAAATGGTTTTAGTCCTTCTATTAAGTGTAATTTAAATGATCCACTCAATTATTACTTTTGTATTCAAAGATGGCTTATTTTCATGCAGATTTATATTCTGTTATGCATAGAGGATATTCTTAATTGTGCTGAAACAACTGCAAATTTAATTAAAGTTTGCCATTTCAAGCATAAAATAGATTAAAGAAAATGCTGACAACAGTAAAATAAATATTCAACTATTTAATTAACTCAACATTTATTTTTAATCCAAACATCAAAATAACCTTGTTTTTAATTACAATTTCATGACAAAATATCTTGAAGAAGCATTTGTCTCTATTTCCCTCCAATCTGCTCAGCTGAAACACACTAGCTTATTTCTAAAACTGTTGATTAATAAATCTGTTCCAGCTGCACTACTGTATGTTAGAAAGAACACAGATTGATGTACGTAAACAACCATTATAATTTTAAAAACTCAAAGTCCTGACAGTCTTCAAAAGCAGAAATCCCATCAACTGCACTGCAGGACAATTATACACCTAAATCTTAACGAAGAAGGAAAAATAAGGGGCAAACATTGCTAGTAAGGTCCTGAGATCTGTGGTAATTTATAGCAGATGGAGAGATCAACTAAATACTTATAATAATTCACTTGTGGTTCCTTGAACTGTGTGTGATTAGACTCAACCATGTGTTGTAGCACATGACAACAAGCAAATCCTCAGTTTCATAAAAAGTTACACTCAAAAGAGGTATGAAAAAAGTATCTGGCCTGATTCTACTGAAACTAACTGTAAAGTCTCCAATTACGTTATGGTGCTTACTATTGATTTTAATTTTATAGTCAATGAATTTAATAATTTATAGATAACAGCTGGGGGAAAAAGTAAGGTAGACAGGAGGATTTCCTCTCATCCAAATGCAGTAAGTCTGGCTCTGACTGAGGAAAATAAAATTCCTAAATCACAAGAATTATGAACACTAACTTAACTCTTGATGTAATTCAAAAGCATTAGTTTTGAAGAAATATACAGGCTTTCCAAGGCATTGCATGCCTTTTTTCCAACAGATTTGGAGGAAACAAATGTGCCTTATGAGCCTAATAAATATCCCAAGAGTCAGAAATTTGGAGAAAAAAAAAATACTTTCCCCAGTTTTTACAATAAAATTTTTTGCAACTTCTGAATACATTGCCTTACATGATTTTTGGTGCTTTTCCCCTCCACCTTAAGCAACACATTTAGGAGCTAAGACATTATTTACATCTGAGTGACAACATCCAGCTGTTACGAGTTTTAGGACCACCACCACTTGTGGAAGGACAATCACAGGATGTTTCTGGTTTGAAAGCCATGAGCTCAGCTGGAGCAATCCAGAGTAACCAACACAATCCTCATCCAAAACCACCCAGGATTACCACCACAAACTGCTTTCCAACCCCAGTTCATTTCTCATTTTAATTACTTCTTGTCAATAGAGTTAAGCAAAGAAAACCTCTAGATGGAAAATGTAAATGCTGCAAACCTCTTTCCTCTATGTAACTTCACTGTGAAAGGATGGGAAAATTTCTTTTTGCAACAAAACCAAGACTGAAATACAGAAAGAGGGTTCTACTGTGGGCTGATAGATTCAGCATGCAGTGAGAGCTCTTTGCATGTCAATGAACCATCTTTATGGTAGGGCAGGGATTCATCCCTGGTGTTGACAGATTTAGATGCAATAAATTGTGACAGATACTTTCATGTTTTCCTTAATTATCTATATCAGCTATAAGTGCTAGTACTAAGCAAATCTCAAACAGAGGGACAAAAACTCATCCAAAATCAAAACTTCAGTGGAACAAATGAGGAATTTCAGTCAGTTTGAGGGATTATTAAACTCTTTCACAAAATAAGAAGCAATCAAGAAGGGAAGCAGCAATGAGCAAGTATTTTTGAGACACAAATAAAACTGGAACTCTTCACCAAAAAAAAAGTGAACTGAACAACAGAAGCTCTCATCCACTAATAAATGCATATTGTAAGGAAAGCTTGACCTGGAATCCACCAGAACTGGTAGATGTAATACCAAGTTAACAGATCACTTAATATCAACACCATTAGAACAAACAAAACTTGTTTAAATAACCACTGAGTCCATCAACCCAGAACTATTCTTTCATGAAGAGCATCTCATATATTAGTAGCACTTTTCATACAAGCAGCAATATACACAGAAGAAATTCATAAAACTTTTTTTTTTCTTTCCTTTCTGTGTTCCAAGATTTATTTTAGAAAACTCTACATGGTATTTTTGATCAAAACTCTTTTTGACAATGTAATAGCCGCCAAAAATCTCTAAATGCTATAAGAAACAAAGAATACACTGCATTATACAGATTTTCAAACTATCACACTTCAGACTCATGAAGCCAGCAATAAAAATTCCATTACATGAATCAACCTAGATTTTTTTTTTTGTATAGTCCATAAATGACCAGTATAGCTGTTTAAAATAGAAGGAATATCAAAAGATAGGATTTCACATAAACAGAAAGTGACAGAGCAGTTTAACCTCTACTGCCAAAACTAGCATGGCACTTCAGAGCAGCCATGGCAATTTACCTTCCTGAGAACCAGGCAATGCTTCCACACACACCTAAATACAAACTTGTCCATCATTGAATCAGCAGGTTTGGGAAGAGAAATCAAGTACACGAGTCATACCATGTGGAATTGCAAATGAAAATACAAAACAATGAGGTTTTTGGAGTTTTGATTTAGAGGCTCTGTGATAATGCATTGTTGGCTTACCTGTTTAACATCATATGCAAGAAGAACAAATCTTAAGTCTGGTGAAACAGAGTATCTTGATGCTTTGAAGGTTACCTGCAGTGAAGGAACAGTACAAGTGAGTTCGCAATAGGAAACTAATCCCAAATTTTCCTACAGTTCATTTAAGAACTTCCCATTGATAAGAGAGATTTGGTTTAGAAAACCGATGCCATTTTCACAAAAGAGGGACTCAAATAATTCTTATTCTAATTAGCTGGTATCAGTACAACAGCAACAGAAGAATTTGGCTTCAACACTAAATACCAATTAGGAGGCTGATGAGTTTTTTTATCATCACTACAAGCACTAAGCTCAAGGATAACAACTATCACCAATTCATTCCCAGAGGATGAAGGAAGACGCTTTGGTTGGAGTGATTAAAAGGGAGATTCATCACTGGGTTACCCTTAAAGATGATACGCAAGAAAAAGAATAGGTGTGCACTATGAATCTACTGCTTTTAACACCACATAGAGAAACATTTTGCAACACAACTTGAAACAAAGTGAAAGTCTTTCTTAAAGTAAAGAAACTTCTTAGCAGAGAGCAAAGTGAAACATAAGGTAGCTTGATAAAACTAATACTGCTTTACATCCACTCAAGACTACATGACACCCAACTGAATTCAAGACTGTAATTTCATCAAAGGGTAATGTTGATGTCAGAAATAATTTAATGAATCCAATGCATGAGAAAGATAAGAATGTGCTTTAAAGGGCAGTGAAGGAAATAATTTTAAATTAATCTCAAGACATCTATTTGCAGAATGAAAGGAAAAGGAAGAAATTAAAAATCCAGATAGGAATAGAAAAAGGTAGGACAGCAAAAAAATAACAGAACCACAAAGCCATAAGATCAAAACAAATAAAAAATAGCTATGTACAACAAGATCTATCCACTATTTTATTTCTTAAGCATCTTGTTCTGTTTAGCCTAATCCCACTGCTAAACTAATTAATTCAATAGGAGTTTAAAGGTACACAAGCAGGAAGTCACAAACTATTACATTCAGAGTAGCTAAGGAGTTATACCTGGAAAAAAAAGCTTCCAATAAACTGAAAAGATGCTGTATTTTGATACACAGATTAAACTCAGGTTCCTAGGTAATACAGTTAGAATCAAGCTATCCAAAAGAATTAAAGGGAAAAAATATTTTTGAAGATAAACTGTATAAATTTGATTCAGCAGCATGACAGAATCAAAAGTCAGAAGATAAATCTGCAGTCTTGAGAAAGAAGGAAAAAGAAAAAAAGACAACACACCTTAAACCATCCTTCTGTATCTACAAAGCATCCAGAACAGATTTCTACTGTGCCCAAACTGGCTATTATGAGTTAATCATCTTTAAGCAGAGACTGTGTTAATGTTAATCTATGAGTAACATTCCCTTTTTCTGGCACTTCACTGAAAACTTTCAGATGTGAAATTTGTCTTCTCTCTAGCAGTTCATTAATTATTGCCCCACTACCTCAGCATTCAGCACTATATAACCCAGGCAACTTTCCAAATTCATTCCCAGGGAGTGCAGCTCCAACCATCTCACACATTTAGCAAGAATCTGCAGTCCCTGATCATGGCACCACACAAGTAATGAGGCTCTTCCTGCAAACACCTGAGCAGCTCAGCTGCAAGCTGAGGCAGTTCCAGGCAAAACCAGCAAGAGCTGCTTGCATATTCTATATCCAAGTACAGAGTCTTGTGGATTTGGGATTTACAGTCTTTTGAATCCCACTGACACTTTCATTCAGCTTGCACTCACCTGCAAAATTCTGTCTGCCTCCAGAAATTCCTCAAACACATGGTGTATATTCAATGCCAAAAAACTATATGGTAATGGGTTTAGGCAAAATAGTTTTCTTTTTGTTAGTATAACAGCATAATTCTTGGTAAAAGGAGTATAAAGCTGTTTCCTAATTTTTAATGTTTCACTTCAGAAATGAGAAACTGAAAATTAGACCAGCAGAAATCATGTGCTCATTGCCAAAGCTGATAGCAATGCTGATTTCTTTAAATTATCATAAAAACATAATTAGCTCATTTATTTAAGTTGGATTTACAATCAAGCCTTTAATTCTAGTAGATGTTTAATTCTAGTAGAATTGCAGAGAGATTCAAGTGACTTAAAGTGATTGCAATTTCCTTAGAATTCTGGTTTTGGAGGGGTTTTTTGGTAAAGACAAACACAGTTTTGGAAATTAATTCAGAAACTGCCTACTTATATGCACATTGAGAACAGGAAATTAGAACAATCACCTGACTCATTCCTCCTGCCTAACGTGGCAAGTAAACTCACGATCTGTGAGTCACTAAAACAAAAGATAGAATTCTTTTTTTTTCCCCTACAACCATGTCTAAGGGATTTCATTAACTAACAGATGCCTGACTCTGTGGCTGAGGAGATTAGATCAACTGGTGAAGGGTTTAAAAGAAAGTTTCAGTCCCTGCTGTAGGAGGTGAGGTGTACGCCAAACAAACTCCTGGGAGATTATTTATTGGGCCATTCCCTACAGGGATTAGATATATTTATTCATTAAAAAGAAGCTTGTGAGGACTCTGACCCCAAAGGGTTTGTTCTCTTCTCAGGAGAGCACATTTTTGAGTTTAAAAAAAAGTGCTGGGAAAACACCACATTGGAAATACACTGGGAATGCAAAACCCTCAGGTGTCTTGTTATCAAAAATCTGGGGGATGGCTGTTCCACGGGTCTGCATATCCACAATTTCTCAATCTTCTTGCTTTGTCAGGAGCTGTTTAGCCTTCATTAATGAAGACAGAACTAAATGCTGCCCCATGTGACTAAAACCCTACGGGTTTACTGTGCTTGATCTCTAAGAAATGGAATTTTGGACAAATAAGCTCTGAAATTGGGAGAAACAGAGCTGCCTAATTAGGCATGGTCCAGGGATGCAGAGGCAGGGCTGGTTTCCCTCTGCATCACTCCTCAGTATCAGCTGGTTAGGGACTGGGCTAATTCAACACTGTGCACTCCATGCACACCCTAATCCCTTCCCAAACCCAACAGAGGCAAGGCAGAACACCAGGAAAAAGGGAAGGGAATTTCCTTGTTTCCCTCTACCCAGCCCCATCAGGAGTTGAAATCCCTATGAAAACCATCAGCTCTATGCAACAGAAAACACTTTGACTGGAGAAATTTCTGTAATCCTTAAATTGGTTACAGTCCTCACTATTGCATAATTCTGAGACAAAATAAATGTGGGATTTTTAACACTTGTGCACTGTCTTCCCTGCTTAAACCACACCCCTACCATATATTTTTCCTATATTGCTGCATTTGACATAATTTCACTTTTTCAAAAATAAATGATTCTTATACCTGATCTTATACCTGATCTTTCATTCCTCATTTGACCAAAACCCCCACTGACTGCAAAATCAGATCTAACCATATGAAACATTGTATTTCTAGGTTTCTTTGAAATACCTCACGTGGTAAGAGTTTTAATTCTTCTCCTGACAGTGATGCATGATGTGATGACTCCAATGGTCTCACTGCCACCACAGATTGCAACAGTAAAAGCCAAATCCAGGCAGAAAGACAAAGAATTTGAACAGGCTTTTGTCCTTCACCTTTCCAGCTTCCTTCTCTCACCCACCTTTCGAGAATTGCTAAAACATAGTTTTGCATGAAAATAAAATGAAACATAGAATTCCAGTGAACAATATATTCTCAAGTTTGATTTCCAAAGTTGATATTTCTTTCATTTTCACTCTGTTATGTGTGTTTTCCTGTTAACTGAAGTACCTGTTTCGATTGTGATTGGTTTAGGCTCAGCAAGGGCCCCTAGTATCAGCTCTTTTTAATTCTCCTGTTTGCTTAAACCCTAGTTTTGAGCTACTGGTGTATTGGCAACTCTCTTAATGTTTCACATACTATAAAATGCTGGGTTTACTGGTTTTGGGGATTTTAACTACTATGACATTTAAATCCGTGCCTTATTTGTAATCTTTCCAAAACATAGTATAGAGCACACAGATGAAGTTATCTGTAATACAGTCTAGCCCAGAGTTCTAAAAATATTTTTGTAACATGTATACTTTACAGTATTCTTTTTCCATAGTTTCAGTTGGATGGTTTTAAGTGAAACAATATATCACAGTTAAAACTGATTTAAAGAAGTGTTCACTGTTGTGGAGTTTACTTATTTGTTGAGTTTGGGTTTTTTTCCTTTAGTTTTACCCCTCCTGCTGTTGCAGTTTCTTGTGCTTCTGTTTTCCCCTGAAACTTTCATTTTCCACACTCCTGTTATTCTCCTTCTCCAGTTTTTGTTTAGTGCTCCCTCAACACACATTTAGGCTTTAATTTATTTTTTTTATTATTATTCATCCAGAATGAAATATTTTAAGACCTTCAGGAATGTTACTTCAGAGCTTGGTGGAAACACTACCACCTAGGAATTCTACATCTCTCTATTGCACACCTACATCTGTATCAGAAATTTAACTCAATGGTGTAGCAGAATCTCAGTGGATGGGAGTTCATCAGCATTTACAGGTATCTGACAGGCATTGGCCAAATGGCAATGCACAAGAGAAGTCAGATGGGATGGAATTACAGGAGTTGCAGGAGGAGAAGGCATCTGGCATGTCACAGTTCCCTTGGGAGGAGGCACTGGCAATCCAGGGAACAATGGGATTCTCCTTCACTGCCACTGCTCTGACAGAAAGGAGAAGATGGACCATGAGAGAGCAGCAGAGAGTGGAGCCCAGCAGAAAAGCAAGCACTGAAAACAGGGAACCTGTGAGAAAGGCTGTAATTAGAAAAATGTGCTATAATTGGAATGATGAAAAATTTGGGTTTCCAAGGTTACGTTTCTTAATGCGGTGCTTCTCGTGTCACCTGAGCATTAATCTAGACCCAAAATAGCTGCAGTGTCAGGTGTTGGAACTCTTAACCCTCAAGTTTCCTGTCCAGTTTAAAAGGCAAATGTGCCAAAAAACATGATCTCAGCTGACTTCTATGCTATGGAGGGGTGGATCTCAAAAACAGGAACCAAATTCCCCAAACTCACCTGAAACTGTAAGGCATAAAAACAGCCATGAACTGACCCTGAGCCTTGCACCGTGGCCTCTCTGCCAGACAATAACCTCTTACCCGCCAATCACAGGCGTTTTTCCCCTCACAGTCCCAGGAACACTGACATAGTTAACTCTTAATTATTTACTACATCAAGGAACAATCTCACCAGGAGTATTATGTAGAGAAATCCCACAAAGCGCTACCCTAACCTGACAGTTTTGTATTCTGTATATTGAAATCTCCTTCACTTGGACAAAAACCAATGGCCACCACCAAAACACAGCGACTGCAAACCCCTTCATCTGTCACGCTTTCTCACCTCCACGCACAGTGGTGCACTGCAACAATAAACCCTTCCTCATGAAAACCCCTCTACTGAAAAGGCTGTGCTGAGGGAATTATTGGACACTTAGAGAAGCATGGCAAAGTAGAGAGAGAATGTTACAATATTCATAAACACCTATTTACAACATGTGGGTCATTAAAATGTCCAGTGCTGAACAACTATTAATATTTATGTAGTTATATAATGTTATTTAATGTATTTCCTATTATTCACCCTTCCATTAATCTCTTATGCAAGGTTCTTAAAATCTCAGCATGTAAATTACTCTTGCAATTAAATCTACGCTAATCAACAAAGGAAATATAATTGCATTATGATGCTGCACTGAGTTTCCTGTCAAAAAAGAAAAGGGGTGTGGTGGTGGGCAGTACAAAACAAAACAAAAAAGTATCAAAAGGAAGAGAACAAGTAGGGCTGCTCATGAACAACGCTCTGTAAAACACCACAAAACAGTCCCTGCCAAGAGTTCTGCTGGGACTGAAGCTCTCATTCTCTGCTTCTGGCTGCAAGGTCTGCCCAGGGCTTTCACAGCTGGGCTGCCACAGCCTGACCCTGATCCCTGAGCCAGGACTGCTCCTGCTCTGTCACCCTTCTGACAGCAACAGCAGGCACCAAGGTCCTTCCCTCTCCATCTCTGTGTAACAGATGGTCCACAGTAACACAACAGGCTCCAGGGTTTGCTCCTGACGAGCCTCTGGAAACAGGTTTGAAACTCAGCAATAATTGTGTGCTGTGCCCCACGATGCAGTTTCCCTTTGAGCTTGTAAAGAGTTGTGGAAAGGCACAGAAATCAAGGGGCACAGCAAGGCAGGAATTACTGGCTGTTAGAAGAGTCCAAAGTGTACATCTGGGGGAAAGATGTGGCAAATACAGGACCCTATTCTAGAGTCACAAACTGAAAACAATTCCACTTGTATTGCCTGGTATTGAAAACAAATCAACATGATCCACACTCAAAAGACTGAAGGAGTCCCAGAAGATTCATTTCTGACAGAGGATCCTGAGCATTTTTTAGGGTGCATGCATGGTATCTGAACACATGCACCACAAGAGCAGCAGAACTGGGGGCTAACTAAAGTCTTATCCCTTTCATAACTATTGCAGCTTTTTTAAGAGGGAGAAATGGAGGCAAAACTTCTGCAGGTTTCTTTTAGAGAATTCAATACATTTGGAAAGTTCCATACCAGAACACACAGTCCCTACACACATTTTCTATCCTCTCTGTGCTTGCTTTTTCCATTTTGTTTTGTGTTTAAGGGTTGCAAAACAGGCTTGAGAAGATAAGCTAAAGTAAGATGGACAACTTTCCCTGAGCTAAAGAATCCATGTGGTCCTCCATGCTCTCCTCTCCAGCTTGTGCCTGGGCTGTGTGTGAACTGGTAACCTGCTCTTACTGACCTTATGGAACAGCTGATGGCAAAAGCATTAAATAAAATGCCTGTTAAACACTGTAATTTCTTAGCTAAATGTGGCATAATGGCCCTGATTTTGGAGCTGTAATGTGTAATAAAGTGTTGCTAAATGCTGAAAAACTGGTAGGCTTGTCACTCAGGATCATGGTGATAGGCAGCCCAGATAGATGACAGAGAACATACTGAAATCACGAATTGAGGCAGCGTCTCAAACACCAGGATGCCACACAGTGATTAATGTCTAGGGCTTTTTCTGGCTCCTCTTAATAGGAGCCTTGCCCAGCCTCCAGCTGTGAACATTTATATGCTGCTGGCTAAGGCTATTAACTGTTTATTAGCCAGCTGGAACAGGAGGCACAACACAGTTATAGTCAGAGAACAAGTGTGTATTAGAAAACATCCTTAAATAATAACACCCAGCAATGTTAACAGATATTCTTTCTTCAAGCTACCCTTTTAACTTGTTACCCACAGTATTGCTTTGCTGATAGTTTAATTATACAAAGGCCAGCTGTTTTACTAATGGTTTACAGAAAAGGATTCCATTCCAGTGCAAGAATTTCTTCTAAATAAAGCCAATTATACTGAAAAAAGTACTTTAATCCAGGAACCTGGGAGAGATATATAAGGGAAGCGGGCATCCTAGAATGACAAAACACTAGCCTTTCTTCTTTCCAGGTGCACGATTACTATTAATGGTACTTTTAAAAGTTGGGGGATTTTGATATCTTTATATATGTTAACATAGGGATTTTTAAAAAAACCTGCAGGCTGCTTTTTGAGGAGACATCTACTCAGTGAGCACAGCAGATCCTCAGTAGGGATAGCTGGCTTCTACACAATAAGCAACAAAAGGAAGGGTAAAAGATGTGTACTTTGTAGGAGAGTGGCAGTCTCTAGGATGCAAAAGAAGAGCCAGTGATCTGTCCCAGTGGAAGATTGCTTCAGGGGTTGAGCAATGAGGGAAAAAAAGAAAATCTCCTCTGAGCTGCTGATTCAAACACAGCCCAATCAGGGGTGACAAAGAGTCTTTACTTGCTCCTCACCTCTGCACAAGGAGTTTATCACAGCAGTTCAATTTTCCATGGACAATTATCAATATTACCAAGAAAACCCTGCCATTTCTGTGGCTGTTTGAGCAGAGGCAAACAGGAGAGCAAATGCAGACTGAAATCAGACTCATAACTCCCATCAAAAGGTGACTCTTCCATGACTAAAACCCTTTGATAGGGAAGAATGAAGGAACTTGCACTGCCACTGCCTATGTTGGATCTCTACTGTATTTTTTATTAATCCAAGACATCTCTGCAGAGTCATTAAACCACCACCATTCTAATTATGCACCAATGATTAAGCAGATGTGACACTGAGCGAGGAAAATGTTTGATTAATGATCCAGGTGTCTAACTTTAGAAGATTACATTTAGCAGTGCAAATTTGGGGACAGTCAAACTCAGAAGAACAGGGCAGCTTTTGATTTCAGCCTGCCTCAGTAATGTTACCCTGTTAGGATTGTTGGCCACCATGTCAACAGACAGCACAGAACATTTCCCACTGTTCTCTTCCAAACATACACCAACAAACTTGCTGAGCCTTCTGCTCTGTTTTCAGTTTTTTATTACACTTCCTCCATATGAATAATAATTCCTGCGATTGACTTTATTTGAGTATAACACACTCAGCTTTTGGCTGTGTAAAGAGAGGAGCTCTGCAGGAAAAAACACACTTAGCTTTTTTTATTTTTCTCTGTTCCACCCATAATTGCTAAACAGCCACTTGAATATTATCTATTTTGCATCAGTTTCCCACATTTCTAATTAATGGTAGATATCTAGTATCTGGAGCTCTCTAGGTTGGTGTGAATTGAGCATAAATCAGTTCCATAAAAAGCCCAGAGAAGAACAACTTTGCAGGAAGAGGCGACTCTAGCGGTGTGAAGCAGCCTGTCCGTCCCAATCCATCGTCACTTGGCAAGGCTGGCGTGGCAGAATGGCCTGAATAGCTTGTCATGCTGGCATCACACTGCACAGCACAAGCCAGACACTTCCAGCCAAAAGTGGATGAATTCATCTGTGAGGAGACTCAAGTCTTGTCATTAAAGTCACGTTTCACAGGCAGGGATGCCCAAGCAGCTGCTCTGTTCAAGTCATGCACTGAAGGCACCACGTAGGCCTGACACAGGCTCAACTGGCCAGGCAAGGGCTCACACATACTTAAATAAATGGGTAACAGGGAAAGTGCTTCTGAATACTTCAGGGTTTGTACTTTACAGAAATTCACCCTTCCATCCACTTTTAATTGGGTCTGACAGCCTTTTTTGGGCTAAGATGTACCCTGAGGCACATCCCAGCACATGGAAGGTGCAGCTCACAGAAAGGGAGCCACACGCACACCTCTCATTAAAATATAATTCTCTCCTCCATCTTTACACTGACCTAAGAAATCAGCATCAAGTTCTTTCTCCTGAACTTCTATTCTCCTCTTTCATGTTTGAGGAGTTAGAAGTAAAGAAAAGGAGTTAGATGTACCCTGAGGTACACCCCGGCATGTGGAAGGGTGTGTGTGGCAGAGGGAGCCACTCACACACACCCCATTAAAATATAATTCTCTCTTCCTTCCTCCTCCATCTTTACACTGACCAAGGAAAACAGCACCAAGTTCTTTCTCCTGAACTTCTACTCTCCTCTTTCTTGTTCTTTTGAGGAGTTAGAAGTAAAGGTCACCTGAGGCTTTATGCTTTGGAAAGAGGAATCTCTATCAGCAAAGGCCAGGAACAGACCAGGAGTAAAATCAGCCTTTGCCAAAGACTTCTGATGAAAATGAATCATCCTTTTGAGTCTGCAGGTGTAAAAGATTTTATGAAATTAAAAGTACAGGGATTAACAATAACAGCCAGTGGTCTGCATGGAGTATTTATGAGGAAAGATTGACAAGCCAAACGATTATGCTGCAAAACCCTGATAAATGAGAATTACAGGGTAGAATGTAAGTGGTATTCCTGAGAATAACAGTGCCAAGCACAGCAAAAGAAAATGCAGACTAAAGTATTAAAGTACTTGTTAGCAATTACTGCTATTCAGAAACCATCCATGTACATTTTACTGGTCAAGAGGAATAATCCCCCATCATTTAGTCTGCCATTAAAGCACCAAGAAACAACTAAACCAGAGATTAACATGACATTTTTCTTTGCATCTTTACTTCCCTTAAGGAAAATATTCCTGTGAATTTTGAACAGTTTCCCTTTTTTCTAATCGTGAAAAGCTCTCAACATTTATGTAGCTTACCCACCTTTTATGAAATGTCTTTTTCTAATAGACATCAGGTAGATTCCCCAGCACATATGTCAAGTATGATCCCTCAGATGATCTGAACAAAGCACAACCAACAGCAAATCCTCCAACATCTTGGTTATTTACACATAGGCCGAATAAAACAACAAATAACTTCACTCAGAAATCATCCACTGACAGGGGAATGGATTATATTTCTAATTTATATAAAATCTAGATTATTAATATATCTCCTCTAACTTTTATATATTGTACTGTCTCCCTCCTGTTACAGGAAAAAATCTTAGCAGACTTCCAGAGAAAGAAGCAGATAATATATATAACTTACAAAAGTTGTATTTTCCAATAATAATGTAGTTGTATTTGTTTCTACATTCAGTTCAACAACGTGTCCATTCCTGGTTTTATACACCACTGCTGTATCTGTAATGACAAAGAAATAAGCAGTTAGCAAACACACTGAGAATTTAATACATCTGTAGAGAGAATCAGCATGTTAAATTAATTAGAGTATCTTTATTACAACACACAAACAAGGCAGAAATTTTGTTGATTTGCCTCATGAGCTTCAAAATTACCACTTTATGCCCTACAGCATACCCACCTCATTCAATACAAATCCATTTTGGCCATAAACCAAAGTAAAGTTTTGCAAAAAATAAAAGTTTTTGCTGGACATCATATTCACGTGTCTCCTTGGAAGTGATTCCAACAAAACTTCTATATTGGTTTGTATTTCTGGTAACTGGATGGACAAAGTTATGATTATTTTGAGACAGTCCATATTCTGTGTGGTTAGTGCTGGGCCACAGAATACCAAATTTTCATGTGAACTGAATGTTAGCAAAGAAGGATTAAAGCTAAGTAGGTCAACCTGCAAAACATTTAAAACACTGTGGAATGAGCTGTTGCAACTTTTTCCTTCTTCTACTCACTTGATTTATCATTTCTTCTGAGAAAAATAATCTAACACACCTCAAGAAAAAAAAGAAATCTGAAATTAATTGTGATTTCTATGAGAAATACTTTATATCTGCTTGTACCACAACCTGCGAGATTACCAAGAAATACACAGTTATATCAGCTTTGATTTAATAAAAAGGTGTTCCAAATTTTCCACTATTGGTAGCAAGATTGAATAGATTGAGTGTTGATTCTTTCAGATTATTTAAAACTCACATAAGAGATTTATACTTAATTAAATGAAACAATTTTATTATAACAATGTAAGAAGCGTAAGAAAAGTTCTAAATTAAGCCTAAAGGAAACACAAAAGAACTTCCCCAGTCCTCAGTAATGTCTGAGAAATTCATTATAGATCCCTGAATTTTATGAAGTGGGGAGTAAACATGACTGGAGAAAAAGGTTATGCTATCATTAAAAAAAAGCTTTGCTTATTCAAAAAAATGTGGCTCTATATTAATTGACTCCAGAGGAACTCGAGATATACAGCACTAGTGAATGTCCTCTGATATGTTCTGTAAAATTAATGAAGCCTCATTTGAAGAGCTTACTAAGCTATTTCAGGACCGTGGCTGGGAGGTGGGGTGGGATTGATGAAGTTTAGGACAGCATTATTAGAGCTGGTGTTTAGGAAGGCAAATTAGATTGTTAACTGTGGAATTAACAGCAGCTTCTTTTAAAGAGAAAAGATTTCAAATATTCATTTTGAATAAAAAGGAACAGCACTTCATAGACAGTTATTTGGTTTCAAGTTACTAATTACAGAACATGATGGTTTCTGCAGCTTCCTTTAGGCTATTTTGCATGTATTCTTTTAGGAACCCAGCACTGAAAATCTCCTGTGACACTGGATCACGGTGCTAAGTATTACAGAAAAAATGAAGTTGTCTGGGTAAAGAGCAGTCCCTGGTCATGACTGAACCATGATGTGAGAAATGGCATAAATAACCCAAAGACACTGAAGAGGAGTTAACCAAACTATGCATTTTGGCCCCATGGGTGACCTAACATGCTGCCCAAATCCAAATGAGTACAGAATGTTATTCCTTCTCATTTACCTATTCTCCTGCATGTCATTTGCCAACAGGATTTATAGTATTGTGCCTCATTAACTAATCCTACCAAAACCAATTCACTAAAAAAAAGAACTTTCCCTTAAAATTCTTAAGAGGACCACGAATAAAATACACAGTCCTAAGGCTCCTCTTGCAAGTCCTTCACACGGTGTGAAACAACATTCGGAATAGCAAATACTGTGAGAGACATAAATGAAAGCCTTTGTTCTAAAGTTAGCAGAAAATTTATTCAGTCAATCAGAACAGAAAACTGACTCAGACCTCTAGAAAAGGCAGGCTTTACTGGACAGCAATGATAGATCTCTCTGAACTTGGATTCAGTAGTTAACTCCTGAAGTGCATAAATTAAATGAACATTTGCAAAATGTATGGAGGTTCACAGGTGAAAGATTATATCAAAATCCCATGCAAACACAGAACATAACAGTCTTCAAAAGTAATCACAGTAATTAATATTGAAGTCCCATTCCAATCAATATCTTGTCAGGCTGGATAATGTGATAGTTGATGGTCACACCACATGACGGTGATTTTCTTCACTGATAGTTCAAATGTTAACTAAGAGCCATAAACATACATTTTTTTTTTTTAAATTTTTGTTACCTACTGTCAGATATTCTACAAAAGAAAACAATACCTAGTCCTTAGCATCATCCATTTGCCCAGCTGATGGATCTGTTTTGTTTATTATCTTGATGCCTTCACCACAAGGAGGTTCAGAGACCTCTGACACTTCATAAAGATATTCAGAGAAGTAGAGTTCTTACTTCAAAGAAATTCTCATTTAATTTGAAGCAAAGAGTAGTATCATGTGAAAAGCTCTCAGCTGGGCACAAATTGCAGCACTGAAGAGCCACATCATTGATCTGAAAACATCACTAGAATAAAAAGCATTCTGTCTTAAGCAAAGGAGAACGTGAGGAAGCCTCTGTAAAGAAGATGTGTTACCAAGTCACCAGCCCTGGATGATGCACACAAAAACAGCATTAAAACCAACCAATTGAAAATTTCCTAATTAAAATAGTTCTCAAATTTCTGAAAAGTTTGGAATCTCCTGAGTATTGAATAACTGATTACTTTCTTCTGTTTCACTAAAATGTGAAGACACACAAACAAAGGTTTGTACGTAAGTTATCCTGACATCAGTACCAGATAAAAAAATGGCTTCACTAAGACTATTGTTCCTGGTTTAGGTTCAAAACTGGTAAAGGGTTTTATTTAAGATCAGGGTATGAGTTGGCAGGAAATGCAACTCTATATTGTGCCTGACACAATATAAATTGTTCCAGGGAACGTCAAAGTACAGGCAAACTATCATAAAATGAAGAGAAATCAATGAGAATCTTTTCATGCTCAGCATTTAGCTCAACTCCCATCAATTTTGCAATAATTTCTTTACCTCCATTTATTGAATTTATCCCCATTTATTGAATTGACAACATGCTACCATGTCTTAAATGCTACAGAATTCCTTTGTAGCACTCACAGTTACACAAGGCATGTTCACATGAACCAAAATAATCCAGGCCCTTGTAAATTCCAATGAAAAATCCT
Organism: Eopsaltria australis; assembly: GCA_034509425.1. Classification (NCBI taxonomy): domain Eukaryota; kingdom Metazoa; phylum Chordata; class Aves; order Passeriformes; family Petroicidae; genus Eopsaltria; species Eopsaltria australis. Next base: position 379,318 of record JAVTVJ010000112.1, read on the forward strand.
GTACTGTTTAGGGGGGAAATGGACTAAATTTCCATCCTTAAAAACATCCCCATCACTGTAAATCAATCCCTGAATTGTTCTAGTGCAAGAATTTGTCCCAGGGTCTATATGGACTTTAATGATTTAGTTTTCTGACAGCAGGACACTGAGTGGAGGTGGTTTATTTGAAGAGTATAAACTCTACTTTCACATATCACATCCTCTTATTTAAACAGCAGACTGACCACACACTTTCAAGTCTCTTGATTTTTAGTCCAGCATTTTATACACTTTCACATCAATATAGATCCAGCTTTTATTAGTTGGAAGTTTTCATCTTTTATTGGTGGTATTTGCATCTTTAGACCTGTAGGTGACATAAAAAGCTCCAAGCTGCTTATCATATTATTTATTTTTTTTCTCCCATGGAGTAACTCCAAGAGTCCCCCTGTGTGCCTTAAGACGTTGGCACGTTTGTCTGCATTGTTGCAGCTGCAAGAGCCAGGAGAAAGGGAGCTGTGTCCTTAATGTGAATCAAAAAAGGTGATGTGTTCTGTCATTTCTGCAGGTCTCTAAATCTAGGGTATTTTACAAGAGATCACAGACTGATACAGACATGATACACAAACAATCAACTAAGTACTAAAAGTCATCTGTGCTGTACTTGGAAAGATCCAACAGCTTCAGGAACAAATGGGGCTTCCTTGATAAAGTATAAAAGCAGGACTCGAGTCCTGGATGAGCTCTGAAAATTTCTGAAACTACAGAGAAGCATCACAGGCTCATTAAAGCCACAGGAGTTAGAAGATTTCTGTATCTGAGCCTCCACTATTCTGTGCATGTTTCATTTTAGCCCGGCAAGACTTGTATTTTTACCTAGTTTATTCCATTCTCAGAGGTTTAAAGCAATGATTTTTGACCTATGAATACACACTGAGTTATTCTTCAGCCTCAAATAGTCATCATGGCAACCCAAGCTTATTATAAAACTAAAATCTGCCTAGCCTGTAAATCTACAATGCCATCATGTTCACTGAGATTAACGTGAATAATCTCTGCAGCAGCAAGCACTGACGAGGAGCAACAGAATCAACAGCACTTCTTTGGGTGTAAAAAAACCTGACTGGTACTAAATTCACTGTATCATTAATATGTATTTTGTTTGCCAAACAAAAAAAGTTTGGTACTGTATTTGTTAGATTTTTATCACTTGTTGATAATAAGGTTTATTTCATGATAACTCCTGTGATAAACTTGTGTGGATCAATTAATTTCAATGGCTACAGGCCAAGTCCAGCTTGCTAAGACCTGGCTCAAAAGGTTTAGAATTTACTAATACTGATATTGAATAGTTTGACAAAAAAACTGATTTATAAAGAAGGTACACAGACTGCTAATTGCTGGTTATTTGCACAGAGCACTGTAAATCTTAGCCTAAGCTAATTGCCCAAAGGAGATCAGCACTCAGGCAGTTTTGTGCATAGAAACCATTAGATATTAAGGCAATTTATCAAACAGTCTTGAGAGAGCAAGTACTGTCTAAAAAGGGAAGGAAGGAGAGGAAATAATTCAGGCAATGCTGAAAATCTGTTCCATAATATATAGAATAAGGAGGCCTCAGGGTAGGCTTCTGAAATTGCTGACAGTGTTAACCTGAAGATTGTTAATGCTTGTTTTCCCACTGAAAATATTTACTAAGTTTTGGTTTGTTTAAGTAGAATTCTGCTTTGCAGCACAAACAGCAGCATTAACAAGTCAGAGTCCTCCTCTTCCTTATATTTTAAGTTTTTACAAATGCAAACATGCAAGAAGGTTGATACCTTGCAGTCAACACATATGTCAATCAGCCTTTTCTGTACACAGTATTATTAGAACTGCAGATGGCATTTCATCAAATTGATTATAGAAAACGTCATGCTAATTAAAATAGAGACTGCTTTCTGATTTAATAAATGGAGGTGCTAGACAAATCTTTGTCTAATGAAGTGTTTACTAATTAAATAAAATAGTAATTTACAAAGATATTAGAGATACAGACTGAATTTCAATATGTTAGCAAAGTCACATGTCAGCTAAGCAAGATGTCCACTGCTCTCCTAAAAGTTTAGGCTGTTGTTAGTAATGCTCTCAAGACAAGAACTTATTCTGCACTAGTTTTATAATGCAATGTACTCTTGGAATGTACTCTTCCAGACCATCCTTTAGTATATAGAAGATTTCCTATTCAAAATGGGTTGCAAAGTTGTATACACAGGTAATTCCTGTTCTTTCTGATTTCTCCTTCCTTTTTCCGTCTCTGCCCAATGCAAATAAACCAAAAACCAGATGGAGATCTTATGGTGCAACAGCTACAGGAATGGAGGTGGCAGAGTGAGAGTAGCACCCTGCCAGGCACAAATGAATTAGCTCTGCTCTTCCTACCTTCTTGAACTCCAGAATGCAGTGACCAGGCATGGACTGACCTAGAAAATTAAAATTTCCATCCATACTCAATGTACCTTCCTCTTTCCCTAATCTGGTCATTGGTTTGCAGAGCAAGTCATGCTCAATTCATGCCAATTTTCAGTGGTCCCAATTACTTTAGCATATTGATGTGTGAAAATCTTCAACTCTGCTCAACAGCCAATATTCATTTATGAAATCGATTTCTTCCCTGTCATGCAACTGCACAGGATCACTCCTCAGAATCACACTGTCCCCATGGCAGCATTTCAGACAGGACAGAGGGACCAGACAGCTCCTGAATATTAACAAATCCACTGGGGGATTGATTTACAAGAAAAAAAAAAAAACAAAAACCAACAGTGAAATATATAGTGCAGTAAAGACAAGCCTCTGGAGTATGAACTGAAGCAGATGAGGAAACATTCCCTGCAGAGCTGTGGGAGGCAATAAGGAGCACAGTGACCAGCAACCATGGGTAGTACTGTCTGTGACAAGCTCTGCTCCAAGAACATCACTGTCTGCTGTCCAAGACACTTCTAGACATGTTGGGAAGATGGAAACACAAGGGAAGGTGCTGAATTACTTCACAAATACATCAAAGATAGAGGCAGGTAAATTGAAATGCAGGTGATCACAGAGAATGCAGCTGAATAAAGCTGCAGTGGCTGTCGTGGCTCCACCCAGACACGCTGTGCAAACCAGGTGTGCAGCTCAATTTTCACAGCAAAACTAAACCATGTATTCATCTTCTGTGTACTGCCATGGCAATGGAAAGCTGTTCTAATTTAGAAATTTCCAAGTTTTTCCTAGAAGTTTATCAAATAAGTAATAATCTAAACTGTAACTGTTTGATGGCTTTGGTCCTGCCATCCATAGAGCAGCAACAGCTTGCTGAAGCTATTTCTCCTCTCTTGCTGAAGCTATTTCTTCTCCAGTCTTCCTCGATAAACAAATTGTCATGCAGTTCTCTTCTACTCCCCTGGGACTCTGCTTGGGGGTGAGCATAGCACCTTTGCACACATCTGCTCAATCAAAACTTCCCAAATCCAGGCTGTCCCAGCAGGGTCTGTCTCATTTACTGTGTCAGGAGCACACTCAGAATAACAGAGCTACAGCTGAGCTTCAGCTTTCCAAAATCATCAATATGCAAGCAAGGTGCTGACATCGTTGAAGGAGTTGTCTAACAATTAGAAAAAGTTGAAAGAAAAGAGGAATTGTGCTGTAATTATTCTCCTTTAAGACAAATTAAGTCTCCCTCATTTTAGAATAAAACTGGACAAAGCACTACAAAGTAAATTAACAAAAATAAATGAAAATCCAAAGATCTAAGTGTGTGCCAGCACAAATGGGAGGCAATTATCTAACTCAAAGAGCAATGAGTTGATGGACTAAAGCACAAAATCTGACTTTTTCCACCATTCCTCCCAACATTTTCCCCATCTCACTATTCATAATGCAGAAATCTCCATCTGTATCTCTGTCATTACTTGGAGGACATGTTAGGGATATTCTTTCCCCCTCTTAAAGCAAGGCACTAAACATGATTTCATTGTGTTAAAAGCTGGGATAATAGACTTCAGTCTATTAGTCCATTCCAATTTGTTTGAATTGCAATTAGCAGTAAATCAGCACCAAAAGAAAGGGAGGGGCAGACAGAGAGCTTTCCTTCTAGGCCACATCACTGCTCCAGTGCCACACAACTTCAGGTACCTACACTTTTATTTAGCTATTCTCGATGTCAAAAAAAAGAGACAGAGAGAAAGCCTTCAAATTAGACAAAATGTTAAAAAATTTTAAAGATGATGAGTGGTGAAACTTCTAACAACACTTTGGTTTTCTCAGCCCACATTAAACAGCGATGGTGAAACATCAAACATTGTCATTTTGCCAGCTCCAAAATTCCAACAAATCTCCTCAGTTTTCCCAGCTACTTGGAAACGTTTTTGCTCTCCTGCCTTGCACCAAGGGCCATTACTGAGCCAGCTTGGCAATGGACTCAGACAGCTGTTGTCCAAATAGCCTACATGTCCCTGGACTACTGAGAAAATTAGGGAACAAATTCTCCGTTTCGGTCACACATCCTATTCCAGCCTCTTCCCCAGAGGGATAATGAAGTACCACAATAGAGCAGCACTTCTCTGGCAGCCTTGGGAGTTGACCTTTCTGCTGAGCCAAGCCAGATGGAACACGGACAGCTCCACTCTGGAGCCAGCAGCGTGGCCCGGGCCGGATTTCACACAGACTGCTGAATTGGCAAGGCTGCACTTTGGAGAAGACACAGTGATTTCAATGAACAGAGATTTATATGCTTCTCTACTCCTATATAATTGCAAATCTCAAATGAAACTGAGTACTTCAGCTTGCAATAGGAATGTGAACTTCCTAAGCCTTTCAAACAATCACTCCTGAGGGCTCAGCAGCATCCCCACTTCTGCAGTGCTCCTGATGCAACTAGCATTTCCTAGAAAAGCCCAACAAGTGAGAAAATTAAAATTCAATGGCTATGTACATATCACAGTAAAAGGCCAGTCTCTGGAGCAGCCGTAGGGCTGCAGTTTTCTCACTCCCTTTTGGTGCCCATGAGGGCATCTCAGCAAGCTGACTCAGGCAGAGCTGGTGGCTCAGTGCCCAGCACCAGCTCAGGCAGTGAAAACATCACAGCTCTGATACCCACACGGCCCCAGGGCTGTCCTTAACAAGCTCTGTAATGCAGCTCCTGGGAGTCTGGCACACCCAGCACAGCACATCCAAAGCAAACAAGGTCATGGAGTAGGATTTCCAGGTGTATTCTGCTGATTTTTTTTGTTTTATTTTATACAACCAAAGGATAAACAAAATATTTTATTAGAAAAGTAAACAAAGGAGGCAACTTACTGTTCACAGTTATTTAGCTTGCTTCTTCCAAATCTCATTCCAATTTATGAGAACATGTTGATTAAATGAAGATCATTAGCTCTTAAGAATTGTCATGCACCCAGTAATATATAAACCGCATCAAGGTTTTGTGATTTCAGTTGTATCTTTTTATGAACCTTAAATACTTGTCTATATTAAATTATTTCTACTGATCAGTCATCTGTACTTTGAATCGTAATTACAGATTCAAGAGTCACATGTGCCATTAAGAATTTTCGCCCAGAAATATTAAATCGTGTGTATCTAAATTGAACTCACAAAATGAAAGCAATTTAGGTGTTGTTTTCAAATGTGTTCTCCGCCCACCATACTACTTAAGTCCTTGGGAAATAACCATGCCAGGTAATTGGAAAATTAAATGGTGAGTTTGTAGGTATCTAATCAGCATAGATATGGAAACACAGATTTGGCACCAGCATTTGAAAACACTGGCAGGATTTCCTTTGGCATTCACTCATTTTGGATGCCATTGTCTGTACATGTAATTCCACTGTTCTGTGGAGTGTGGGGAATTGGACAGGGAGTGCCAGGGACTGCAGGATCACCAGGACAGTGCTTGGCTTGACCCAATAGCTCCTGCCCTGCCTGGCACACTCTGGGCAAACTCCAGAACAGCAGGAAGCAGATCTGGAGAGGAAATTACCGAGGAAAGTGTCTTATCCTCAGAATTCAAACAGAAAACTCAGGTCTAAGCTCAAACTCACACGAACCAGCCTTCTGATCAAAACACATCAGCATTAAGCCTGTCATACTGGCCTGGAAAGGATTCTGACTGCATTTTGGAGCACTCACCAACAGATTTTATTTGGCTCAGAGATGAAGTCTCAGTTCCAAACAGAAAGAGACACAAGCAATTAAGTCTCTATCTTAACATTATCATCATGTGCTTCACTTTGCTTCTTTCAAAATTACAAAGGTGACACACTGGTAAGGGACATTTTGTACAGCTTATCTCTACAATTAATTTAAAATAAAGTGTAGCTGAACAGAAATATTACAAGAAGAAGAAAATTAAGGAGAGGTTGAACAATGGTATTTCTTGGCAAGCCAACTGTTCTTTACCAGAGTGAACATTTAGTGGCAATTTGACAGCATTCCCAAAAAAAGGAGGAGCTCAGACCTCCTCCAGGTGTGATGTAAAACAATAGACCTTTTCTCCATGCTTTAGTCATACATGAGTTTTAAAGAATAAATATTTAAATTATGGTTCCAAATTAATCCTAATAATTATGGAATTACACCTCTTACCTGCTTCTGATCAGAGAATTCAAGCAATTCAGCTTTTATTTCCCATTTTAATTAGGCTCCCCTTTCAGATTAACATTATTATTCATTTTATTAGTCTCTGGTTTTCCCTAAGTGTCATTTTTTCATTGAAAAAAAACTCAGTTTTTCAATGACAAAGTGTCATTTTTTTCATTGAAATGCTAACTTCATTAGTAAGTCCATACTTGCTCAAGAGCTGCTTTAGACAGAGAGAAAATATTCTGTTCAAAGTTTCATGCACCTGTCTGGAATTTTTAAATTTTTGTACCATTAAAAAAAAGGAGGAAAGTAACTGGAAAGATTGAATAAAATTGAGTGCCAAGGCTGAAAAATACATACGTGGTGCTCATAATTCGCAATTATTGAAAGAAATGGATCTGGAATAAGCACCGTTATGTTATGAGGAAAGTTTGAATAGAAAGATTCTTACATATGCTCCTCTATTCCATTACCAAGGATATAAGGGCATGCAAGAAGGGCTGATCAAGAAGATATTGGGAGGAACAAAAGTTGTTTTGGTGTAACTTTGCCTTTGGCAGAACATCCATATTTTCACACCTAAACATTTTGCTTTGGAAGAATATTAAACATCTTGCGAAAAGAGGGATCTTAAATTTGTTTACACTTCCTCATTTTTATCATCTTTAGCAAACATTTTCCTGATGGTGGAACTGTCAAACAGATTTTGTTATTTTCATTTTTCATGCAATTAAAAAAAAAAACCCTTCATGCACCTAATTGAAACACAGACAGAAACGGTCCCATATTTCCCAATTGTAGATGACTTTTAGTAGTTCTAAAGACAAACTTACTCTAGTTTACAGGTTGAAATGTAAGTCACCACAGGGAAGCCACTTAACAGTTCAACATACTCATATGCAGTACATGAATTTGATATTGTTTTCTAAATTATGTATTTCAAGTACATAAAGGCTGGACAGTAGGAACTGATGGAAACAGAATAGATTGCACTCATTTTATGCAGTAGACTCAGAGATTTCAAGGCCAAAAGAGCTCATTATGTACTTCTATCCTGAATTCTTTCAGAGCCCAGATTACAGGATTTGGACCTGCAATCTTGGCACCAGGCCTGTAATTTCCTGTTGGGTTTTCCTTTATAAAGAGCATGCGAGCTTGCTTTAAACACTTCAGTGGAGAATCCACTATAGCTCTTGATATAATATTATGAGCTGACAAAGGAAAAAACAAATCCTACTAGGATGCCAGTAACACCTTACTTAAAGAACTTTCACTATAATAATGCCTGGGGGGAATTAGCAATAAAAGAAATCCATTTAATTTAACAGTGTAATGTGAAGCACGCTAAGGAGATGCCAGAAATGGGAGCCTGTTCTGCTGTGTTCTGTAAAGTGCCCACTTCAACTGTCTGAATCCACTGAAACAATTCACTGTTAGGGTAAGAACACAGAATTATACTCAAACTTATCCAGCACACTGCAAACACACCTGTGGGGACTGGCCCTACACTGCTGCCTCAGCACTTTGTCACTGGAGATCCCAGCACCACTCTTCACCTCACTGATTACAGGAAAGAGCCTCAGATGCTGCCCTTTGTTACAGTTGTGCACAGAGGGAACATATTTCTGTTATATATCACACCTAAGAATGAACACAGCATCTGTGCTTTCCAAAACAGGAAAAAGTTTAGAGAAATACAGTTTTAAAACCTATGTAAGCAGGTTTTCTCTAAAAATCCCTTCCCAGCACTAACAACACAGACTCAGATGTTCAGCTGGTGCTGCCCAGCTCAGAGCCAGGGTCTCCCAGGTGGCAGCAAATGGGGATCCAGCCAGGAGGGCTGCACCCACCTGTGGGGACAGGCTGTGTTCCCCAGCACATTCTGCTGAGGGCACAGGGCCAGGCAGGCTTAGAGGGACAACCTAAAAACATTAACTGCCTACTAAAGAGAGGAATGTTAAAAAATGCCCAGTGCTTCCTCATCACTTCATGTCTCCTACCAAAACTCCCTGCAGGAACACTGTGGATGCTTCTCCACCACTGCAGGTCAGACTTCAAGAATATTTTGTGTTCTGGACCCTTGCCAAAGGCACAGACATGCACAATATGGAAAACAGGTTTTCATAACATATTGGCAATTTCTTTAAGTAGAGACAAAAAAAAAGGCAACATAAGTGGCAAACTCGTAACCAATTTCTCAACAACCTCTATTAGCCCCACACATTTTCAGGAGCAGTTCCTTTTAGTAAGGATCCATTTGTGACACTACCTAAGTTTGCAGGGATAAACCTGTTATGAGTACTTGAAGATGGTTCAGTTTGAGCCTGAAAATACATTTTTTACTTGGGCCACTGGAAATCACAGGCTATGTGATGCAGTGATGTATCCAAAAACCAACCACTCAATTTCTATTGCATAATTTAATTAAGACTTGCATATAAATTTCTATACTCCATATAAAATCATATATATTCAATCTGCACAGAGCACAAACATCCATTTTTCTGCAGTGCCACTTTCCCTAAACATGAAACCCAACAGGAAATAACAACATTACTGTCTCTGTAACACTTTTATCTTGGACAAAAGAATGCAGCATCGGAACAGCTTCCTACACACAGCCCTGAACAGGAAAAAGAGGAATTCCACCTTTTTTCTCCAAGAGAAGAACCCAGAATTGGAGCTTCCCAGGAAAGAAATCACTTCCTAGGAAGAAAATAGCTACTGCATTTGAGGAGAGATGTCTTGTTTCAAGCAGATGCCAAGGACCTTGGCCTGATACCAATAACTCCAAGAAAGACTTTTCACATTTCTTACTCAGCAGCAGAGCAGAGGAAGAAAAGCTTCCAAGCTCCCTGGAGTGAAATATCAGCACTATGAGCCTGTGCCGTGATGAGGACATGCTTGGCGTATCTGGTTTTGGGAGACGAGAAGAGAGGAGAGAGAAGTGCTTTAATTCTCACTTTAAAAAAAATAAAAAATAAAAAAGAAAGAGGAAAAAAAAAAAGAAAAAATAGAATAGCTCTTGGCAGGAGCAGGTTACTTATTCCATACAGCAAGGAAAGCAGCTGGGAGAAAACTGTAACTTTCAAAATATTTGAAACTCATCACTGACAAAGTTTGGCACAGCCCGGATCTGGCACTTGCTGCAGGACTTAATCACTGCTCCCCTTACATCCAGGAGAAATATCAGTAGTACATAACACATAAAGCAAAGAAAAATATATTCATTTTCAGTAAATAAGCAATACCTACAGGAGTACCTATGAAACATAATTTTATTTTCAGCTATGAAAAGACAAAAAACTGTCACTCATGCTTCTGCAGTCTTACAGCCAGTTAAACACTCCTCTTCTGAAACACCACAAGGCAATGGAAATAAAACATAATGTGATAAACAATCTGCATCCCATTTTTTTCTAACCTGCTAGCTTTTAAGACAAAAAAGCCTTTGAAATCTTTCAGCACAGAGTTATTTCCAAATTCTGGGTTTCTCGGTGCTGCTTTTAATTAGTATCTGAGATTCTACTGCATTTATTTTTCACTTGTAATGCAGTTAGCTGGTTATACACACACCTGAGGGGGTATAAACAGCCCAATGCTAGCACACCCTAATGTAGTTAAATGCTAAAGTGATGTGGCATCTAACTCTATATATTTGTTTTTACATATTTCACCAGACAATTTTCATACACCATTACAAATGCAATGAAAAGTCCTACAAATATTTAACAAACTGTAAATATTAGCTACATTGTGTAGGCCACATCAGCATTTCTTATATCCTTGTATAATATAATATTCATCCTTTTTAAGAGCATACGCATCCTGTTGTGAAGTTCTACCACCTTTCTGATAAGTGTCCATACATTTAATTATTCAATATGTCCAATTAACATCAATCATCTCATATGTGATTATTCATCACACACACCAAGAGAATAGTATCAATTCCTGAATTTCACGCACAGCTTATTTAAAAAAAATACAGTTCACAGAGCAAAAACGTGACGTGAACTCTTCTAACTAGCAATCAACAAGTGAAGAGCCTACTAAAATCCTGAGTCTCATGCAAAACAAAAAGAGGACAGGGTGGTATCCAGCACCATGAAACCAAGCAGCAGCTGGGAGGTGTGGCTGAGCAGGGGTGCACAGGGAGGTAGGAGGAGGATGGTGGTTGCAGTGGTCCAGGCAAATGTGTCGGGGAAGGGCTCATGTCTCAGACCAGATCTGAACCTGCTCCCCTGGCACAGCACCAATCACTTCATCTATGTCATTAATTTAGATTTACTTGTGCATCAGAGATGCTGGCCAAACTAATATATAAATAACCAATATAATTGACAACACGTATCAGGAAGTGCAAAACTAGTAATTTTCTCCCCTTTAAATAGGTTTTTCTTCCATAATTATACTTCAATGAATGCTTTTCATAAATGTCAAATGTAACATTTGAATAATAAGTCAGTTTAGAAGAAATGTTAAAATATCTTAAAGCTTAATTCATTGAGGCAACTTCTGACTGCTGAGTCACAGAAGCAAAACCCTGAGAGCAAACCCCAACGGTGACAAGGGCACTGCTTTCTCCATCACTTACACTGTAGCACATCCAGAGTGTTTTGCCTGTCACCCAGACCAACTTCAGCTACAAAAGCATCCCGCCTAGCTTTGTATCCCATGAGTTAGAAAAACTGTTGAGCAGCTTGGGTACAGAACCAGTTTAAAGTACTTTATTCTGGGATACAGAACCAGTTTAAAGTACTGGTGCCACTGGCAGTGATGGAAGGGCCCTCTGATGTCTTCATTAGGTGGCAGCAAAAATTGTGGTGGCCAGGAGAATTCCAAGCAGTGATATTTTCCATTTGGACAGCAAATAAAATGGACAGTATTTCTAGTTCAGTTATTACGATAAGTTTGCTTATGTCCCTGCATCCTTACATTGGTAACAAACATTGGTACTGTAACAAAGCTTGAACTGATGCATGTGAAACACTTGAGCTCAGAGAGGCAGCTGTGGGAGTCACTCCAGAACAGGGGAGACCCACTAGAAAAGGGATTCTGCACTGCATTTAATGGGAGAAATTGTTGTCAAGCCTAGAAGAATGCATAGAAAAATACTTTTCTTGTTTTCCTGCTGTGTTTTTGCTGTAAGTGATGCCCTTTCCAATAGCCCTAGGCTGCATCAAACAGAAAGTTAAAGCATTTATTATTTATTAGTCTAACCCTTGGATTACTCTTTTTTTCTTCATTCTTTTGGGGTTTTTTTCACCAGTCTTAATTCTATTTACATTCAATTTTTCCAGCTGAACTGAAGGCTGGAAGATAAATGGGTAACACTTTCTGTGGTTGGTTACTTGATGGCAATTCTAGAGCAACTCATACAGTCAGAGACCAGAGACAATGACACTGAAGAGTAAAGGGAGTGTTAAAGTCACCAAAATTGACCTCTTGCAAATCATACTGGAGAACTAAACTATCAAAAAGCCAGAAATTCTTCTAAAAAGGCAGCAACAAGAAGACATAACTATTCTAAACAGAGCATAACTCAAAGAACGTGTTCAGCAGCAATAAAAGGTGTACATGAGTCTATACCCCAATACCTCATTAGTACTACAAAGGCATTTGTAGGTTTAATTTTCTTTAGAGAAGATCATCTGAACTCATTAAACATGACACAAAAACTGGTAAATAAAAATTTTAATCAGCGCTTTCTAGATACAGTAGTACAGGAAGAATCTAAGTTTTTAATTTCTCCCTAAAGTTGATAGCTAGAAGGAAATTAATTGCAATCAAATGGAAAAAAGAAAACCACACAAACAACCCCAACCAAAATCAACAACCAAACCCAAAACAAACAACTAAAATCAAAATCCAGTTTTCTGATATTCCACATTCAAGTAAAGACTTAGTAGCTGTTTTCAGTCATATTATACAACTGTAAGATAGAAGAAGAAGAGAAGCTGATGCCCTTCCAGGGAAGGACACTCAGTGCACAAAATGTGTCTCCAAATGTGCTTCATCTTGGCGGGAAGCATCTTCTACAAGAAGCAATAGATAAACTTTCTTAACTGATATGAAGATAGAAAAGATGTGGGGACTTATTCTGCAAAAGATAATTGGCATTCCTTGTGGCAGAACCAGAATTAATATTTACAATCTAGATAAAAAAAATTTTTAAAAATTGGTATTTACTTGCTTATACAGACAACGTGCCAAAATTCTTGCAGGTTGTTCACCAGTGAATTCCTTAAATTAATCTCTCTCCCTCACAGGAAATGACCGACAGTGAGAAAGACTATTCTCATTATGGAAAACATAAGAGATTATTTCAGCTCACCAACTGGTGATTCCTGTACCACAGAGAGACATACAAACCCAAAATATCCCCACAAAATGTAAGTTACATTTTGCATTCAGTCAACATTAAGAGTCATTGCTATTCATGTAGGACCCGTGCAGGCAATGTTTGAGAGTTACAGGTAACCCAAGGACAGCAAATAAAAGGCACTGAAGTGAAAAGTCAGTTCACTGGATTTCAAAAGCAAATTCATACTCACAAACAAACATCTCCCAGTCGCTTCAAATCTACGGCAGACAAAATGAGCTGACAAACCTCCCTCGCTCACACTGCTATTTTTCAAGAGATGGAGAAGATATCTGAGAGGCTGCCCCAGACATTCGTCAAGAGTGATCCTGGAACAGAGCTCAGCCAGCCTTCGGCAGACGGAGGTGTCGGAGCCTGAATGCAGAATCGGGGACTTTGTACTGAACCCATTGCAGGGGGTGGCTGCACAAGGACAGCAGCTGCACATGGAGCATAAATAAACAGGGGGAGCAGAGCTTTCCCTCGAATCTTGGAACAGCCACTCTGACAGAAATAAGGTGGCAAATGACAGGAAGGGAAGTGTTGGTGACTTCTGTGCCACCCTGGCCACAAAATCAAAGTGTGAATATCCTGCAGGAGCAACAGCACATCAATGGTGTGATTTTCACCACTGGCTTTTTGTAATCTTGCAAGGACTTTAACCTCATTATATTCTAGTGCAGCACTTTATATGGTGCTACAAGTAATACCTCCATTGTAATTTTGCCTTTTAAAGCTACATGCTAATCAATTTAATATGGTGTGAGGTATAACCAGGCAGACTTCCCATTAAATAAGGCCTTTTGGAGGGTTTTAATAAGCCTTTATCACTTGGTGTCTAGTTTATAACTGTGCACAGTATTTCTTAGCGCAGATTACTCCAGTATTGATGTGAGGTGGTAGCACAGGCCATAATTATTTAAGTAAAAGACACGGGGCTTTGAGATTAAACTGGCTTTGAGACAAAATACTACATATCCAGCTTAACTAAGCACCCACATCAACAACACCTGCAGGCAACAGTGGCAGTCCAAGAGAGAAAATGAGTGCTTACAGCTTAAACTTCAACTGCAGAATTCTGAAATATTTGAATCCTTCCTCTGCAGATTGTATTCTGATATTGCCTATCAGTCACATACTAGCCTGCAATATTTCCTTTAAGGGGAAAAAGTACATTTTATAGCATATATAGCAGATGTAACATTAGCACTTCTTCACAGATATGAGAAACAGTGATCTCAGCACTGAGCATAACTGAAGCAGAGCAACTATAAAGTACATTACATTCCTGCTTTTATTTTAATGATGCTCTATTTTTAATGATTTTTTTTTAACACAGAGATGAGACACCTGACTTTTCCCTAGACATGTTGTGATGACAGAAGATTCCTGCGCCTTCAACTTCTATCAATATTAACTGATATCACAGAGAGGTTGCAGAGAAAAGTCTGAAAAAGCTGGGCAAAAGAAGAGGTATATAATAAATTTCATAGATCTACATTTAGAAGTTTTCATTAATTCCTCCAAAGGATTACAATTAGCTCTAAAAGAGAAGTTACCTCAGTGGCAGAAGCTGGAGGCACCCTAGAACTGGGTGAACCCCACTAAGAATTTGATCATTAGGAGAGTAAGTATTTTGGTGAAAGGGAAGAGGAAAATAAAATCACTTCAACCTTTTGAAAGTTTAACTTTAATCACTTAAAACTTTTGAAAATAGAGCTCAAGCTGTGTGCTTCAGCTGGAAATGTTTTACCACTATACCTTTTGACATAACAGATAGCACTGTCACCCAGGTAAGCACAAAATCAGGTTCAAATCACCTCACTGGCAATCACAATGGCTTTAAGTCAAGTTGTAGGAAGTAGGATGTGACTGACCTTACAGATAACCTGTCCCTGTCTTAACCTTTGTGTGGGCTGGTCCTAACTTTTCAGACTGATTGAACTGAAAAGACTGAAAAGAGATTTGCCACATCTCTCAAAAAATACTGGGGAAACTACAAGACAGAAAAGAACTTTGTCTTCCTTCCATGAATTGTTCCTAAGAAACTTTGCGAATCAGACCTTTACATTTGTTCAAAATAACTAAAAGCCTCATTTACCTCAAAAAAAGTTTTCCGATTCAACAAAAACTCTTAAGCATCTCGGTATTTGAGCTGACCCACAATCAGCATTTTTACATAAATGCACTTTCCTGTCTTTGTTCAGTTCAGCTGCTGTAGCAAAACATCTTCAGTTTTTTAGCTGAAAATGAGCAACCTTCTCACTGATATCAGAAAGGACAAAACACAATCACTTCAGCACCCACAGCAGCCAAACCTTGCTTTAACTGCATGTAACTCTTGAGAAAAGAATTGAAAACTGCTATTATGTGTGGGATCAGATCAATCAGTCCTGTGAAAGGAAAGGCTTCCAGAGAGGCTCCAGTCACAGGGGTGCAGGAACAATTCTACTTCTCCCTCTAATTGTCCCAATTTTATTGAAGATGAAAAAGTAACTCATAGAGATGGCAACTCTATGCATACAGTGAATGCAAAAATACAATTTATATTCTTCTTTGGAGATGCCCTAAAACAAATCCTATGATGAAATCTAATATTATCTTTAGGATAAAGTCAATGTATTTCCATAGGCACTAGAAGTACATATGGTATTGTGCATACACTTGATACTAACAAATTTCTTTTAGAGGGAGTTATATATGCGAATATATTCCCTTTCTAATTTGGATGATTAAAAGCCTTTGGCTTCAGTGATATGTGCCCTCACAAGCCCATCTATAAACAACTGAGCAAGCAGCAGAGAACTGAGAGCCACTTTTCTCACTGCTGTTAAAGGTTCTCAGAGGAGCAGAAACAAAACTATCAGTAGAAATTAATTATTGCTTAGATTTTTTTTCCATTTTCTCCCTGAGGATGCAAAGGTCTGCAGGTCACTTGTACTTTCCTCTTCCTTTATAGATAAATCAAATTGATTGATTTGTCTTGATGTGGGGTAGAAAAACCTTGGCCACAAAATACAGAAAGCCTACCCAATAGAAGAATCCATTTTATTCATTAGTTAGACTTTTTTCTTTACAAATCTATCATTTCCATCAGCAAGAAATCACATTGAATACAAAAATTATCTGACCTGTGCTATAAACAGCTAAATCATCTGACTACCACCAACAGATCTTGGTTGATGTATGCTTTTTATTAAATGTATATTTGAAAAGAGCAGTATTCTTGAGAAATCTCTCTTACCACCAGAGATTTTAGAAGAAATGCAAAGAAACATTGTATAACTGTATCTGCTGGGCTGTGTATTTTTCACAGGATGAGCTGTTCTGGAATTTGACTGCCTGCAAGTACTATTCAAGTGTTTTTTCAGTGTTTCTTTGTTAAATATACCACATATTCATGAGCAAGACTGGGGATGTCATTGTGATCTATAGTTCCTCTGCCTCTCGTGGCAAGTAGCAGCCATAACTCTTCTTTGATCAGGGGAAAGAGGAGGACCTCTTCTCTAAATTGAGAAGTTTTAATATTTCTAGCATTTATCTTCTTTTCCTTAAATCCAGCTAAGATTCCTTTTTTTTTCTTTTCCCCTCATTTTACCTCATTTCCTTTAGAAAAGGATTTATGAGGAAAAGCCCCACTGCTCACTGTGACACCACATCAAGCACCAAGTCTTTGCATTGGGTTCCAAAGTAACTCATGTTTTTTTCCTTTTATTCCTACAGCAGTTACTTCCAGACTTTGAAACTATTAAACATTTAGAAGTCCCAGAAATAGTATTAGAAGCTCACATTTGAATATTAACAAATCAGCATTAGCTGGTGCATCTCCAGATGTTAAGAGTGTAAATATTCACATGTAGGAAAACAAATTTCTGGTCACATTAAGCAGTATTTATATTAAAATCTCCTGACAAATAAGTAGACATTAGAGCACTTTGGGTTGTGAGAGCTGCTGAGATAAAGTCAGGAGTAGCTAAAGGCCATCCCATCCATGGCTTCAGTTATTGAGGTGCCTCAGCTTCCAGTGTCCACAAATGCAGGGCAAAGTATATGATCAAGCAGAAACTGTAACACACCTCCTCTTCCTTCACGACACCACTTTGTCCCTTTCCATAACTCCTCATGTGTGAAAAAAGCAAACATAAAAATGTAACTTCACTGATTTGTGCTTCCTTAGAAAGCACTGAAAAAACCCCTACCTATTATAAGCAGAATGAAACCCACAGAAACATCCTGGAAGTTATAAAATACAATTCAGTGATCTGTGAAGACAAAAAAGAAGTCTGTTAAATAAAGCTTCATGAATGATTCACAAGGCCCAGAAATCCCTCTCTTTCCAGCAGTGATCTCAAGCCAGTTAAATATTTCTAGGTAAATAATTCATGTTACTTTTGTTTCTAGCAATAACGTACTCTTGAAAATTGCTGGCTGCACAGTGTGCTCTGCTCTTTCTGTGGATTTTCAGGCTGTGCTGTCTGAAAGGACATCACTTAATTCCACTTCCAGGAGTGATCAGCACCTGTTCTTAAGTATGAATAAAGAAGAATGAAAAATCACCAAGATCTCAGGCATAGCTTCAGCTGTGATATGTTAAAATGGCCATGAACATGGAAAAATAAAGTTGGTATCTGTACATCAGATACAGAATCACCACAAATGATGGAGTATTTCTGAGAGCAGGCAGTGAGAACTGAATGCTCAGTTTTCCCAAGGACAGTCCCACGATAATGTGGAAAGTCACAGAAAGATCTGAAAGGACATTTGAGTTAAGAATGGTCTCCTAATACAAACTTAGCTTTTACACTTTGCCAGGATGAAGTCTGCAAGCACTAAGGCTCTTTGTCTCAAAGACTGTCCTTATATAGACCACCTTCTGACTTGCTATGGCAAAGGCAATCATGTTACAAAGATCATTATTTAGCAGGTTTTTGTTATCATAGTGAAAAAGATCTTCCTATATCCAATAATATAGTGCTGCTGTATCCTACAGCACACTACAGCTGTCACAGAGCTGTAAACGTTACAAATTCATTGCTATTAAAACAGCCAATTTTGGGACATTAAAAAGGTGACATCGCTTTACAAAGCGCGGATTCTTAAGAACAATTACCCCGCGCAGCTTCAGCTACCAGAACAAGCAGAGAAGAATACCTTTCCTGAGCTATCTGCAGAATTATCTTTTACCTTCCAAAAAACAGTGGGAGACTTGAAATCTCGGGGTCTCATAATGTGGGCCATCATGGCTCCCAGCGATTATCCCAATCACCGCGGTGATTTACGCCAGCGCTGCAGCATGGAACGCTAAGGAACCGTGGTGGCTCTTGCTATTTTGTTTCCAGAAGAGCACAGCAGTTGCTCACAATGACTGCTCTTGTTATGTTTCTCCCTACCAGCTTTATGTCACAAAACTAAGATGCAAAGCCATTATGAGCCATCCATGATAATGCCTGCTGAACTGCAGCGCGCTCGGATAAAGCAGCTATTATGTCACTCAAATGTACACGGAATCACAAACTGGGAGGGAACACAACGATTCTGAGCACAGCTGAAATCCTATTCACTCTGATCAATAGGAATAAGTGGGCTGAGATCAATTACATCAAGCATAGTATCAAGCAATAATACCAGCGGTGCATAGAAATAGGGAGGCTCAAAGTGGGAGCTCAAGGAGGGCTAAGTTTTATGACTTGATATACAGTTGAAGCAGAGACAAAAAAAATGTAATTTTCAATAATATTTAATACATATATGCAGATGGGAAAACCTCCTACGCATTATCTGTTTATTCGTATTGGTGATCTGCTTAAAGAACAGCCTATTAATCACATATTTTACTGCCGTCAGCTTTGATTGCAAAATTGTCATGAATAATAACAAATTTCCTGTATCATCTCCAGAGGCTCAAGAAAAAGTACAGCAAATTCCTTTCATCCTCACATGTATCTCTCTCACAAACTTATGCCTCTTTCAATTTCAGTTCCCACTCAAATGATGTATTCCAAGCTTGAAAAGGGGAAAGGCATGAGTTATCAGGGCACGCTTCACTCCTAAATATCAATCACTCAGTCCCTTACTAGCAGTGAAATCTACTTCATCATCACTAGTGGTGATACTCTTCGATTCTGACAGAAGCCATTGAGACAGACTTTTAACAACAACCAAGAGAAGAACAAAACAGAGTTTTCAGCAACTCCAATTGGTTTCAATGCCACAGTAATTTCACCTAATCAACAAAGACGGATTCAAGTTGGAACTCTAGATAGTTATTGATTTGACTTTGGATTTTTTCAAAAGGAAGAGCCAACATCTTTGCTTCCAAACATTTCTGCAACTGTCATGTTACAAGGTCTAGATTTTGCAATATTTAAAAGTTTATTATAATCTAAGATGATGATCTGGTATTATTAGTTCCTCTGACATTTAAGAACTTCTCTAATCATAGTTAAAAAAAATCCCTCTCTCTACCAACTTAAAGGTACAAAGATAAAAATAAATAACACAATTACATCAGTAATATAATTCACTATAATGCTATCATTAACTTAATTGACACTATGCAAATTCACATTAGCTCTGGATGTGCCTTTTATTTATAGGGGTTTTATTTTTAAAGATACAAACAGTAACCATGCGAGATTAAATCTTACAGTCTGAGTGGGTTTAATCTACCAATTAAACCTCCAAGATGTACTTTAAAAAAAGAACCTGGTGAAAAACTGCCAGTACTTTCTTTGGAAATACAGCTGATGTTAACCTATGTGCCAGGTGCTGGCAGAAATGCTATACAGCATTTATAGGCGTATTTCCAATATATTTTAAGCAGCACTTCTGTTGTCTGCATTATTCCTGTAAATATACAGACTGGGTCTAAACAGAAACATTCTACATGGCTGTTATGATTTTATTAAAAACAGGGAAAAAGACCTGCTCTGGGAACATGAAAGAGAGCAAGAAACATTTGAAAGTGAGGCTTTAGGGTTTTTTCCCCCAGATGTCAAACTGCACTTTCAACTCCCTGAGAACATGTAATAGGATAAAAGCAAATCTGACAGCTATTCAACAACCAGGATCTTTCAGTAAGAAAAAACAAATTGCAGTTTTCTGTGTGCACTGCGAAGAGAAGCCAAGTCTTAGAAGAACAAAAAACAATTCAATTGTTCCTTGTCTTAAAAAAAAAGTTCAGAGATATAAAGAACCTGAATAAAGGAAAGGTACAAGTTTCTTCTCCTCATTCTCCTTCATTCATGCAGCTGGAGTCTTCAGAGAAGAGACATTCACTGCAGGAACCGTGCCCAAGTGTGGGCACAGTAAACATGTGAACTGAAGGGGATGGACACAAAATGACAGCCACAAAATGTACCTTGACACTTTAACATCCTGATTAATCCATGATTTCTTCAGTGAATTTGAAGTTATAATCAACACGTGAATTATAACAATAATGACAATACAATGCACATGCACTTACTTTAGTTTGGCTTGGGTTTTGGGGGGTTTTTGGTGGTTTTTTTAAAGAATACAATGTCTATGGCAGGTCACTTGGCATGGCTATGCTCCTGAATCCTGGCCTTTCACCACACTGAGACATTGGCAACAGCCCCTGAATGAACCTTCCACTTCCAGTAACTTGTACAAGAGTCATCTATCCCTTTAATGTGCTCTGCACTTAGTAGAGAGATGCCAATCATTCTGAGACATTTTCTTTTCTACTTCTCTGGGAGAACAGTGTTCAGAATTATTTCATTGTCAAAATGTGACACAATAACACAATAAAAAAGGCTTCACTTGGTGGTGGGTATGGATGAATTTTCAGAAGAGTATAATCAACTTCTTTTGGGTCATCAGAATGAAGAACTGAGCCTTCGGTCTTACAAATAAATCTGTTCAATTCCTTAGGACCTGAAGCAAAAACTGTGATCCTGAAAGCCCCCAATTACTTCCTCAACACTGGGAATCCTCAATGGCAAATGAATTTATTTTTTAATGTCACCTTTTTTGAGCTATAAGTTCTGCACATTTATTACATGAGCAGACATGAACAATTTTTCTACTTGCATTCAAGCTCCAGTCCAGATCAATACATTATCTGTCCCACAGCTGAAGTCCTCTGTGTTTCTCAATTCAGGCATTTGAAAACAGACAGAAAATGGACAAGGATCCTTCCAAACTGATTAGAAGATGTTTTTGTTCTCAGCCAGTTTGGCAGAAAATCATTTTATCCAGTAACTGAATAATACTAAGTCAGGATACAGAAAAAACCCTTTTTTAAATCCATCTTCTTAAAGATTTTATCTTCCATTACCTATCTCCCCCCAAAATGCTTCCAAAGCTGGGGATCTCTCAACTGGAAACACTATTTCTGTATTGAACCTGCCAATTACACATCCTGAGCTGGAAGTCATCTCTGTTTCTACTCCTGCTTAAAAGCTGCAGGAGCTGTGGGCTTGTGGGCTGGTTCCACTTCCCTGAGCTGTTTTTTTTATTTTTGCCAGAATATCACACTAGAAACTCACATGTCCTTGCTCATCATTACAGGTGAACCTTTCTCAGTCACTGGTTTCTAAAACACATGACAGCACCATGATTGCAGCACAATCACTTCTTTCCTAGGACTACAGATATTAGTTTTAAAATACCAAGTAATCTTGTAATGCATACATTGTTTCTCTATATGGCATAGATATACAGATTATTTTTACTTTCATGAGGATCTTAGCATCATTTACAGGAAATTTTAGCAGCAGAGATTCTTTGAGCACACTAATGAACACACTGGGTAGTGTGGGACCCACAGCTCTCATATGGGGAGCCCCACTCAAACCATTCTCATGACATTTTAACTTCCCACTGACAGATACAGTTTAAGGTCTGTCAATCAGCCAGTTCCTAATCCATTTAAAATGCACTCTACTGCTATTCTGTTTAATGTGAGAGATGAAATAATTTGCTTAATTCTAAATGACAATATTTTACTGAAAAGCAGTCACAGACTCAAGTGTCCCATTCACATCTACCTTTCCTACTATAGAACAGATAAGCATCCACAGACTAGATGGAATTTAAGCGTTTAAAAACATGTCTTAGAGACAGAAAACCTTTAAAGCTAATGAAAGCCTGTGTTTTGGTGTCTCAGCCCTAAAGTCTAAGAACTACAGCCAAAATCCTCCAGCTCAAGTACAGGTTACAGAAATGGGTGAAACAAAACAAGAGAGAATGGTTGAAAAACTCTTTGAAATGAAAAGTAACAGTGTGTGGCTGAATGGCTGCCCAGAATTAGAAACCCTTGACAGAGAGAAAGAGAAGAAACTCTGCTGCTTGAGGCTTCAACAGAACGTGAAATACTGACCACTCAAAACCTCAACCCACAGACAAGGCAGCCTGATTTCCTCCTGAGCTCTGGAGCTCCCTGTGCACCACCTCATCAAGGATTTTATGTGGGGACTGGGAAGGCAATGCTTGGAGTTTCTGTGGACTTAAAAACAAATCAACCATAAAATATGCCTCCAAATACATAAAAGAAAATTGGCCTCCACGATTGCAATTAAATATACATTACAGGCAACCTTCTGACTGCGTCAAGATTTCAGTTCTTTCCAAAAACAAATACTCACTTCACCACAGGCAATTGCAACTGCATTTCTGTGGGAAATTCCACAAGACACTCCTGACAGAAAGAGCTGATCTCATCCCTGAGAATTCATAACTAATTTAAATTTCAATGAAGCAAGTGCACACCTGTCTGCACATTTTGTTCCTCCAAATCTATCAAATCTTCAGTACCAAGACAGTGAATCTTTCAAAGCAAAAAAAAAAAAAAACAACCAAAAAACAAACAACAAAACAAAACAAAAACCCCCAAAACCACCAACCCATTAAGTATTTCAGGAGTTTGGGATTTTACCACCTGCCATTGAATTCAGCATTAGAATCTGTTTCTAACATATGCTCTATGCTAGAATAGGTTTATTGACATAATGGACATACTACAACGAAATTTTTAAAAGCCAGTATCATATCATATAACAAACATTTTTACAATTCCATCAGCCTAATATTGACTGTGTTCCAAACTGATATGGCACTGCCCAACATCTATCCACAAAAGGAAAAAAAAAACCCTGCATTTCTGTCTTTCAATAACCAAACAAGGATCAAAATACTGTTTATTCAAGATAAATGGATCCATTTTGGCTGATAAAGGTCTTTCATCAAATAACAAATGTAATTTGGGTTTGTGCAGCTTTTTGAGGCAACAACAGAGAAGTTGATTTGCTGTATTGTTTTTAGTCCCACACTATTTGCAAGTATTGGATGACAATGATAAACACAGAGCAGTCAGCTGTTTCTAATAATTCCCTGGACAACCTCTGCTATGCATTTCCCTCCTCCCCCAGAATATACACAGACAGATGTAGTACAGAGTCTTATAGGAAAGTTTCATTTTAAATGTTGGGTCAGTGCAGAGCTCTTGAAGTGACATACGCTGAGTAAAGTGCCCTGATAACGAAAGATTTGGTGAGCTGCAGAAACCATGGTCATCTGCCAAGAAACCATCAAACGGACCATCACCATGTGGCCCTGGGTCTTCACAATTTCTGCAAAGGCACAGAATGAATGAAAATCTCCTCAGGATCACAAAACAAGCAGAAAAGAGAACAAGGAAGAAAGAGAGGTCTTTGAGTTAAATCTCCAGAACCTGGGAGCTGCCAGAAAGATATAAAACACCCTCACCTTTTTAGAAATCTCCATTTCTCATTTTGTTTGCTTGCTTTTTACATGTGACCTGTAGTTAATCCTGATGAGAGCCCTGATCCAAAGCAAACATTAAAAGTTGTGGTTCTGTACTTAAGAGTTTGCAAGCCTGAGCCTTTGGTCCAGGTGTTTGCAAAGTGCTGGATTAGAATGGCCACAAATTTGTTCACAGGTGTTTTGCGAAGTATAATATTCACTATTATTCATCAAGAGTAATTCCACTCAAATCAAAGACAGACAGGGCTAGAGCTGGTAGGAGTGAATACAAATCAATCTGCAAAAGTCTTCCTTTGCTCTATCTCATTTACTGTCCCTAGTGGTAGAAAGAAATACTAATTATATACAAGCAAAAAGATTTTACTATGACCTTGGAATCACATAATTAATATCAAATTAATTTCTGATACCTACGAAAAATATTACAAAGTCCTGTTCACAAAATGATTATTAACAAGCTTTGTTATGTGGGTCAGACACTTAGTTCTGGCCTTTTAGTTAACAGGAAGGAAAGGAATGGAAGTCATTGGAATTTTGAGACTCCCCTTTAACCTTGTCACCTAAAGGAAAAACAGAGGCTGACATTAAATTGAAAGGCTTTAATATTTCAGACTCATCTTACACTGTGTTTTACACAACTCACTCTTCTTGTAAAGGTGAGTACAGACTCGACTGAGAGATGATGAAGAAAGAAAACTGACAGTGCAATGACCTCTGTGGTCAGAGCCAAAGCTAATAGTTCTGGGAACTGATCTTTGATTAACTTCTTCCTCCTCTTTGCTTTTTGGAGCCTTTGAAATCTGTGACAAAGTTCTCTGGGCTAACTCCAGTATCACAAGTTCTGTATGTACATGATGCTTTTTCAGAAGCAGCTTTGCAACAAATCCCCATAAAGAGTGAAGTTTTGTTTCTCAGTCTCAGTTCTCTGCTGCCTTATCCGTGCTGAACCATGCCATTGAGACAGGATCAGAGAGAAAAAACAGGCAGTCATGCTGTCTGTGCATGCAAAGCAGGAACATCATCCTGGCTGGATGGGTTTTTTCCCCTACAGGGACATGGGACAGAAAAGCAATGTGGTCTAGGTGGCATTCCTGGTGTATTTGTCCCTCAGCAGAGGCAGGAGGGAGAGCAGGGAATATTAACCCAAGTACCACATTTTTGCTTTCTATGGTTTAGGAGACTGAGTCAATGCAAGGGGGTCTTTAGCCCTGGGCAAAAATACAACTCTGGGATATAAAATACCGTGGTTCAGTTTCTTACACTAATGTAGAGGTCTCACTTGATGGCAGACTTATCACTCCTATTCTGACGCATTTCTTCAGCTATTAAAATGGGGAAAAATAATTTTAATTCCTGCATAGGTAAATATGATCACATCTGTAAGGAAATCCAGTAATATGACAAAGGAGTTCACATGAAAACACAAAGATAATTACATCCAAAAGCTGAGCTCTCCATCCTGTCCTTTGATTGCACAGACATGACAACAGAACATCTGTATGATGGGACTGATCACAACAGCCATGACCACTCCAAACAGAAAGGAACATTTTTATAATTCAACCTGGTTTTAAGAGGCCAAAAATCATCACTGCCACTGAAACTTGCCCTGGGCAGTCTTTGAGTTAGTATGCAAATTATTTTTACCAAATGAGTTCAAATAAGTGAAGCATTTGTTGCGTGACTACTATAAATTCACAGCATCTATTTTTTATAAGGATTTTTTAGTAAGCAGCTTACCATGCACGCAATGATTTCTTGCAGCTTACACAAAATAATGATATTTAAAAATTAAAACAGACAGGCAGACAGATTATAGCCATTCCAAAATTCCTTCCTACAGGAGATTATTTCAAAAACCTAAATGTCCACCCCACCCCACTCCACCCAACCCCCCCTTGGTGTACAACTACAACCACTGTCCTGGACCTGTCAAAAAAACCCAAAAAACCCCACCTCAGCAGTAATTACATTGGCATTTGATTTCAGTGTTTTTCTTCCCTTCTGCTTGAGTCTAGAATTTCTAAAAGCCTCATTCTGTTTATCACAGCCCAAGAAGCTCATGTGCATATTTTTGCTGAAGTGCAGGAAGAGCTCCCCTGATATTAAAATGATCAGCAGTTGACTGGCACATTCATTCATCAATTTCAACAGTGGCCCTTGGTTTCTGGGGTTTTTGGGCCACAGAAACCTTTAAGGCCATGCTTTCCATGTGGCATTAACTGCTGATATAACATTAACAGTCTGACAATGCTCCTAAAAGCACTACAAAAATCTCATGTGAAGTATTTTAATACCCACAACTCCACAAAATTAACTGAGAAAAGATAAAGGAAGATTTTTATTCATGAAATCATTTCAACATATGTACTTAACTCATCAAATTTAAAATGGCTACGAGGAGAAATGCAAGTGTGATGACTTCTAAGTCACATTTCACATTCAGACCAGTGCTCTTTATTTAGGCCTTTGTGTATACAAATCACTTTGTTCCTTCCTGTTCTTTATCACTCACTGTCCTTTCTTCTGCACACAATGAGCTTCTAAATTTTGAGCCATTTAGTCATATCTAACCTTTATAGCTTTTTTTTCTGATGGATGTATTCTTATGAAATGAGAATTGTTCTATAATAGTAGAGATTTTTCAATAAAATAGTGCTCAGTATGCAGTAAGAAAATGCTAATCACATGAATAGTTTTTCATTGCATTTATGCAGCATAATATTTAATAATGTGGGTTTATCACAGCATTTCACTAAATTATGTAAAATTCACTACTGCAATATAGAACTCATTCACTCAGTTGTTCATGAGCTGTTCTCTCTCCTCAAACATCTTGAATTCTAACTTTTAAACTACAGGAAGAGAAACTGTTCTGACTTATAAACTGGGAAGCTGTTTCATATGGGCTATTTCTTCTTAGTGATGGGCTCCAAGCATGGCTTTTAATTTTTTTTTTCTTTACTTTTCCTGGGGTTGTATCTTGAGGGTTTTTTAAATTAGTTTAAATCTCTTGTACTGCAGAAGACTGGGCAAGAAAAATAAAGTAAAATAAAGACCTGTTTGTAGTGGTGTACTTCCCTGAAGCAACAAAGAGAAATAAAAGTAAATCAGGCATCCCTTCACAGAGGAGAAACCAAAAGTGACACTTGCCAAGGTGACCCTGCTGCCCTCTGAAGTACAGACAGGCACAGCTGGGCAGAGAGGAGGGCAGAGCTGCCTTCTGAACACACTTCTGGGAGAAGCTCTCCCAGTGCAAGCTGCGCTCCGTGCACAGACCAGAGCACAAAAACCACGCCAGGAACCTTGGCCCTGGAGCCCTGGGTGCAAATCCCTGCTCTGCCCATGCTTTCAATGCAGTTACTGCCTGGAGATGGCTCTCAGGAATATTTCAGTCCCCTCTGTCTGCCTGGGCACCTCAAAAAGGACCAAACAAACTCACCCACAGTGAGTTCTGCTTGTTAAAGTGACTGGGTGTGCAACCAAGAAGGTTTTGGGTGCAAATATGGAGGTGAACTTCTTCAGTTGACTCTAATAATGAAAAACATCATATTGTCTGCTGCCAGACTGAAAACTCCTTTCTGTCTAATTTACAGGGAAATCACAGACATATGTTCCTATTTTTTTTCTATTTCTTCCCTAGAAAAGATACGAAAACAATTATGAGGGAAAATACTCTTCCAATTGCCCAAAGCACCAAATTAATGGTCAGCATATTATATGGCATTAGTAATAAGGTAAGAAAAGATTACCATCTTTAATTACAAAAAAATTTGAATCAATTATTTTACTTAGCTACTGGTGAGCAATTGCAAAGAACATTTTCTCTGCTGAGAAAAGATAATACAACCAATTATAAAATTCAAGCACCGTCAGTAGTACTACTTTACAACAGGTAAATACAAATATTTTTCTTTATAAAATTATTTTTATAAGCTCTTCTTCAATCTTCACATTGTGTGCAGTCCTACCCATTTTAAAGTAGGTGCCATATTATTCAATTTTTGAAAAGTCCTTGGAGTAGCTGACTCTTAGATACAGGTAATGCTTTAGACATTGAATGCTGAATATAAGAAAGAACCTTTTTTTGACATAAATCAATGTACTACCATTGAAGGACCTCTTTCTATCTTGAGATGCATCTTTACAAGTTTTTGAATTAAACTTGTATTAGCATTTTACTGACTAGCACCTTAAAGTACTAACCATTCAAAAGAAGGTCCATTATGCTTTCTTCATGAATTTTAATCCTTGTGTTGAAGTCAGTGTTCTATAGCTGTAGACACAATAGTGAAGATGTATCAAAGAAACAATTTCTTTACCAAGAAAGAGTATATTTTATTATATGGATAGTTTCATTATGGCTGGAGATAAAAATAAAGACAAACTATTAGGGAGCAAAAACTTCATTGCCCTTCAGATGTTTCTTTCTGCTTTCATTTAACACAAGTTCAATTTTCAGCTGCTTTGTTTGCCATGAAACCACACAGTAAAATACAGTAGGAGAAAATGCTACTGAATCATAAATGCTTGCTTGAATCACAAAATAGTTACTGATAAGCTGAAGAAGAATCTGAGAAGAAAACATTTCATCAGAGCCTTCTGAAATGCTCTCCATCCAAATGCCCTGACCGTCTGTTTTCTCACTGCTGCTCGGACATGTGACCTTCAAACCAACAGTCCCAAAGTTCCCTCTCAATGCATAAAAAAAAAACCCACCCTCCTCCCCCCAGTGTAGGGTAGAGCTGGCAATATTCACTGAACAGCCAGTATTTATAACTCACTGCCATTAGCAGTAATAACCACACATTGTCTCTGAAAGAAGAGACATTGATGAGATCTTCTCATTATAAACTCAGATATTCGACTGTGAAAAATGTCCTTTCTTCAGTGAGGTGGCTGTTTATTCTGGACCATTCTGGCAAGGCCAGGGCATCACTTCTCCTGAGAGCCACTGCACTTGCAACACAAAGGAAGTCACAGTGACAAAATGTCCCTTCAGCCAGGCTCACACTCCTCTAAACCTTCCTCTGTGGGGCATGGGGAAGAACGTTTGTATTGAAGAATAATCAATGCAGAAAACTGTTCAGCAAATTATTTCCTTTGCCGGATTCTTCCAAATTTATGAACAGAGTTGGTCATAAAACTTGTCCTCTGAACCTGAATATTCTTCATCTATTTCCAGTGTTATAGTGGATACTAAAACATTCAGAAAAACTGACAGGATAAGAAATAGGACTCTTGGCTATCAGATTCCTTTCCCACTTTATGAGGAGGATTCTGTCACATTCACATGTCTTGAATAAAATCCTGCCCTCATGGAATAAACACAGACACAGTGCAGCAACAGAGTCCTAAGGATGACTGAAAACTCTGAGATTATTTGGAATTCAGATATTAATGAAAAATAACCTAAAATTCTGAGTGAATAAATACCTAAATAGGAATAGATTAAGTTAGGAGTGGATGAAGCTTCTATAACAATAAAATCAATGTCAAAATTTTTAATGCCTGCAGGCTCAGTAAACACAAGGTGATGTAAATTCTTTACTTCTTACAAGCTGGGACATATCTGCTACTCAGTGGAACCGTGTCCAGGATTGCTGCTGAGTTTGTCCCAGGGTTTTGTCACTCACTGTGAGAAAGCATATGTCCAATGAAACCAAATTGGCTCAGGGTTTTAACCAAGTCATCAGAAATTCTACTTTTCTTGAAAGAAATATAACCTGATATTATAAATATATATATATTTTAAAAATCAATAGAGGCAGTGGAAAAAAACAAAACCAAACGAAACCTCAAGTATTAATGCAAATTACATTAAATCAGGAATAAAGCAGCATAGCAATCAAATCAAGGCCAATCCAAAACACTGACTACAGTACTGTGTTTGAATCAAATAATCTAATTAGTTAAATTGTTGGATTAATACAAAGACAATAAATCCTTTCAAATCCTAAGAAAGCTCTAAGAAAGCTTCTGTCAGTTGAATTATAAGCAACAACTAAAGGCTTACAACTGAATGTAATAAAAACTTTAAATTGGAGCCAAATAAATATCTTAATACCAGACTCCTAGTAAATCCTGAATTGATGGTGAACCAGGACCATCACTTTTTTCCCAGTAGATCTCACATGTTGCACTCACTTCTTCCAGCAATTAAGAAACTGCCATGCAGCTTTAAAGAAAAATTCTGATGAACTAAAATCATAAAATTTCTGTACACACAATGTACAGTTAGTTAACATTTGACTATTTTAGATTCTTCAGGACTCAAACAGTACAGCAGACACTGAGGAGCACATGCCCTAAGCTAAGCTTTAGAGGTGTTTCAATCATTAGAATATTTGCTACCCTAATGGCTTTAAAGGTTTTGCTGTCCCTTACATGGCCTTACACACAACCATTAAAAAAATCTGAAAAAAGGATTACAATAAAAACATCAAATTAGATACAAAAAATGTGCACAGACTCTCCTCATTGGCAAATACACAGATGCCCCAGGAAAAACAGTCCAGGATTATCAGGGTGCACAGCTTTTTTTTCATTTTTGCCATTAGAAACCCTGCAGCTGTGAAGACCTGCCAAAGGCTATTCGATATTATTCTTTGGTATTGCAATTTTCTCTCAGTTTAGTCTTGGGATTCTGGTACATTAATGTTTTAAGTGCTCTGCTGAACAGCAGAATGCAGTTTTTTTGTCTTTCCCTTCTCTCACAGTCACAGAACACAGTCACAGCCTCAGCTCTAGTCATATTCTATACAAATCAGGCACAAAGCCTCCCTCCAGAGCACACCAACTCAGATTTGCAATGCCTACTTCTCCCTAGCATCAAATTGGAAAAGCTAAAAGCTTAAAATTTGTAATTATGAACCACAGACACATCAAAGGATTTAGGAAGCTAAAAGTGTATTTTTACTCTATGAGAATTTTATATATTGAGATACCATCTGAAATGAAATCCAAGGAATAACACCATCAGCCAGCTCAGGGCACCTCAGATCATGGGCTGGAAGAACCTTTCATTTGAGCAGAAAGCACAAAGCTAAATCAATTAATCTCAATGCATTCCACATCAGCCTCTCAGACAATTCCTTCTGCCTTCCTTTTGCAACTCTGTCATTCCATACCGGAATATTTTACCACTGAAAGACAAAATAAACAAAAAAAAACCCCACAAGACTATTTTGGAGGCATCTGGCACAACCTGGCCTTGGTGAAGAAACTTTCTGATAACACATTTGTCATCAATTTACAGAACACTCATCCCAAAAATTTATAGAAATTGCTAATGGAATGGAATTAACAACCACAGCTACTCAGCATTCATCTATCAGTACCATTAAAAATAAATTTTAGCTCCTTATGACTAGGTGTCACCATTCATCTTGCAAACAGCTAAATTTAGTGGGAGCTAGGCTGTAAGTCAAACAGACCACCTTTGAAACTTTTAGTCCAAGAACAGAACAGGTATTTCAGAGCATTACAAAACAGAAACCATTTAAGAAGAGAAATTAAATTGTATGAAAGGACTGTGTTATCAGGCACAGGGTATTTCATGTACCTGTAATTGTAGGGTGATAAAACTGTACAATAGTGCTGTAATCAAACATTCCAGCAAAAAGAAACCTCAGATGCTTTTTCTACTCCAGCACTACACTGCTGTCTTTTTTATTAAATTACATAAAAGCTTTTTACCAACCACTTTCTATTCCAGCATGTAGGCACTTAGCTAACCAGAATTTAGGGAAATTAAAAAAGGGAACAGGGCATTTTTCAGAGCCACAGTCTTTTCTCCTTTCAATATTTTTTATTAATTGTTTTCTTCTTCTTCTTTCAGCTCAACAGCATTTTGTTATGTGACTTGTCTGAAATGTGGAAATTTACAGGCTCCTGGGCTCACCTTCAGTATCATTCTCTATTTACAAACTCTCGAAGATCCTTTCTTTTCTGTGCTCACTGAATTGTTACTATGGGTGATCAAATAACTGGGATTAGGATCCCTGTCTAAATTTTATGATGACATAGTTTTAAGCTGTGCAGCATTGGGTTGCATGTAATATGCTGGAGACTTTTGGCATCCAGTTTGGGAGTCAAATATCCACTCGTGCTTTGCCTACTGCAGTCTGTACAACATTCAGGATCAATGAATGCTTAATCATTCCATCCAAAATGAAACCATTGCAGCCCAAAGCACTGAAAAACTGCTCCAGGACACACCAGAGGGTGGTACTTTTGTCATTTATCTGGGGAACAAAAGCCAGTTTCAAATCCAACAGAAGGGGAGGTTCTTTGGCTATCTGGAAGCACAGATCCTACAGCCCAGGTTCCTCCAGCCTCTGTGCCAACACAGTCACACCAGAGTATGAAAAAAAAGAAGTGGAAAAAATATCCAAAACAACCAATAAAACCTACTGCATACCAAATTGTAGAGGATAAAATGTTCATCACATTTTACAACGAGTTCCACCTGTGGAGTACACAACACTTGATGCAGCTTTGAACCAAATTGATTTTGCAGTTTCCAAGGAAGGAATGCAAAGGTGGTGAGGTTGAAGGACCATAGAAACTGTCAATAAAACAAAAGGAGAGTCATCTGAATGTTAATCAAAAGCTCCTCATATTTCCTCCTGACAAAGGGTGGAGGAAGGGCTGAGAAACCTTGGAAGAATTTCAGAAGTTTAATGTTAATGACAACGAATGGAAATTATTTGCATCATCCTGGACAGAGGATACTCAAATATTCAGGACTGTCTGATCTTTTCCTGAATTATGCAACATAATAATTATTTATCAGAAGAGTTATATATCTAACACTGCCAAAATAAAATAATGAAGCAGATACAGCAGCAGATAGAAAGACATAAAGTTTAATAAAATTAAAAAGATGAGACTGACCTTCACAGCCATAGAGAAGTGACCTTCCTATATTTGTTAATTCAGATGTTTCAAGACCACAACCTTTAGCAAACCATATTTATGCACTCTTAACCACTGTCAACATTTCATTTTTAAAAGTCAAACTCCAGGGACTAATGATGGATGAACCAAGGTGATAGTCCATCATCACCAATATTACAGCTCTTGGTATTTTGCAATAATGATTATTTGAGCAATTAAATGAATAAAACCAACATTAAGGTCAAGAGCAGAGTCAAGATTTTCTGGATCCCATTTTTAGCCCGAAATCCCATTTTACAACCTGGAGATACAATTTCTAATTCTTTTTCTTAAATATTTGATTCAGCTGTTTATGAGTTTTGTGTCTTTGCTCATCACTGCAGTATTCAATATCAATCTATTTGATATACAGAGAACCTTAGTAGGCTTTCAGAATTCCCTTGTCTTTGTTCAGCTGGGAGTTTGACACTGCAGCTCCCACAGGGCAGACTGGGTTAAGTTGGGATTTTGTAAGAAACAAGGAAAAGATGTAATAAAGCCAAGTGCCAGAGCCTGTAATTGTTCTGCACAGGGGAGGTGGTTGCCTACAGATGATCACATCAAGACTTTCCTCCACTCTCTATCCTTATCTCAACCCAATTTCTCAGCTATTTCTTCTGCCTTCCTGTACACACAGAAGAGAGGAAGTTGCCCAAACTCACTCACGAGACTCCATTGTAAAGAGTGATTCCTTCTCACACAATTCAAAGCCCCTGTTTTGGTGATTATCAGTCTCTGTGATGCCACCACTAAAGTTTATGTGCACCAAGAAGAAATGTGCTTTTTCAGGTGCTTTAGTGGCAGCAGAGTCAAAGGTGCAGAGTCAGTTTTCTTTTCCCCCCAAGAGCAGCAAGAGGGACAATCAGAGAAACATCATGAAAATCAGAAGAACCTTTAGCATGAAAATAGATCCTCATTTCATTGAGTCTCCTCCCCCAAGGTGAGGAACAGCTCAATAGCACAGACAGTAAAATGAGGGACATAGAAACAATGACAAGATTTTGGTGTCTCTGAAAGAGTTTCAGAACTAGTCCATCACTGAAGGGAATGTAAGCCAGAAAAATAGGCACAGGACAGTAAATAAAGAGTCAATGTCAGTTCACAACTGCTGCTGCCCACAGT
The DNA here is from genome assembly GCA_034509425.1 of Eopsaltria australis. NCBI lineage: Eukaryota > Metazoa > Chordata > Aves > Passeriformes > Petroicidae > Eopsaltria > Eopsaltria australis. The sequence continues at coordinate 413,078 of JAVTVJ010000112.1, forward strand.
TCATGCAGTGTTTTATTTTTCTTTCTCTTTTAGAAGGGGACCATTCCCAAAGCTTTGTGTTGGTGTCAGGCAGCTGAACTGAGCCTACAGCTGTTTCTGGAACTGAGCTTGGGGCTGTTCTTCAGGCAGAACCACAAATCTGAGTCCAAGTTTGTTCTGTGAAGACCAATTTTATATCCCACCCCATGACAGTTCTGTCCAGATGACAGATTATATTACAGCATTCACGGTGCATTTCAGCACTCTCCCTTCTATTTTCCAGTAAAGTGCATTAGCCCACAAAGCCAGGAACACAATGCTACCAGCAGAGGCTAAACACAAAGAGGAGTGTACTAGGAAGAACATTTTAAAGAATTTGTTTACTTGATTGAGTTCTGAATTGACTGCAATTTCTTAGCAGGAAAAAAAACCCAGAAGAAAACCAGATATATTATGTTTTAAATGTAGTACAGGATCTGACTGAAAATCAAACTGCATAAAGGAAAGGGATGTGTTGAAAAAGACATTTAAATCCAGCCCTTTCTTAGAGGTATGTGTTTGTTTCACCTTCTGTGACACAAAATAATCTGTGAAAAGCAAAATAATACCATTAGAAACAGAAAACATATATATGAAAAGTAAGATTATATACTCAATTCAGGAAAAAACCTGATAAAATACCTCAAGTACAGTGAGAACCAACACATATATTGCCTTGCTTCTCTGAAAAATAAGTGTTTCCTTAATTATATTAAAATTAAGACATAATATGGATAGAATGCAGATTTTCCTCAGAACGTACAATGAACCTTTAGATCCTGCTGTCACAGGACATCTTAAGGCAAGCAGTAATTAGAGTCAGCAAAGCTTTGACAGCACATTTATGGTGAAAGCATAACCTTGAGTAACATGTCAGAAGTCCTCCTGATTTTTACTGTAATATTCTAACAACCTCAGGATCACAAAGCAACAGCATTTCCCAGAAACAGAGGAGTTTGCCTAGTTAGGGATTTCTGGTAGTTCAGATCACTACATGCCTAACTTCATGCCCTTGTAATTTTATTTTCTTTAAACCTGGCTTGCACTTAGCACACACCTTTGAAGTATTTGTCTTATAGAAAGGCCAATACACCAAAGAACATGCAATCCATCTCTGGAAGTTTATCCTTCTGTCCCATCTGTGAAGTGAGGAAGGACACCCACTTCACTGTGAGCATCTTCCACCCCACTGGGAATAAATACAGCAAGTCTGACATGGGGCACAAGGGCAGAGCCCAACCTCCTTCTCTTCTTAAAATTGTCATTATTTGCTTTGAGGCACCTGTGATACAATTTTTAAGTGACCACCTTCACCCCTATAGATAATATATTACATACTACACACACATCTTGTAAAACCACGCAATACGTATAATCACTTTTTAGATAAAATGCTTTTTTAACAATAGCTATTATAGCATTAACTGCAAGAAAATAATCATGCTTTGAGTGTTTAGACCTAAGGTCTCACTTAAAGTCTGGATTTGGACTAAACCCCCCAACATTCAAGTCTTAGGTATCCTAACAGAAGGTACAAACACTTTTGTAGGACTCTGACTTAGGATTGGCTGCTCACGCCTTATTAGATAATCATTAGACTTTGAGACAAATGATGGCTCAAAAGTCCTTCAACAATCTGTCCACACACAGCTGAAGTACTAATTTAAAACCTGCAAAGTAACACTACCAGGCATGTGTCACACCTTCCATCACAAAGGGCCTGTTCTCAGCAAGGGAAGCTGCACTGCTACAGAAAATTGAGGGATACGTTCAGAAAACCAAGCTGTGTGACCTGTCACATCTCTCACTGTGCTCACACTGATGTCATTCACAAATTTAGAATTATTTACTGCTATTTTTCTTGGCACAGCCTGGTATTCTCCCTCCTAACCCCAGCAGCCTAAGCAGTCACAAGTCTTTCTCACTGGTGCTCCTGAGATCAGTCCCTTTTGCTCTTCACCTAAATTGAGGCTGCAAGGCTTTTATGAAAGGTCTGGTTTTGCAGGTGTCCCTGCAAGGTGCTGCCCATTACAGGTCCTGTAAAAGTAAGTGTGTTAGTTAGTAACAGAATTTTCTTACACTCTTGAAGCTTCTTCATTTTCCCTAAATTTATCTTGCAGGAATAAAAGAAAAAAAGAGATTGCCCTTTTTTGAGAACATCTGATTATTCAGGTGCTTACTGCTTTGGATTCAACCATGTCACTGGTGTTAACAGAACTACACATGCATTCAGACCATCTATTTTTCAGTTTAATAAGGGAGAAGCTCCTTCTTTGTTCTCAGATCATTAGAAAACAAAGATTACATCTCTTTGTGTGATCGGGAAAAGTAAGATAATCAATTAAAATAAATGTCTGCAATCTTATTTACCATCATTTCTTCTCCAACTATGCACAGGGTCCTACAACACCAGCACACAAATGGGGCAGCTGATCTGAGCACAGACGATCCAAAATCTCTACGGTGCAGGGCCACATGCAGCAAACATCAGCTCCTGAATCAAAAATTCACCGCAACACTGATATTTTCACTTTAGCCACTTAATCACCTTGTTTCCTGCTGTCAGAAAATACTATTACCTCTCCAGCAAAATAATGTTTAAAGATTCCCATTGCAAAGGGTAAAGCTAAAAAAAAAACCCAAATAACCTCAGGGAGAATCACCCACCGTGAAACTCATCACTAATGGTGTATCTGAACAAGACACTCACCTAAGGGTTCTCCCACTTATCCCTGACACATTAAATATGATGGAGTGGGGCTGTCAGGGCTGTGGGTTTATAGGCAAGTGTGGAACACATCTCACTGTGCTCTGAGGAGCAGAATCCAGCCCCCCACAGGGTCAAGAAAGCATTGAGAGCTGACCTCCCTCACCCCTGTGTGAACTAACACAGCTCTTACCCTGCAGCTCTGGACAACCAGCAAGGATCTCCACCTGCTGCACTCTGGGCACACCTGAAAGGAATGGGACAGGCTTTTCCATAGAGAAAAACTAACAAAAGGCAAAGCTATGGAGCAGATTTATGCTCAGCATCCAGGTAGATGTGACACAAGTTTACAGGAAGAAAAGAAATGGGACTATTTTTTGGCAGAAACACAGGATCTTGGTAATTTCCAAAAATGTAAGAAGTCAGAATCCATGAAAATACGCTTTTCTTCTTAATTCATAAGGTGAAGTCACAGTTTCTATGCACATAATCTAAATTATTAACTTTTATGCTGTTGGAGAAAAGCAATCCCTGCCCACAGTGCATGCTAGAAAACAGGACTTTCCCTTGAATTTTTCACTTCTTCACACAGCTTTGTAATTTAAAGATGAGACTGACTTGCTTAAGCAATGCTGAACCTGTAGAAGAAGAATATTTCAGTCTAAGTTCATTGCTACAAAAAGTAATTAACCCTTGGAAGTCATGGAGATGTGTTGCTATGAAACCAAGGTAAGAAAGGCAAAACAAACATATCCCTCAAATCTATTAACAGAGTTGTAAAATAAAAGAAACCCTATTTTCAAACATTTTATCCCTGGGTTTCAAATTTGCGCTATTTTCAAACAGTTTCTGTCTGGATACACTGTCATCTAAAACTGCTCTGAATTTGTGATCTTTCACCAACTACAGAGTAAGTGGTTTGCCTCCTATTACCTCCCTGTGGGCAAGCAGCATTTTCTGCAGAGCAATCCCCTTGAAATTACTTCACAGACACTTTTAAAGATTTACCATATTTCCAGGCAATAGTGTTCACTCTGGCAGGTACAGCAGGGAGCAGGGCACAGGCAGTGAGCATTCTGACCTGGTTTTACTCATTCCTTGGTTTGTTTAAGCAGCTCTGCCTCACTGGGTGCTGATGTGCACAGAAACATTTCATTTTTCAGGAAATCGTCCTTTCTTGAATAACACTCAGGGATTCCAGAGCCCTGTCTTTGGCTTTTATAGATTTCTCCAGCTTCAGCACATTTCTTTATGTGTTCCCTAAAATTCATCATTCACTGATAAGGCAGCACATTAGGGCAGGGGGAAATATGGAGGCTCAATAATAAAGCTACTGAAAGCCATTTGTTACAGCAACTCCAAGCAACTTGAATTCCCTCAACATTTCTGTCACTGGTTAGAGCACAATCACTTCTTTTTGCACTAAGTGCTAAATACTGGCATTTAGACACTGACAGACAAGTGTACATTAAAAAAAGTGATTGGAAAAATTTTGTCAGCAAAATGGAACTGCAGGTCTAGATAGTATTTTAAGATATTATTATTCAAAGATGTCATTAATTTATTTTTTGTATTGACTTGATTTTTTTTTTTTTTGCTTTTAGGTTTTCAGGGAACTGCTTATTTAAGAATGGCATGCAAAGAAGAAATTACTATGCAATGAGGCTAGGGCAAGAGGTGGCTCCCTTCCAGTAACATGTATTTAATCTTTACAGATTTATTCAATACAACCAGGAGTGTGTGAGTACATTCTTTATAAAAGCATCATAATAATCAGCACTTTTCAAGACATTCAAGTTAAAACTGTCCATCAATTACCATGAACTTTAAAAAATAACTTTCTACTGAAATGTTAGCTTAAAGTAACCTTATTAAATAGAAAAATCAGTTTCATGCAGTGTTGGGCGCATTTAAAAAAAAAAAAAAACAAACCACAGTGTTCAGTACCTAAAACCCAACACACAACTGCCATGAGATTATTGAGTATCCCTCTTCTTTGCATCAAATCCTAAAAAACCAGCACAGACAAAAATCTGTTTTGTTGTACCTGCTGTAATTGAGAACATTTGGGCTTTATCAGAGAAGTTACGCAGCACCAATCTTTAATCCCAGACTGTGATTTACTGCAAGGTTTCAGATTCAACTCCTTGGCACCTCTGAGCTACCGTGAGATGAAATAGGCAAAGGCCATTAAACAAAAGTTCTCCTTTTCATTCAAATCAATTAAATAGCCATTGCAAAGAGTTTAGCACTCAACTGTAAATGTCAGCCTAGACATACCACAAACATTTTTTGATTACTCTTGGCAATCAATTAAGCCCAATTAAAACAGATCAGCAATGTAGGCAAATCCCAAAGGATTTAATATACATATTATGCAAATTGATTTTTTATTTTTAATTGATCTTTACTCTTTATTGCTACCCAGGAGCTTTGGGTGAAATCACTTTATTGTTTTGCAGAAACATTTTGCAAGCCTGGAATGTATTTCTCTCAGGGTTTGGTACTGCAAGGCAGTCATCATCATAATATGCAAGATGTAGAGAGATAAATCATGGTAACAATGTTCATGATGGATTTCCCAGGCTAATCAATATTCCTGGTGAGGATGAATGTCTTGCAATAATAAAAGCACAGAAAAGGAAGCAAAGAGAGATGAATTCTCTTAGCAGAAACACTCCCATCCCATGATGCTATGAAAACTTTCAGAACCTAAAAACTGAGAACATAGACCAGAAAAGACATCAAGAAAGCTTTTATTCTCCTCTTTCAAATTTCTTCTCTCCTGTAACTTCCTCTGCTCTGCTAAGAACCAGCTGTATCCAAACCACTCCTGGAAGATGCTTGTCTCATCATCTGACTTCTCTCCCTTTTACACATCACAGAACAATCCTGGACCAGAAAAACTGGAATCCTGCACAGTGAAACGAAACTTCCCCAGGAGGGCACCTGATGCGTTTCTGGGACCAGACAGCAGCTGGGCTGAAATCAAACATCCCTGTTAGCACACAAAGGTGAGAGCTGGTCCTCACAGCAGCTGATTCCTTTGAAAATCCTCTCCTGCAGGCTCACGCTGCTCATTGACACAGACACTGCCTGAAGCAACAATCTCTCACCATCTCCACCCTGGAAACAGGGAGTTTATAATTCTCTTCAGCTACTGCTTTCATTTCTTCACTGCTATGCCTGAATTTCCTCATGTCAAACCAGGGATAGTGATTGTGTTTCTCATTGATAAAGCACAATGATAAAGAAAATACATTATGGAGATGATGCAGATCTTCACTAAGGTCATTATTTCCATAAGGGACTCCTGCTCAAAGCAGCAGCTCTTTTTGCACTGATGCAAAGGGAGGAACTGCAGTCTACTACTAGATAATGACCTAATCCATATAAACCTTGTCTCACAGAAGAACTTCCTTTATGAAAATATGCATTGTAACACCCAGATTCCCTTTGAAGACCAGGAATTACAGCAACACATGACCCTCAATGAAGAACCAGAGATTTACATCACGCTCCAATCTTTGTTTAAGAGAAATTTTTAGTTCACATGCTCAGAAAAAAAAAACAAAAAACTGTCTGCAAACTCAGGTATGACATCTGATTTTATGGTAGAAAAAATTATTTTTGTTTAGGTATAAATCTAATACACCCATAACTACAGATAGCAATCTTGGTTTCTGACACCCCCAAAAAATATTTAAGCTTAATCAAACATAATTTTTGTAGGCAGAGGGAGGTCTAGATGAAATTCATTCATATACAACATGCATACTCATACATCATATGTATATTCATAAAGCAGTCTCAATGCAACTTGTTCATATCTTAAATTAAAGCATTTTAATCCATTCTCCAGTTTTATTGAAGCACAATAAACGCAAGAAAATCATGAACCAAATACATATTTATTTATTTATATATCCTGTTAGTACAATTGATACATCATAATCAAATGCCAAGCCAGAAGTCTGTATTTAGGGCTGACAGCTCATCTGTTTCAGCACAACACATGCCACTGAGACGGTCTTTTTCCATTTCACAGCTCCTTTAAAGTAAGACAGAATGTCATCCTTAACTCTCAGTTTCCTCCCTTTGTCATTTCCCATCACAGCTCTAATTTTATTTAAACATCCTTCTCTGCTGCGATTACATCTCTCAATTTGTTGCAGTACAAATTAGAAAGATCCGTGCCAGCTCTCACCACTATCAGCAGAGTTTTCTCCCGGCGCCTTGATTAATTGCCCATTTTAACAGATGAAACAACAGAATTTAACAGTTTTGAGAGTGTCTTTTGTTTGCATTATGGGAGGAAATCTAAGTCCCCACAGAGACTTGCTCTTTTGCCATTATCATAATTACATGTTTTCAGACTAAACTATCATATCAGCACATCCACGCTGCTGCGGTGAAGGGTGTCAGGATTCTCATCAGCAGCTCTGCAGTCAAGTTAGAGCCTGGCTTCAGTCAGCAAGAGAAAATGTGAAACTCAATACACAAATATAAGAAGAAATTTCTCTAAATGTGGAAAGAAATGCACTGGATAATATTAAACTGGAGACAAAAAGAAACAGAATCCATAAAGGGAGTTGAACATGTCAGGAAAAGACAAAACACCCAACACTAAAACTAAATATTACACCCTAACCATGACCAGAACCTGCTCCCCCTTTCTGGCAGATACTCCAGGTGATGCATTTTCCACCATCACAGCCCCTCAGGCCATGAGAAAAAAAAAAAAAAACAATCCAAGAAAAACCCCAACTTCTGGGGACTTCAACTCCAGCTTGTGGCAAAGCTCAGCTGCAAATTTCACATTGTGTTGGAACAAGAATAAATATGAAAAGTGTAATTTCATCTTTATTGATTTTGCTCAGTTCTGAGATCTATGAAACTGAGTTTGAATGAAATTTGTAGTCCTCCACCCCCAAATAACCCCCATGGTTCACAGGGAGTTTTCAGCCTTACAGATGCCTGGGCAGCTCTAAGTGTCGCACATCAGGGAGAAGCAACAGAGATTAATATTAATAAGCTACTTTTGGGGAAAGGAAATAATTAGGTCTCTTTGGTCCAACTGATTCATCTTCCTTCCCTTTGTGCAGATCTTCTACACTGATATGTCTCTTTAAAGAGTAAATTGCTTGACTGCTTTTAGTTCCCAGATGAACCTGTTGCATCTGCATCACCTTCAGTGTGAGTGACTTTTGGCAACAGCTCATCCTTGTTTTCCCCAAAGCTATTCACACTTCTCTCAAGTGCTGTTTCCTGTTTGCAATCAGATTAAAGCACAGGATCCAGGGACAACTTATCTGTTTTCTGAGGCTTGTTGTTCTCTGCTCACAACAAGAAGATTAAGGCAAGGCAGAAGGAACACAGCTCTCCCGTCTATCTCAACTTCAGTCGGGTAAAACTCGATCTGAGGGTAACCTTGAAATTGATAAATCAAGGGAACAGATACTCAGCTGTCAGCTAAAGGTAAGCAGGGAAAGAAAGAGACTGCCAGGAGGTAGAGTACATATCTAAGAGCTACACATGAGATGGCTTTAACTATTGATATGGCACAATGTAATTTCAACTACACACAATACTCATATTTACAAGATTTCATGACAATATGTCAGTCAACGTCAAAGCATTCACAGAGAGAGAGGGAACAGGAGAGAAATGCAAAAAAAAAAAAAAACAAAACATTTCAACACTAAAGAATCTCTACTTTCAAAAACATCTCACATTTTCTTTAAAGTGTTATAATTAATTGGAGTGTAGACTCTTCAAAGCATAATTGCATAACTCCCATTAGCACTAATGGAAGTTAGACACACTCATCAAAGGGAGAATATACTTCTATCCTTACAAAAGTAATCAGTGTGTCACAAAGCTGTATTTTTCTGAAGTTATCACTTGCATGCTATGCAAGCTGAGTACAAAGGTTTGCATTAATTTAAATTCAGATTAAGCACTTAAAAAATATTTCTCCTTCACTGGAAGAACGGAATGCAGGAAATCAGTTTGCTATTATGTTAAAAAAATACATCAAAAAATGCAGTAAAAATAATCACCCTTATAATTAAAGGCTGTCATGGTAAAATGCTTTAAAATATTCCATTATTGAAAGAATTTCACTGCTGAATTGGTAAAGATATAATCAGATGATTCCTCCCTATGGTCCTTTCTTTAATATCTTCCCAAAGAATCCACCATGATTTTTGTCCAACAGAAAACTGCTTTGGTATATCTAGATTATCTATCTGGGGACAGATTTTTTAGCAGTCTTTTGCAACAGCACAAGGGGTAATGTTTTGAAATGATCAATTTAGATTAGAAATAAGGAAAAAGTTTTTTACAATGAGAGTGGCAAAGCACCAGAACAGGCTGCCCTGGGAGGCAGTGGCTGAGCCATCCCTGGAAATGTTCAAGGTCGGGTTGGATGGGGCTCGGAACAGCCTGATCTCAGTGCAGATGGCCCAGCTCATTGCAGGGGGATTGATCTAAAGGACTTCTAAAGGTCCGTATGAACCCAACCTATTCTGTGAGTCTATGGACACGCAGCTACTCGTGTCTTAATAAAGATGGTGAACTGATGGCATTTTAAAATAACTAAGCAAGTTCTTATTAACTTTTGTTTTTCATTTGCTCAGTAAATTTTCTGACGAAGCATTAAGCTTTATCCCTCCTTCAGAAGCAGTGAAGGCCATCATCAGCTCTGAGGGAAAGTACAGGGGATCTTACAGATGCCTATCTCTCCTTTCTGACACTATTTGTTCATTAAGACTAACCTGCAAAAAGATCAGAGCCCAGCTCTTATTCCAGCACAAGCACCAACATTGTTAAAAAAAAAAAACAAAAAAAAACCCACAAATGTTATGCCTTGAAAAGGCGTGTAACAATCCATCTTTTCCTGCACATCAAACAGGTTTCCCTGTGCTCAGCACTGTGCACTCAGTGGCACTGTCAAAGTCAGTGGCTGTTCACAACTTCTCCATATCAGTTTCCTCATTTTCTAGAAAACCAAATGCTCTTCTGACCCCCGAGCTCTTCACACTTGTCTAAACATCGACTCCCAAGCACGGAATTCCCTAAATTCCTTAACATTTAAGGAAGAATAAATACTATTTTGAAAAATCTTATGTTTAAATTAGTTTATGTAAGCATCATAATCAGTTGTGGATGCTCAAAAATCAAGTCTTCCTGAAACATTAGGATTTATATAAGTATTTCTTTTATCTATTCCACAAATAAAACATTATAAACTGTTATGCAGCAGAGGTATCACATCAACTAGAAATAACAAAAGTTCTGAACATTTTTAAATTTTAATTAAAAATTAATATCCACATATTCTGACATGACTTCAGCTCAAATATCCTTTTTTGAGTAGCTTTAATAATGAAATATATTTTAAAGTATGACACTGTACTGAAGTTTACTACTAAAGGAGTGAGTAGGTACAGATATATCAATGTACTCAGTTTGAGGTATTGAATAAAGCTGCTTGAGAAGTTTTGCTCTGAAGGTTTCTATCAGTGTGTTTCAATACTCAGGACAGACACATCCTATTCTCAAAAAATGTTTGGTTAAAATTAATAAAAGATTATTTTGAAGGTGGTAGTGAGACAGAAAACATTTAGTCCTGAAAGACATTGTCTGCCTCTACTTCCATATACAGCACATCAAACAATGATAATGGCAATAGCAGTACCTGAAGTAAAAAATTTATTTATCTTCACTTTCAGCTCTTTCTCAATACTCTTTGCCTGACTTTACCTAAATAGGTAAAAATATAATTTAACATTACAACTTCTACTGGAATAATACAGCAGAACTATTGCTGTTATTTCCATTTTAGTAACACACACGAGCTAATCAAGGTCTCCAGCAAGACGTTTGAGGCCAAATTGTTTTCAACTAACAATTCATCAAAATAAGAGCTCACAAAATAGCTGGGAAAGAGAGCAGAGTAATTAAGCAGAGAGGAACATTTATGTAACATGTTATATGATCATTTTAAATTGCTAAAAAAAGAAAGAGCTAACTTGCTGGAACAGTGAGACCTTGCCTCTAGGACGACAAGGTACAACACTGGGTATGAAAATGGAAAAAAGATAAGAATTCCTAACTTACATAAATTTCATTATAAGTGCAGTTGCCCAGAAGGCAAAGAATCAGCATCTACCTTTGAGGAATCTCATAACAGGAGCCCATTTCCATACCTCTGTACATCTGGAATCTGTCAGGAATCAATGGAAATGCTGCAGATTATAATATTAACTCTGCAGCAGATTCCCATGAATGGAACATGACATCATCGTTTGGGAAATTTATAATGTGGTTTGGAGTTGTAATTGATAATATGGCTTAGAGCCTCCTTCTCCAAACTGCCCATAGAGAGGAATAAATATTGGATAGATTTTTATTCCAAATTAGAATAAATTGAAAACCGTATATTTTACTGGTTTTTTTAGTTAAAATAATCCTCAGAATTACAAATAGAATATACTGAAATACTTGTTTTTAAATTTTGAACTGTTCATTCCAATAATACATAATTTTTACAAGAATACAATAGTGTGGCCCAGTAATATAAAACACATTAAAATAACAATGTCACAATGAAATTATTATGCCAAAGATAAGATTTCAACATTCAAAATTAAAAATCACATTGTCCAAAATGTGAGGAAGCTGAAGTGACTTATTTAAATCTTTTTCACAAAGCTTATACAGAAAACATTCCTTCATGCAAAACATGCAAGTGAAAACGAAAAAGAAAAGGAACATAAAGCATCAAATAACATTTCCAACAAAAATATCTTCAGCCAACCATACCTGTCACTCTGAATCTGACTACTTAGTGACCTTTACAGATGAACTGTCTCAGCTGAGATCCCGATAACAAATACAGAATTATCTGAATCATCAGTACAGAATTAACAGACACAATCTGGCAGACAACACTCCAGGCCTGAGAAGAAACGAAGCTGCCTTTTTATCCTAGAGATGGCTGCTCTTGGATGGGGTCAAAAACTGTAACTTTTTAAATTAATCAAACTAATTCTCATGTAATGCCTGTCCTGCAATAAAACACATTATCTTACCTGCTTCATGTATTGCTGTTGCTCACGATGACAACCCAGAAGTCCTGGGTTTTCACGGCCCCATTTTTAAAGTAGTTCTAATTTTTACTTTCAAAGTGCAACTCACAGATTTGTAGAAAACTTCAGACTTTCAAGTAGCTTTGGCTGAACTTAAAAATCAATATTCCACATGCAGAAGAAATTTAGTCACTCCTATGCCTAAAGTAGACTGCAAGTGCAGAAAGCACACTCTGCACTTCCCTCCAAGGCACTGGTTAAATAAGATAGTCTGCATTCATCAAGATAGTCTGCATTCATTCCAAGTCTCAACTATGGATACCCTTCTCAAAACTAAAGATGTGCTTTATCCCTGAGGAGAAAAATATCACAGAAAACATCAGCAAAACCTGGGTCAAAGCTGAATCACTCTTAGCATGGGAGGCTGATATCTAAATTCTGTCAAAAACCTGATTGATTCTCTCATTCTCCTGTCTGAGTAAATTTATTTTTACAAAGTGCCCAGAGTTTAATTTACCTCACTAAAGAGGCTCTGACTTTGTACTGCAGCATTAATGGGTCAAAGCCAATCTCTATTTACGGATTTGGAAAAACAATACATGGCTGCTCTAATGATTACTAGCTACAAGTTTCTCACACAAATTGCCTATAAACTTTGTCAGATTGGAGAAACAAGCAAATAACACATTGTCTCTGGTTCCTCTCAACTCTACAGTGCCACACAGAGAGTTTGGGGGACACATTTTATTTCTATAGCAGTAAATTAAAAATGGAATTAAACCCCATTGTCAAAAATGTAATAATTTAAAGTTCTCACTGCACTTCACACATCCCTAAATAAAGACACAGCTACAAATGTAAAGCAAAACATTTGGCTAAAGTGGCCCTTGTCCCTCAAAGGTCAGCAACACTGATCCACTGGAAATTCTCACCACTTATGCGTGTCCTCTCACAAACTATCTGGAGTTAAGGAATAAAGAGATGTCCTTAAAGGAAAACACAGCTGTCCTGTGGCACTGATGATGCTCTAATTCAAGCCTTGTGATCCCATTGGGCTGTCCCTTCATTTTTCTTTACTGATCCTGCTTCTGCTTTCTCTGTACCCAGTTTTTTTCCTTTTTTCTCATTATGTTTTTGTTGTTCCTTATTTTATGCTTTCACTCTGTAGATTTCTTCCTTCAGTGCCTTTCTCCCTACAGTCCTGATGCACCTAAAACAAACAGATCCAAACTGCAGCAGGATGCAATTTGGAACAAAATCATGCAACTCTGGTGCCATCTCCTCCTGCTGAGCACTTAATTCACACTTAATGTGAGAGTTTAACAGGACTGATGCACTGGATAGACCTTGAAAGAATCCCAAATACATGAGCTCAGTATATGCAGACATATCAATCCAAAAATACTTTCCCAAACATACTAAAACCTAAAACCTACACATACTAAACCTACTAAAGTCCTTTTGCGTCACATTGAAAGAGATAACAAGCAAAATTGTTCAAGTGCCAACCACATATGAAGAATAATTGCCCTGGGGAAAACAGACCAGGAAAATGGATGAAAGAGTGGCAAAAATGAGTCATATCTGTCTGAAATCTCCTACAATGGAATAAGTTAAAGAGAGTAAACTAAAAAGGATTAAAAGTGCAATAAACTTATGTGTATATATGTATCTTCATAAATACAAATGTGTTTAAAAATGCAATTTTTAAGGATCCATTATGCAAACATTTCAGCTACACAGAATGGTATAGAAAGAACTGGTTTTACTGCCTGTTAATCCAAGAAAAAAAAAATGAATGGACTACAAAATGTAAAGATTAGAAATGTAAAACTTTGGCTTTTAAAGATACCAACTTTAGGTACTGTACAGCTCACTTACCTGCCAGGAAACACAGCTGAGTGTTAGTAAAAGAAGTGCACAGAAAGAAAACTGATGAAAATTCAAGGATTTGGTTTAGGCAAATGGTGGAAACAAGGCAGAATCAGCCAACTGTGCTGCTGCTGCACACACAACTCCAGGTCTATCCCCCTCCTACACAGCACTCCTTTGAAGAAAATCCAATTGCTGATGAACAAATTAGAGCAGACTTAAATGAGCCTGTAAGAAGGACCATGAAACCAGCTGCAGGTATAAACAGCAGCTTCCAAGGGAAAAGTTCAGACCACTACAAATCCATCCCATGGGGAAAGGACTGCAGCTCCAGCCAGGTACACTTCTGCTGAAGAACAGTGATGATACATGGGGAAAACTGAACAAGGAAGCACAGGGTGAAAATAATGCTCTCCATGTGTACATGAGCCTGCTGGTGCGTGTGGATACAACCCTGAAGTGTTTATGAGTAACAGAAAACAATGTGCAAGTCTGGAGGGAACTCACAAGTCTGCTGTGTAGCACCCACCATCTGTTACCATTCCAGAACGCTTTATCCACTGCTCAGCTTTGCTCATGCAACAAAAATATTCGCCCTAGGGGCTTGCATCCTAGGAGTAATGATGTAGCACATCCAGTTTAGGCTTGTTGATCACATTAAGGACTGCTGTCTCAGTCAGAAATGGTTTACTGAAAAAAGGCTTCCCTGTTCCACCAACATCGCTATGGTAACTATGGGAATATTTAAAATTACTCCTGCACTACACTCAGGAGACTCTTGCTTCAACAAACAGGGAGAACTAAGATTTATTTAGTGTCTGGTCCACTTTCCCAGGGGTTCACACACAGAACTGCTGTACTTAACCTTTCAGTGTTAGGTTACTATCCAGAAATACTGATTAGAAAATGTAAATCATTCTGCTCACCTCTTTCAAAAGACACCTTGTGCAACAGATACACTCTCCCTGTGTAAATGTTTTCTAAGTATATTGATGTCTTTGTTAAATTCTTAATGCTTTGGGCTGTGGAATGAGTAAAAAATCAATAGGGACATAAATTTTAAGGATTGCAACAATTAGCTGTGTTTTTGGCCATTGGTGGCAAAAGGTAGTTTGACCTCTCACTAGCTGGAATGCTTGATTTCATTTTTTCCTGACATATATCCCAATCCATGGATTTTGTCCCATACCCAGAGTTTTTAACTAGCATGGAATCAGGCTACATCTCAATAAATACAGCTAGAAGTAAGTTGTTACAAGAAGCAAGGACTCTTAGGGAAAATATACTTCAAGTACCCTGTGGAAGAAATATAATGTGCTTAGCAAAAAAACAAAAACAAAATGTCAGAAAAAATATGGCCAGAAAAAACGTTTTTGCAATCAATAATGGTGATGTTTGAGAAAAGACAGCAGCCTCAGGACACTGCAGAGGTCATGACCAACACAGTGTTGTCCTGGTGTACAAAGAATAGTGGTGGAGCAAGGGAGAAGTCATTGCAGAATACAATGGTGACACAAGTTAATGGCCCTGAGCATGCAGCACTGTTTAATGCTTGTTAAAGATCATTAACACTGGCACCAGTTCGATGCAGCAACAGGGATTAACATCACTGAGCTGAACAGAAACCACCAAAGAGCTGCTTCTAAGCAAGCAAGAAATGTGGCACCTTGGAGACATCAATAACCCCAGAGCAGAATGGAGCACAGTCCGTGCAGGTCCTGACAGTGGTCAGGCAGGGGGATCAGGTGAAACAGCCTCTAAGCAACACTGTTTAAAGACTAGACAAGAGCCAAGAGGAAAAGTTACTGAGGGAAAAACCCTATTGTGGTACAAATGATGGAAGAAAGAATTTTAACGAGGACAAAACACCATCCCCAAAAGCTAAAACTAACAAGAATATAAAAATTGTCCATTGCTTGAGAAACCACAATTCCTGGATCAAAGGACACCAGAATGCACATTATACTTGGTACAGGAGTGGTACCTCCACAACCTGTCCCTGAATGACCAATTGCCCATCCACAGCTGGCTCACAGAGAATCTTCAGCATCAGCACAAACACAGCTCCAAACTCCTCCAGGCAATTCCTTAATGAGAGAATTTAATAATTCCTTCTGTCTTACAAAAACTTTGTTTAAATCCTTTTGTTTAAGATTTTAATAAATCAGTGGAATGGTATCAATCAAGCCTTTTATTCCCCTTTTTAGCAGTTTCTGAGAGGAACATCACCCAGCCTGGAGATGCTCTGTGTATCTGTGCAAATTTTCTGGGCCTTTCCCAAAACTTTGTCTTCAGACTTGGCAAAACCTGGGTGTGTATTTCACACCACTTGCTGGAGCTTTAGGAGAGAAGAGTTTTAGCTGAAAGTCTCCAAAGATTGCTGTGCTATCTTAGGATTTTTTACTTTTTCTTCCACAGGCTGCTTTTTGCTGCACAGAGAATCAAAAAGTCCAACCCCCTCTGCTGCCTTTCAGAAAGAAACTCTTCACAGAGAACCACAGGCAACAAAACAACTCCCTGGCCTGGCTTCCAGCTCCTGGCTCTGCACAGAGAGATTCCAACAAAAAATGCAAGCTCTGTGCAGAGCTGGCACGAGTAACACAGAGCACACCCCTCTTCACTCCTGCCCAAGCCCCTGACAGAGCTTTAATGCATCACATCACAGCAAATATGTGAGCACCAAACACAGCCCCTGCTGCACCAAAAATGCTCCTGTACACACTGGCTGCATTCCAGCCTGGCCACTTCAGACTCTCATCTCTTTTAAGGGACGGGGAAAAAAAATAATATAGGACTTCACTCTTAATATCCATCATTAATTGCAAGAGTAATACCAATATATATATATATATATCAGTAATTCTATTAGAAGTATTTATTTGCTTCTTGAATACACCTAAGCAACAAATTTCTGGAGCAGAATCTCTTATTGCTCAGGGGTGGATTGATTTCTTGCACTTGACCCATATCCATTGACATCACAACACACTCAGCTCTGTGAAAACAAGTTTGTGTTGATCTCATGCACAGGAAAAGCTTCCTTTAAAAAGTGCCAAATGTTTTAAACCATATTCTCCTGCACGAAGTTGGCATGTGTGCTACTGTGGAATCTGTGTGCTGTGCTTCCCAACCCACTTCCATTTTTATCATAAACAATTTCAAGGCAACTTCAACCATCTTCATGCCAGGTTTCCCAGGCCCAATTTTATTTTATTTTATTTTTCAGGATAGACAAGAAACAACAGAGACCCAAGGGAAGCACCAGCTCCAGCGAAGGCCACCATCTACACATTTCACTCCCCAGGTGACAAAGGCAGCACGAGAAACGTGCCTGGGACAACCACAAATAAAATTATGGGCAGACACGCTCTCAGTTGCTTTTTAAGAAAAGCAAACATGAGAAGCAGTAATACTTCTTCAGCCAGAAAATATACAGTTTATAAAATATGACCGTGAAACCAGTGGTCAACTGAAAAGCAAAAATGCTTTAAAATCGTGGGGTTTTTTATGGTTTTTGGGGGTTTTTTTTGAGTGGGAGAGAGAGACTGTACTAAACAAAATAAATGTGAAGAGAGCAGAGGGATTTCCTCCCTAAATCAATCCCATGGTTTTCCTGATGCTCAAAAGGGGTGTCACCACCTATTCTCTTTTATCCTCACTGCATGAAAACAAAGATGCCCATATCAGAACTAGCAATTACTGAGCAAATGAAAGCTTCTCTTGAGGCTAATAGAGGAAATCTGGAAACAACATAAAAACCCAAAAATAAAACAAGTAAATAAAGTTAATGCAAGGTTTTGAGTTAAAAAAACACAACCTGGAGTGAAAATATTTCTGGCTCAGATGGAGTGGCTTATTATCATCTCCAAAGAAACAAATTAAAATTATACAAGAGGAAGAAACAAAAAAAAAGTTGAAGAATCTTTGCCTTGAAAACATATGTGCATGAAAAAATTACTTGCTTTGAAAATTAAATCTGAACAGGGTATGCCTGCTGAGAGTGCTGGCACAGCCTTGGAATTTATGGTGGACGAAGTGATAAACCTAATCCCAAAAGCAGGGGTTTGCAGTAAGAGAATGAGGTGCAAACATACACTGCCTCCAGAGAGCTCTCATTGGAATGCTGCACTCACTGGAATGCTGCATACAGATTCAGGCTGCTTGCTTAAAGAAAAGAGCTGTGTTTGCTTCTCTCCCTGAAGTGCCCCTGCAAACCCTTCCTCCTGTGCTGGCACACACAAAAACACACACACACAAACACGCACAGACACAAACACGCACAGACACAAACACGCACAGACACAAACACGCACAGACACAAACACGCACAGACACAAACACGCACAGACACAAACACGCACAGACACAAACACGCACAGACACAAACACGCACAGACACAAACACAAACACACAGACACAAACACACAGACACAAACACACAGACACAAACACAAACACACACCTGCTCAGGTGATTTCCCGAGCTTTAGCCCGAGACAGGATCCCAGGGCACTGCCTGCTGCAGGCCATCATTCAGACTGCAGGTCCTTCTGCAACACTCTTGATTAAAATACATGAAAAATATTTTCATTGTGCTGACAACACACCCATGTGACAGAGAAACACCAAGGAGTCAGAGCACTTTAGCATATACAGGAAAGACTGGTAAAGAATTCCTGAACAGAAAAAAATGCAAGTAACTCACATATTCACAGAGGAATAAACACAAATATTCTGATTTTTATTGTCATTAACAGCTACAGTCCCTGAAACAAGAGATATAAAATGCACTGTCCTGGCACAGGCGAAATGGTCCCCAAGCACATTGTGGCCATGGAATGAGCTGCTGGGCCAGACCTGAAGCAAAGATCCCTGCTGTAAATGGTTACACTCCACAGCAGAGGCAATCTGAGATACCTTATGTCCCTTTGCATGTTTTGCTTTGCAAGGGAAAGCATAGAGGAAGTTTAACCCCAATATTTAAATGTTTTCTTACATTTAATTCCTCTGGATATTTTAAATTACATGGCAGTTTTGGGTTTAGACTTAAACCTAGTGCTTTGCCATCTAATGCAAAGCTCTTATCAGCACCAATGAGCTGTCAGGTTGAACTATTTTCATTATTCAGCAGCATTTTAAATTCTTACTTCCTATTAGAAAACCTGAAGATCAATAATGCTAAAGGAATATGTACTCTCATTTAACATCTCCAAAAGTATGCCAGACAACTGGGAGCCCTTCTGAAATTAAACACTTTTCCAGCTAACAGGGATGTGACTGGTTAATGGTTGTGTGTACTCCCCACCATGTCCTTTTACAGCCAAAGTGATCAGATTTATAACTGACAAAGCTCAGTAAACTACTAAGTTATTTTCAACAAAATTACTAGCTATCATCCTTCTTACTCTTGTCTTTGTAAATTCTTACAAAGAAAGAAAAAAATCCAAGTCAGGTTTAAAAAAAATTGATGCCTTT
The DNA here is from genome assembly GCA_034509425.1 of Eopsaltria australis. Classification (NCBI taxonomy): domain Eukaryota; kingdom Metazoa; phylum Chordata; class Aves; order Passeriformes; family Petroicidae; genus Eopsaltria; species Eopsaltria australis. The sequence continues at coordinate 432,245 of JAVTVJ010000112.1, forward strand.
GAAATAAAACAAAATTCGAAAAAAGGAGAAAAAAAAGGAAGGGAGAAAGAAATCTGGATATCTGCACATCTTTACATATTACATAAAATGGGAATATATATTTTGTCACTTTTAAAACTAGCTCACAGTGTTTCTTTTATTTTCTTCAGCAACACCTGATTATCTCAGATAAAGACCAACATCTCCTCTCCACCTGTAGACATTTGCATAATTATTAACTTTGGTGGCAAGCACATAAAATTGTGGACTCAATTTCAAGCAGAAAAGGAAATGGACTGTAAAAACTTCTGCATTTAAGGGCTTCTCTTAATAAAGAGCAGTCTAGAAATAGCTACATGGGGGTGGATTTCGTAGTGAAGGAGCTTTCAAACAAGGAAGGAATAATGTGCTTGGAAGATAATGTCAGAGAAATTCAAAGATCAGTAGGAAAAGTTTCATTAAAGGGCAGCAGTTAAGTACCAGGCCTTACCTAAGGACACAGTGATTCACCCACCAATTGAAAACCTTCAATTTTTCTTTTTGTTTTTCTACAAAACATGCTCCAGACCCTGAGGACACTGCTTACAGCAGGAACCACTTTTTCCATCTCTATTCCTACCCCTTCCCAGGAGGCAAAGATGATAAAACTTTCAGATGGATACAAATTATCCTATTCCAAGAGGAGCACAAGGTAGTAAGTAGCTATTTATTTTCTACTAAAATCACCCTGTGCAGAGTTCACTTGCCCTGCCAATAACCCAAAGAAAGTGCCAAATGCTCCCCTCCAGCTCCACAGTAATGAATCTGAAGTTATATATTTCATTCTCCATGCATATAATGCCAGCACTGCAATGCCACAGTGCCAGGAAAGAAAGTCTTAAAAAATAAAAACAAAAGCAGGAAGCAGAAATGCTGCCATTACTTGGGGTTTTTATTGCCCAAGATTTGGATATCATTAACTATACTGGCTATTTTCAAAGAAAAGGCAAGAAAAAAAAAAACCTCAAAACCTATACATTTTTTCTGTGCTTATCAAAAGTACTAAACAATTCATAAATCCTTAACTACCCCCACTTTTTCTTTAATTCTCATACACTCACATACTCTAATAAGCAAAATGTCCTTGCTTCCCCATTTTTTTTGATACTATTGGACTTCATTGTTTCTTTGGCAAATGAACACCAGAAAACACCTAACTGCAAACTGAGAAGTTTTCATACTGATACAAAAAACCATCATTGCAGAAAGACTGGATATCAGTACAACTGTACTGTTAATAAAACACAGGGCCCTTCTTTATTAACTAGCATTTCAAATATTATTTTCAAGAGATGGAGATGTTCATGCCTGTACAACCTCACAGCTTTTAGACTGGATTGTTTAGAACAATTTTTTGCATGATACTAATACAAATTATATTTTTTGCAAGATACTATTAAAATTATGTTCCACTGCAGGAGCTTTGTAAGATGGATTTTGAAGACCACAAAGCAAGGGTTTAGCATCAAATTCTACATTTCTTTATACTACATCTGGAAGACTCATAAAAGAAGCTTTGCTCCCATTACAGGCTGAAGAAGAGAGTTAAGAAATACAATAAACTGCATGTTTTATAGCATCACCAATATTTAATATAACTCCATCCACAGCCTTTTAGTTTTATTGTCCTGGGTTTGGAAATTGGTACTATTTTTATGCATAGAATATTATGCACATATTATGAACAACTACTGGAGGTTTTAGGAGAATAATCTCATGGATTTTTTAAGTAACAAGAGTAATAGATGGAACCAGCATAATGATCTTCTTCCACTGGGCACTTACCTGCTTTTAGTGACCACTTTAGTTTACAACACTGGGTCTGTGGTAGCTTTATTTGACAATTAGGATCAGTGCTTTTCAGATAAGGCAGGATAAGGCAGCTGTTTTGTGAATTTAACAGAGAACAGCAAATTGAAAACATGCTTTATGATTTAATTAGCAAATAGTCTTAACAGGAAAACAGTTTTCTGCCAAACACAAGAAACTCCTCCTCTTGGCAATAGAACTGTTCCAGCTTTACCCTGTATCTTTTCTTTTTGCACTGACTGCAGACAGAAACCAGCCCAAAGAAGAAACTAAGGGCAACTCAGCAGAGAGAGGAGATGTCATTGGAGTAGCTGGGGGAAGGGAGTGGCAGGAAACTGAACTGAGTGTCCCTTCTCTTAGCCCTGAACTAATGGAGAACAAGAAACACCAGGGGAAGTCCTCAAAAAAACCCCCAAAAAACCGATTGATCATACTTCTCTCCTTTTTTTGCTTTTGCTTTTAAATGCACTTATCCTTGTTATACCCACTTTATTCTTCAGAGTTATCACAAAGCAATAATTCAGTCACACAGCTCCCTATTAAAGAAAAGCAGTTCTAGTTGTAGTTGAACACCAAAGTTGAGATAATTGAAGCATTATTTCCCACACAAACTCATTCTGAATTTCCACACACAGCCACCGGACTGCCAAATTCCTGCCTTGCACAGAGCACTCCTTAACAAAGTCCCATTTTGCACAAATCCTGTTGTCATTCCTTTGATTCCATCACCTGCAGTAACACCAAGATGACCATAAAGACAAACACCAGACAGTTGCTACTGCATTACATGTGCACTTCTTACAAATAGAAAGTGAACAAGGTATGGCATCAAGAGAAAAGGAAGTCAATGAGTTGAAAAAAAGAGTTTGAATTTGTTTTTTACATTAAAACTGGGTAATTTTGGAGTAATCTGCATGCCATGTACAAATCATTTAATAAATTAGAACACTAAATACAATTCATAGTAATCAGAAAATGACTATGAGCTGTACAATATTGAAATATTCAGAAATCTGTTCTATATGTGAAGAGAACCAGTTCTCAAATCCCAAAGTTCACATATTAACAGAATTGATCTTCCAGTGAATCCACAAACAAGATCCAGTTCTTAAAAACAATTCTTCATCACTGCTACCAACTGAGTCAAGAGCATGAACAGATAATTTTAGTGGGTTTCTACCAGACAGAGCTTTAAAATTAGAAAGCCACTTCAAAAATTAATGAAAGAGACGTGATTCAGAGCAACAAGGAAAACTGGGACACTGGCCAATTTCAAGAGGGCTTGAAATTTTAACTGATCTTTTTTCTCAGTGTCTGGATAATGATATCATTCAATACTTAAAATTACTGCCCAGATTCAAATTACATGAGAGCTTATAAACTTACCATTAATCCATTTGGCTTCTGGATTATGAACTATGAACTCTTTTCTGAAGAGATCTTCCAAGGATAATCTGTTTTCTGATGAATTTGCGAGTTCATCTAAAATAAACACAACAAGACATTATTAGATAATTATTGAAAACAATATATTCAGTGGTGTTTGCAAAACACTGGAATCACAGAACCAGAGGCCCTGTTGAAATTGATAACAATACCTTGCTCTTTTTTTTTTTTTTCACAACAAGAAAAAGTATCATTTTTGTTTAGTAAAGCTTCAGGAAACAAAGAATTGATACCTTTTGGACAGAAAACCTGCAGGATTTAGTGCTTGGCTTTTATTATATTGGGACTTCCACAAAAAAGTTCTTTCTTACCACAACCCCACACCACAAAAATTTACAAACCAATGCAAAAATTTCCTGACAGCCAAAGCATGTTGGCCATATTGAGTATCTTACACTGACAGAAACTAAGTAAAAAACTCCTGCAAGTAAATTTAGAACCAACTTCACCTATCCAATGAAGTAAAATGAAAAAAAAATGAAATTCTACATGCAAATTTTATGGCCTGTGCTTGCTTTCTAGTGACTAGAACAATATAACTTGGCTAACAGCCGTGTGTTTTTCCCCAAACATGACAGAAGCCAGGAATATTGTGCTTCTGAACATTAGCCAACATGGACTTATAAAACAAAATAAAACAAAATAAAACAAAATGATTTTCCTGCATCTGAAATCATCTCCACACTTCAGAAAACTAAAGAAGAAGCTCTGCTAAAAATGTGCTCTTGTGCTGTAAAGTTAAATAAGTAAGTAGTGAAGATTCAAGAGCAAACTGCTGCACTAACAGGGGTTAAAGTTTTGAGTGTCAAAAGACAGACCCACAAGTTTCCAAGGAATAATCACTGGCAGCAGCTTGCACTTCACCTGACTGCTCCAGGCTGTTTGCCTGCCAAAGCTGTGCTGTTTGTTGCCTGTGCCCTGGCAAAAAGATGCACCTGTGCCCCTCCCACACAACCAGTCCAACACCCAGTCAGGTTTTTAAAATTATTTTGTATTATTGGACAGGTCACCATAAATTACTGCACTATTTCTCTTCTCTATGAGCTTTTCATTCCTTCTCCACAAGAGGAACTCTGAATTTAGGCAGATTTTGTCCCCACGGATATTAAACAGGGTTCTGATGACAGACACGTACAAAAAGAGTATCTGGCACCACAGCAGTCCAGCAGCAATCTCGTTATCTTTGTGTCAACCCACTGTGTTACCAGGACATTTTAACAAAGAAACCTGCTTTGTAAAGGTCATGTTCTGTAACACAGTTCAGATTAAAATGTGACCCTTCAAAGAGAATAAAGTCAATCAATAGTTTCGTTATTGGTCTTTATCCAGCCAAATTTCTCAATTAGAGGGCCAGCTGAAAGCTGACTGGAATCAACAGCAATGTGGTATTTCTGCCTTTAAATGTCAGCACTGCCTGCTGCACTCACTTCAGCTGGCATTAATAAGGTGCACCCTTGGTGTGCTGAAGAGAAACTCCCTTTCAATGCACATCATGAATCTACAAGAGGCACAGGGCCATCCCAGCTGCTCCCAGCACAGCTCTGCTGCATCTCCCAGGTCACAGCAGGGCCCTGGGAAGCCTCACCCACTGCAATCAACTCTTCTTGCACTTCATGACTTGTAAGGCTAAGCATGCAGAGTTGTCCAAATCCTCTCTCATAAGACAAACACTCTAATCCTTAAATAAGCTTTTTGCCCTCTTCCTGCCTTCCAGGAATCAAAATAGCCTGTTTGGGTTTGTTTTGGGATTTTTTTTTTCTTTTTCATCTGCCAATCCAGCATAGGACACAATATTCCACTTGCAGCCTTACTGGAGCTTTGCAGCAGAGCAACATTATCTCTCTTGATTTATATCTAATCCCTCTGTTTACACATCATGGGACCTTGTTAGCTCCTGCTCCTGCCACACACTGTGTTTTTATCTTCAAAGTAAGCACATGCTGTTATGTGTGCTCTATTCAGCTCCACAAATGCATTCTTGTGTCTTCAAAACACTGCTTCTGACTTAACAGCATCAAACCCTGGGCTCTTCACATACCCATTATCCCCCTTCTCCATAACCTTGTTGACAACCTACCCTCAACAAGCTGTTTTCCATCACCCATTTGGATTCAACACACCCTGGTCCTGAGGCTGTTTATAATTCCAAATGGGTTTCCCTTCTAACCTTACCTGAGTCTGCTTCTGCTTATTGTGACCCTTTATTTCCTGCCACTTTGCCAACTAGCAATCAAGCTCACACAAGCTGTTATGTTGCCAAAGCTTGCCTTATCTATGACAGATCTTTTTTCAACAGCTTAAATAAAAATCACTAGAACAATACATCAGCTGAGTACAGAGAGGCTACCAGAGAAGAAAGGAACACCAGCTCAGCTCTCTGTTTTCTATCACATCCCAGGCAAGAAATCTTGATATATATTGGATTTTAAAGTAAGTTTTATAATTATGTTTAGCATTTGTAAACTGAAAAAACCTGGCATCTTTAAGCAACTTTACAAGATGTTTTGAAAGTAATTTTTTTCCTAATGCAGTTTTTGCCAAAACAGAGCAGTGTTTATAACCCTGAACTCTACCTTTCCACTCTGTCAGCATCTCAGATGCCCCGTTTATCTCTAACAGGATGAATTGCACATCATGGGAACCCTCAGAACAGTACTGGGTTAATCTTCCTTGAGCACAAGCACAAATCACTTGTACTCCACAATGTTTATACTCAGGCAGGGGAGAACACGAGGGGGCTGACCCTGTGTGTCAGGGACCAGCTGGAGTGCAGGGAGCTACACCTGAGGATGGATGATGGGTCAGGATTAAAGAAGGGCAGGGACAGGTGACATTAGAGACAGACAGGAGTGTCCTTACACCCACAAGCCCTCGTCCTCAAGGGTGACTTCAGCCACCCCAACACCTCTTGAGGGGACAGCACAGTGGGGCACAACCAACCCAGCAGGTTCCTGGGATGCACTGTTGGTAACTTCTCCATCTGACAAGGACATGGACATGGAGCAGGTCCAGAGGAGGCCAAAAAGATGCTCAGGGGCTGGAGAGGGACTTTTTACCAGGGCATGAAGTGACAGGACAAGGGGAAATTGCTTTAAACTGAAAGAGTGTAGGTTTAGATTCGGTGTCAGGAAGAAATTCTTCCCTGTGAGGGTGGGGAGGCCCTGGCACAGGGTGCCCAGGGAAGCTGTGGCTGCCCCTGGATCCCTGGAAGTGTTCAGAACCAGGCTGGACAGGGTTTGGAGCCACCTGGGATAGTGGAAGCTGTCCCTGCCCATGGCAGAGGGGATGGAATGAGATGATCTTTAAGGTACCTTCCAACCCAATCTTTGATTCTAGGATGTAGTTGTTTCATTTTAAAGACTTCCCTTTACTGCTTTGTATTTATTACATTACAAAACAGCCTACTATCTCTTTTTAATTTCCATTGTAAATTTTACTAAATTATTCCTTGAAGCAATGATATTTCCAATGTTCTCATGCTATTTGCCACAGATTTCTGTATTTCAGTCTGAAATTATTTATATTTATATTTATATTTATATTTATATTTATATTTATATTTATATTTATATTTAATTTTTATATTTAGCAAATGACACAGATTACAGAGGATACAAACAAAATCAAATATTAAAAATTAAATGACTACTTTATCTCTACATCCAACTAAAAACAGTTCAAATACTGGCATATATTAATTCAAAATGACAAACCTGTTTGAGCTTACTAAACTAGAAGACTACAAAAGTAGAAATTAATGGTCCTGCTACTTTTAACGAGTATATAGGATATTATTATTGTAGGTTAAATATAGTCTAAACACCTCATAAAATTTGCCTTCCAACTTAGCAAATAAAACTAATAATTATGTACTGTAGCATGCCATTAACTGAAGCTCCCTACTGACTTTTATGTGGAAAAAAAAAAGTTTTTATGCTAGAAATTAGGATAAAGGCTTGATGTTAAATGCCATCTCAAAAGTGGAAAAACACCACTAGTAAACTGTATGCAGGCTAACAGGTGTAACTGGGAATTAGTGTAGCTCACTTTGTGTTTGCATCACAAAGGAAGAAAACTTGCCAGAAAATAGCTGCATATCAAAAGCTGCCTGCCAATTTACTGGAGTTACAGGGAGTCTATAAAGAATCGAACAGGAACCTGGACCTTCTTGCAATGAATATCCACATCACAAAAAAAAAAATTGTAGTTTGCTTTCTTTTCCTGTAAGAGTAGTATGAGAGAGGGTATGGAGAGGTCGGTCCTAACCCTGAACAGTTTATCTGCTGGACATAATCCAAATGGATTCTCTTCCCAGAGCTTCATTTTACTCAACCCTTTCCACAAAAGGCAGCATTTTCTGGCACTTTGTCTGACCTAAATGTTCTCTAAAGTAATTTTTCTGAAAAGGTGTCCTTTTTTTTTCCATCATGTGTGAGTTTTCCTTGAGTCTGTGATTAGAGGTAGGTGCCACTTTGCTCAACAGTAAGTGCACATTTCAGCAGGCATGGCTTAAATGCCAACATCAATATCTCAGTAAGGGACTCCTAGAAACACCATTTGAGTCTTCCACACCTTCAGAAACTGTAAGTTAACACGAAGGTAGAACTGCTGTCAGTCCCAAAAGGAAAAAACAGCTTTAAGGGTTGTGGCAAAACACCTGTAACAGGGGTGGCCACATCCATACAACTCTTAGGCTGTTCTTAAGTGGTTTTTCATATAAAAGCTTTCAGCTGCTAATACTTCCAATTGAACATCTGTCAGTTTTGAAATACAGATCAACAGTGGTTGATCAGATAGGTCTTCATGTAATTCCTACAACACGGAACATAAAGTCATGATGCAAAGCAAGAGCCATTTGATTCAAAGGCAGGAATGATTTAAAGGCACTGATACCTAAAATCCACCTATGGCTATTTCAGTAGATGCAGGTGTGTGATGAAACCTCAAAACCATGAAACAGAATAAAAGCAGAAGGAGAAAGGTGCCTGTGTGGTATTTATACTGACATACAAACCAAATGATGGCATCTCATGGACAGCCACCTGTGTCTCTGCACTGGCCACTAATTCCCAATATAAAGCTAGATTTATAAAATTAACCCCAAGGTATTTTTTTTTTTATTTTTTCTCTTAAATACTTCTCCAGCAATCCACTCCAAATACAAAACAAAAATCACTAGATTCATAATTCAGTTGCCCCAGAGGACAGACAGGCTCCTGTTCTGAAATTTCCACGTTTCCTCACTCCAGTCCCCTGCTTTAACAAGGGTAACCTCATCCTTTGGCATCTCTGTGCACTTTCTTTATCACTGCACCTATCTAATTTTGAAGAAAACCAGCAGGGATTTTTGTCTGCAAGCCTTCTACTCCCAGGTATGGAGCAGTGTAGCAATTTCTACTTGCTGGGAGCAATGGGGTTTATTTAATGTATTCCTTAGTCCACAGGGGTTCACAGAGAGTTTCTGAGCTCCAACAAGGGATTACTGGGCTGAGAGTTCATTCACACTCTGCCACTGATGTTTTACATCACTGATGGCTTGGTCTTCCACTTTTCCATCTTTTTGTTGAGAACACTAAGACATTTATAAAGATTCTGAGTGTTATCACAGATGAAAAGCAAGATAAAATGATCAAAAATGTTACTTAGATTGTTGGTACAATTTACTCAAACCACGACCATAATTGCAACACAGAGGTTTCAGATTTGAATACAAGCTAAGAAATTAATAGGTCAAAATACACCTCTTATTTCAACAGAGATTCTACTTAGTATTGTACAGTCAAACTATATTTCATGTAACAAAAGATAATATGAGAAGAAAATCAAAAATTTCCTTTAAGTTTTAATATAATTGCTATCTTTAGTGGCAGCTAAAGCTTCTTTGAAGCCTTTAGTAAATGAATTACACTTTCTTCTAAAAACACATGGAAGCATTGATCCCTCTATTAAAAGGCAGGAAAGTTGCTCAAAATTTGAGAGAAGTTAAATGACAACTGTTGGTGCACACAGACCTAAGAGTTTCTTAGACTGTGGACAAAACAATGGGTAAATAATTGCAGGCAAAAGAGATCATTGCTGTTGTGTTTGGAGTATCAGTAAGTACACTTCTGCCTCCAAAAAGTACCAGTGAAACAATCAGGCTTCTGAGCAATAACCATCTGAAATTATCATCATTTCCATAAAAAGAAGCAGCATGATGTACAGTGTTTAGGGGAATTTACATGAAATCTGAAAAGCACCCATCCGTACAGGCAGAACTAAATAGGGAGAGAACTCTCTGATGCTCAAAATAGTGCTAGAAATGAATGCTGAAACATCCCAAGGTAACACAGGACATTTGCACTGAATATCTTCATTCAGACCTGTCATATTTTGTGAGAAGGATTTTCAAACCCAAATATTTATAATAACAAATTAGTATCAACTTGGAACTGAGCACCTCACAATACCCAGATGTGAAGGGGTCTCCAGCTTTTTTCCTCCCCTCAAACACTGGACATCCCAAGGTGATCTTAACACACATTCATGACAAAGTAGCTTCAGCTACAGTGCTTAGCACCTGCCAGCAGACCAACAAGGTAGCAAAATATCTGCTTCCCAAACCACATGAATAATTCATAATAATCAAACAAATTAATAATGAAAGTGAAGGGGGAACTGCAATGATTAGGGCCAAAATAAAGCAAGTATCTATCCTACAATGTACCTCCAAAGCTTTCCGTGGGAAGCATTTCCAACCACAAGAAAGCCCAGTTTTACAGACCTAGATCATTCTGGGGAAAAGGGTTTTATTTATATCAAGCTTCACAGTCTCCATGGGATATCTTACAGCATCTGAGCTGACAGAACTAGTTTTCACTTGCACGACTTGAACTGAAATGTAGGTCCCAGCTTACACAAGTTTTCAAGGAAGATCTCTGGATTTTGAAACAGCCTCAGAGATGTTGTAATTCACTGAACTTTTTGAACATTTTTTTTTTAAAAGTTAACATTCCCCTAGGTTGTTTATTCTTTTTCCATGCATGCCTTCAAATACTTGAGTTTATGTTTTTACATCATTAATAATTCTATATAGATATAAGAGCCACAACTGATAGTTATTACTGTAGATTCTAGCAAACACTTGATATTTTACAGGTCTCCAAAAAAAAAGCTGCCTCTCCTTGAAACAAAAAACAGTCTTCTGTCTTAAAGTGTACTGGAATACACTACCATCTGCCCTCAAAATCTCCTTTTTCTTATTCCCTGAAGAAGCTCCTATACGCTGAGACTACAGTAGCACAACTTTGCTTTTATTTTTCACAACATGATCTAAGTGGAAATAAGCAAACAGTAATTTTGGACAGCACCATGCATAAGGAGTAGATATTTATACAAAACAGAGGAAGCAGACTATCCACAGTGTTCTTGCACACTCTCTCCAGCTGCCTCATCCCCTCTGACAAGCAAAGCTTTTTGATCCTTTTCCACTCAGCCTCAGCACCTTCCTTTAAAGCAGCAGCCCTGTGCTGCTGCACAGACTCAGCCAGCTTCCCTCAGTGATTTCATCCTGTGGCCAGTCTGGAACCATTATTTAACTAAAAAGAGCTTCATTAACTTTCTGCTTTACACAAACTGAGCACTTGAGTGGCAGAGTATTTGCAGACCAATATTTACTATCAAGGCATGCCACGCAAATCAGGTACTTTATGTTGTGACTTTAAAACTGGCAGAAGGATTCAAAGATTTTTTTTCTTTAAAACTTGTGCAGAATTTGATCTTTTTGTCTACTTCTTGTCCTCTCCCTTTTTTTTTCTTTCTGTGACTGAACCATTACTTTCCCCTCTTTGTTTCTGAAAGGAAGAGAAGGGAAGAAGCTTGTGCATGTACATGTGGAAGATCCACGTTTGTGATTCATTCTCGGAATTAGTTTTCTGTGGCATACAACTTTCTCTTAGCTCATCTGTGAATCTGAAATTAGAACAAAAATCAACAGCAAACTCTTGAAGTCAGCTCACACCTGCTGAGGCTCACAGGGATTGTTGTAGCCCCCTATGGCTGACACAATCCTAAGGACCTACCGCCAGCCCCAAAAACTTCTGCTCCACGAGGCCTCCAGTAGCTTCCGAGTCCCTACAGGCACCAAATTTACAATAGCCACAAGATAAAAATGCTTAAAGGAAGAGACACTTTAACATTTGTTGTTTTTGATGACTGCATTATGAATCATACACCTTTAATAAGATAAAATAAAGAAGTAGGTTACCTGGGGTTAAAAGAATGACTGACATAGTGATGAGTGAACAAACAACTAGAATCACCAGCAGCGCAATAGCAATTCCCTTCCAGTTCCTCTGCGGAGGGCTGTTACTTCCAAGTTCCTACAGGAATGGAAAAAAATGAAATAAAAGGAAAAGACCACATTTCATAAACATACATTTCCAGAACTATTAGTGACAGGAAAATTGCTCTGTGCATGCTCATAATCACAGCATGGGAGGTGATGATGATCCCTCCCTTCTCCACAGTACACAGAGTCATCCAAAGGTGTGTAACTCATGCTTTTTTAATAGATCTCTTTCTGTTTTTTTAAATATATATATGTATTTTAATACCCCTAAGAGACAATCAAATGATGTTATGCAAGCTGTCCAAAATACAACTGGTGTTAAAATGTCCTGAACATAAACTTCAGGACAATATCAACCAGCAGTTTATAAGATAATTACAGAAATGAAATGTAGCAATTTACTGTAATTCTACCTAACATGGTATGGACCATAAAGGTTTAAATACACATCCTTTTTAATGCACACTATTAAACTTATTTGTAATAGAAAGCATTAGCAAAACTGCCTGAAGCTGCAAGTATTCCATCCAAAGCTACAAGCTCTTTTTGTCTGTGCAGTAGATCAACTCTAAACTGCTCCCCTATTAGTTATAAAAAAACAACAGTGGCTTATAACAAATGTTAAATGAATGCTTCTGTAACTACCAGTGCACTTAAGCCCACATCCTCTGTGGTTACACGTTTAACTCCTGCCAGGCATCATTAACATTTTTTCAATAATGGCAACACATTGCCCGTGTTCATGGTACAGTGTGAGACCAAACAGCACATAAACATCTAACAACACAATGACAAAACTGCTACAATTGTTTCTTAAAATCCTAACCTTCCCTCACAGAAAACAATATTTTTTCTATCTAGATTTGGCAAGCAGAAATGTTTCTGTGCCACAATTACACGTGCCTTTAGTATCTCAGAATTAAATGCTATGTTAGGATTGCAAAAATACCCCCATTTCCTGCTATGTTTTACAAGCTTTCCAAAAGTGTGGTAAAATTTTTTCACATACACATTATTTCATTTTGCATTTCTGGGTTATAATGAGTGTGAAATGGAGAAGTCTTAACAGAAAGAGGCAATGTTCTTGTGCCTTCTTGGCTCATGCACCACCTCAGCATCACACATCACCCACAGCAGCAATAGTGTCTTTAACTTTTTAATGTTGTTCTTTTAACCCCTTGCCTGTTCATTTCTACCTGCAAAACACAGTTTCTCTTCCTGGTCCTCTGTTCCAGGAAATAGAAGAGGAATTGCCCAACACAATCTCTAAGCAATCCTACAGGGAATTGTCACAGCAGCCCTCAGCACATCACAGCTCCCAGCAAGGAATCTCCCCAACACATCTTCTGGACCCACCATCCTGCCCAGCCTGCCTGAGACTGCTCATTTATGAGATATTTTAGCCTCACCAGAGTGGAAGAGCATCCAGTCTGTCTCCTCAGTGCAGCCCCTACTCAGGGCTGGTCACCCCAGGAGCAGCTCCCTCACCTGAGAGGTGCCAGCCTGTCCCTCCCCACACCCCAATCCTGGGGATGGCCACGGGCAGCCTGGGCTGCTCCCAGTCCTGTCAGAGTAACTGAGTCCTTCCATTGTCACAGAAATCTCCTCTTGGGTGTTGATCCTGGCCCGGTGTCAGGCAATGGGTGATGTTCAGCTACAGCCTGCAGAAGTGACTGAGGGCAGCTGCAGCACAGGGTGTGTGCCCAGTCCCACCCACACTGTACCCTGCAGCTTTCCTGGGATCACCATGGGGAAGAATCTGATTGCCACAACCAACAACACATCTGAGATACCTGTGGGGTTTTTTATTAAAGTTCAGGACTCCTGCCTTCAGCACTCAGGGGAAAAAAATGGTGTAAGCAGGAACTCCTGACATCTGTCACCTTTCCTCACCCCATTGCCCCTGCACTTCCCAACCACTTTCAAGCCTGCCTGCTTCCCTCATTTTCTTTCCCATCTTGTGAAATACTAATTACCACAGCATGTGTAGCCTTAAACACAGGTCTTCAAGGGCTGCATGACTGCTTCATTTGCCCCTGGTGATCCCTGCAATATGAGCATAATGTGGTTCCATCCTCTCTGGACAGCCCTGGCCATGCTGACATTGCAGGGATCCACAGCTTCTCCACAAAAATACGGAATTTCTGCATCCTGTTTGCCAACTCAGATTTTCCCTTAAGTAAGAATTGCTCTGAAGTGTTAATACTACAGTCTAGAAAATACAAACTTATTCTAAACAGTATTAGCCTTATTTGAATGACTTAGTCCAATTTAAGACAAGAACTAGAAGCTCACAGAACCAGGTGATGGTGAGAAAACTGCAGTTTCCCCCAGAGCACCATGAAACCCTTCTCCAAAGAACTGACTTAAAATGACAGGAGCTGGACAACTTCATGAATGTACCAAAGCTTCTAAAAAATGTACCAAGTCCTCATTATTCACAAGGTTCTTCTCTGCAGATATGAATATTGTTCAGGTTCTAAAAATAAAGCTTCATTTTAAATACCTGTGCTAATTTGTGTGAGGAGAATATCAAAGAGACGAATCAAGTACTGAGCATACAAAGCTTATTGGTACCCACAGTGAGAAAGAAGAGGGCTTCCAGCTAGCTGAAAACTTGGAGACTGGCATAAAAAGGACTTGTCTCCCATTAAGATATTTGGTATTAATATTTGGAAAAAAAATACGAGTTGCACCAAATTATTATATTAGAATTTATTAGAGGTCATGATGATGTTTTGATATTGAGTGACAACATTCTTGTAAGACATTTATGAAGTTACTGTACACAAACGTGATGAAATATTAGAAAAATTACTATAATAAACTGAATTATAGCACAGTCACTATCAAGGGCATCTCCAATTAACTTTTTTGATGTTAACTAATGCAACTCTTGGACTGTAACCTATGAAATTTTAAAACAGGGTAAGCTGCAGTTCTTCAACAATAAAATATTTTTAGCCTTGAGCAGCTTTTCAAAATGGCCATAAGCAAAGGCAGCTAAATAGATGTTTGGACCATATTTCACTGGCAAGGCAGAAGCTGTGATTTCTGAGTGTGACAAGAAGATAGAAGCATTCAAGAGGAAGCATCACAAAAAGCCATACAATGAGATCCTTTTGACACCATGTAGTTTCCCCATAACTGACATAAAACAACAATGCAGACACAGATGGAGATTTAAGGATTTAATCTTCTAAACAGGTTCTTCTATTAATGTGATTTGAAAAAATAGCAGCTCTTGAATATGGTGGTTTATATATAACACTACCTATAATGCTATTATAGATTTTACAGTCTATCTCTAATGAATCAGAAAATGGCTGCGCAAAGAATAATACAATCGCAAGTTTTCTCATTATTTATAGCAGCTTTTCACAAACCATTTAATTGCACTGTTGCCAAAAACAATCCTCAAGTAATACATATTCCTGAATGTAATTCGTGATTGAATAATACCTTACTAAAACATAGCTACAAAGGGAAAAATGAAACACTGCATGCACAAAAACACTGTACACCAGTGTTAGAGATCCCAGTGCCTACTGCTGCCAAATGCTAAAGACCACATTTACCAAGAGCTCACAAGCACTGACCATCAGGGATCTCAAAGGACAAAGCCGAAAGTTTCTGTCTTTAGGACAAAGCCTGAAGTTTCTGCTCTAGGATTGTCTCCATTCAACCTCTGTTGAGTCTAAAAGACTGGTCTTACAAAAGCATGTACCACATGTGTGATACAGCATTGCAAAGCCTGCAGCAGTAACCAAAGGAAAGGCTAAAACAAGAGCCTGCAGAGACTGGGTGTGGGAGGGAGGACAGGTTGAGGCTGTCGAAGGAAAGCATGAGTCATTTCAACCCTTCAGCACCCCTCTGTGCCAAATCCCACTCGCCACTGCAACACAAGGTATTTCAGAGGGAAATTATGAGAAAATTTGCATATCCAGCAAATATGCAAAGCAGATATAATTCAAAGAGGCTGAAGCATCTTTAGGTCTCCTTTTCTAGGCTGTTTTCTAAATAAACAGTCCATCTCCAAACAGTTTACAGGCTAGTGATGAAATGATTCACTACAGGCATGAAAATCCTTTTAAGCTGCAGCAAGACATGGCTTTGAATATCACAATCTATGGCACAGAATCATAAATAGTTTGGGTTGGAAAGGACTTTAAAGATCAGCTCAGTCCAACCCCCTGCCTCCTTCCACTAGATCAGCTTGCCCAAAGCCCATCCAGGCTGGCCCTGAACATTGCCAGGAAATCCACAGCTTCTCTCAGGAACCTGTTCCAGTGCCACTTTTGAACAAAATGCAGATTCTGACACAGATGTTTCATCTTTAGAATAAAAAACTATGAAATTGCCGCCATAATGGCTGTATTACACACAACTGTAACAAGAAAACCTGATTCAAGGTCCTATTAAAATAGAAATAATAAAATGAAACCAAATTTCATCAGATTTATTTAATATAAAAATATTTTTTATCCCTTGACACAAAAATGCAAGTACATATTTTAAGTAGTATTGGGGCTATAGATTTGAGAAAAAGAATCACCCAGAATTAAGACACATAGTAGAAGAAAAGACAAAAAACTTAAAAATGTTTCCATATTTCTACCTGAATAAACTTACAATCTTTCTTGTAAGCAGCATAACCAGAAAAAAAATCACAGCTTCCTTCCTAAAGCTTATCGAGTCACACAGTTTTATTGTTAATCAATGAGGATAAAAAGTCTTTAAGACATAGTTTTTCTAGCAAGCGTGTACAACTAAGGTGGTTGTAAGAGAACAAAAGGTCAGAAAAGATTGGCATAACATGCTGCATTAGTAAGTCAGGGTTTTGAATTATCTTAACAGCCTTTTCCAGATTTCTTGGAAAACTATTTCTGTAAACTAAAGTAGAGCTTCCACCATGAAACAATGCCAGAAGCAGTAGGGAATGCCTGGTGGAAGCAGGCATGTGGAAAGGCTCTGGCTGAAGCCTGAGGACTACAGAGTGCCTCTGCCAAGCTATTCCAGAAGACACTGCTCAGTTAAAGTGCAGCATCCCACTTGGGAGAAGAAGTGAAATCCAAACTTTCAGAGACAAGCTAACCCTGAGAGCTGGCATTCAACTAAACCACTTTTTCTCATAGAGCTCCTGCCCATGCTGCATCCACCCAGCTGATAAATGGTGGGATGAGCCAAATGCAGAAAATACACATTTCTCTATAAAAGTTAAGAACAAGAATTGGAGCAGTTTTAATATTTCTGCTGGGTTCAGCTCAGGCTGAAAGCAGAGATTCTGCCATAATTTCTGCAATCCAGAGTGAACCTTAAGAGGCTGACGTGCCTGACAGTCCAGGTCTGCAGATGCACACTGGTTTTTACTGGCTTTTTACCCCTGCACTGGGGGTATTTGGAACACAAAACCCACCAGCACTGAGCTGCAGCAGTGTCTGGTGCTTGCCTGGTTTTGTGTTGAGGCACCAAGGACAGGTGAAGGATTCTAGAGGAGCTTTGGGCTGTAGCAGATTTGGTCTGCAGCAGTTTCTGCCAGCATGGCATCTCATGAAGGCTTGAATGAATCGTCTGCATTCTTTCATCTTTTTTCTTTTTTTTTTATGCTGCTCTGTCACCAGGGCAAAGCCTACAGAGAACAGCACTGAGAAGAATCACAGCCCCCCCCTTATTTTGGCAAGAATTTCAGGGGCAAAGTGCATTAGAGTAGGAAAAGCAGATGTAATTTGCTTTGCAGTAGGAATGAGAATGAGTCTCACTCTGCAGCTTAGATGTAATCACAACAATATCACTTCACTAAACTCTTGCCATTTGCATTCACCAAACATAAAGAAAAGGTGACAAATGAAAAAAAAGACAAATAATTTCATGTCACATTTCAGGTGTTTTAAAAGACAGACTCAATACACTTATAATAGAAAGATTGCAGTCTTTCCAAAGCTCTTTATAGAGCTGGGCTTGCAGCTGATATTAAGTACTACCTGCCCTGGGTTTGCAGTGTGCTATTTGAAGGGAAATTACCCCAGCAAGCCTTCTGATTTTGTGATTAAGCGATTGTGTCCATTCCCTTCCAGCTGTTTTTGACTAATCCCATGGCCTAGATAGCAAGAGAGACTAAAAGACAGATCCACAAAGTGGCACAGGATAGTTCTAATCCATTTGCATAAGTACCTATCATTTTCATCCCTCATGTTCCCTTTACAATCCGCTGTGTTACAAGATCCTGTTGCTACAGTTCTTGTCTCAATGATTATGGTCACACAATTGCTTTCCCCGGTCAATATCTTTATTCATGAAAACATTGGCACTTCTTTTCAGAGTCATTGTTAATATTCCACTTTCAGAGGAATGCAGGATTCTGTCAGCTCTGTGGATAACGGGCATTTTAAAAAGAGAGCAGCTTGTAAGCAATTACCCTGCTCAGAACAGGTGCAGGGTTTGGCTATGGGAACAATCTGTCTTCATATTTTTATTTCTTTGGGCTGCACTGGTAAAACAAAGCCCACCTTTTGCAGAGCCAAACTGAAAACAAACCCAGACCAAAACAACTAAAACAAACCCAAACCCACCCCCCTCAGTAAAAATAAACTAAAATCAGTGTGCACACATAATTCATTCTGAGAAGTGTTGATCACTCGCACTGGTCATTAACCTTGAAAAACATTTTGTGCTTTCTTTCTGCTTAATCATCTTTGCTCTAAGCAGAGAAACCTTCTCCTTGGACCTGCAAGTGCCCATTCATGAACTGGATTTTGGTTATTTGGGGTATTTTGGAACAGCTTTGTCAACACCCTTACTCCCAAGTACTCACAAAAAAAGGACCAGAAATATTTATGGAATCTATTTAAAGTATTATGGCCAGCATTAGGAATACATTCCACATCTTCCCACTCATTTTGCAGTGTACCTTATAACACTTACTCAAAGACAATGAGCTAGCTATTACACTGGATAAACAAGTAAAAGCTTAACTTCTTAAGCATTCTGCTGAAACCCTTGTTCAAGGTCTAATCACAGCAGATGAGTTTAAACCTTAGGTCATTACTCCTGCATGTAATAAATACAAAAGCAAAGATGGGTCAGCACAACTGATCAAAACTGTGTGGCACCAGCACAAGTGAAAATTTGTGGCCATCTGCTTTATTTTAGCTCAAGTAGCATTCAAATAGGGAGGGGGGGAAGGGAGGGGGGGGAAGCAAACTATCACAGTGCTCAATATTAAAGAAAGTATGGAAAATGCAGGTTGTGGAAAATACTGCCATGAGCACTGTTGAGTAGTTGAGGCAGAGGGAGAGTTGAATAAAATAACAATGGATGACAGAACTGGTTTGTACCTGAAAAAAAGAGCAGTCACAGTGTAGAGAGGAGCTGCAGCAGGCGAAGGAGCTCCTTAGGCTTCGGGGAGCTGAGCTGAATGCAAGGCACTTCGATGAAGAGGTGTAATGCCAGCATCAGAGGCAACTTCACCGAGCCTCAGGATTTCAGAGTTGTTATCCCTTTTCATCTTGAGTTCACAGTCTTTTATAGCTTGTTTCTAACAAAGTTTCAGAAGTAAAAATACTGTACTCCTTCCTTCCAGCCCAGCAGAAATACTTGGAGAGTTCGGGACAATAACAAAGCTCTGACAAGATGTGAGGAAGCATCTTGAGGCTCAGAAGTGGAGAGGGACATGAAAGCTACAGGAAGCCACCCATGGGGATTTCTGCAAGGTCTTGATGATGACAGCTAATGAACAGCTGCTTTATTAAATATGACTCCAACCTCCCCTGCAAATCTCACCTGCAGACAGAAGGTTCTTCAGAGGAGTCCCACACCCCTTTGGCGGGCTGAGGCTCACCAATAGCTCTGCTGTGAGTTCAAGTTATGTTCCTCGTGTCCTCATCAGACCAGAGCCCCAAAACTCACACCCTGCTATGAGTTCTTTTCCTCACACCAGTCTCATCTTGAAGCTAATGAGATTTTTGTCTGATTAGGAAAAGCTATCCCTGTATCTTGAAGGCTGCCTGTGAGATTACATGGAAATAAAGCAAGCAGCTCACTTCCAGTGAGCCCATGCACCATCAGCATCTACAGGAAATCAACAGTTCATTGGCCACAATTTAAAAAATTCTTAAAAGTCTTTTACTAAAGTAAGTAAGGCCAAGGACAGGAAAAGATGACAAAGCAGCAGGCATAAATGTGATTTTCTCCAGGTTACTGTGATGCAACACAAGAAGCCTGTATAAACACTGGCACAGCCATTTATGGCCAAAAAGGTATTTTCACATCTTCCTATTGATCCTAACTTTAATGAAATGTCACAAGATTGTGAAATATGTCTCCCATTCTTATCACATTAAAGAAAAATCCCCCAACCAAGTGAAATAACACATCTCAGGAAAAAAGGACATAAAAAATAAATGAATACAAGCTATCCATGTTGCATACCTATAGATCTTTCTACAGATATAACAAAGTTGTTTGCTGGAATTTGTCCTGTCCTCTGCTCAGAAACAAAGTTATACTTTGCCAGATTGCTTAAAAAAAAAACAAAAACAAAGGCTTTAGCATGTCTTTTTATTTCCCTATATATTGGCAAGGTCCCATTACAGATGATTTTTAAGGCTGACATCAACAATTTCAGCATTAATGAGCAGATCTGTTTGACAACACAATATTGCAGTTCACTGAAGGTTGGTTAAACAGCAAGGGTTACCAAACTGCAGCAATGTCACGTGAGTCATACTCAGGTCTAAGCCACAGAATTTTAAAATTTACATTTTACACAGTGTCCCTATTTTTAATGCTAAAAAACTGAGCTCTGTACTGGTGCATGACTTTCAAGTAAGCTCACTGATAGATGAGAAAAAACAAAATCAACTCTTGGAGTTTCTCACTGTTCAGGTATCTGTACACATGCTTAATTTTATGCCATTTAAGAGTCCTGGAGAATGCATCTGACAGAAACCTTATTTTTAGATGAGTGAGATTAAATCAGGAATTATCAAACTATGGACCATGTTTGTAAAGGTTATTTTGCAAATTTACATCAGTATTTTTCTATTTGTTTTCAGATTTACATATAAATTACATGCATAAAAAACAAGTAATTAAAATCCAAATGTGCCTTAATGAATGACTCTGTGTGCACATACATATGTACACACATGCACATTTCACTGAATATATATACAGATAAATAAATAAAAATGTAAATAAACCAAGGAGTGTCAGCACCAGAAAAGGGAACACAAATACAATCTCTGTGTTCAGAGAGATCTAAAGCAGTAGAAAGTTACACGAGTTTCCCAAGCTCAGGTGAGAATGGTTAACAATTAAACAAAATTACTCAGTATCACTGGACTCTAATTAGAAATTTATCATTTAGTTTTTCCCAGTCTGATTCATTATTAAATCACCTGTTTTTCCAGAATATGGAATTCTATTTAAAGCAGTGAAATACTATGATTCTAGGGTCAGAAATAAAGATATGGTTTTCTCCTGCACTTTTTAGGTGAGAAAGACCAGAGAGGTGATCAGAAAATTTGTAGATTTAATACATTATGCTACATTATATAGAGTTAATATATATATAATGACCCAGCAGAGCCATAACCACATTTCACTTAAAAACAGTGTAAGTCCTCACAGCACTGAGGACATCACATTTTTCCAACTCATACACACAGAGAGCTTGTAAAAAAGCATTTATAGAAAGACAGTGCATCACAAAATCATCTCTTTACATATACTCCACTCAATTAAAAAGCAAATTTAATACTACGAGGAAAAAAAAACAGGAATTCTTGGGTGTTTTGCCAGATTCATTGATTTTTTTTTCAGTACACTTCCAGATAATGTAAAAAATCAGCTTTTTTTCCCCTGCAAACTCATTTTACCTCATGGCCAAACCTATCCACATAAAGCATTTCAAAGGCCCTTTATCCATTATGTTTCTTTGGGAAATGTGAGCACCCAGCAAGAGTCAAGGTGCTCCTATTGGCAATCTCTTCCAAAAGCTGTTTTTACTGGAAAGCAAAGAAATGCATGGATACACTCAGGACTGCTCCAGCAAAGCCTGGACATTCTGAGGAGCAACTCAAATGAACCTTTGATTGTAGGGATAAATAATTCCTAATACAACAATAGTGCCATGAAAAGCAGTGATGTTGTCAAGCGCTCCACATATGCTTTAATATTTTTACTAATAAAGGTGAGAGCATATCACTATCTTCGAAATTTTGGCAGAAATTCACCCAAACTCGGAGTTTTGACTTAGAGAAAGAAATGAACCTTTCATTTTCCCGAGAGTAATGTCTGCTTTCTCTCTGATTCCAATAACAAACAAGGCAAGGATGATCTCTATAAAACACATTATTTCTTTTGGGTTTCTTGCCACTTAAAAGTTAGAAGAGTTATAATTACAGATCTGATAAACAGAAGAAAAAGAACTTACCAATGCAGAAGTGGACACCTGCCTTTGGCAAAACTATTACACAAAAGTGGATGAAAAGTTCCAAGCACTGAATTTTGCATTAAGGTCATTTGTTGTCTACAGATCCAGTCCTCACAACAGACACTCAGCTCAAAATCTCTCCTTGGCTCTGAGCTTTGATGTAAGAGCCAAATAATTCCTTCAGATCCACTTCAACAGCTCCTGCTGAAATGTCTGGAGGCAAATATTTGACTCAAATGAAGGTGTTGGGCTGTGAGACAATCTGTAACACTGTGGCTTTCTTAAATACTCTTATACTATAGGCCTTAAATAAAATGGGTTCTTGTGATACTCCATGATTCCCCCGATTAATAATTTAAAAAGTATCAACCTTCATTTCCTTTTTCTAAATACTTCCTTAGCTTTTAACAAGAATGAATAAACATATTCAGTGTGTACTCAAAAACAAGCTGCTGGAAGTCAGATTCTAGACCTATATGGCCAATTAATTGAATAATTTAACTAATAAGCTACAAAAAGGAATTTTCCCAGATTTATCCCATGCAAAAATGGGTTCACAGGTAATCTTGAATGTTCATAAAATACAAACCACTCTCAGAGCAAAAACAGGGAAAAAAAAAACCAAACTAAAGCAAACAAACCACCCACAGAACAGAAGCCTGGATTTTATCACAGACAAGTGGCAGTGATTAACAAACGTATTTTCAAATGGATGGAAACTTGCCAAGAATCAGTTTTTAGCTAATTTACAAAAAGAGAACTATAACAAAAGTGTTGGTGCAATTAATATCTGACTTTTGCAGGAAAATTTCATTTTTCACATTTTGTGTTGGTTTTATACCTGTGGGGTTTCTTCCTGTTTTCTCCAGCTCACAGCACCGTATGCTCCTTATTCCCCCCTGAGCAACTGAATAATCTTTTACATCCCTGCCTCCTTTGTGTAAACAACTCATGAAATTTTCTGGAAGCAGCTATATCACAACTTCTGAGACTGCAACTTTAGGCAGCTCTACCTGTTCCCACAGGACTACAATTTTGAGTAATATTAAAACCAGCAGAGCTCCTTGCAGCTGGCCTGACACACACCAAGTGACAGAGCCAGCAGCTGGCTGCAAGCTGTGCCCGTGATTTCTGACTGCAGTGGCCCTTGGAGGAGGCAGCTCCTCAAGTCACAGAGTGTGGAGATGTGCAGCCAAATCCCCGTGGCTCTCTGCTGGGCACAAGGTATTGAAAATAAAAAATAGCTACTAGAGCAGCTCTTGTGCAGCACCTTGAGTGGGAAAACAAAGCGCAGAGACCGCACTCCATCCTTCCCAACTTCCACGCCAACCCTGTCAGAAGATATGAAAATAAAAAGAATAAACAACCCAAAACAAAACCCCAAAAGCAAAACAAAGCAGAAATGGTTCTGACAAAGCTGACTCAGACCCAAGCTGGTTTGATGGACCAGCTGGTTGAAAATCTGGTATTTCCTCACCTCTGCCCCCAGTGTTACTGCTCATGACAAGCCTCACAAATAACCCCATCACACTCTTAGCAACAGAGAACCCCAAGGCATTTTTCTGTGCACAGTCTGCTCACCCAGACTTGGCTGGGGGTTAATGGGGACAATGCACAGTGATTTTTTAATTATTCTGTCATGAAAACGAACGTCAGTAAAAGGCTCAGCTTCTAAAATCCCATCAGTCATATTTGATGACGGAGCCCTATTTCCATTAGTGCTTTCTACAGAAGCCTTTGAGAGCAAAAACCATGGCTTTTCACATATTTGAAAGTGAAATAAAAGTATTAATCTCAACAGTTCACCAAGACCACCTGTCTACAAGATAATATTCTGCAAAACAACATGATGCTTTAATTACATGATGCTTCAGCATGATGCAGCAAGAGAAATTGAAGCAATATATCTTATAGGAAAAGAATTTGAAGTTTCTAATCCAGTATAACAACTGCATATCTCCACTGTTGATATTGTTGTTAATTAAAATATACCAAAATGGTTGCTTATGCACCATAGTTGGAATGTAGTAAACTGGAGCAATTTTGTGGGAGTCATTCTTCTGACCTAGAGAAAGAAAGAAGTCTTGGTAGTAATTATTCCATTATTGCCCCTGGAAGGGGAGTATGCATGCATTGTTCTATTTATATTTCCTACTGCAAACAGGATTTTGCAACAGAACTGAAGTAGGACATTTTGACTTGATAATTTTATTACCTGAGTCATTTTATTCTGTGCAGTTAGGAGGAGTGTTTACTTCTTATTGCAAGCAGAAAGCTGGATTGTTTTTTAAGAATGGAAAAAACAAATTAAAAAAAGCAGACATCTGAAAACATCCAAGAGGATAATGAAAAGTTTTGCAATGTACAACTGCAACAACAGCAATTGTGTATGTCAGCTTCTGAAACAAGAAGCTACTAAAACTATACAAAGTAATTCTTCTGGGTGCCCTCACCAAAGTGGGAACCAAAAACTGCAGTTTATCCAAAAGCTGTCTCCCTACCACTCACTATCTACCCACCCCTCTCTGAATATATCTGCATCAGTAGCCAACAAACTGCAAGGCATTGCAGTAAGAATGTTTTATTTTCTGGTTTTTATGCATTCCCTGTAGTGATTAGTTGCATATTTAGGTAACCCTGAAAGCGAGCAACAGAAGAAACCCTTAGTGCTTCTGTTAATAATTTATTTTAAAGCTGCAACTTCAAATATTTCAGCATACCAAGCAAGAAAAGGGTATAAACTGTTTAAGAAAAATGAGACCCATTCTAGTTCTTCCAGTCACTCAGTAATTATTGTGTTAATGTGAGCAAAGAAAAGAAAAACATATTATTCAGATTACAAGTCAAGCTATTGTTGCAGGACGAAGAATTAAATCAATGCCTCAACTACAGCCACTTCACGAGGAAGGGCCCAAACAATCCTTGGCAGCTCCTTTCATGATCATGCACTCAGGCTGCACATCTTCCCAAGCCCTCCACTTGTGCTCTGAATTGAAGGTGCAATTAGGTGTGCTCTGACTGCAGCCAGGTTGATTTGCAGGCTTCACCGGGTAATTAGGCAGGTGAGTGGAAGAAATCATCAGGACAACTAATTGTGGCTTAAATGTAGAAGAGAGTTTCTGAAACCCTTGTCAGGTAGGAGTGGAGAGGCATGAGGAAAAGTGGAAATGCACTCAGCTCAAACAGCACAAGTAACCATGAACAGCTCTACCTCCCCTGTGATCCCTTCCTTTCACTCTTATGAAAAAAAGTACATTTTAATAAGGCCACTCTCATCTCAGAGGAGAATATCTTCATGACCCACATCCATCCTGGTGCCTGCACCTGACCAGTCAGGCAATGACAGCTAATCAAGGGCAGATGTAGGTACTGCCAGATGGCACCGACACATAAACGTGTATTTAAAGAAACAATGATCACGTTTTCAATTATAGATCTGATTTTCAATCATACACTTTTATGGGTCACTGTCTTCTGAGATTACAACAGTAATTTTCACACCTGAAAATTAGACTGATAATCACAGGATGGGTAAAACTTCATAAAGTCCTTTATCAGTTGTAAGTGGCTCTGAACCTGACTGCTGTTTAATGTACCAGGTGACAGAGATTATACAAGGTCAAAGGAGAATAAAACACATGGAGTATGGAAAATGTCCATCACAGAAGCACCATGATTATCTAAAACTGAAGAGAGGCAAAATGTGACCATGTAGTGCATCTCAACTTTTTTTTTTTTAACCTTATTTTTAAGTTTTCCACCTTAGTTGTCAGATTTCTGTCCATGCCTATATCCAAACTGGTATCATGGTTTTCTTATACCAAAAGAATGGAAAATTCAGGGAAGAAAAAACCTTAGAAGACAAAACCCATACATTCAGAACTTCAAAATTCTGTAAGACTGGCAAATGTAGGAGCCTAAAGCTTCAGGAAAGCACAGCATTTTAGAAAGTTTTCAGTAGTCTGAGAACAGCAACCAGCTTGTAGTGTATTTCAGAGTAGTGTAAGTTTTTTGCTGGAACACTGAGTTCATGTCGATCTCAGAGGAATAAAACCTACAGAATAAAATTACTTTGGCCCTTTTTTAAAGGGGGTTTTTGGACTCATTTCCTAAGTCCTCAGAAGGTTTTTCATTTTGTCATTTAGCCACAGAAGTAATCATGCAGAAGAAAGACTCAGGAACATCACAACCCTCAGTTCTTCACAAATGAGGCATTAAAAATGACAACCTGAGTTGCAATTACTACCAGCAGTTTTTAATAATTCTTAGATTCATACATCTGTCTTGCTGCTTTACAATACAATAGCCAAGTTCAGTCTTCAGAAGTATCTACTCAAGCCTTTTGAAATTTGCCACTACTGTATTACGACTTCTCTTTAAATTACGAAAATCCTCGCTAGCACTCAACTCCTTCAGAAAGTCATTTTTCTTATTTTTGTTTGGTAAAACTGGAATAATTCGCTGAGAACATTTGCTAAAGCAGGTGACTGAAATGTCATTACCCTCCCCTTTTTAGCCCATTATTCTGCACTTACTCTTGGTTTTGTTACCCCTAACACTGATAGAAGAGAGTTTAAATTATCTCCTTTTCTTCCAAAGCTCTACTCTGCCTCTCATCTTTACCTGCCCACATTTTACAGATACCATATAACTCTATCTCTTCCCTTCCACAATTCTCATTTTCTATGCATTAGAGTTTTATTGTCTAGAGGTATAAGTAGTTCTGTTAACTGCAGCAACCATTAAGAACTGGAAAGGTAAAGCCAAATCACTCTGCTTTATCAAGTGCCTGTGGCCATAAGAGTAACTCCTAACATTTCTAAACATATACAAGCAAACAGAGCTTTCTTTGAAAAGAACTATATTAAACAAATTTTTACCCTATTTATGAGCAATGTTGTATTGTGAAGTTAATTCATGGACAAGTAACTACATTTTATACAAAAAAAGAATCTTAAATAGTAAAATCTAGACATCATTTTAATGATCTTCAAAGTTATAATGCCCATGGACCTGGTAAGATTGTTTTAGCTACAGCAGCAGAGAGGTCAGGCTGACCCTGGGGTTTGTGTCCATCCTAGGGATGCATCCTCAGTGCTCCCTGTGGGAACCACCCAGAGCTCTCACAGCACCTCCTGCAACTCTGCAGTGCCTTGAGCACAAAGCACAATGCAAAGACAATTTTCATTCTCTCCAAACACCTGATAATCTCCAGGATTTAATGCTGCAACATTTATTAGCTCGCATCAAAAAGGATTTGCCAAAAACAAGCAGCGCTGACAATCAAATGAAATCCTCACAATTCTCTGCTGCTTGTAGACCAAACTCTTTTCTATCAACCTGTTCTTTTTGAGCTAATATTGTACTTTTTTAATGAAGGAAGCACATTATGTGTCTTTGTCTTTGCACCATTTAAAAGGAAATACTAAGTTATATTAAAACTTTATTCACCCACAATGAACGTCTGCCTAACTAAAATACAGCACAACGTTATAACCTGGAAGGATGCTACTCCTTCACCCTCCCACAGCAACAACCAAAACTTCAAAATGTTAGAAACAAAACCAAGGAGCTTTAAAAAAGGTAAATTAATTGTGGATTGACCTTGAGCAGATGCCACAGGTTCAAATGAAAGGTAAAAATTACACTTGAAGACGAGTTATAAATTTGAAATAGATTTTGAATATCAGTTTTGAGTGTGGACTCTGCTCTAATCTAATAAGATAAGAATTCAAAAACATTCTCCCCCAAAAAATGAGCGCTTCACGGAAACTTCAGAGGTGCATCATTTTGTAATCATAAAAGAGGATAAAAATAATTCATATTTATAGGCAATCAGCTCTTTTTTTTAATGTGAATTACTAATTTTGAGTGTGTACTCTGTGATTGTATTTATACCGTAGGTACTTTGGAAGGGTTCACCCATTTTGAATTAATCATGCAGAACTACAGATGGATCTCAGATCAGCTCTAAAGTCCTCTGCAGTTCCTCAGGGTGATGCTTTTAATAGCACCTAAATTAAGCCTCTTTATTTCAATGGAGATGACTTATTTTAAATCAGTACCAACAGTCCCACTCAAGCCTTAATGAAGTTAAAGTACTATGAAAAGCACTGCATTTTAATTTCCCTGCACTTTGGTATTTGCACACAGAACCATGCAAAGCTACCTTACAGTACCTGGACACTGTCCTTTCAAAAACAAAGAAAACCTAAAAGCAAATGTGAGCATCAGTTCAAAACTGGCTTTGAGCTAACACAGGAATTTCTGGGTTTATTATCCCACTGTATAATCAGAGCAGATCTGTCTACCTGCCTACAATCATTCCTCATTTACAAAGCTTAAAAGACTTAAAGAGGATCAGCCATTCTGCACATCTGGGAATCAGTTATTAAGTCACAGCACAGAAAACCGAAGTGATGCAGGGATGGACAAAGAAATGGGATGCAACCTCTCAGCTGGGAAAGGTTCACAGGGCTCCAAAGCAGCCAGCAGGAGCTGTGTGCCCAAGTGGTGAAAAAATGCTGATTTGCGCTGAAAATGGGCTCATGTGAAGGACAGCAACCCAGCAGAGACGAAAAGTGTCTTCTGACAGTGCAAAGTTACCCAAATATATAATTTCTTCCACCAGAGGCAGTATATTCTGTAATTTAGTGGATGTGATTTGATGGATGTATAAAACACATTTTGCATATTAAAGCGAAATACGTCTTGTAAGTTCAAAAAACCAAACCAAAACAACAAAAAAATCCCCTCAAAATTGTGTGTGAAAGCATTCAAACATAAAATGAGTTTTGCAAGGATGCCATTTTGCTGAGAGTCTTGAATCTTGAATTTTAATGTATTTAATAGTTTTTCTTAGCAAACATATTTCCAATGCAAAATCAATTCTACTGTCAGTGTCTTCCAAGTGATGCTTCTAATTCCTCACACATGAATTTCCATCTCCCACACATCCAGGTTTCAAGGATGATAATCTTATTTTAGCAGAGTGGTTGGAGACATTCTGAGCTTACTCAGATGGGAATTCTCTAATTCCAGAAAGGAAGTCCCAGAGTTGCTTCCACCAGTGCATGTACTGCATCAAGGCCATTTTGAGGGCAAAGCCTAATTATCATTTGGATACAGTTTTACCTTCAAAACCAAACATGAAAGTAGTAGCATAATATGCCTCATTTCCCTTGTCTATTTTTTCTATTTTAATTTTCTGATTTTAATGAACAAAGGCACTCCAGAAGCAGATTCTATACACACAAAAATAGACTTCAGTCTTCAAATATGACCTTTTAATTAAAATATAACAGATCATTAAAAAAGCTATTTCAACAGTTGAAAATGCTGGAAATGGAATTATTTTAAAACAATATCAAAGACAGAAATAGTGGCCAAAGTTACTTTCATTCTCAGGAGAAAACTCACACTGTTTGCACAGTAAGTGGGGCACACAGTGTATCATAATTACAACTCATTTTCAGCTGAACTGAGGCACGACTGAAAGACAACAAAACCTCCAGTTCCCACCAGCACAATCCCACAGGTATTGGCTGGTTGCATTCCTGAAACAGCTGTGAGGGACTTTTGGAAGAAGAAGGATGACAGACAGAAGTCAGGAGTTGTGGTTTTTCCCCTATTCCAGTCAGAGCATCATCCTAAACACAGGAACATTCTCTGTGCCTGGTTCAGAGCAGGGGCAGGAAACATTGACCAGGAAATATTTAACTGAGGAGCCAAAGCTGCTTGGAGAGCAAGTCAGATAGGGCTCAGGGGCAAATCTGATAACGCTCTATGTTTTGACTGGAAGTAAAAACTGTCACAGTTACCCTTCACAAAAGGCAGATCCATTTGGGTGCTTGGAAGGGATGCTTGTTCCTAAGCAGCAGATGATGTTATGAATGGAGAGTTTCAGTGAACCACCCACACAATACAAAGAACAAGTCAAGGGAAAAAAAGGATATGTAACAGGTCAGTCAGTGTCTGAGTGTCTGGCTTGAGGGAAGACTCAGCTAGGTTACTACAAAAATTTGTTCCTGAGGAAAGCCTTTGAAGAGGGGCTGCCACCACAGGAGAGGAAAAGCCTGGAGGCTCATCCTCCTGGCTCCTGCACAAACAGAGCGGTGTGGTCTTGGATGAAACAGGAGCAAGTGGCTCTTCATCAACGGGGGATGCCTTGGAAACAACACTTTCCTCCTGGAAACTTCCCTATTTCTGCACTTCCTGACAGAAAGGACTGCCTAGCAAGAACAAACAGAACAGCAGCAACTACAGAAGCAGCAGGCGAGCTCTGCTCCCCTGCAGTCAGTCCCACCACAAGGAGCCAGATGAGTGGATGGGAAAGGAGCACCCTAGGCTTTTACAGCAGAGGCTGAGGTGCACACATCCTGCATCTCCTAAGGAGTCTTGCAGAAAACCTCCACAGCAGCAGCGACCTTTCCTTTGATGTTCACCCAGAGATGTGACAATTTCCATCATCTCCACACAGACAACGTTGCCATTTCCAACCCCAAACCTGTGTGTGTCCTCAGCAGTCTAGCAGGAATGACACTTCATCTTCCCCAGAAGCTTATAATGGATGAAAGTCTCTTTTTTTTCCTTCTGCTCTTGATGGCAGCAGTGGAAGAGACAATTTGTAACTACAAATTTTCTTCTGCAGCTAAACCAGTAAAATTATCTACCTCACATCATGCTCCTGTGCACATCACTGAAGACAGTGCAATAAAACTCAGCCCTCAAACCTTTCTCCCACTAAGAAGACTCTTTTTATAAGTATTTCCTTAATTTCAATTTAACAAGAGGTACCATTACTCATCCTTTTCACATCCATCACGACATCTGTCTGAACAGATATTTTCATTCATTTTTTTTCTCTATTAGTTCTTACCTAAAATATACATTTTTTCTTGGACTGTTGATAACAGACACAAGATAATATGAGGAGGATAGTCGTGTATTGCTTTCCAAACAGTTTGAATTGCCGAGTTTCAAGGAAACTTTCTGGGTGCTCTCCATGGCCTTGGCTTGCAGGGCAAACAGGTGCCCAAGAGGGCTGCCTTTGCCAGAGCACACAGCATGTTTTGAAACAAAATATTTTTCAGTAGCTGCACGCTGTCTCTCCAACCTGCCAAATCCAGAGTTTTAATATTAGGCAGAAGGTAACAATTCACACCACATTTCAAGTTTCAGTATTTGTTTGATGCCTCACTCTGTTACTCAGAGGAGTTCTGATCTCTGTACTTCAGATGCCAACATGGATCAGAGCCAGCCTTAAAAATATGTAAATTTGAATTGCCAGAGAAGTGATGATTAATTAAATTCACAGGAAGTTGATTCAAAACATGTTTGAGGTAACATTAATTTTAAAACTGCCTCATTTAGTATTCCACACACATGCCTAAGATTTTAAATATTGCCAAACATTAAGAAGATGACTTTTGAGAAGGATTATGAACAGTATGAGTTTTCACAACAGTCTCCTTCATTTTCTGACTGCAGAAAAATGAAATATACAAGACTTTCTTTTTTTCTTTCCTTATTTTGGCATCTGGAAATGTTCTTGCAATTTTCTGGGAATAATTCTCTTTTTACCATGTATCGGTACCCTATCTCAGAGTTAACAGCCACTTCTTGACAGAAAATAAAGACAAAAAGACAGAGTTGAAGATTGGGGTTGGCCCTGCTTCAGAAAGCTGCATGGTACAGTGTGCATCTTCACAAGAATATTAACCCGGTTTGGGCTACTTTTTAATAGCTTCTTAAACAACACATTAGCCCAGATTCTGATTTCAGCTACAGCTCTGGAGCACCAGTGCCAAAATCAGAGATGATTCCAGTGCAGATGGAAGCCAGACTGAGCCCGTTGTTTTCTCAGTGATGCACTGTGTATCTCTGCAAGCTGAGGAACAGCAGTCACCCAAATATAGACTTCCAAGAGAATGGTAAGTGCCAGTCCAGCAGCACCTCACAAACCACACCAAGGATTTGTGCACTGACACAAGCACATTTTAAAGAAAAGGCAGCAGGGGCCCTACTGCAGGGATCATTACAAAGGCTCCCCTCCTTGATGAGGGCTTTGCTGAGAGTGAGACACACCAACCACCTCAGGCAGAGAGGATGGGGATTGAATCCTAAGGTAGGACTCAACATAAATCATCTTCTGAAGCTGTGCCCTTGATGATCCCTCAAAGCTGCTATTGCTTTGGTTGAGTAAGCCCTGAAACCTTCTAGGACTGAAGACCTTTACTTCTCTAAGTTCTTTTCATACAGTATTTTAACAAAGAAAGTTTTTGAAGCAGACAATTCTTTATCGACTTCTTTATACATTCCTGAAATGCTCTCTTAAATTTTATGGATCTCTCAACATAAATGAAGCACCCTTCTGGAATTTAGACAATAGAAAATGCCCTGCAGTATATCTTTAAACCTGCTGAGAATTTATACACACTCATTGAACAAATAACTGTAATTGTGTGGTAAACCTGGATCTGGATTAGAGGTGTCCATCACAACAGTGAATCAAGCACAACTCAATGCCAATAATCTACTTTCAGAATGTTGGGGTTTGTTTGGATTTGTTTTCTAATGAAGTCTGGTTAAGCTTCAGTGCTTCATCTGAATCCTTCTGCATTTAAACTTTGCTTAGGACACGAATGCAGCTCCAAAGCCTCTTATTAAATGCTCATTCAATTATGCTCTCCATGGATGTACCACAAAGCTGAACTGTTACTTGCAACATTTACACTCAGAAAATTTTAGTAATTTTAATTGATAATCTGTTATGCAGCATCCTACAAAGCTGCCCTGGTAATCACCTCTAATGGTTTCTACAGCTGTTGTTTGGGCCAAAAAAGAACTCTCCATTCCAAAATGAACTGTTTGCAGCAACGTGCAAAGAAAGCCCTCTGACAGCAATGTCTGTCTGCACTCCTTACTCATTTTCTTATTCCAGTCCCTCCCCGCTCTTTCCCTATCCTCTAATAACTTTCTACATTTTCCCATATTTTAATACACTTTTGTGGCAAATCATTGCTGTTCTTGTCCACCAAATATCCCTAAACCTGTCTTAAAAGAACTGTCTAATTGAGTTGGTTTTCCGCTGAATCCAAATTCCATATTCATCCAAATTCTTAAACATCCTCTGGTTTCCAATTCAGGTTTTACATCTCCTACCTATTTTCAGGGTTTTCTACTACCCACGCTATCAGTGTTTAGAAATAATAACAAACACCTCCAGCTCTTTATGAATTGTGTGTCATCTGCTATGGATTCCAAAGAGCAAAACAAGAATCTAAGAAAAATGGAAATAAAGATTGTTCTATGATTTAAAAACCAGGCAAACGAGCACAACCAACCTGTGCCTCTTCCAGTTCAGCCTCCAAAGCACACAAAAAGGCAAAATCCTGCCTTACTCCTCTGCAGACAGGCAGCATTTCATAGGCAAAGGTAAGTGACAAGGACATCTCTCAAACTCTTTTCTTCAGCTCTTTTATTTGTCCATATTCTCTGTAATGAATTCCATAATTACATTCTGTAATGAATGTTTACCTTTTCCTTTCTCTAGTGTTCTAGCAGTACATTACTTACTGAAAAAAATGTGATTTATATGGCATTCTCAGCCTTCAAACTAACAGAGAATATATGATTTTCCAGCCCTAGATGAAGAGCCTTCCCCCATTTTTCAGTGTCTACATTATTCCTGCTTGCTTATTATATAGTATTCAGGTTGGAATACTCAGCCAAAATTGTACCTGCCAGTTTTATGAAGAATTGCAGCTTTCTACTAAGAAACACAGGACCAGAAAGGGGAAACAAAAAAAAAAAAAAAAGGAAAAAAGAAAAAATTCCAAACCACAAAAACCCCCAAACCAGTATAATCCTGGTTTGTTGGTTTTTTTAATGGATTAAAACAAAACACAGTAAAAATTAAAAGCATCAACAGATAACACCAACTGTGAAGTTAATAAAACTCCTCTTATCATCATGAACAATGAACTGGAAAAAATAGATACAGCTTTTCCCTCTTCCACTTATATAATACACTAAATCATTCTAAGTGTTCAAAATGCATATTAAATTATTGACCATACCAATCTCCCTAGTCCATAAAAAATCCTGCAGAGAAAAGCTTTGCCCACACAGCTCTGCTGGCTGCACCCCTGCTGCACAGCACTGCACACAGCTCTGGGCATCTTTGGTATCTTAAAACAAATTTATTTACTTGTGTGCGACTTTTCTGGTTGAAGATGCCCAAATAAAGCAAGGCTGTGCTGTTTTGTTAAAAGCACCAAGGAGAGATACAAAATAAGTGCTGAAAACCCATCTCCATGGTGTTTCTGGAGTATTGGAGAAATACATGGAGGCTGGGCAGGGATGGTATTGCAAGCCTTATATATTTCATTATTATATGTCTTTATCTATTAAAAAGTACTTACGTGCATTTTACCAGTACTTATCTATATTTGCAATCTGATATTTAAATGTCCTGAAAATAAACAATATTTAACTGTGGATTTTTAGAAAACTGTTCATAAAAATCGTGCTGCAGTGGCTATGGACAAGCAGCAGCTAAAATTAGGAAATAATGATAGGTTTTTTCATAGGACTGGAACATGAAATATAATTCATATGTCAAAGATGCCACTATCATTTCCTGGGGCAGATGACAACAAATATCATCAAAATAGCTTCAGCTACATGAAAGTACTATTTTCAGGACAGCAAAACAAATGATTTTGTGAGTCCAGTGCAATGACAGTATGGGAACTTAATGCTGTTTGCATCATGGTCTAGAATCAGGAAATAAGACCAGCAACAAGCAGCTTTGTTAAGGATTAAACACTGATACAGTGACATGGACAGAGATACTGAATAAATGAGTATTCAGGATGAGTTCATTATGCTCCCACAGCAAACTAGCCAGCCTGTCTTTGAGATGGATGTGTTTGCTCTCAGTTGAATGCTGTAGAGTAAATACCAGAGTTCAACCTATTCCAGAAGAATCTGAAGTCAGGAAAGCAGCAATTTCCAAGAGCATTTACTATTAATTAATAATATGATTGAGAAAAGTTGCTAGCAAACTCAATGAGATTTCAGTTAGTCAAGAAAACCCATTAGTAGTCTGACTTTCTTTAACCTTAAAAGCTGCAAAAATCTACTCAAACTTGCCAACAATGTGACATGAATGAAAAGCCTTATACATTTTTAATGATTTATTTTGCACAGTGCATTCACTGCATTGTTTCTCAGCTGAACTAGAGAGAGACCTAAATAGCTTCCAAAGGAATACTCCCCCAAACTCAAAACAAGCTGCAGGTACCTCAGTCTGCATCACACCTGCTGGAACTTGGTGTAAAATGGGGCAGAAAAGGCACAATGTATATTAACAATGACTTTTAAAAGTCTGAACACTTGCTGAAATGATTTATTATAACTGTTATTCATCATCATAATTATTATTATTATTATTATTGTTATTATTATTATTTACAGGTATTCTTTCGTTTAAACTACATAATGTTAAGTAAATATTATTTATATAAACTCTTACAGCACTAATTAACTTAAAAAATATTCTGAGATGTAAAATTAAATAAGATACACATCAAAATCACAGCCAGGACATGTACAAAAGAAACATGGCAGTCTACAAGCCTGCACCTGCCAGGACACTTCTGCCCTCCTCTACCACAACACACACTGTAAGGGATTATATCTGCACTGCAAATGCCAGGTTACAACAAGAAAAGAAAGACTTGAGTATCTGCTATCCAACATCACACTGACTTAGGCTGCATTGTACTTTGAATTTTACACAATTCATATATTGGAGGAGAAGTCTAAGAATGATTTTACAAAATGAAAACAACCAATGTAGAGTAGGAGACTCTTCAGGTAACTGTTCCAGAGTCTAGGATAACAGGAATAATTGGTTTTCTCTCAGAATTTCACTACTGGTTCATCTATTAACCTTTGATTTTGCAAAGCACTCTTCTAAGTTCCCTGCTAAAAAGATAAGAAAATGATGACTCTGCAGTAGGCTCAGAAACTTCTTTCCTAAAGATCAAGACAATAACATTACATATGTGTAGATTTCCCTGCATCTTCTATGAAGGAGGAAAAGTAGCAGTAGTACCCTGCATAACATTACATATGTGTAGATTTCCCTGCATCTTCTATGAAGGAGGAAAAGTAGCAGTAGTACCCTGCATTATTTTTGCAAATGGTTTACAGCAGTGACATCCATAGTTTTAAATGAAATACAGCCTTATAAACAGCCTTATGAACAGCCTTAGAGCTCGTGCTGCATAAACCTGTAATGAAATCCATCACTGAACCAACCTGCCTGAGTCACTGCAGCCCTGCTGCTGTCCCCATCTCAACACAAAACGTGGCACCGTGTAGGACAAGCAGAACACTGCTTAAACTGACACAATGCTCAGAATATTCACCGACTTTGCTGAGATAAAAACAAGCGCCAGCTCTGCTGGCAGCAGTTGAACAGCAAACGTCTTCCCCCACTGGCTGATGAAAACGTCAAGAAGAGTGAGCTCTAGTAGGATAAATGAGGTCACTGTTTGCAATTCCCTGCCAGCCTGCTGGTTGAAGAAAACACCATTCGTCAGTAAACCTGAAGCAAAACACACCATATCACAAAGCTGTGCCTAAGTCATCACTCATCCCGTCCCAAAACAAACAAGCAAAAAAATTGCTTTTAATTCCAAAAAGCAGCCTGTACACCCCTTACTATTATAAGCATGATATTCGTTTAAACACTGAATAAAAACTAAAACTTAAAAGTAATTTCACGGTAATCACAATCTATCATTAAAAAAAAAAAAAAAAAAAGGCCAAAAATAAATGCAAAGCAATGGCTGTACCACTGCTTCTGAATCACTTCTTCAAAATCATGTTACAAACTCTTGGAGGTCCAATATTTATAGGGGGGCCTGAATTAATATGCAGCACATTCACTGCGTTAATCAGCCTTAATAAATAGGTCCTCCCCAGGGCTCTGGGCAGTCCTTTGATGCTCATCTGCCTGCTATGAGGAACTGCTCCTGGAAATTATTTTAGCACTTTTAAATAGAATACATAGAGAGAAGGCAGCTGTGCTGAAGGGTCTCGGGTTGTTCCTCATGGAAATGGCATGTTCAGCCCATGGTTCTTGGGAATGCCCAGAGACCAGACACTGGAATCAACTCACAGCTTAAATCCCCTTGTGCTATCACAAAAAGAACAGCTGCACAGGATAGTTCATTCCAGGACATCTCACTATCAATGAAAAAAATCTTTATCCATTTTTAATTAGGCTGTGTCAATAAGAAAGCCTGGCTGAGCTTTACACAGATCCCCACTCCTGCCGTATGTAACTCTGGCACTGTTTATCCTCAGCAGCTCTAATCCCACTTTGAAAAACCAAGTGTCAGCATCAGGAATTAAATGCATTAAAAAATGAACACCGGAATGATCACACAGGCCATTTGTTCCCTTTAAATACTGCTTATAAACAAATAGATAAAAGTATTGCAGAGATAGCTGAGGAAGCTTTGACAAGCCTTTGGGGAAAAGAGTCTGCTGCTGCTGGCACGGTGCAGGAGCACACCTCTGTCAGGAGCATGGAGCAGAGGAGGCAGGGGACAAGGAGGACCTCTCACCCCTCCACAGGCCACAAGTCAGAGTGGGATGGAAGTTCAGGAACAGATTCACACCTTCAAAAGGACACGCAGGGATAGAGCCCTGCTCCTCACTTCCCACCCCAGATCAGGACCAAAAGGCACTGCCCATTACTGGAGAAAATGAACACCTTCCTCCCCTGGAAAACCCACCACGGGGCTCTTTTCTGGGGGTCACAGCTCTGCACCCTGCTGTGGGCACAGATGGGATTCCAGAGGTGAAGAAGCTCTGATGGGATGCAGGATTGACTGCAGAAATGAACTCCCTGACTTGGGTCACGCACCTCTGCCACCTGCAAGACAATGCTCCCCACTCTCAATGCACAGCTTTGCCAATAAACTAAGCCACACAATTAATTCTTTTAATATACAGTAATGATCCTGTTTCTTCTGTGATCTTGGGATGAAAGCACAGCATATGAATACAGATTGCTGTATTATGGCACCAGGACCTTCCAGGCAACCAGCACCCTGTGGATGCAGCTACACCCTACCCAGCACTTCTGAAGGCAGGAGAGATCTCAGGGGGGTTTCCTTCTTTTAATAACTGAACAACTTAATACAGGAGGCACTGACAAAAGAAATACATGAGGCACAATTTAATTATTTCCAACTGCTGATTTTACAGTTTCTTAAAATGCCATTTCCTAGATGGCTGCTCATGCTTCCTGAGGGGGGCTGTGCTTTGCCAGGGGAGGGGCTGCATTTCTGGGGGGTCTGTCCTTGCACTTTTCTTGAGACACCCAGCTCCATCCTCAACCTGCAAATCGAGCCCACAGCTCATCCCAGAGCCCAGCAGCTGGGCTTGCCCAGAGTCTCAGACTCACCCCACAGCCTGCTCACTGCTCACTGCCCCAGGATGGCTGCAGCACAAACCCAGCAGATCTTCCTGAGAATCAGGGCCTGCTGGAAACATCTGCACCCAGGGGAGTTGGGCAAAGCCACTCCCAGTCTATTCCCAGCTGTGCACAAAGGCATTTCCAAAGATCATGCCCTGCTACCCTCCTTCTCAGTCACTCCTTGCTAGAGAATTACAGACTCAGAAATTGGCACAGAGGATTCCTGTCTACCTTCAGGTGTTCATGTAACTTTTGAAAATGCTGCAGTTGACAGGAGCCCCTGGGGCTCTTGGCCATGGACAAGGTGCCACAGCTGCCAGGAGCACATCCTGACAAGGCTCTGATGTGCAGAACACAGAGGAACGTGTGATCTGCACCACACCCAAACCACATCCAGCAGCCCAGAGCTTCCCATCTGATTCACCTGAACTCCCTGAAACACACGAGAAGAGACAATCACACCAGCACCCACCCTGGGGCAGCAACAAGTGGACAGCAAAAATGAGAGGAAAATGACAAGGGCCACAGATGCAAAAATGGATCCTAAAATGTCCTGATTTCCAGTGGGACATTATCTGTGTCTTAGGGCTCTTGTCTTGACGAAGAAGGTACATAAAGCCTGAAGAAACATTAGCCAAGCCTGCCCTATGGCACCTGTAATTCCTGAGAGCC
Organism: Eopsaltria australis; assembly: GCA_034509425.1. Classification (NCBI taxonomy): domain Eukaryota; kingdom Metazoa; phylum Chordata; class Aves; order Passeriformes; family Petroicidae; genus Eopsaltria; species Eopsaltria australis. Next base: position 471,458 of record JAVTVJ010000112.1, read on the forward strand.
ATTTCTGAGTGAAGGATCAGCTGCTGTCCACTTTCAAAGAGAAGAAAAAAATACATATATACTGGGGAAACCAAAACTGATGCATGAAGAAGATGGATTCCAGAGGCAAACAAAAAACAGCTGAAACATGAGACACTCAAGAACTTTTTATCTCCAAAACATAATAGCTGGAGCCTTTCATCTCCTTAGCACACCAATCCAGCAGACACAGAGGTGGGAAGCAGCACATAGGACCTTAGAAAGGGTGGCTGGTGAAACAATATCCACTCGAACACAGCTTTGGTCTGAAGCTCTACAATGTGCTGTACCAGCTGAGAGCATCCTGCAGGCTCCACTGCTGAGAAAGGTTTCAGAAATGTACCTTTCACAAATGTCTTCTATCACAAGCTCTTTTATCTGTCACAATGATAAAAGCACTATTGTGCTGAAATGACTTCTGGTTTTGCCAGCTGACATCTAGAGTTGTCTGTGAGACGTTTTTCAAAAAATTACCATCAACATTACTATGCAGAAAGACTTTACATGATTATTATTGCTCTTCATTAGAGAACCTTGTACTATGAAATGGTTATTAATAATAGAAATATTTAAAAGTAATCATGCATTTATATGACATACATCTTTTTGTTCTTTTGAGGAAAAAACATGGAGATTGCATCTCGAAGATGCATAAATGAACAAAAACAAAAAAAAAAAAATTGCTGGGAGGAAGAAATCTCTCTTTAACCCCTTACTGCTGTCAACAGTATCTGAGCTACATTTCCTGCCAGGTTCTATTGCATGAGATCCCTGCTCAGTCCACAGACCTTTATGTAGCAGAAATAGTCCCCGTTACACAACAAATCTAGATCATGTGCAGGATGTGGGAGAAGCATGTGGGACACCCCTGGAGTGGCTGGCAGCCTGCCCTGGCAGCCCCTTTCCTGTGCCATAGCACCAGGGAAGCCAGGCACACTCTGTTTTCCAGCACAACAGAATGCAGGGAGTCAGTGTGGAAGGCCAGGGGAAGCCAGGAGGACTCTGCAATACAGCCTGTTCTCTTTGCTGTTCTTTCTCATTGAAAATGCTGCTTGATCACAGGTCAGAAATAATCCACCCCTGTCACCTCCTTCCTTTCAGGGCTGCAGAGATGCTCCTGGGCTGCAGTGCCAAACCAGAGGCAGCTCAGCACAGCAAAGCTGCGAGCTCTGAACAGCTCCAGTCAACACAGAGCTCACCCTGACGCCAACAAGTGAGGCCACTCAGACAGTGCAAGAGCTCAGGGCAGCGGGGTCAGCTCTCTTCTCTGATAAACAGGATTTTAATCCTCTTTCCTTCCTTGCTGGAGTTAGTTTTGCCATGGTGTGTACAGAAGAGTTCTCACGACTTCAGCCATCCAAGGGTAAAACTGGCTTTGAAGCCCAACAGAAGGCACACAAATGGAATGGAGAAAAGCTTTTTACTGCAACCTGATGAGAACACTTGGAAAAAAACCCACCTGTCCTGTAGCTGATGCTTTCAGGAGAAAGGTAACACTTTTGTCTCTCCGTTCTAAAGCACATAGTTGCTACTATGGTGATTTCCACTCTCTTCATGTGACAGCAAAAATATAAAACAAGCCTGTTAACAGCTTGGGAAATGCTACATAAGGAAAATATTATTCCTTTAAATTGCAGGGGGAAAAACATCTCAAAAGTGAAAAATGCAATATTTGTACTACACTATTTAAGTGTGGATCTCAAAGCATGCTCAGGTCCTCAGCTCAAGCCTCACAGGTATCAGTACTGTCACAAACAGGGCCAGCAAACAAAGCAAAGTGTAATTTTTACTGAACTCTAAGGCTCTCATTAGACAGAAAAGTGAGGTTTTATGCTGATCCACACTATACTTCTCTGAACAGCTTGCTGGTTGTTTTTAAAAAATACACAGTACAAAGGTCTTTAGCTTCCTCTAATGTTCCCAATTACAAAACATTAATCTTTGTCAATCACCTTTGTCTAAGGTTCATATTTTGTGCCACCAGAACACACTGACACAATGCCACTTTCTCCCCTGGGAGTCAGCAGCCTGAGACAACTCTGAAATCATGACATAACTCTAATAAATCCCCAGAACCATGCCAGCACTGTTTGGGTACAAATGAGCCCTGAAGCAGATCCTGTGATTGTGATTCAGCAGCCTCAGACCATCACTTCAAAGGCACTGCAGACCAAGCCCCCTTTCTTCACTGCCTGGGATGGTCTTGCCCAGTTCCTCCTAATTCTGTTTGCTCTCCATTTCGAAAGGAAATGCAGGCAAACATCTGAAGAAAATCCAGCTCAGAAGTTGCTATGTTTTATGCAGAGGAAATGTTCATAAAAATTGACTCTGAGAATGCATTTTTAATAGCAATGAAAAAAATTTTTTTGCATTGGAGATTTAACCTGCCTGTATTGGGATCTGAAATCATTTCACCAGGCCAAGAGCCAGACTCATTTCACAATTGTTGCAGGCATCTAATTTAAGAGCAAAGTCACCCAGGCTCCCCTCTATAATTAACTGCAAAAGACTGATGACCTGAATTGTTCTGCTGAAATACCTAAAATTTGTCTCATCCTCCCCGCTGATTTAAGAACTTCATCGAAGGCTTAAAGTCAGGTAAGAGCACTTTCAAACTACAAAGAAATTTGGAAAAAAAATAATAAAAGAAGAAGAACAGAAGGCAACCCAGAAACCTAGAACAGAAGATTGCTTTAAAAATACAACAGCCAGACAGCTACTCAAGATCCACAAAATATTTAATGCTCATGCATTAAAATGTCACAAAATTGACTTGTGTTTGCACTTTAATGAAGCAGATGGACAGAGCATGTGCTGTTTTCTGTGCACAAAAGCCGAATCAAAGCAAAACAGCATCCCTTCTGATGTCCACTTGTCAGTAAACTCAAGGGATTAATAATGATGCAGACAGAGTTGTAGTCCTTTGCTTCAAAGAAATTTGCAAATGATTAATTTTAACAACTTGATGCATATCTGATAAATAGCACTATAAATACACAAGATACATGTTTCAAAGTTGTGTTTTCATGCAATTATTTGAAAAGGCTTTGTCACAGTGGCATGAAAATTGGTTACTGTCTACTGGTTTGTAATCATTTCTGCCTTTAAGTGGTTTTCAGAGCCCCAAGTACCTCAGGCTGTATGTCGTGAGTGTTTGGCATTTCTGAATGTTGATCAGTCACACTCCAGAGCAAAGTGTTTGCAAGCTCAGTCTGTGATTTTCTTTCCCAAGTCTGCCAATGGCCAGGAGAGTTGAAACCACACACACATCAGCATCTACAGCTCCAAAGGATGGCAAACCAAGAAAGGTATGGAATTGGCACATTGGACAAGATCCCACTGTGCAGACTGTGGGAAAAGCACAGAAGCAACAACAGGAAGATGCCAGGCCTGGTGAAGGAGATCTGGGTAACCTATTTTGGACAAAAACACCCACCACGGCACACTTTGGGAAAGAAAGAAACTGCTTACATACACATGCTATCCCAAGTTGTGGGAATGGCTCTGGATAGCCAGGATTTGGGCTGTACAAAAGTGGCGCCACTAGAAAAACACTTGGGGACCCCCAGCACCAAGAAGACCAGAAGAAGGGCCAGCTGGACACTACAGGAACACATGTGGTGGTGACTACAGTATTTCTCTCTTTCTCTTTCTCCCCCCTCTCTCTTCCTATTTCTACCTCTCTCTCTCCTTGCTGTTAAATAAAATCTGTACCATTGACTGTAGCATATGGTCTTGTTTGCACTTTAATTCAGACCCTAATATTATTTCAGGAGTGGGATCCTAAAATTATTCCAGCAAATCTTAACATTAATCAGTGTCAGAAGTGGGATCATGACATTAAGTTGGTGTCAGAAGTGGGATCATAACATGGGGTGCTGGTACAACCCCAATTTCACAGGACCTGACACACTCTCTGTGTGCATTGGTCTGTGCCATGGTGCACAGTGGGTGGCCCACCCATGCCAAAACCCTCCTCCCAGCTTTTAAACTACCAACACCTTGTCTAAAATCTGAGATTACAATAATACAAAACTACCCCAAGCTGTTGCAGTATTTTCTTTGTCTTTATTTCATGGGTGTATCACTATCCAATCCCATATGCCACTGCAGGAGCCCTTCACTCTGACCAGCAGCACAGGACAGAGGCAGATTACATCCAGACAACTTTATGGTGGCTTTATTATGTAACATTTCTGAAAAGGAAAATGGGACTGGGTGGTTTATCTCAATGTTCAGGGGTTGGGGATGACTGAATTAAAGGTTTTTTCTCACTATTCTGTTACTCTCCTAAGACTGGTTTATACTGCAGAGGACAAGGGAAAGGGTTATTTGCTCTAAACTGTATTGCTTGGAAGCAAAGGTTAATATGGATCACATCCAGCTTCACCTCTCCAGTGTCTTGTAAGAATGGAGAAACTTCAGTGAGGCTGGTTTCTTCAAAGCCACAGCATGGAGAATTAGAACACAGCTATTCTCTGAGCAGCAGGGCTACCAGTAGTTTCATTAATATTCACAAAAATATCAATAAAATCTCCAACTGAATTTACACAACACATGTCCCAAGATGAAAACTTAAGTAACTCTCAACAGTAACAGCTATATGTTTACGAGCCCTTCCGGTGTTCTGAGGAACATTTTCAAAGCACCTACCATTGTATCATTTCAAACTGCATCACAAATGCTTACTACCCAAAATGTAAACCCTCCTGGGAAGCAGGTATCATTACATCCAACTACAGTTTGGCTTAGTGATGTGATGCCTCCAAACTTCCAGATTTGACTGCAAGCATTAGGATAGCTTCCAGGGATGTGAGTGTATTTGAAAGAAAAAGATGAATAATCCCTAGAGGAAGCACAGACAATAGCTTTTATCCATGTCCATAAATCATAAATCCAGGTACAAAAAGGCTACTCTTGGTCAGTGGCAAAATAATACAACCCAAAATAAACCATTATGTTTCTCCCAGAATTAGACTCTTTGCAAGTTTCTGAAAGACTCTTTGGGCATGGACCCAAAAAGGAGGAGAAAAAGTCGGTGTCAGAGACTTGAAATGGAACTTGAATGCACTCACAATCCTTGTCAGAAGCACCAAATGATTTATCTTCCAATTACTGCTTCCAGAGGCTTTTTGCAACCTCCACCTTCACTGCTTTATGCCCAGGGTCTGATCCCCAAGGTTTTGGGGCACTACAGCAAAGCAGGACCACAACAGCTCAGCACTTGGCATGGCCCAAACAAAGGGAACTGATCCTGGGATTTAAGATCCCAGCAGTGGATTCAGAATGAACTCTCCAAGTCAGTATATACAAATAATTATAACACAGACTGTAGTAGATCGAAGTTATCACTGCATGGTATGCTAAAGATATTCAATTAAATCAATTTATTATATGCATAGAATTATTAATACTCACCAAAAGCCCTTGAGCAAGAAAGGTCACTATGAAAATAATCTCAAAGTTCTGGTTAAATGTTTCCAGACAAATCACATGGATACCCTCAGCTACTTCCTCTCCTAATACACAAACTTGCTGCCTCTTTTTCCAATTCAAAGGGATTGTTTGCAAATATTATGTTTATGTAGTGATGTTTTTAATATCTAATCACTTCAAGAGAATGAAATACTCTTCCCTCCCTTCTCCTCTGTTCGGAAAGACTCTCTCCCCATTTCAGAGACAGCCAGTGCAAACTGCTGGTAGGTTTGTCAAATCACACCAATTCACGGCTATTTCAGAAAAACTGATACAAAAAAATGGAAAATGGAGATAACAGTATTAATTTTCATCCACTTGATATTATCCTATCTGTTTAGACTTCAAAAAAATGCTTTTGTTTCCCTCGATGTTCCAACTGCAATTCAATCTTGGATGACGACTGAAGCCCTGTCACAATATAAATAAAACTTTCAGAAACGCTTAGGATTGAACTGGAACTGCTGAAGTACAAAACCACAGAAACAAAGTCTTTGGTGCCATGTAGCTGAAGAATTGAGCCCTCAAAAAACCAGTAGCTGCTTTGAAGAGAAATAATGAAAGGTCCCACAACCCTGTACAGTAGAAAATATGGGATATTTCAGCAACTCTGACAGATTCAGAGCTGTATCAAGAGCCCTGGTTCAGATGTCCATAAAGGAACAGGCTTTCTTTGGTGAAAACGACTCACCCTCACCCAGATTAACCTCCTGGCACCCTCCAAACCCTGGTTTTGCTTAGAAGTTTTATACTTGAGGTGAACTTCTGGAGACTCTCAAATTTCATGCCTCACCAACATCAGAGAAGGCTGCATGCTGAATGCTGTGCCTTTGGGCAATATCTTAAAAGCCAACTAACTTCTGATTCTTCTCAAATGATGTTAAACCTTGATAACTGAGAGCTGTTTTCAAACACTTCAAGGTAAGGCACAGACACCTCCAAGTCTCAGAAGACTGCAGCATCAGAAAGTAGACGTGTTTTTTAAGTATTACTAAAAAAATTAATCTATAAAGTGCATGAAGGGCTCAAATGATAATGGGTAAGGAGTTTTTCTGGTAGCAAAAAGAGTCACAGAGACAGGAATAACAATGAAATAGAGCACAAAACAAAAAGAAAAAAAAGCAGAAAGGGCATTGCAGTGTCACTGTGTTCATCAAGGTCGACTTGCAGGAGGACTTACTATTGAAAACACTTTCACAACATGAAAATATTATCTCCACAGGAACATTCCCTTTCTCTGATGGGATTAAAATAAAAAACCTGATTAAAATAAAAAACAAAAGCAACTTTATGCAAGGTAGGACAAAAAAAAAGAAAAGAAAAAAAAAAGGAGAATCTTTTTCCATGTGGAAAACATCTATTCATAGCACCTGAAAGTTTCCATCTCAGTGGAACAAAAATGTGAAACCTTTGCTGATTAAGAAACACCTATTACTATGATTTCTCCAGGACCAGTAGAAACTGATGAAAGGTCCCTCAAGATATTTCACAGAACTCACTAGTTTATTTCATGGATTTGCCTCAGATGTCCAAGAAATCTAAAGGATTTACACTCTTGAAATGTCTCTCTCCAACAACCAGGGTTCTTCTGACGTGCATTGCCTATTCTAAGCCTTACACAGGTAATTTTGAGCAACTTTGGTTTCTTCATTTTTTACATTATCAGGAGAGGCCCCAGACCTCCATGGATGCTGTGAAAGAGAGGAACTGGAGGGATCACAGACAGAGGGAGGAGCTGCTACAATGGACGGTATGGGCTGATGAGTGCAGGCATGGAAACACAAAACATGCAGGACAATGTGCCTTTGTGAGTGCTCATATAAAATATCCAAAAATTATGGACAAAAATTATAGACAAAAAAAATTATGGACAGAACATGCCTCCATATTTTCACAATGACCAAGGAACACTACCAGAAGAGTAAAAAACCTCAGTCTTGTTATGGAAATAGCCTTTAAAAAAGAAGACTCAGAATAATTAAGAAATACATGGACAGATGAGCTGTCTTACACTGACACAGCACATGGGGGATATTCTGAGTTTGTGTCTTGGGTGTTTCTTTTTTTCTTTTTCCTGATAAAAAAAAAGGATAATGAGAGACAGCATTGGAACCTGCAACAGTGAGGTCTGATCTGCTGTTAGATTTCAAAGACCATTCATGATTCCTGAACAAGTATAGGTAGGTAGCCAAAGGATAAGGTACCCAACCCAGTAAAGTAAAGTTTTTGAGGAATTCATGCACCGAAACAGTGACTGACTGGAAAAAAAAAGAAGGAAATAAAAAAAAAAGGAAGTATGAATGAGTTACTGTAGCCCAGAACTGTGCACAAATGCATGTACAGATAATTTATGTAACGTATGAGTTTCACACTCCCACTGTTCTGCAGCACTCTGTAAAACCTGCTGTTATTACATGCTATACTGGCATGTCTATTACATTCCAACAAGAAAATCATTACTTTGGCCTGCCTCCTGGTCTTGCTGAGTTTTGTATAGCTCACCTGGCCCTTTCAAAAACACAAGCTGAAAAATTGTCTATAAATCAGATACTTGACAGAAAAAAGAAGCATTCTGCACTACTTAGCACAGCCAGGGCTGTACTGCATCAAATTCTACTGCCTCCTTTTTAACAATGCCATCACTTAGAAAAAATGGCACTAATATAATGGTTCAATATTCAATGTAATGAAGTGGGCTCAACAGCATTCCACCAGTCACAAAAGAGACATTACGGTCTGTCATTTGTGAATAAACTTCCTTTTGTTGTGATTTAATCAACCTTCATTCTTAACCTGCATACATAAAACATTAAATGCTAGAAGCCTTAATTACTTTGAAAAACACCTGAATAATTTAATCTCAAAGCACAGCTTTTTTCATATCAAGAACCTCAAGAAACTCCTTGAGGGCAAAAGCCTCCCAGTAAATCCAAGAGCCTTTGTAGAACCAGCTAACTCATTTTCAGTGACTAAACCTTGCTTCTACAAATACTTTTAAATACAGACTTTGTCTGCCTGCCATGTGCAGTGTCTCAAGTCCCAGCACACCAGATGTAAAACCAGACTTGCTGGGAGGAAAACGCCACCCTGAGGTACAGAACAAGTGATCCACCAAGCAGATGGAGTCACTCCACTGGAGCTGGGTGGACACTGCTCATGTGCACAGCCCAACGTGGATCTGCTAGAGCCACCAAACAAGTGTTCCTGTGTTTTCGTGCCTGCTTTAACCAAATCACCATACTGCGCATTCACAAGGAAGAACACATCAAGTTGCTTTCACTGTAACTGTCCATGCAATAAAAAGGAAAGGAAAAGAAAAAGAAGTCCTTTCCTCAAAATCTTTATAGCAAGTAAGATGCCATAAAACTGAAATTCTTTATCTCTCAGGGAGAACAAAGAAAGAAAAAACAAAAAAGAAAATTTGCATAGTACTTACAGCTAGATCAAGGTCCTGGCAGGGGAGTTAAGGCCAGGTCATGGATGAATGCTGATCACATCCAGCCAAAGTGCAGCCTTTGAAATCCCTTCCATAGTCACAGCTGCAGCTTTCAGACCCCAGAATAAATATATATTAACTTTTGCCACATGTTGCATGGAAATCAGTAGAATTCCATACTTCAGTCTGCAGCTCTTCAGGAAAAGTTCTCTTTAACTCAGATATAAGATAACCTATTATTCCTCTGCTATTGCAACAAATTTTTACAGTAGCACATAAAAAGGAAAGGAGGAACTTTCTACCATTGTCAACCACTAGAAAGGGGGGAAAAAAGAGAGATTATTGTAACAAAGGTTTGTTTTTCTTCCTCATAGGAGTTTATTTGTATCGACTATCAACATCGGTAAAACGACCAGTAATTCACTGATTCACCAAGGCATCCCCATCACTCCATCTCCTGTAGATTGCAACCCGTTACATTTCCCTGGGATTCTACCTTTTTCCAAGGGCCAAAAATTTTTCCTCGGGCATCTTTCTGGAAACCATTTTTCATTTAAAGACATCAAAAGGCGCAGAGTTCAAAACTTACCTCAGCATTTCTATTACAAGGGTTAAATTGCCTGCCTTGAAAAATATGCTCCTTATTTCACTTTCCTTTTTTCTTTTCTTTTCATTTTATGTACCTATAGTTTCTTGTTATGATTTGTGCAAGATCAGGCACTGGATTGCAACACAGAGCAGCACCTGGAAGGGATTTCTTACACTGTGTCTGTTTTCTCCCTGAACTGGTCACAGCCAGAGATTTCCATCTCATCCATCCCATCTCTCCTGTTTATGTACCTTGTTTCTCAAGCTCATCCCAGCCCACATTTTAGATGGTGGATGTGCTGAAGTCCTGTTTTTAATGGAAATCCACTACAGCAAAATAGATAACGCCATTCCTCTCATTAGGGGAAGTGGTTTCCATGCAAATGTGACTATGGCTCATTACTCCATACTCTACTTGAGCACACTGAGCACAATACACAGGCCAAGAAAAAAAGCTGTTTTTCTCAGGTATTTTGCAATTTGCTGACAATTTTGGTGTGCTGCTCCTCTCCTCCTTATTACCAGTGCAAGTTCAAGTTCCTAGAAATGATGGAAAGACTCACAACGGTATGAAAGCAACACTTGGTTCTGGGTCCTCAGCATCCACAGATCAGTGAAAAATAGGTGAGTGGTTAAGAGCCTATCCTGCTCAGATGAGCCACATGGGATTGTGCTGGCAGCAAAAACAGAGGAGAAATTTACAGCCCATATCTGCTGGGGTTAGATAAACAGGGAATACTAATTCCACCCAAAAACACAGAATTACATGGATAAAATGCTGCCTTTAGCACTATGAACCACTTCAGAGATAATCATTGAAAGCTATACTGGATTATACCCAACATTCCTAACTATGCTCTTCATTCACTGTTTTCCTGGAATAATGGATGGAGAATGGATAGTACAAGAAAGTCACATTAAACAGATTTTTTCAGGACTAGACAAATTTTCTAATGTGAGACTCCATTCACAGAAGCAATCTGTATTGAAACAAATAGAAAATCTTCCACCTGGAATTTCCAGGCTGCATAGATGGTCTTGAGGGTGAGTAATAACCAAGTGCCATAACCCCTCAGCAGGAGCAGCACGTGTGGGGCTGCTCCACTGGCACAGCAGACACTGACACAAATTGTTGCAACACTTTGGTAGCAGCAACTGCACCCTAAATGACAACCACTGTGGTCACTGTGTTTCATATCATCTCAGGGTCCTTGCCTTGAGGGCAGAAATCCAGGCTCTTTGACAACTACCAATAATTCATCTTCATGCAGCTCCTCTGGTTTGTGAGGATACTCCAAATCTTAGTGTTTTTCCAGGGCCAAAAATTTTTCCAAGGGCCAAAAATTTTTCCTCGGGCATCTTTCTGGAAACCATTTTTCATTTAAAGACATCAAAAGGCGCAGAGTTCAAAACTTACCTCAGCATTTCTATTACAAGGGTTAAATTGCCTGCCTTGAAAAATATGCTCCTTATTTCACTTTCCTTTTTTCTTTTCTTTTCATTTTATGTACCTATAGTTTCTTGTTATGATTTGTGCAAGATCAGGCACTGGATTGCAACACAGAGCAGCACCTGGAAGGGATTTCTTACACTGTGTCTGTTTTCTCCCTGAACTGGTCACAGCCAGAGATTTCCATCTCATCCATCCCATCTCTCCTGTTTATGTACCTTGTTTCCCAAGTTCGTCCCAGCCCACATTTTAGATGGTGGATGTGCTGAAGTCCTGTTTTTAATGGAAATCCACTACAGCAAAATAGATAACGCCATTCCACTCATTAGGGGAAGCGGTTTCCATGCAAATGTGACTATGGCTCATTACTCCATACTCTACTTGAGCACACTGAGCACAATACAGAGGCCAAAAAAAAAAAGCTGTTTTTCTCAGGTATTTTGCAATTTGCTGACAATTTTGGTGTGCTGCTCCTCTCCTCCTTATTACCAGTGCAAGTTCAAGTTCCTAGAAATGATGGAAAGACTCACAACGGTATGAAAGCAACACTTGGTTCTGGGTCCTCAGCATCCACAGATCAGTGAAAAATAGGTGAGTGGTTAAGAGCCTATCCTGCTCAGATGAGCCACATGGGATTGTGCTGGCAGCAAAAACAGAGGAGAAATTTACAGCCCATATCTGCTGGGGTTAGATAAACAGGGAATACTAATTCCACCCAAAAACACAGAATTACATGGATAAAATGCTGCCTTTAGCACTATGAACCACTTCAGAGATAATCATTGAAAGCTATACTCGATTATACCCAACATTCCTAACTATGCTCTTTATTCACTGTTTTCCTGGAATAATGGATGGAGAATGGATAGTACAAGAAAGTCACATTAAACAGATTTTTTCAGGACTAGACAAATTTACTAATGTGAGACTCCATTCACAGAAGCAATCTGTATTGAAACAAATAGAAAATCTTCCACCTGGAATTTCCAGGCTGCATAGATGGTCTTGAGGGTGAGTAATAACCAAGTGCCATAACCCCTCAGCAGGAGCAGCACGTGTGGGGCTGCTCCACTGGCACAGCAGACACTGAGACAAATTGTGGAAGTGCAACACTTTGGTAGCAGCAACTGCACCCTAAATGACAACCACTGTGATCACTGTGTTTCATATCATCTCAGGGTCCTGCCTTGAGGGCAGAAATCCAGGCTCTTTGACAACTACCAATAACAGCATCTTCATGCAGCTCCTCTGGTTTGTGAGGATACTCCTAAATCTTAGTGTTTTTCTCACAGAAGTGCACAAGTATCAGTGAGTCCAACTCATGCTGACCACAAACCACTCTTACTAACAGACCACCACGTGTGAGCTACCTCCCTAATAGCATTGCTCAGTAACATTTTAAAAAGGCAGGCAGATTTCCCAAAAACATGCACTGGAGGTCCATCACAGGCAACTCTGACATTTCAAATTCCCAAAACAACAACACACCTCAAACTCTGACAATACAACTGAAATTGCAGCCTTCAAGGACCCACCTAAGTAACATAGAAATTTTGCAACCAGCCAAGAACAGAACAAGGGCTTTTAACCACCAATTTCGTAACCTCCATCCTCTTTCAAGTTAGTGGAACTCTTTCAAATACATCCACCTATGCAGAGCTAGGAAAAAAATCTGTTACAGAAGATCATACGGTCTATAAACCTCCAGCAAGCCTTACACTCATTTTGTTTCCTGCTGTGTATTTCAGATTCTGAGTGGTCCTCAAAAGCATCTCTGTGAAACTGAGACCTCTCCACCACCTGCAACTCACTCGTTCATGTCAGTGTATTTCTGTCTCGACTGGGCAGAGGCAACAAACACTGGCATGTTTGAAAAACAGCAAAAAAATACCTACAAACATGTAAGAAACAGATCCAGTGTTGTAATGAAAACACCAAAGTCATGCAATGTAGTTGTATCAGGCCCAAGCCAAGTGAAAAAAAGAAAAAAACAAACCAAAAGCATACAGTTGCTTTTAAACATACGCATGTATTTATCCCCTTCTATGTTTTTTAAAGCTGTGCAGCAAAGAGAGCAGCAGAGCTGGACAGGGATGCCATACCTGTTAAGGACCTGATCTGCACACCTTCTGTATCTCTGGGGGTTACACGAACCAGCTCCAGTCTGATCCTGGGGACCCAACACCCACTGAGAGCTGCTGCACCCCACAGCTGCTCCTGAAGCACATCAGCTTCTTTAAAGTCATCCTGAGGGAATCCAGCCTCACAGTCTGAAACTGCTCTGGGGTGCAAGACAAAATTCATCAGGGTCAGTCAGGGTTTGTCCACTGGAACATTTTTGATCCAAACTAAGTCTACCATGGGCTTACCCAAGTGAAATGTACTGCAGGCCAGGGGACTCTTCTAGAACTGCACTGAGTCAGGTCACCCAACATTTAGAGTGATTATGTGTTTATTTGGAATTGTTACTAGACTGATTTAAACAGCTCTTCCTTAAGACCCCAAACTGCAGACACCATCACTCCTAATTACGTGCACTTACGCTCAAATCCTTGTTCTGAAAGACTCCCCCAATATATCTTAAATGCTTTGATTTACCCAGGCTCTGAAGCCTTAGGATGGGGAAGGGGGAAAGGAGGTCAGCAGGGTCTGCACTGCCAGGAGCAGGGAGAACAAACACGGGGATCAATGATCAGTCACACTGGCAGTGTTTGATTTTTTGCACTTGCCCAGCACTTCCAGCAAGTTTAATGGTTTTCCCATTGGCATTTGGAATTCTCTCCAAATTCTCAAAAATAAAACCTCAATATTGGCCCAGTTTGTTTTTTGGAAAGCTACAAAATGCTTTTCTTTCCTCCCCAAAGGAATGTAAATTGCAAATATTGCCCCAGGCAGTCTAAAATATCCCCCAAAAGCTTTTAAAGAATCATTATTTTCCTTAAATTATCACATTGTTTAATACTCCCTAATTGATTTTCTTAGGCAATATCCTCCAAATGCCAGAGGGGTTTTATCTCATCTATTTTATCTTAGAATCAGTCAAAACTATTTACAGATTCTCTACATAAATAACACGTAATAAGTTATGTGGCTGTTGCCAGCAGTGTTAAGAAAGATTAAAAAAGGTCTTTTAGCTTCAGCCTCAGATCTGTAGGTCATCCAATGTCCTTCCTAATGGATAAATACAGTAATTTATCATCATCAGTCACCACCAGCATTGTTCTTTTTACTATCATATATTCATGAACATCATTCGATGCAGCTGAGTGAAGCGTAAAAGAAGTGTATGATTAAAGTGGAAAGGGACAGAGTTTGAGACATCCGAGATTTTGTGACTAATGAATCGACTTGAAAGATGACACAGGTCCTGCAAGACTTACAAGGACAGTGTCAACAAGTTACAGTTCCCTGCTGGCAGGACCCAAGCAGGTAAGACTATCCGTGTCTTCTGATGCAATGTTAAAGAAAGTAAAAGATGTGACATGCAAACTTGTACACCTACAAGTCCTTCCTATAGGTCAGAAAAATTTCAAAGCTCCATTAGTTAAAAAAAAAAAAAAAACACAATAAAACACAACAACAACAAAGATACCCCTCTAGGGATCACTTATTGCACTCTTTATTACCATGGGAAGAGAGTCTGTGGTCACATTTGCGAGCCACTAACACATGCATGTGATCTCCAAATGCCCCCAAGTTATTAAAAAGTGCTAAAATGATGGCTTTCAAATTTGAGAATAACATCAAACAGCATCTTTTCTTGCTTGAAGAGTTCCTCCCTCTTGTTAATTATCAAAATAGCTTGCCTGAAGCAATACTTTCAGTTGGAAGATGCTGGGAAAAAACACGGACAGGGTTTTTAAAAATACCTAATACAATATGTATGTTCAAATATCTGAGGCTACCATGTAACCTACAGCGTGCCTGCAATTCTTTCTAGCACAGAAGAGCCAAAAAGATTGCCCTGTTTCACTGCTTTTTATTTACTGCATTAAGTAATCCCTTTAATCCACCTGCAAGCACAGAGCTCTACATGCTGGGAAGACAGGTGCTGTGTGATGCTGCCCAGGTTCCCACACACTGCAAAAAGCCATGGGAACCATGAGGGGAGGAGAAGAGCAAGAGAGCATCAGCATCATCACCCTGCCCTGTGTCCTCCAGCAGAGACCTCTTTGTGGTCGTGCACCAGGGCAGAGGGTGGGTAAAGCACTGGAAGGGTCTTGGTGAAGTTTTCTGCATTAGGAAAGTGAGTTTCTGGCACTCATCTGACACTCACCACCTCTGGATTTGAGGGGTACAGAGGAATACTCTTATGTGCTATGCAGACACTGGAAAATGTGTGTGGCTCAAGCTCCCTGAGACCATGCTCACACTCAGAGCAGGTACCAGGTGGCACAGACAGTGATGCTCCCCAACTAACATCAGGAGCATCTCACCAGAAATGAGATCCTGCTCAGCCCTGCCCCTGAGCTCAGAGCAGGGGACAAGAACTGCAGGGAAGATGGAAAACAAGCTTCAGGCTCTTTGTGACGACCACAACCACGTACATGGCTGAACTACACTGAAACAGCCAGGCAAAGAGACACTGAATAAAGGCCACGTGTACTGTTTGAAAGATGACACATCCTGGGCCTTCCTCAAGAATCTGAATCCTGAACAATATTACAAACCACCACAGGTAATACATTTTCTTATAAGCTTCTTGTGCAGCTGGTCACACAGTCAACAGATATTGCAAGCCTGTAATCCCCAGTGCTGGATTCAGCACAGATATAATATTGCCTCTAGATAGTGTAAGAAAAAGAATTTAAAAGTTTAAGTTCAGATACAAATGATAGCACTTTATGAATTATTCTGGGCATAATAATATAACCTTATTTCACCACTTCTATTGGCTTTTCTTACCTACTGTTTGTGACATTGTGTTCAACCTTGTTGAAACCAGTAAGTTCCACCAGGCTGGTGAGCAGGAAAAACGCAAAGTCACTTTGGATTATGTACCAGAACTGGATTTCTTATTGTGTTCAGCCAGCTCTGAACACAAACAGGAGTGGGGGACATTAACCTGACCAGCTGACTAAATCTTTCAAGTGCTAGAACTGTTGTGTGTATGTGATTAGGAGTTCAAGTTTCTGTCTGACCCATCAAGCTCAAACTGACCTGAGTGGGGCAAGGGAGAGCCCTTTGACCTTGATAAAACATCATTAAGGTGAATATTGCTCTGGACAGACACAGCTATCCATCAGTGTTCATCCCACTACAAGATCAGAGTCTGGTTTTGGGAAAAAGAAGCAAAGCAATGGAGAAAGACATAAAAATAAAAGTTGTTTTGGCTTTGGTCACTGAAAAAATAAAACACTGATAATTGTCTTTTGTTCAGATGTACTTTTAGAATATGTCACTTCTCTGGTGACAATAGAAACTGGTCCTGAGACAGAAAAATTCAACTCCTGAAATCAAGACAATCAAGCAAACAGTAGTCAGTTATCCTTGTTTGTTTACTAAACATGTAATTTAAATGCTTACCAAATAATGTCCCGATTTAGTACAACACAATGTCTGATTTGATTTGACCTTGCCTGTTTGAAGAAGAATAACATAGTGGATTCTAAAATTATGTGCAGTAAAAAAAAAACCAAAACAACAACACTTTTTTTCTGTTTTAAAATCAATTTTTAAAAGGTATCAGGTTGGGAGAGTAAAAGGGGCTCAGGAGAAAATGATTATAAATTTCAAAGGTTTGTCTTCTGCACACACAAAGAACAGCGAGTAGCACCAGGTGGTGTAGATCATCTGGTTTTTTGTAAACAGACTGAAGCCTCACAAAGGTAACACCCAGAGGAATTATCTTAGTTTTTCATCTGCAAAGACAGCAACATTCATCAACCAGCGAGTCATTCTGGTACATTATATTTTTCAACTATGTCGTGTCCACTGACTACCAAATGGTTATGCCTCCTAAAAAAGATCACTAAACATCATTGTCCAAGACCCCAGGACAGTTCTTAAGAGCTACAAGATGAAAAACACTCATTTTTGTCCTCTAAGGGGAACCGAGGGAGCCACATTCACTCCTGACACAGCGCTCAAGTGACAGAAGTCTGAGCACTTGGATAGAGCATTCTAGAAATAGAAATAATTTACAGCTATTTTCCTTTCCACAGATATATCACCGGAACGTGAAACTGTAATTTTTGCAATAAAAACGACTCATCATTTAGCAGCAAGTGAGAATAAATCTGGCTAATTTATCAAACTGAATGCCAAAACATCAATAGCACTGTTAATGGAAGTGGTTATTGGATGCCTTGTCCCAGGGGAGCTTTGGTTTAAAAGTACTATCAGAGGAAGCGCTGGATATGAAGTTGTATCCAATTATTTATAAGGTGATGGCTATGGGTGCTCCAGTCAGTCAATCCAAGCTTTTATTTAAAGTGGAGAGTCCCAGCATTAGCCTGCTGTAACTTGAAATCCTATCTTGGCTGACAAGCCTATGGATTTACCAGAAATGCTTCACCTTTGGTATGACTGCTCTCAGAGAAATCTGTAAAACCAGACTTAGGAAAGACATTTTCACTTAGAAGACCTTGGTACAATTCCATATTCTTTCTAGGACTTTCTGCTTCTCTACCAGAGAAGATTTGCTGGCCCTGCTGCCTCAGGAAACCCTTCTCAGAGCAGACACCTTCTTGTTATTAACAGATCAATAAACTCCAGGTGTCAAATGCAGTGACACTACAAGTTCGCACAAGTTCACCAGCAACATGCAATGTTAAACATGGATACACAGACATGGATTTATTGAAGGCCCTAAGAAGGATGCATCTTCCATATGAGCAAGCCCATGAGAGTGCTGTGGGGTGTGGAAAAGCACAGAGAATATATGAAGCCCTTTTCTTCTTCCCCCAATGCTCACCACAGCACCAGCTCTGCAACTGCAACCACAAAAAGCCAACAAAAAGCTTTCAGCCTATAATATTCTTTTGTTAAGACCACAGCCACAGCACACTGCTGCACTAAGAATGGTTTCCAGCACAAACCTGAAGTTAGACACAGCCTCTGGTCCAGCCCTGGATCCCATGGATCTTGGCTGCTGCAGAGGTGCAGGAATGGACATCCACAATCCTGACCTCATTCTGCACAATGCTCACTGCAGGATTCAGGCCTCCACCCCTATCATGGGCATTCAAACCCATAGAAAGACTTGCCATCCACTAAAAGCAACATTTGGCATGCCATGCTGCTACACGCTGCACGATGTCCCTGGCACCTAAGACAACAGGCAACCAAAGCTGATTCAATATCAACTTAAATCAAGATGAGCAAGTTTGGTCTGAAAAACCCAAACCAAACACACAGGACTTCACATCTACACTTCATTCAGCCAGGCCCACAGACAAACCAGTGGCTGCCACATCCACCACAGAGAGAGGCTGAGAACTGCAGAGCACTCAGGCAATAATACTTCTATATTTAGGACAAACTCTTAATATTTAGTGTGCTTTACATTGGTATCTTACTGCTGTTCCTCATTACAACATAAAAAAGCAGTCAAACTGGTAATTTTTTTCATACAATATTACTCCTGCTTTGAAAAGACTTCCATCTCCAACAATTCCCAATTCAACACCTCTGAATTTAATATAAAGAAATAGAGATTGGTTAAGTTCAAGTACTTTTTATTACATCTAATAGCAGTATCCCTCTAAAGGAAAACAACGTCCTTGAAATTTATGGGCTCTGTGAACCTCTGAGCCTATTTATAAAGATCTTCACTTTTCCACAAATTCCACTATTTGCATGGAATTTAAGCACTGATGGAAGTTACCCATCTATTTCAGATCATGGAACTTATGCAATTAATTTATTCAAGAAGGATGAAATGTATTATTTTACCAGCATTACAAGAAAATGTGCCATAGTGCATACATTTCTGAGCAGAGAGCACAGATCTTTAAATTTATTTAAATGAATGTGTTCACTGATACTGGACAGGCTCCTCAGAGCTGAACGTGCAGCCTGGGTGTGCTTGCAGGACTCGGGCTTGCTAAAGCAGATCTGAGCCCAGCAGCTTCCACTGCTGCCGTTTTCCACCCAACGCGAGTGTTCCGAAGGAAAATTAAGCTCCGTGGATGGATGCAGCAGAGAATGAAAATGAAATGCAGCTCCCCACGTCCTGAGAGCCCGTTCAGCGTGCCGGAGTTCCGAACCAAAAGCGGTGCGCACAGACCGTGTGCAAAAAAAAACCCCTCCGCTGGAGTTCGCATATTTTAAGGTGCTGGGGGGAGACGGAGAGCTGAGCGCTGCCCGGGGGTCTCTCCCTCCCAGAGGGCAGGTGCTCGGCTCCGGCGCGACCCCCGCTCCGCCCCGGCTGCCGGAGGGTCCCCGGGGGACAGCCCCATCCCTCCCGATGGCTCGGTGCTGTCGCCCGGGAGCATCAGGCGCAGCGGTGCGGTGATGAAAACTTCGATTTTGCGAGGATGACACCCAAGTTCGGCTGCTCCCCGGTACCATCTCCCATATGCGGACGCCGCCCGAGACTCGACAGCGAGCCGGTTCCGAGAGACGCCGCTACCGGGAGGCATCAGGATCCCGCCAGCCTCAGCCCCGCCAGCCCACGGGGCGGCACCGTCGGGCCAAGGGACGTGACTGCCGCCCGGCCGCTGCCAAAATCCCCCGGTGAAACCTCCCTGGCCTCCGGGGCCGCTCCCTGCCCGCCCCGAGCGGAGCGGGCGGCGATGAGGAGCGCCCCGCACCAGCCGTGGCCAGGGCAGCATCGCCCGCCCGCGCGTCTCCCCCGGCGCAACTCGCGGGGAAGCGGAGCGCGAACTGCTGCGGGACCCGCTGCTGCCGGGGCCGGGGCTGACCGACATCGCAGCCCCGATGCGGATCCGGACCCGGACGAGGCTGAGCCCCCTCCGGGCGGCCCCAGCGCATCCCCGGCACAGCTCCGCGGGGCTCCCTCTTCACCCCAGCCGAACCGCCCCGAGGGCGCCCGTGTCCCCCGTCCCCCTCCCGCACACTTTTCTGCAGCTCCGCACAACTTCGGGACGGCGGCCGCCCCCGCCCCGTCCATCCCCGGCCCCTCGGCGCCTCCCGCCGCGGGTCGCACCTGGTCGGGCTGCGGCGGCGGCGGGTTCCCCCTGCCGCCCGGGTGCGCCGGCTGCTCCTTCATGGCTGTCATCGCAGGGGCTCGGCGCGGCGCCTCTCACTGCTGCTGCGGCCCCGGGCACCCCTCCCTCGGCGCCAGCCGCATGACACCAGCCTCCCCTGGAAGTGGCGCGGCGGAGGAGGAGGAGGAGGAGGAGAAAGAGGAGGACGGGCGGGGGGCGCGGAGCCGCCGCCGCGGCAGCGCCGCTACCGCAGTGCCCCGGCGCGCCGGTGCTCAGGGGGCGCCCGGCCCCGCCGTGCCCCGCGCCGGGGGGCGGCCGCGCAGCAGCGCCGGGCGCGGCCGCGGAGCGCCCCGAGCGGGCACGCTCCCCCCGCTCCGCCCGCCGTGGGCCGGCCCGCCGCCGCCAGCAGGTGTCACAGCCGCTCCCGCCGGCCCGGGAGAGACCATCCGCGCCCCCGCCACGGGGGCGTCGCTGCCGGCTGCGGCGGGGCCGCGCCGCCGAGCCCGCCCCGAGCCCGCCCCGCGGGGACCGGCCCCTGCCAATGCTGCCCCTCGCCGGCGGCAGGAGCTACGGGAGGGGCTACGGGGAGGGAAAGGGTGAAGGGAGCCCAGCTGCGCTGTTTGCTTGCTGTAACACTTCTGGTGCCGCACAGCTCCGGACTTGCCGGGCAGGGCTGGAGCTGTCCCGCCGCTGTCCAGCCCCGCCGCTGTCCAGCCCCGCCACGGCGTTTCAGCAGCGAGCGGCCAAAGGCTCATCTTCCCGGCTGTACCGGAACGAATGTTGCCAGCCCCGGCCTGGGAAGCTCGGCATGGGGCAACACAACCCTTTTTTGAACCAAGACGCTCATCTTGGGAAGCCCGAGGATGTGAAAAGGGTTCCAAGGCCCGTTTTAGCTGAACTCAGCACAGGAGACCCTGACATGGAGCTAGGAAAAAGGAGAACATCAGGGAAGACCACAGGGACTCAGTTTACCCTGTGTCCCAAAGCAATATCATCAGGTAGCTTCAAGGGGTGTTCTATGAAAGGATGAATAAAGGAGACCATCTCTGGTTTGATTCTAACCATCAAGAAGGAAATAGTTGAACTCTGAAGACAGATGCTGACTCAAGGCATGGTGAACACGAGCCTTTTTAAGGGAAAAGAACCTCAAACTCAAGCAGGTGGAACACCTTGAGGTGTTCTCAAGCCTCCTGCTTGTTAATTCAGGTTGGTTTCATGCCCCAGCGCTCAGGAGGATGGAGAACACAGGACTGTCTCCATGCAGGAGATGGAGTTCTGAGATGGGAATGCGTGGCTGGCAGGAGAGAGAGCCCCAGCACTCTTAGTCAGCCTGGGTCTCGGGAGGCTGCATGGTAGAAGGAAAGCTGTCAGCATACAGGGAGAGGGGCTTTTGATCATTTTTAATATATTTTGCATCAAACCTCTCAAGAAAGGTCAATTCTGACTGGATGGTGAGCATAATTAATAGCAGTGACAGAGATCTAAGATTTCAGCCTGTGCTGGGGACTGTTTAAAAAGGGACAGGAAGGTGACATGGGACTGAGGAACCACACACCAGGCAGCCACAGAACAGAGAGAACTGCGTGTTTCCACCTTCCACTATCACCCATCGCTGTGTTGACTCTTCCACCAGTCAAGAGGCACAAAAAAACCCCAAGCAAATAAACTTTGCAAGCACCTAGACAAAAACTAGATGATGACGAATAGCCACCATTAATTTGTCAAGAGTTTATCCTGTCAAACAAACCTAATTTCTTTCTTTAATAGGCTAACAAGCCTGCCAGTAGGAGAGCAGTGAATGCCACCTAGATTGACTCACAAGGGCTTCCAGCACTGTCTTCCAGGACAGTTTCATCTGGTAGAGAAAAATACCATCTGAGTAGAACTAAAATAATTATCCACAAAACTCCAGCATCAATTCCAGTTGCTCTTGCCAGTACTGGCAGGGCAGCTGTTGAACACAGGAGCCAAGGTCAAGGAATGCACAGCAACACAGACATGTAGCAAGGAGAATCAGAAGTGTGGCAAGGATGTGCTCTGAAGGAAAACAGAAAATAACCTGGATGAGTTAGTATTAAGAGAACTGGGAGCTGATATGGAAACTGTTCAAATGCTTAAAAGGTGCTACTAAAGAATGAAAATAATCTCTTGATTATTGTTTAAATGTCTGTCTGGAGTGACATGAGTATAATGGTCATGCCTAGAGTAGGAGAATTGTCTAAATTAACTGACTCAATCTCTTTTTGTTGCTGGCTTTATGATCCCTCTCCAGCACAACACTGAGGGCCATCACAGCCCCCTGCATGAGACCCAACTACAAGACTGTTCTCGCCTGCACAGTTGCTTTCTCTCAGACCAGAAATCAGCAGTTCCTGTGCTTCTCTTCACTCCATCTCTTCCCTTAGCTCTCCCTTTTGCATATCTATTTTCTCTCTTACAATTCATTATTTCCCACCCCTGCTGCTGTCAGCCCTGTCCCTTTATTTCCTTGCCCTCTGCTGCTGTCTCTGCTTAATATTTTCACTATGCAAAGAAAAAGCAAAAAGGGCAGCAAAGGTGGCACCTTGTGCCCTCCCATACCTATTGCTCTGCTTTACTTCCACAGAGCAGCCTTCACTGCCAACCCTGCCTTTGTTTTGGCTGCATTCTGTTGGATCTGGGGTCTTATTTTCACTGAGCAATATATAACACAGGGAGACTCAGATTTTGCCTGTGGCCTCTAGGTGCTACAGTAATACAAATAATAAGTCTTAGAGGCAGACATGTTCTGATTCATGCTGTTTATGGCACAAGTCTATTGCAACTCAACTAATTATTGGGCCTTCATCAACGCTGAAGAATTCTAATGATTTAGGGTTTGAATAGGCATGTTTGAATCGAGATTACTTTCAGCTTGTTTTCAATGAGACCCATTGTGATGGAGTTCCACTGTTAATCAAGAAGGAAAAAAGACATTAGCAGTCATTTAGCTGAATCTTGGTTATTCATTAACAAAATATTCACTGTGAGGTTTTATCACTCTAATGGACTGAGATATGCAGCATAAGTTTCACAAAGGTTGTGCATGCTGGTCATTGGGTTTTCATAAATCAATTAGAATTATGGAAAATTAATATTTTTGGGGTAGGACTTTGGGAACTGGCTCTATACACACTGATTCTTATTGAAATCTTCTTAAAATCAAGGCCAAGACTCTTATTTACAGCACTCAATCTAACCTTTTATAATTATTTTTGAATGTTGGTTCATTGGTTTATAGCATTGATGCTTTGGTGATATTTAATTAATTCACCAGTTTTCACTCATGTCCACACCAACTTTTATTTAGGTCCTTTTTAGTAAATTACTGTTTAAAAGTCATTTGACTGGGCTTTTAAAGGAACAGACATTCTATACCCATTAATAGGACATATCTTTGAAACTGGAGCCTGTTACTAAAACTGCTGCCATATAGGTAAAGCAATTTAGTTGTATGGTGCTTATGGTGGTTCTTTGTACCATTTTCACCCAAACACCTCATGGTATCACGAGGGAAAGCACCTAAGGCTTGGGTGAAAGAGCTGCGGAAAGCAATAGAATTGGTCTGAATCAGTTCTTTTACAGTCACATTACATTAATCCAGCTTTCAATGGAAATGTTGTGTTACAGACTCCTTGTAACTTCCTCCATCTTCCTCATCATACACGAGATTTGGGTGCATGAGTCAAAACACAACAGGATTATTTTATCTTCCACACAAGGTGAATATCAGCCCCATTGCAACGCATGATGACTCAATTACACACGTGTTGTGTTGACACAGCAAACTCATATGCAGTAAAGATTTGGGACAGGCAGCCAGAAAGCCAGGAAACTGTTTGAAAAGTAAAGGGGCCGGACATATGTGCAAAAAGAATACAGCCATATGTAAGGGGAATTCTCCCTTTTCTCCTGGAGAAACCCTGGTTGCTGATCACTCTCCTGGCCTGGCACCCCTTTGGGGTGGCGTTGGGAGCATCCCCAGGTGCCAAAGGTGCATGTGTGCCACGTTTTCATCGCTCCAGAGCCCTGGGACGTGGGCTGGGAGCTGCAGGGTCTGAGCTAAAGTACAGATAGAAAATCTGTGATAAATTCCTGGTGATGAAGTGGTTTCACTGCCTTGTGTCATGCAGATGCTGCTCTGTTCAGGCCACCACGAACAGGCACAGCAGTACTGGCACAGTGAAGGTCCTGGCCCTTCCTTTGGCAGAGGGTTTTATGTTCCATAAGTCTGCTGCTGCTCCAGTGGTGGAGTTTCAAAGAACAAACCTGCATCAGTTTTGTTTTCTGTATATTTTGTATGGCCCTCTTTACTGTGTAATTGCAATGAAAGTGTAAATACTATAATACCTATTTATAAGCATTCCTGTAAAAATAAGAAGCCACTTACAACTTTTACATCCAGTTGAGCCATTCCTACAAAGAGTGTCTGGTTTTTTTTGTGATCAAGTCAATTGGTCACAGCACCAAGTCTGACAGAATTCAAGAAAAGTTTGGACAATACCCTCAGGCACATGGTGTGACTCTTGGGGATGGCCCGTGCAGGGTCAGGAGATGGATTTGATGATCCTTCTGTGATTCTGTAGTTGAGATCAAAAGAGTGTCAATCACATCTAGTCAAGAACTTCAGCACTCAGGCTCCTAAAACTGAGGGAAAAAGACTCTCATCATATCACCCACAGCCTCTGTGTAGTCCAGCTGATGACTTTATGAAAGCTGCAAGGTTTGAGAGCTTGTCGATGGCTTTTTCAAATCAAATCTTATGAATAAACTCTGATTATGGATTTCTGGTTCCCTTTGAAGCTCTGGCAACTGGGCTAAAAAAAATTCTTGAAATTACAAAGGTGAACTTAAAAATCAAACTAATGTCAACAAAATCCAAGAAAAGTTAAGATGGTTGTTCCTCACTTGTGTTTTAAAATGAATTTGTGGGCTTACAAAGACTAAAAATATTTCTCCAGAAGAAAACCACTTTAAGTCACATAAAGCTGAAAAACAGACAGATTTTGGTTTTGTACAGAATGCTTTTTTAAATTATGGCTTTAAATAACTGAATATTTGAATTTTGCTTCTTAAGAAATTCTTTGATAGAGGGAAAATTCCAGGCACCTTCTGCATTTAGAAACACATTATGTTCTAACACCTGCTCCAGTGAAAAGCTATTTTCTTTGTGAATAAATTGTACTCATGTTTTTCTCTCCTTGTCTTGTTTTAGATAAAACAATCAATGCAAACACTAAGTTAATACAAATAAATGCAAATATATTCCAGCAGGAAAGTTACAAGACTTATTAAAACACACATGCAAATATTTCAGTGAAAGTACAGAGAGCAAGACCAAGTACAGACAAAAATGACTCTCATTATCCAACAAACACCATATTCTAACAATCATTCAAAGTTCAAAGGGGAGTCCTGCCCTACTCCCAAAGTCTGTAGAGCAACTCTATCCAAATGTACTAGCAGAATTTAAACCCTAATGGCAGCTTCTAGCAAAAGATCCTGATCTCACAAGCAGTTCACTAATATAAAACAGCTATAATATAAATAATAATGTAATATTATCCTCGTGCTTATCACTAACGCTGTTTTTACTCAAGAAAGCAGTTATACAAATTATGGAATAGGCTGGGAAAAAGCAAGGCTAGATCTCAGATTTTGAAACATGCATTTCCCCTACTCTGGCCATTGCACTGTATCTTTAATCTGGCAAAAGTTACTCTGAGAGCTCCTCACCCCTAGAAATCTGTTACAGCAGAGTTTGCATGTAAAAGCTGCCAGCTTACTTTGTAACTCTTAAGAAGACACACTGAAACTGAGGGAGAAAACAGTACAATTTGTACTGAGGATTGGCCAGTACAGCAGAAAAAAAATTATGGTTCAGACCTTTAAAATTCTCCTAGTGAATATTTGTAGTAAAACATATTAATCCATAAATATAAATATAGTGTAATCATATATCTGTACTTACATTATGCTGAAAATTACAAAACTCTTCTAAAACTGCACAGTTTGGGTTTAAAAGTGGCAACTCCACTGGCCACCACAATTCTAGGCTGCCTTAAAACATTGAGGGGAAGCAGTGGGAAACAGCAGTGCCCATTCTCTGTTCAATTCCCTTAATTCTGATTAGCAGTCACTGGGTAGAGCAGATCTCAGCATCCCAAAAGACTTATGACTGCATCAAAGGGAAGGAGAAGAGGTTTTGTGTAAAATTGTACTACTGAGCTTTTTCCCATGCTGTTATTACAATATGAAATGGAGCTGTCACAGAACTCTGTGCTAAGAGCCTGTTCATCCACTGCAGATGTTACATAATGAAAGGCATCAAGCAGTTGTACAATAATACATGCATCCATTATCCAAGATTTGTGTAATACCTTTCCTTTCCCAAAGGATCTGAAAATGTTTTACAAACTGATATACAAATTATCCACGCAGAAAGCTATTCATCCATCAAGGAAACACAACTACAGCCCAAGGCAAAGCAGAACAACTATGTGAATACACACAAAAAACAAACTTTAGCAAATGAAGGAAGTATTCTCCAGTCAAGGCTGTGAGGAAAATATTAAGTATACTATATGTGAGTATACAGGACTTAGGAAGAATTTTGCTTTTATAAGCCAAGTTCTTCAATAAAATACAGTAGGGTGTCCCTTGGACACTGACAATCACAACATTAACCGAAATAAGCAAATGTTTAAGAATATTAAGTATAGCAGTAAGTTCTGAGGCTAGTTTAGTGCATGTCTTCCTTCATGCTTCCAAATACTGGTGCCACATTTAAAAAAAATAAATCTGTTGATGTAGTCTATCCCAGAAACAGAAGGATCTAGAAAAGTGAGGAATATTTAGATGAAGACAGGACCTTACTCAGCAATAGTCTACTCAATTCCTGTCAGCACAAGTTAATGCAATCAAGCATTTCCAAAATAAAAAACATCACCCCAAATGAACTCTATGTTTAGACTGCATTAGGGCTGAACTTTCATTTCAGTCCTAGTTCTGATTATGGTGATCAGACATTTCATTTGGATCTTATTCTGTGACTTTTCAGTTTGGCACTCACTTCAGCTCAATAAAGAAGGTGGCAGAGATACTTAAGGGTCCTTGAAGTCATAGTGTGTGATTTGAGGCAAAAGAGAGCTCTTTCCCTTTCAGTGCTGTTATCAAGAATCTCTAATTAGAAGCAAAGTGTGTAAGAAAAAATGCAGATAGTGGGAAAATAATACAGTTGAAGACTTAGAAGGAGGCATTGAGAAGTGTTACAGAAAGTTTGGGACTATTTTTAACCTTGAGAACTGGACACAAACCTCAGGCTTCCCAAGTGTGCTGGTAGTGTTCTCCCAGGAGACTTACACAGGACCACATATTGACACACAGGTACTTTGATTCCAAATAAATATCTAAAACCCAGCCTCAGCATCATTACTCATCTGGGAGCTACATTCAGAAACCCTCTTGAGAATTTCAACAGGCTGTTGGACAGGAGAGGCAGATAAAGAATTGCTGATGCTTCTAACCCTGGAGAATCCGGTAGGTTTGAGGGAAAAAATGCTATTAAGGGGAAGAGCTATCCTTCACATCACACCCCTAAGCTAGGCTGATACAGTGAAAAAAAATCAGAGATGGGCAAAAAAGGAGATATTATGAAAGTCTGAAACTCTCAGGCCAGCTATTTGGTTGGGAAATTGAAGAAGAATTATAGGAACGGAAAAAAGCAGCCCCCAATTAAGTTTCTAAGGTAGTGATATGTAAATGCCATGAAAATAAAAAACAGCTGCAAGAGGTTGAAATTCTAGCAGACAGTCAACAAGGTAAGCAGCACTAAAGCATTAATGGGATGCATTGTGGAGCTGGGATTGTGCTGTAAAAGGGCAATAAATTGTTCAAGAAGAGCAGGACAAGGGAAGAGGGAGGTGTTTCCCCTGTATCAATAACACATCTGCTGGTTCTGAAGTCTGCAGTTCAACCAGCCAGAGGGAATTAATGTCTCCTTGAGTGACTGCATAAAGATAAAAGGAACCACAACTGAGGGTGCTGTACTGTAGGGAGTCATTCTTTCCCTCTTTAACCTTGAAAAACAAGCACCAGCCTCAGGCTCCACAAACACCCTGAGATTCATGTCTATGTATCGATGGCAGTAATGTGCAGATGCACCCTCAGGATGGATTAGGCAGCAGGAAGATTTTTATTATTTTTATACAATTTATGTCAACTCTCTGAATACACCAGGGATGGTATCTTGTCTTCCGAAAGGAAGCAAAAATCACCAGGGAAATAGAGGGAACATAAAAGAACTGGTTAAGAATCTAAAGTTGTAAAGTTATTCCAATGAGAAGATTAGGAAAGAATGAGAGAAAGGTGAAAGAGAGAAGTCTTCTGCAAAAAGCAAACTTCAAAAGAAGGAGAAAAGGAATAAGGCTGATGTTTGCAATACTCCTGTCACACACAAAAACTGAGACTAGATACTTAACTATGTGCACACCAATTATGAAAACCAGAACATGCAAATAAAAATACAAAGGAAATAAATAATTAGATAAATCAACATCCCAATCAACAAATCAGTCTCACTCAGAAATATTTGAGGCTTCAACCATCTCTGAACTATTCAAGAGAAATCTCTGAAAAGTTCAAAAAGGTAGGGTAATTCTTGGTGAATTGGAGAATGGCAAAAACTCTAAGGAAGGGGAGAATAAAATACACACAAGCAGCTTAGTTGTTGGGTCTCAGAAAAGAAAAAAAAGAATACATACAAAACTTAGATTTATAGACAACAAGGTGATAAAAAAATAGCCAGCATTAATTTATCCAGACAAGATAATATCCAGCACATCTAGTTTCACTCAACTGACACACCAGAGATAATCATGACAAAGAGCTGCAAGACTTCAAGAACAATACCACATGATTTTCTTGTAAGAAAATGAGATATAGATGAAATTATTATTGCACAGCTGTTTGAAAAGCTGTGTGAAATGTCAATTCTTAATATTGAATTGCCAAAAGGGGAAGTATTTTCAATTAGGAACTCTCAGGGACTTCTTGTGCAAGTCCATCACTATTCATCATTATTTCAGCTCTTAGTGTTCTTATGGACAGTTAAGAACAGAATCAGAATTGGAAACAGGCTGTAAAAATGATCCAAAATCAACAATGTGAAACTCAATCAAGATGTGTGTGAAGTGCTACTCATGCAGAACTGAAATCTGTGCAGAAAAGCAACAAGAGGATGAAGTGCAGCCCAGAAGTAGCACAGAAACAATTGTCCCATGCTCCCTCCTGCAGTGGGAATCCCAGAATCTTGGAATGTCCTGAGCTGGAAAGGACCAAGGATCAAGTCCTTGAGGCATGAGCTAAACAGGACTCAGCAGTCTGATGCTGTTGCCCAAAAAACACTTGTCAGTCCTGGGAGAGATGAAGAGCAGGGTTTAGATATATGCCAGCAAAACCAATATTTGATGTGATTAATATCGATCTTGTGGGTCTGTTGTTAATTTTGGTCACTGCACTACAGGAAAAAAAAAAAAAAAGAAGGTGGGGAGCAACAAGAGGAGTAATTAAGAAAGACTGAGATCTGAGAAGCAGTTAAAGAAATTTGATTTTTTTAATCTAGAGAAAACATGATTAGATTTAACTTCCCTGAACCTGGTTAATCTCCCAGTATGTGAAAAATATAGTGGACACCTGGGTGTTTTTCAAAAGCCTGTTGTGGAGCAAGAGAAGCATTTTCACTATAGAAACCACAGGAATGGTTCAGGAGTATGTTTCTTTCTGATGATAAGGATTTTCCCTCCTTACCAATGAAGGTAATTGATCTGAATTGATCAGGTATTGCCAGAGGTGGCTTCTGGGCACTTCAGGAAGGGGAAAGAGGAATTTGAGAACTTCCTTCAAACCCTCAGTTTCCAGGTGCCTGGCATTCCCTTCCCTTTCTGTCCCACACTCATCTCTGCACAGCAGCAGGATCCAGGCCTGAATTCACTTTTCAGCCACCCAGATTGCTGCATAAATAAACCCAATGTCACTTTACCACATACCTGAAATTAAGCACATGCTTAAGTGCTTTGCTCAACAGCAATATACTTTAAGCACATACTTTAAAACTCTGCAAACTGTGTCTTTATAGCTTTCCAAAGTCATTACAACGGTGACATGGGTCTAAATTATTGCTACACAGGAATGTAACTGCCTGCTGTAAGAAAGAGACCTGGAGAAGGGGAGAAGAATGCAAAAGAAGACTGCTAATCTTCATTTTCTACCTTCACATTCTTTTCAGTGCAAACTGATGAAAATGATAGTTTCCTGCATAGTCTTGTTCTTAGGGAAATCAACTGTGATGCCTGTTTTAGGTTCAAGCATGTTCACCCCAATAGAGGTGACTGCAGGCTGCAGCACCCCCGTACACACACGGGAATTTAAGAACAAGCTCTGTACACCTGATCAAAGCAGCTTTATGCAGTGTACTCAAATGCAATTTTACAGCAGGATGAATGGGAGGACTTTCTAAAGATTTGACGGTTTTCAACCAAAAAAATAAAATTAGCTGGTTGCGTCAATGCTACCAGATATGACTGGTCTCATTACAACTTTTTTTTTGCAGAGAAGAAAAATATCCATGACAGTCCTTTTATATTTTTTTCCCTTTTTCACGCCTATGAAACATATCCTTGTTTTGACCCTTGGGTTCACACACTGACAGATATCTCAGTTTAGTCACCATTTAGCTGTCTGATCAAAAGACCTTCAACAAAAGACGATCTCTGTGTTTGCTTATACAGTAGCAGGTAAAAGACATTGCAGGACTGTAATTTACTGTATTACCTGTCAGTATGCATAACCTTTCTTTTTTTTTAATTGCATATTTTATGGTAGGCTTAAACTGTGTTTAATTACTTGCTGCAGAGTGAAATCCTCACAAGGTTATTCTGTATCACATCTTCCAACTTGACTTTATTTAAAGGAGATGTCTTAGTATCTTCCTAATCTTGAAGCACAGTCTACCACGTGAAGAAAATAATATTTAGACTCAAAGATTTAGACACTATTTTTCCAAAAATCTGTCACCATTGGATTTTCATGGAAAGAAAGATAGGAAGGGGAAGTCTTTATCTAAAAAACAGACTGTCAGAAAATTATTAGTAATTCCTAGTGTTCATACAGTCGCTGTTGAAAGTGACATTATCAGTGATGTGTCACCAAGAAGAAGAATTGCAAAGCCACAAAGAAGACAAAGCAATTTGCAAAAGCACAGTAGGCCATCACAATGATGCCAAGATAGCTTTAAGTGATAGGAATTCTATGTATGTTCATGCACTAAAGAGTCTAAAATACCACTGGGGTTGGGTCAAAATTTGACTTCATTTTTAATACATTAATGACATGTAATGACTAAAAATCAGTGTTTGATAAGACATCCAAAATGATTTATTTCCCACTGAGGACTTGTCATTGTTTATCATTTCTTGCCCTATAATTAAAAAAAAAAAAATCACAGTTCTAACAGAAGTGAGTCTCCACTGCTCCATTAAACATTAACAGCTTGAAGTCACATTTTGGAGGTGGTTAATGAAATGGTTTCAATAGGGTTTACACCACCTTATCCAGCAGCCACAACGTTCTACAACATTTACCCCTTAAAGGAGAAAGAAATAGTTCTGAGTAATTCTGAATAATTTTGTTCCTAGTGTCTGCTCTGGTCAACAATCACCAAAGTTAAAGCTTTTTCCAGACTCCTGCATTTCTTCAGGGTAACTCAGTCAGCCCCAGCCTCAGCCAGCATGACCTGGGAAGCACCAGGCAAATATTCAGACACTGACACAGAGAATCTCCAAAGGTATTTTGCATCGGTGCTTATCTCAGCTTTCAAATGCAGGATTGGTACCTCATTACAACACAAATTGTAAGGCTGTGAATGCTAATTGACTGAAACTATTCAGATTAAAGGGGCCTCCAGCTCTCCACAGGTTAGGTTAAACAATTCACTGTTTCAAAGTACATTACTGAAGCCTTAACTCACAGTGCTTCATCTGGACCCACCTGACACGAAGTACAGTGGCAAATGTGCAATATGTAGATTTTTAAAGCAGAATATCAGACCTTGAGGCTCAGCCTCCAGTGAAGCTTAGCAGTCAGTAGGTCTGGGAGCTGGACTTGGCTTCCTGCCCTTACAGCATTGGCATCTCTGGGACACCAAGAGTGTTCAACACATCCTGTTACACTCACAAAACTAGCACCAAACAGCCACCTCTTTGCACCTAATCATTGACTTTCATATCAAAAGACAGAATAGGTGTGAAGCTCTTAACCTCCACATAAAACAATCCACCCTTCATAACAAAAAGAGGAAAAAATGGGAACAAAATATTCTGAATTTCTATATTTTCCTCCTATTGGTTCTCCTGAAAGAACACCACATGTATTAAACCCGTCTTAAGAGCTTGTCACGAAGAGCAATAACCACATTAGAAAATAAGGCTACAAATTTTAGGATCAATTTTTTGAGTTTTGTTCGTTTTGTTCTGTTCTAACATGAAAGTTGCCTGCTGGGTTGGCCTCTGTGGCACTGAAAGGTGCCCATTTTTGCTACAGCTCAGCTGTTTCTCATTTCCAGAGAATAAAGAGAACAAGCTATGTTAGCCCTTCACTACCTCTCCAGTGAATGTTCCAGTGAATGAATGCTTCTCTTCACTCTGTGGTGTTACAAATGCCAAATATTGAGCCTGCTTTGCAGCTCTCCTGCATCTTTTGCAATCATTGCCATCTCTGTAAAACAAGCAAGATACACATTTATGGCAACTCTTCCTGTGAATTCTGAAAGGTGTAAACCAGGGGATAATCAAGCCCACAATCTGTGGTTATTACTCTTTCCAAATTGCTCTATTAACTTCTAGCTTCTTTCTATCCTTGAAAATTATTGCTGGCTGGTAGAGAGTTCTATTTCAAATTAAAAAAAAAGAGAGAACAAAAGAGAAGCAAGCCAGTCTTTTGGTAGCATATAAAAAAGATATCAATAATTTTATATTTCCATATAAAGATCTGATTAACATAGCTCAAGATTTATGAAAGATGAGAGATAAAAGATACTGGGGAAACCAGTATCTACCACAAGAAGAACAGCAAATCCTAATATTGAGAGCAGCTACTAACTTGTTGTACAGGACATATTACAGGGTGTAAAATAGGACCATTTATTTTCTAAGCAAATTCCAAGCCAAAAGACAACAGAAAAGCAGCATTATGTGGATGAAGCCCTTCCATATCATTGTAAAAAACAGATTATATCAGCTCACTGACAGCAGCCACAATGCACGGCCATATAGCAATAATGCTATGGTCTAGGTGAACCCAGCCCTCCATGAAAGATGTATGCCATGGATTTTTATCTATGGGGAAAGCAATGTGCAAAAAATTGAATGCATAAATCACCAAAGACCCTGCAAATCTGGAAAGCATCAGCAGAGGAAACGTGTAGAAACAATGAAACAATGAGTCAATATGAGTCACTCATTACAACAATGCCATTAAATCCTAAGGAAGGGTGACAGCACCAAAATACTTTATTTGAGAGCAATCCTAACTTCCTAAACAAGATTTAATAAATGGTTACTTGACAATATGATGAAATTAGTACCATGTACCACAACCTTTAAATAAACCTGCCAAAAAATCACAAGTTTCCAGTGCTAGTGCATGAAGGAACACCTGTGGGGATGTATATGGTGAGCAGTATATTTTTGACTTAATTTAATGGAAACAGCACTCTCTGAGGACATCATTATGGACAAAGATGTGTTACACAAAGTGGTATGGGGTTTAACCTTCCTTTCAGTTCTGAATAAAAGGCTAATATTCCCACATTTTCATGACCAGTCTCAACAGACTGTGGCAAAACAAAGAAAAGAGAAATTGGAAGCTAGAACATGAGATAAAACAATGTATCTGATGAGCTGTGATTTCATTTCAAAATACTGACAATAGTGGACTTCTGATCAATGAATCCACTGCAGGAAATCAGCCTGTAACTACCACTGTTGGCACAAAAAGCCAACAGAGCTTGTCTACAGCCAAGATAAAAGAACTCTGCATTTATTTATAGTGACTCTTATATTAGTTACTGAATGTTCAAATCATGGGAAAAGAAATGAAATATACATTTGGTTTTTCCTGCTCTAAGGCCTGAAGATACAGAATACCATGTGGGATAGATGGGATGTCCCCCATACAGGCATGCAGGGAGATTTCCTTTTATGAAAGAAAATGCTCTGTTTCATAACTCTAAACCAACAGATACATTCCAACATTTCCAAGCAAAGGGCAAAACCCACCATTAATAGAACCAGATTATACAAGATATCATTTCAGAGTGTTTTTTTAGACTAAGGGAGTAAAAAAAAATCATAATACATTGCAGTCCTTGAGTGACAACCAAAATATTTGTAAAATATTTGTAAAATATTTGTTGCATCTGTACCATATCATCTGCCCAGTGAAATCACAGTTTCACAGATAAAGTTGTCATGGGTGGCAAACTTCATTCCCCAGAGAGGAAATCTCAGGTAATCACACTAAAATACCAAAGCAGAGTAGCAAAAGGCCACACCTCGATCATTGTAGATCCGAGAATGATGCAAATGATGAAAGGGCCTGAGCTAAACATTGTGCAATTTGTGCATGAACTCAAAGTGGGAACTTCACAGACCTTTTCTTTCTCTTTTCCTCCAAGTGAGCCCCCTCCAGGACTCTGCCCTGCTCACTGGTACCTGTATATTATATTATTAGAGAGAAAAGGAAAGCAACTACTTCCCCCTAAATTACTGCTTGGTTGTAAACACACTGCAATTCTTCAGCACAATTTAATGTTCTTATTAAAGTTACAGGAAATGGCTAATTGCGTGGGTAATGTTTTTAGTTTTGTTTCATTAAATAATGTTCAGTATTTATCTCCAGATGGGTTAGGTGAGCACATAAACAAACCACAGTAATATACATCATCCCAATGTGAAAAGAAAGAAGGCATCAGAGATCATTTAATAACATCCCTGTGAACCCAGCATTGCAAATAAAACCACTTTCACACCATTTACATCAGATCCAGCACTGATGCCATTTGGTGAAGACAAAGACTCACAAAAGAGCCTGAAACACTCTATTCACAAAGTCATTTTGAAGTGACCAGTGATGATATAGAATATTTATTCCCTTTTCAGGTATACTGATTTCAAACAGCTGGTTATGGTTTCTTGCTTTAGAAGGGGTCAATTTATCCAAGGGAACACTACACAAATGAATAAATATTTCACAAATTTTAGTTTTCAAGGAAAGCTTTTAGAGCAAATGTGAGCATAACAAATTTAAACTTGTCAAAATCTTATTTTTCAAAACCAGTTGTGACATCAAAACAGACGTCACAGCCTTGAAACCATGCAGACACTCTTCAGATACCAAATCCTGACTTGCACCTCTTTCCTTCCTGTCCCTTCTCTTCTCTTTTCTCTCTCAGCTGACACATCACAAGCTGTATCTCAGTCTAACCCACTTCTCTTTGGAAGGGGTAGGATTTTTAAAGCAAGGTTTTAATACCAACTATAACATGAAAATTCAGAGCCAACATAAGAGAATAACATGAGGTACTAGAGATGGGCATAAAGCTCCCCATCGTGTCTGCATCTTCTGTGCTGAGAGTGTTTCAGTCATAATCACTGTAAAGGGCTTCAAACTTCACCAAAAAATTTGCCAAAAGCTCTTTTGGTTTTGGAACTCATTTGCCACACACATTTCCTCCTAGAAACATGTTGATCCTCCCTAAGATTTTGTTAGGCTAATGGGAAAATGTGCTTGTAGTGATAGAGATCTCTCATTAAAAAATAACTTAAAAGAATGACGAGATGCAATCTCACTATAATTTTCTTTAAGTGAGAAATATAATGGGACTCTCTAAATGTAAAACCAAAAAAAGAGCTAAAGGAGTCAAAACAAAAACATTAACTTAGCAATTTCTTTTTACTTAACTGGAATAAATAATGACATCTGAGAAAAAATTACCTCTAGAATTGTTATTAAAAAGGATATATTCCTACTGAAATGATTTGGTTCCAACAAAATTGCATTTTCTGATTAAAAATTGTCATTTGGAAACATTTCACTCAGTCATTCCTAGTTCAAAACCAGCAGCCTCTACTTAAGTATCTTCTAAATGTTTAGTCTACTTATTAAGCTAAGGGACAATTTTACTGACCAAAGTTTATCCTGGGACTATTCCAAAGAAAATAAATAGGGAATTAATTTATCCTGCTGTTTATAATGACAGTGTTGATATTTGTGCCAATATCTCCTATATGTTTCTAGCTGTAGCAGCTTAGTTATAGATAATAGATATTCAAAATATGGCATTGATCAATCTTGGATAGCTTCCATTGGGATATACATTTTATTCTCTGATTTAAAAAGAAAGCCACATAGCATTACACTTGCTGAAAGCAACTGCCTACTTAAACTATTTCTCAAACTTATTGAATATCTTTTATTATTAGGAACTCATTACGGAAACTATTCCACAAAGTTTAAAACTCCTTAAATGTTTAATTGCATCTTTGATCATTAATTAAATCTGCAGATAGACAGAACTTTTAAAATCTTAATTTTCTCATTTAAGTTTGAAATAGAGTTTGCTGCCCAATAGATTTTATATTAGTGCAACGACAAGGTCCATGTATTGATGAACCTTTTAAAAGAAACCCACAGCTCAATCAGAATAAAATTCTATTTATCTACCATTTCATAATACGGGAATGAAAAAGTCATCTTTGCAGCTGAAATTTTGAGTTCACTGGAAACCATCTTTAAGATTTATTATTTATACATTTTATAATAGAAGCTGTGGCACAAAGACGTTTTATTTAGAGTTTTCTGCTACAGAAGAACAGCCACTGAACCTTGTTAGTGAAAGGAGAGAAGTTCTTGTCCTTTATGTCCACTATAAAAAACAATGGTAAGGGGTACAATGCAAACATTGACAGATGAGTGATGGTTGGGCTTGATGATCTTGGAGGCTTTTTCCAAACTTAACAATTCCATGATCCAGTGATATCTCAGGGTTTGTGAGTCAGCAGTACCTGGTGCAAAGCCCTTCCTACCCCCAGGTGCTGTGGGACAGGGGCTCCTTTCCAGGTCTGCTGCCTGGGAAGGGTTACAGGGCACACTAATGGCAAAGCATCAGCATCCTGCATCTCCTGTGGTGAATTAAACACCCTCCTCTTCTGGCTGAAATTCTCTGTGCTGTGCCTTCACAGACACGCTGTGACTGAAGAAAAATGATCCTGACACTGTTGGGTCCTGGCAGGGTGAGAGCCTGACTGATCTGAGTGAGCAGCAGAGCAGCTCATGAACCCTCTGCTCATGGACACATAACTCACCCTGCAATGGAGCTTTTAAACCATAATGTGGGGATGTTTCTGAGATAACAGACAGCATTCTGTTCAATTCAGCAACAAACAAAAATGCTTTCATTTTTCTTTGCAAGTAACATTTACCATAGACCCTTTTTTTAACCAGTATCATTCATAAGAAACTTTCCTTCTTCACTTTCTTTTCCCTCCTTACCTCTGTCTTTTACAATGTAAGTAATTTGAATTATCCTATCTGATATTGATTAGTTATGCTCCTTTACTTGCAGAACTGTGATATTTTCCAATATGGTTTATTTAGGAAGCTTAGGTTTATAAACAACAGATCTGAAAATATTAAGTCAAATGACTTTAATTATGATATTTAAAAAATATAATTAACAATACTATTTATGACAGAAACTATTCTATTAAACTTAGATGTTTATCTGATAGTTTCAGATGCAAGAAGTTTCGCTGGAAGTAGATGGAGAAAAAGAGAGACCAGCTTGCCCATAATATTTCTAGAGATGGAAGAGATGATGAACAGGCAGCCAGTTGTGTACATCCCACTCCTGTGGGATGACAGAAGAAGTAAAGGTTTAACTATTAGGATCATACATTCCCAAGGAAGGAAAATCATAAATAATTGGGTGATACATTAAAATAACAATAATGAGGGATGCTCATTATTGAGGAAGGCACTGCTGTGTGTGCTTGATTTTCATGTGCCTATTTAGGTGCCACAAAATTATATAGAGATGAACATTGAATTTGCATTTGCACTTTGGAGATTTTTTAAATTATACTTAGTCTTATCAAATTGTAGCATTACTGTCAGTGTTCCTGCTACAGTTAGGCTGTGAAGATAGAAGACTTTGGAATAATATAAACATCCTTCACTGAATATTCCTCTGGCTGTTGATTTACTTTTTAAATTAAATAATAAAGTTGCACAACCAACTCCAAGGGACTTCATTCCATTTCATCTATAAATACAAAAATCTTCTGTCCATTTTTACCAAAATGTATTTGGGAAAACAGCTGCCTCAAGTCAGGCAAACATAGAGCTAAGACTTCATTTTTGACATGAATTAATCCAAAACCAGACAATTATTTTAGATAACAGCATTAAAAGTTGTTCAGGATTAGATAAAAATAACATAAACAGACAATTTTGATGTGTAGCTTCAAGAATATTTTTGTGACAGATACATAATTCCTTATTTTGTGTGCAAAAGCCCCCATGGCTGATAAGCAAAATTAAGGCAGCCATGTACATCTTAGGCACAAATTTTTCCTCCTGCTAGGAGTACCTCCAAGAATATTTCCTTTTACTTATCAAGAAGTTTTTAGGCAATTTGACATATTTTGGCAAGTCTGCTACTTTCAGATATTTTCTGTAGCATCAGAGCTCAGACAGCTCAAACTTACTGCATTTTAACAGAAATATTAAATGGCTCACTGAAAACCACAAAAATCTTTGCTGAATCCCTCTTGCTCTTCAAGTTTTCATGTCTGTAGAGCCAGGGCTCACCACTCCCTCATACCTGAAGACTCTCAGAAGCTGATTTATGGCACGAAGCCTTCCCCCTGTACTCTAATTTCACTCCTTTTATGAATCCCGCGTGTTGTTTTTCCCTTGACCTCACTTTTCAAGGGAGAAAGGACTGCTTATCAACAGCTTCCAAGCTGCTGATCTCCGTGTCTCTGACAGGCAGCCTCACACCACTCCTGTCATTTATCCACAGGCATTAAACCATGGAGCTTCCAGCTGGTGCAGCAGCACTTTGTCCTGAAGAAATAAACAATCTGTTTTCAAACCCAGCGATGGCCAGGACCTGTCCTGACTAACAAACAGCATTGCCTTGGAGGTGGCACCTGACAATTAAACAGGGTTAATTTCTGGAGATCCTGCTTCATTAAGGATTATTAGGAGATTAACATTTAATCCATTCTAGGACATAAATGATGAGGGTGTGGATAAAATATTGAATCTCATTCCTCTGGGTACAATTCTCTTTCAGTACTTGGGGAGAATAACTGCCGGTAAAAGGGATAGGTTAATGGTGCACCTGTCTGCTGTTTGTTTGGTTTTCAATGCAAAACAAAAACAAAACAAAAAATCAGCCTCAACTA
Source organism: Eopsaltria australis (assembly GCA_034509425.1). NCBI lineage: Eukaryota > Metazoa > Chordata > Aves > Passeriformes > Petroicidae > Eopsaltria > Eopsaltria australis. The sequence continues at coordinate 511,085 of JAVTVJ010000112.1, forward strand.
AGAAGTCTAGAGCTTATAAACAAAAAAAAAAATTTGAAAGGTTGCTGATCTTTCTTACACTTCAGCGTTTATGGAGATTTTGAATCCTCAGATGATCTTGGCTTTCCTTAGGAATATATTCTACCCCCAATATAACTAATGATTTGGCTATTTAAAGTAATCTTTCCTTTTTATGAGTTGAAACACTACATGTTAGGCATTGTGAGACACTGCTTTGAATAAGTTTTTGCTCTTTGCTTGGTGAAAGTAAAAAGAAACCCTGAAGTAATGCTTGTGCCCTTGATCCTCTTCAAAATGAGGCTTTAAGGGAAGAATAATGTGAGTTGGATTCTTTCCGATGGTCTCGCTCAGCATTTTGGCACACAGAGATAATACTTTAAAGAGAGGAAGCAATGGTAATGATTCCATTTGCTGAGGAATCTTAATGTTATTTGAAAGCATGACTCCTGTGTTTGTCAATACGCTCTGATCATGATTCTGTGCTCACTTCTGCAGTTACGCTCTGCTTTAATGCTCCTCTCCAGAACTGTTCCACAGCCATTCCTGCACATCTATCCTCCTTATTTTAAATAACACACAGTGCAGGATGAAACAAGCCCCAGATGACTGTAATAAAACCCAGGTGGATGCTCAGTAAATATCCTGTACACAGAGCAATGTAGGTGCACTTGTAGCTGCTGTATCAGGGCACAGTTTGACAGAGGCAATGCAAGCACCACTCCTGTGAAGACCTTCTGGCACAGCTGGTTCATCTGTGATGAAATCCAGGAGCTCCAGGCACCTGTACAGACACAGATGAAATCTGCACCACCACATCTTCATTACTGATACCCTTCTAATTGGGGTAAGGAACTGCTGGGCCTTCCACTGCTACATCATTTGTGTGAGTGAATGTCTTGGGCTGCTTCTCATGGGAAGGACAGCCAGGAGTGAAGGAATCCCAGCCCTTCTCATTGAGAACAAGGTAGAATTTGGTTATTTAGCCTAGGGAAGAGGAGACTCAGGGACACCTCACGGCTCTCTACACCTGACAGGGGGTTGTAGCAAGGTAGGGATCGGTCTCTGCTCCCAAGGAGCAAGAGAAAACAGCCTCAAGTTGTGCCAAGGGAGATTGGGTTGGATATTGGGAAAGATTTATTCACTGAAAGGGTTTCCAGGCACTGGAACAGGCTGCCCAGGGCAGTGGTGGAGCCATCATCTCTGGAGGCATTGGAAAGGTGTAGATTTGGTGCTCAGGGACACAGGCAGTGGTGCAACAGTTGGACTTGATGATCTTAGAGGCCTTTTCCAATATAAACAATTCCATGATTCTATTCTAGGGTACTGTCAGGAAGAGTCATTAAGCCCAGAATGAGTCCATTCACAATCCAAGTTCTTGATCTGTAGGGGTTTGTGTTGCATTTTATTAGAATAATTCTCTTTTCCTCAGTTCCTGGCCACCAGCAAATATTATTGCCCAGTTTGTCACCAGAGTTGGGTTTCAGCCACAAACTTTCCTGCCAAATGTGCCAAATCCTGTGAACTGGGAACCCATTTAAAACTGAAAGTCAAATGTAGCAAGTGGGGAATGCCAACAGCTGGTACCAAAGTATTTCAGACACGAAGCAATTCAATACAATGTTACCTTACTTAGATTTTGGAAGATTTTTAGGATATTCTAATGTTTTTAATACACATAATTTTTATCCACAACTGGAAACTCGGTGGAAAAGACAAAAGTTTAGCAGAAGTCCAAGAAAAAGGGAAGGAAATCTTTCTTTCAAAGGTAAAAGCAGGGTGGCTATTCCTGTGTTCCAAGGACTAACAGCTGGACACAAATGTACTGGAAAATGACACAAAAATTCTTTATTCATCAAAAATAGTGCCAAATTCCTTTTTCTTAATATAATGTACATTTTGAGTAAGCCAATCAGGTGATTCCCATTATCTGTCATAAAGGTGATTGAATAATAAAAATGCTCAATTTCAGAAATACAAGGAGGCATTTGAAAAACAGAGTCACAAGAACACTGAGAAGAACATCTTCATGCAAACATACCCCTGGAGCTGCTGTATTTCAATGGGGAAGGAATATTATCCCTCTTCAAGTATTAGAAAAGGTGTAGGAGTAGAGGAGGAGAAGGAAAGAGACCTTTCAAACCAGAACACTCTCAGTGAGTCATTGCCACAGTAAGGGGTAGAAAATATCCTACTCATTTTCAAAGACTTCAGAAAGGCATTTGTGTGTTCTGGGTCCATTCATCTGCTTGTAGGATTCTGGGAAAGATGAGAAGTTGTGGGGAAGGAAAAATTGATGGACTTTCATGGCATTTTCTTACCACCCACTCTTGTAGAGCTCACAATACTTAAAACATTCTTTATTACAGGCTCTTGCTATCTATTTTGCCAGTGCCAGCTAATAAACCTCAGTCATTTTCTTAGCTGCCTACCTGGCAAGATGGAGAACAGTAAAAGCCTGCACAGGCACTGTCAGACTCTGACTGAATAGGTGGGAAAATGGTAATAGTTTTTGTCAGAACTGAATTTAAGCTTCTAGCAGATCTGAAACCTCAGGTGAGATGTTGGGATGATTTTCTGAAGTCCTTTTCCTCGAACACCCACATCCCACTCGGTTATGCTGAACAGATAATAAATCCCTGACAGTCTCTACAGCCTCTGTAGCACTAAGGAACTTTTTCATATCTACACAGAGCTCTCTCAAGTAAGGCTAGACAGGAAAATAATTTGGTATTCCCAATAATTTGGTAGGCCTTTTAATTATCTGCTTTCTCTCCTCTTCCCAGCTGAGAACTGGATCTTCCTCAAATAACTTACCTGGTATTTCTTAGGCTTTTAAGTGGCCAAAGCAGGTTCAGGAAACACAAATTAAGCATCAGAAAACAAAAAATGAAACTCTATTCAGTTGAAAAAGGTTTTGCCTCAAATTCATATGCTCAGATACTCATACCCTCAGTATGCCCAAATTCATCTTATACCTTGGAATTTCTGATGTTTTTTTCTAAAATATATGGACCTCATATGGGCTGTAATTCAACTCTGGGCAGCTGCTCAAGAATTTTTTTAGATCTTCTGAAGCACTTTTTAGCTCAAAGACACCATCATCCTTCTATTTTAGACACATATATAGGGTACTCTAAATATTTCCACAGGAAGAAGGAATTGACACAAAAAATAGTGGTTGGTGCAAAGGCCAAGGTATAAACTCATCAGAAGATCATAATAGCAATTCTCTTATCAATTAAAAGAAATCAAACCAAAGAAGAAATTTTTTCGTGTGTAAGTAGTGTTAAGAAAAATAGTATGTTTTAAGAGATAGATTGCTTTAAATCATGAAATGCTGAAATTTAAGGTAAACTACAAACCAAGCTGTGCTTTATTAAAACATATAATTATAGCTCCATTTCAGCTGTCCTTTATGGCACAGATTACAGCAAGCTGTTAGCAAAGGAGGGCTGCTACCTTATAATGATACACAAACAGCATATTGCAACTGAAGAATTCTTCCTCAACAAATCAGAGTGCTAATTGAATGTTAAATGTCTGGATTTGGCACTTGGAAGGCTCTGACAGGACTGGAATGAACAGTAACCACTGGGAAGCAGGGAAATAACAGCTCTGGTGATGCTGCTAAGGCTCTGCAGTCTGCTGACTCAAGGACGTGTGCAGCAGTCAGGTGAATTTACAGCCACTTTATTTACATCTGTACACAGCAGGAATCGTGCACAGTGGTGGAGGGAATGTCTCTGTGAAAAAAGCACAACATGGGGCTGTCCCTTAAGGAAAGGGAGCTGAGTGTGCTGTGGGGTGGAAGCCCTGGTGAGGGGGCACAGCCCATGCTCTGTGCCATCCAACACGTTCATTTTCCCTGTGCAGCTGCTGCACAGATCAGGGATGTTTGAAGCAGACTGCCTGGGTGAGGTGTGGCTGGAACAGCAGGATCACTGCAGTTACAAAACCCTGCTCCTGGAATCAGGGGTGGGCAGGACCAGGCTGCAGCTGAAACTCTCATGGACATTTCCAGTGCTCCCTCACCTCAATGAAGCCAACCCCATTGTGCTGTGCTCCACATCCCACTAATTTACCCCAAAAGATGTCTCAGTGTTTGCAGTGCTCCTCCATTTGTGACTGAGAGTGCTCTGATCTGGAGTTCCTCCATGTTCTGGGATAAACTCAGAAAGATGCCCTTGTTAAAACTGACTTTTGCTAGCTCAGTGGGGCTGCTGAAGGGCAGCAAGGCAGAGCCTGGGGTGGCCAGACAGCTCTGCAGTGCTGCTGGTGTGGAAGTGACTGGAATATCCCAGAAATAGAAGCAGTGGGTTCTCGAGGTAAGTTAACACTGCTGAGTACAAGGTCATGCCCTTAGTTGCAAGAACTTCAGCTGAACCAAGCATCCTAAAGTCAGAAACTGCACAGAACAGGAGGGGCCAAGCACTTGCCAGCTCTGAAGGAAGGGAAAAGGCAAAAAAAGCAATTTCTTGTGTGGGCAGAGAGATATCACCGAGAAGACAAGGCAAGTACAAACCGGAATTGTACAAGGGGCTAGTTCGTGCCCTGAAGCCTCTGAACAATTCTGTTTATCTCTGTTAAAATATAAAGAATCAAGACCTGACGAGAGCAGAGAGGCATCCATAATCAGGGGAAAGTCTTCATGCAAAGAGACAAGGCTAAAACAACCTGGCCTCTTTAGCCTAACAAAACAAGAGCTGGAGAGAAGTATGATTGCTCTTAGAAAATACTTCAGACATACTCCAGAAAGGGAAAAGACATTTTTAAGACTAAAATATTGGCAAAGGAACAAACAGGTATAAATTGCTTTGAATAAATTTAGGCAGTAGAGTAGATGATAATTTTGATCAGAAGAGAGAGGGCCTAAAACAGCCTCCATGAGAAGTACCTGGAGAAACATTTTGTAGATGGGATATATTTAGTTTATTAAGGGATTACATGATATATTCACACACCAGAACAGAAGACTGTTTTTGATGACCCAGAAACTGTGAATCCTGCCTTCTCTGTACACCAGCAACTGCATTTGAAAGCAGGAATTAAATTTAACCAAGGTCTATTCAATCTTAAGAAACTTCCTGTCTGATTCTCTTCCAGACTATGCTGTCTGGCCATGTAAATTTTCATGTAAAAAGATTGAGAAAACATGTATTTACTACAGCTGAAACATACTATAAAAGGCTACTCTTAAATGCATTGTCTTGTGGAATCTCATGTTAAATGAAAGATGTCAATGTTAGCTCTTCCTTGTGCCAATATACAGGCACTTTAATAATTGTGCTATTAATATGCCTATTAATAAACAATTCTAGAAATTACAAACCAACATTGTCACGCACTCCTACAATTTAAAGCATTTTATATAAAAAAGATTGTCACCTTAAAGAAGTACATTTGAATTAAGAATGAATATTTTCATCTAATTCTAAGCACTGATCAAAGAGCATAGTCTAGCTCTTTTGTATTTTCATGGAAAATGCTAAAGCATAGCACTGAATTTCATGTTTCCTTATGCTGACTGAAGATCAGACATTTACAAAAAGTGAATAATATTTGCATAGCAAATGAGCATCTAATAACATGCAGCAAGACATGTAATGTCAAATTTGCATGAGATATTAGCTTTTATAAACAGCTAATGTCTCTGTCATTATCCCCTTTACGAGTCTGTTGTTGAGGGGTTTTTAAGAGCCTCATAATTTTCGTTTGATGGGTTATAAAAATAACAACTTGATTTGGATATTAGCTTAAAATGTTAATCACATTTCATGCCACAAAAAACAGAAATCAGTGCTATCAGCATTTACACACACCACACACTGCAAGGAGATGTACCCAATTTTAAAGTATTCATGACATCAACTTTTTAGCATGAAAAAATTTGATCTGAAACTGGCAATGTTGGGAGGAGTAGATGAGTAGATGCTACTAAGTCTACTTAATCCATGAAAATTGCATCTGTGCTGTAGGGCAGCTTCTGGATACCTCCTCCTGCTCTGGAGGTATCCAACCCTGCATCATCTGTTCCCATGTACTTCAAAGTATTGTTAAAAACACTGCAAAAAGATTTAACTTTTAATGAGAGTTTCTGGTACCTGCTATTTGTTACTCATGTTTACATCAGACATAATGATTTGTCTGTGATTAATGCTAATTAACGTGATGCTCAGGGTTAGTCTTTCCTGTACACCAATGAGCAGTCATGTTTTTACTTGAATTCTTGGATTTAGGTTCATTGGAGTTTCATCTCCTCTGACAGAGCAAACACCAACTGGCATTTTTCACTTCATATGGTTTTGCAGATTCAGAGTGAACGGTGCATTTTTCTTCCTCTGCTTGAAAGCAGAGCCAGATCCTTGCTCACATTCACGAGGCAGGAGTGAACAGAGAGGGCTCTATTCTGTCCCCCCTCAGCAGGTCCAGGCTGGTGTAACTTGGCACTAGGACAGTAACTCCTAACTCACCCTTTTGTAATGCAAGCAGGGTACCAAGTTCTGGGATTTCCCTCAGCTGAAGCTGTTGGAAGGGCACACAAACCAGCCTGCAATATAATGGATGGCTTCAGCAGGCAGCCCTCGTTACTGCCTGGACACTGAATGAACCCACCACAGGACAGTATTTCAGATATTTCCTATAGTAAGTATGAATGTTCAGGTAGTGCTTGCACTGATTTAAACTTCTTTATTTATATATTGTAGCCTAAGCTGCTGCTAAAAGCATGCATTAAACTCCTCAACATGCACAAGTAACCAGCTGCAATAGAAGATGAATTGTGTTACTATGTATTATTGTTAATTTTGAATTGATTTACTGCTAAAACAATGCTTTCTTTCTAAGAATCCCACTTCTGCTCTCACACTAGTTGCACACTGATGTAATTTAAATTATTTTGGTACAGACTCCCCTGGAATAACTATAAGACATCAGATTAAAGTCTGAGGCATAAAAAGAACATGGAAAATTCAAAAGGTTATACATATGTATTTTTTTCTTAGGCTGTCCAGCTGACTCTCCAACCTCACAGGCAAGTTTGCTATTTAGCAGTGATCTGTCAGCTTTGGGGTATTTGGAAAGGTGAATTCTCACGTGCACATTGTCTCAACACTGAGTTTACTCCAGCCCATCCCACCTTGAACACTTCAGCTCCAGCAGGTGCACAGCCCAGCTGCACATGGCAGAACAAGCTCTGTGCTTCTCATGCACAGTGGTTCTGGCTGATAAAAGCTTGCACAGAGGAATGTGGATTATTTTATGCCTCAGTTTTACCATTCATAAAACAGATTCCCTCAGTGCAAACCCCTGTTCAGAGATGGGTGCTGATGCTTGATCTCTAACCAACTGTGAAACTTTATTTTTGTTTGAACCATATAACTTCCCATTCATACAGTACTTCAATGAATGATTTCTTATAACTACTAGAAACCAAGAAGCCATTAAATTAGTTTTATTCCTTCATTTTCAAACTCCAGCTGAAGAGCTGGAGAAGAGAGGCTGGTATAACTCTTTAAGCTGATAAAGGTATTTGCCACTGGTTTCTATTTCAGTCATTTTACCTCGCCATTGCTGCCTGAGGTGCACAGATCATTCAAATCATCATAACACAGGCCAAAATGCATTTTATGGAGCTAGGAAGCCCTCAAGGATAGAGACAGGGTTAAATGACAGCTTTGGTTCAGCTCCCTGCTTCGCCGTGCTGGGGATCTCCGCGGGCTCTGGCAGCAGGTGATGCTCATGTCTCTGGGAGTGCCTTACTTACTGATTTGGAAGAAAGCACCACCATTTCATCCTGCCTGCTGGATTTAACTGAGATGGATAGACAGAAACTGAATACTAATAATGGGAGAAGAAGAGTAGAAACAACTCCACATCCCTGCCAGCTGAGCTTTCCTAAATGCTAGCCCCAAATTTGGGAGTTAAAGCAGAGTTCTGTGAGTTGCTGTGACGGCTACAGTGAAAGAAATAATTTCTCTGAAGAGTTTCTTTCTCCCCTTCACAGACGAAGTGATGCTATGGGTCACTAAACAAGGAAGATAAAAAATATTTTGGCATTTGGCAGTTAGAACAGGTATTGTACAAGGAGGCTTGCTATAGTTGGAGGCAGTCTAAAGAAAGACTTCACTGAAGCTGGAAGTAAAGGACAGAGACTTTTGACATCTGGTGCATGAGGAATGACTCCTTTTCACCTTCACCTTCCCCCTTCACATCCCCCAGTGACCTCCTCTCCACTAAGCACTGACACTTGAGGTGTCATGCACATCCTTGCATGAGAGCAGATTATACCAGAGGAAAGAAAAGGTGTACAACAGCAAAAAGCAGAATGAACAGAAGCAGACTGTTGACTCAGGTCAAGAAATTCACTGCCAAGTAATATTTCTAAGTAAACTGATAAATTGGCCCCACCACCCATCCCTACCCTTTGCTCAAATGAAAATTGGCATGACCCAGAGTCCACTGGTGGCATGATTCTCATGGCCTTCTCCAGAGGATGGAGAAGTCAGATCTCTCTGCAGAAGCACAGAAGGTTTCACAGGGGCTGTACAAGTGCATTACAGGCTCCTCAGGTATGCTGGAGGAACCTGGGCGGGGTTACAGATCTGACCCACAGGGCACTTCATTATATTTCCAAGGGGGTATCTGGAGTTGGAGGTAAAACTCCACAGCTTTACCTTCTCCCCACTTCCTCTGAGTTTTACAAAAAGGTGCATGACTCAGATGCACACTTGTAACAACTTACAAGACTAAATCTAATAATATTTATTATGTATAGTCATGGTGTATTTTACGGTCTGCTGGAACCATCTCACCAAATGTTAATTTTGAGAGCTATTTCCCTTCAGTGAAACTGGGACGACCAACAAGAAATTACATCAAAAGAGATCTGAAGTATACAAAGAGACAGGAATGGTTTGCACATTCCAAAGCTTTGGCAGATCTGTTTTCATTCCAAGGAAATGATAGTTCTGCGTGAATTTCTAGCAAAATGAGGAAAGAAAGAGAACATCAATATTTATTCTTACTCTCTTAAGTATTCCTGGTTATTAAAGCTACTGCTGTGGTTGTGAAAATACAGGCCTCACCTCAGTAAAAGTGCTCTGATCTATGTTGTAGAGAAGCTCCTACTGAAATTTCTCACTGATCCTGAGACTCTCCAGGTTAAGCTAAATCCTTATTCATGCTTACATCACAGCAGCACTTTTTAGGCTCTTTTTCTTTTACATAGGGGTTTTTTTTTCTCCCCTCCATAGAAGCAAGTTTGGCCCAAAATGGCTATAATGATTGCTCTTGCAACAAACCTCAGTGCACACAGTCATCCGCATGGCAAAGGTAATAATTTTGGTATTTTGTTTGGAATTTTATACTCTGTTTTTATTTAAAAGCTTTAAAAGGCACTTATTAACTACAGAAAGAAGGAAAAGAAAAACTGCATTAGCACGACAGTGCAATTACATCATTGCTGAGTTCACAATAAACTGCTGTCAACTCTTCAAGCACACACAAAATAGAAGGGGGTTTTACAGCCTGTCACCAGCTCCTGACAGGCAGGTAAGTCAATGCTAATAATCAAAACAAAGCTCCTTTCTGGGGTCTAACTTCTCCCAGGATTACTCTGCAAGGTGACAGTCTTTAGCTAATTCACAACTAGAACGTGTTTTTGCTTCCAATGTGAAAATTTTGCTGCTTTCCCAGACACAGCCAGAGAGCTGAGCTCTCCCCTTTGAATTCCTTTTTGCACCTGAGCCCTGTTTGACACAGCAAAGGCACATCCCAGGTGGATTTTTACCAGCAAATGTCACTGAAAGCAGATACTTCCCTGCCATTTGTATCTTGAGAAGCATCCATCAGACAACCCAGCAGGGTCCAGTTTAAGTCTTTGTATTTGATAACATTTCTGAAATGCAGACTGTTTCTGATTATGTTGAATGAAATTTTGGAAATGCCACCATACTTTAACCTCAGATTCTTGTTCCAGGAACAGCCAAACGGTACCAAAACACAAAGATGGATTTGGGTGTAGGAGATGTTTTCCTCGAATTTGGAGCACCCGTTTAAGCTGCTTGTAAACAACAGGTGAAAACAACAGACCCCCTTACTACAGTGCTAAGGTAGCTAAATGAGGCAGATTGAAAGTGAGGGCTTCAGACACATTTAATGAGTGAATGTTGATGCTTCCAGACCTACAGGCCAGATGGTCCTATTTCTACAAAGCCCAAGGATGGAAAGAAGTAAAACCCTCCAGGTGTCTACTGTACATTTCAATCTGTGATAATAGTCAAGAAATGACAACTCTGACAAATTAAAACCCCAGGAGGCAAAGCCTAAACCAGAGAGAATTTATAGAGAGAATACAATTTATGCAGCAACTTATGGAAACAAAATAGGAATTAAAACAGCTTCCTACAAAAGAACTGTAATACTTTTATTTAATCCAAAGCGTGTCATGCTTTTTAAAAAAAAATGCTAATCTGGAAGAAGCTGTTCTTTGCCAGTCTCCACCTCTACTGAAGTTTCCTTTCTCATTCAGACTTAGAGCACTTGTCTGTCAGTGCCTGTCATGTTGCATACTAAAGTATTGTTTATACTTTGTACCAGCATCACGTGTGGCCTTGGTGCTGCAGTTGGGCTCAAGCAGATGGACCCTGTGCTCCTGCAAAACCTGTCACAACAGCAAAGGGACACACAAGAACCTGTTGCAGAATGACAACCTAGGTGAACCTTAATTTGTGCATACAACATTTCAAACACCACCTGAGACAGGTGTGATTTTCTGGGTTCAGTTTAGCTGCACAGGTTCTTACTGGGAATGCTTTTATATCAGTAATTAAAGGGGAAAAAGGCTATTGCTTCCTTGATTGAAGATAATGTTGCCTGAGCTGTGACATACCTTATTCCAAGTAATTTAAGCAGGATGCACCAAAAGCAAGAAATTTATTTTCTCAAACAGGCAGGAAAACACACTATTGAACTTCTTAAAAATAGCCATGTGGATAATTTTATTCCAGCTTTTGTGTTCCTTAGTTTCAGTACCGCAAGGGTTTTACAGAACATCACTTTTTTACCAGACAGCATTTCATTAAAATTCCAAGTTCTTAGAAAATGGGAGGTTCATTATTTTTCAAATGTACCTGTATTTCAATATGCTGGAATCATTTATCACCAGGAAGCAGAGGTGTTGCTATGCAAATATTTACAAAGTGCCCACGTCATTACCTCATCCAGGTAAGGCGTTTGAAGCAGAAGCTCACTGAATTTGGTCAATATTATTGAAAAATCAAGGTGAAGCACAAAAACTCCTGATGCTCATTTAGCAGATGAGAATTCAGATTCTGACTTGTGATATCCTATATATGAATTTAGAAAAGTGTGCACAAACCAGAAAGGTGTTATTTAAAAATAACACGACGTTGAACATCTTTACTCAAAACAAATGACCTTTAACTTGTGTTATACAGAATCCACTTGTTTATTTCAGAAATCTGGGCCTCATTTTGTTTGATGTCACCATAAAAAATAATGAAAGTTTTTAATTTTTGAGAATCATAAGACTTTTCATATTAAAAATGTTAACAGTATCTTACATCCATATTCTTGGAAAGTAGCATGGCTTGGCTATACAGAATAAAACTGTTACTCCCTTGTCTTTGCTGAAAACCATCTCACAATTTACTCCACAGTTACCAGATTAGTTACACTTTTCCCTTGCTCACTGCCCTCTCAAAACTAAATGCAAACAAAAAAATTCTCCATAAAAAGGATTTTATCTTCCTTTGGACCTTCCTTCTTTCAACGTCCCAAAGAGAACGAGAAGTGGAAGCTGGTATACATTTTTAAGAGTTTACATATGTAGACTGCAGATTTTCCACTGCTGCTAATGCTTATATAATCCATTTCCTTCTCCTTGATGTATCTGCAATCTTTGTAGACTAAAAACTTCTACATTGGCATTTCCTACTCAGCAGAAGCATCTGTATGAGAATCTTGTAAACAAACATCTAAAATGCTCTCTTAAATCTCGTTTTTCACTAAAACACCACTAGCATAATTTTTTTTTTTTTAAATTAGAGCTCTTCTATGTTTTTCCTGGAATCTTTCCAGTCCAAGAGTGTAATCCCTGCAGATGTATCCACATGCATTTGGCAACAATCTGAAAGGACAGCTGATGTGACCCTTTCATGGGCAGGTATCTCCCATATCTCATAATTATTTAAACAAAAACACCATCAGATAATCCACTGCACATCATGGCACAGAAACATCACTTAGTTCTTAAGTAAATAATCTGATAGTCTGCTCACAGCCAAATATAATAAATGCAATGAAGTCCAAACAACCTACAAAATTTATCCTAAGAACATTCTAAACTTGGAAATGAGGCATCCAAGAGCCTTTCCGGGCCCCAAAGCATTTTGCAAGCTTTATACTGATTTTACTTCACCATCCATACCTGTATCCAGTGATCTGACACAGTGCCTTTGTTTGATCTGCTGCTCATCAGTGAAAGGTGCTCCAATTGCCCATCTTGAAATTAAGGCAGGTAAGGAAAAATCTTTTGGGTGTCCCAAGCATCTATAACATGCACAGGGAACTACTGACCATGGAAAATACATGTTGGCCACATATGCTCAGGTAAATTTTCATGGATCCTGGCAGCTTCCAGTAGCTGGAATAGAATATTTAGGCCCATCATCTCCTACCATGAGCTAATAAATCACTACGGCTTTCATGCAACCCCTCTGTTCCTCCAAACTTGACCATCTCAGCAGGACAGGTGCAGCTCTCTGGCAGGGCAAGAGAAATAGAAAAAGAAATACTTCACAAACATAAATACATTTCATCAGCACAACTTAACCTTCTCAGTATAGTTACATGATTGATATTAGCTGACAGGAATTCAAGTTACTTGCTAAGAACAGAGGAAATCAGTGCTGGTGCTGTGAACTAAAAGTGTCTCCACCTGCAGTGAGAATAGAGAGAAGGAAGACCAGGGCTTGGCATCCCTCAACAATGAATTATGGGGCTATATGGCAGTAAACCTAACACTTAGGTTGTAAAAGAAACCATAAATGGAACCACAAGGCCCTGATTTATGTACTAGATAGATCCTGCTTTGAGATCCAGATTAATTCTTTAATAAAGATGCTATCCATCACTGGAAAAGGCCTGCCTTGGTTGTTTATTTGCCTATCATGAACAAAGAGTGTTAATTATGTTGTTTCAGACATAGTAGGTCTTCCCTGATACTTACAGCCTGCCACAGAGCAATATGTCTTATGCAGGAATGCATTATATTTTCAATTGAAAACGACTTACCAAATTGAAAACATAATTTTTTGTCATTGGAAGCCATATAATGTATTACAGCTTGCACTGCTACAAGGTAGCAACAGAAGAAAATATCATATCTGCACCTATTTCTACTGTAGAAAATAGAGTTGTATATTAGTTCAATTATCAGTTTAAAGAAGTGTCACTAGGTATGAAATAAAGCTAAGGATTAGTTTCAGGAATGTCAAAATGTCAGTAACTGATCTGAAAACATTTCTGCTTACAATACTACAAATGTCATAATCTGAGGCATTCTGGCCATTTTTCTACCACCTTGAATAGAAATGTCATCAGTACAGGTGTTCTTACACAATCTCACCTCTTATTTATTTTGTGATAGGTCCTCTTCTCAGACAAATCCAAACCCCAGCAAAATTAAATTAAGAAACAAGGATTGGTCTGACCACAGGCACAGTGGAAGGGGAGCTGGTACTTGGTCTTGGCTGGCCCCAGCTTCACTCTCTATTTTTACTTTTGACTTTTCCCACATTGAAGTTGAACACTACAAAATCAAAACTTCCCCAAACCTAAAGCATCCAGGCCAAACTGAGACAGTTAGAACAAAACCTCCAGGGATTTACTGACTCCAAGATGGGATGAAACTTTAATATACTCACAATTGTCCCATCATTACCCACTGGCAAAATTAATTTTGATCTTTTATTGTAATGAAATTGAAAGATATGAAACTATGGGCTAAAATAAAGGAAAGTTGATCTAATATAAAGTTTTGATATCCAAATTGTATACAAATTGTGTTTGACGCACAAAGAAAGAAATAAATGCCAGACACTGTCTGCTACAGTGTCATTCAGAAGTGGGAGAACAGGTTTTGATGCTAAAAACAGGGATTTCTGATTTGAAATGTAGATTAGGCCTATTGCAAAGGCATGGCTGTTTCTAATTCAGTATTTTTTTTTAAATCTCTGTATTGTTCCAGCAATGAAGCATCAGTACAATTTGCTGGGACAAATAAGCCATAAGGAGCTGAATTAGGTGACATCAGCTCAAGCTCTTCAGTCTTGCTCAAATATCACTGAAAACAGTGAGTATCTTCCATTGATTTAAAAAAAATTTCAGATCCATACTCATTTCCTTCCAACCAGTAAAATGTTGCCATTTTCTCAATATCCTTTCTCAGGCCTCCTTCTTTGTTTCCCTTGTGATCACTGCTGTCTCTAAAAGAAACCCATAATGGATTTAACTCTATTTTTTAATTGAAAACAAAGGAAGGAAAGCAATATTTTTCCAATACTTCTGTATCCTTTAATCCAACTTCTGACAATTATCTCCACAGCCACTTTATTCCTGTGCTGGAATTAAAGCAGCCAGTTGTTAGGGCTTCTGAAGCCTCTGGACTAAGAATCCTGTGATGACAAAAATAAAAATTTCAGCAGTTCTCGAGCTAAAAAGTATTTTGAAGCTTCTTGCATTCCATCTGCAATCACAAAATGCAAGCACTCACTCTGATTAAAAACCACATTACTGGAACCTGAAATTTCTTCAGTCTCAGCAGCTCAAAAAGTGGGCTTAAAAAGTGTTTTGGACAAATGTTCAGATAACATGGTGGGTTTTTACAAATTCTCTATTTTAATCCTTACAGCTACATTTCTTTATCACTGTGTTCCTAGTTTAATCTAAACATTTTTATTCCTATGCCTTCCTGGTTGTCAAGATTATGTCCCCATTTACATTTTCATTCTCTTGGCTTCAAACACAGAGTTCAAATTTGTGCATGTTTTTTGGTAAGCCAGGAAAGCAATATCTGAAAGTTTTAGTAAATCCTACTTTACAGATCATGAATTGTGCTTTTGATTTGTAATTTTAAAGCCATGGAAGTTTTCTGAATATATTGCAATGTCCATTATAATCTGTCGTCTTCAAGAACTTCTATTCCCTTTAGAGTTCCATTCTTTCTCTGAAAGAAATTCCAGCCAGTGGCCATGTACTCCTGATTGAAACAAGAACCAGTTTGACCTTTTAATTTTGTTTTCATTTGCTTTAGAGATAACAGAAGACTGATGCTAATGTTTTGTAGCTGGGACACCTGTACGTTGTCAAATCTCCTTTAACACATGGTGGTAAAAACTGCATATCTGATGCTCAGCCTGTACTCTCACTACCCAAAATGTTTTTCCTCCTGATTTACATGATTAACTTATTTAATGAGGCAGAAAGAAGGTCTCATCCATTGTAGTTACTCACAAGCAATGCAGTACTGAATAAACAGCAACAGCACATTAATCTCTCTGACTTTTCATTATTACCCACTAACAGGAATACATTTGTACCTGCTTTCATGGTTAAATGCACTTGTTTGCTTGTTTTAAGAAGGAAAGGATAAAGCAACCCCAAAGTTATGACACAGCATATTGAGAAATGCATTTTGGATACTGCAGGAAGGGTAGTAGGGGACAGAAGGGACAGTTTGTCCACAGTTTGTTTGATAAGAGGCCATGGCAACATCTGGCACCATGGGAAGAGTTTAGGAAAGGAGAGCACATGAAATAATTCACCCCCCAAGGAAGAGAGCCAGCACAGGAGGGCTCACTCTCTTCTTTCAGCAGGAATGAAATAGCCAGAGCTCAGTAACAGATCCTGGTCTCCCATGAGTGAGACATGGAAATCCACAGTCCTTCCATGTGCACAAATCCATGGGGCCTTTCTGTCCCCTGCAGCTGCTGGCTCAAGCTGGGGTCCTCCCACACAGAATCAGTTTCCTCAGAGGCAGAAGACATCATCATATATCATATATTAACTTCTCCTACCATTTCCTGACCAAGGAGTTCAATAAAAAGTGGCATTTAGTGCTATCTATAGCACGGTGCAGCCTGCTGACATTACTGTGTGAGAGCATAGCCAAGCACAGCCCTCCTCCCAGCCAAGTGATCATCAGAATGGCTGATTATTTGTAGTTTTTGTGTGAACAGCCATTGTCCAGCACAGAGTTCATGTGCTCCAAAGAGAATTGTGATGATAACCCTTCATTACAGCCTTGGCTGGGGTTTTTGGTGTGTGACCCCTCAGCTCTGGGACTGCCCTGAGTCAGCAGGACTGGGGTGTCAACATTAAAATCCCTGCTCTGGGAACAGGGTCTGGCTCAGCAAGACATGGTGAACACATAGAACAGGAAATTCCAGCAGCACTCCCAGAAAGTAAAACCCTCATAGTTCATCATCTCAGCCCTGCTCATCTTGAAACACTTTTTTTTTTCCACTCCCAGAATGGTTGGAGCAAATGAAGATGATGGAAAATGCTCCTTTACAATCATCTTCACCAAAGCCCCATCCAGCCCCACCATATCCAGGGATGGAGCATCTGCAACTTCCCTGGGCAACCTGTGCCAGTGCCTCATCACCCTCACATTAAATAATTTCTTCAAAATATCTAATCTAAACCTGAAATCTTTCAGTTTAAAACCATCAACCCCTGTCCTATCACTACACGCCCTTGCAAAAAGTCCTTCTCCAGCTGTCTTGTAGCCCCTTTTAGGTGCTGGAAGGCTGCTATAAGGGAAGATATGAATATCATAACCAATATATTCATCTTATCCACTATGCAGGAGCCTTTGTATTCTAAGAATTAAATATTAGCTAGATCTATCCTTGTCTGCATGAAAAGATCAGTACCATTGACCAGCAGGACTTTGAAGATGCCAACAACTCTAGATCAGAACTTTCCACACAAAGGTTTTTTGTTGGGTTTTTTATACTTTTTTCTAATGAACCCACAGGCAAACTTTGAAGGAAAGAGTATAAAAGGCAGTGAACAAAGCAAGGTTCATGTCCATTTTTGTCTTTGTGGAGAAAAGAGAATCTGCCTGGGAGTCGAGATTGTGTAATGGGCTGAGCTGCCATTGATGCTGTTTGTTCAGTCCCAACGCACCGGAGCAGAACCAAAATCTTCCTAATCCAGCTGACTGATGTAAAGAAAGCAGCACGTTTCTGAAAGATGAAGGAGCTCTTTAAGACAAAAGGAGGTAGTGATCAATAGGAAACAGATATTTCTAAAGATAGAAAACCAAAAGATAAGGGAAACAAGAAGACAGAGCTGGGGCAGAGCAGTGGACGATGGCGAGACAGGGAAGGTGGAACTTGCTTTTGGCTGTTTTCTAAGCACGTTGCAATAATATAAGTCTATGTCAAGGCAGGATGGTAACACTTCTGGGGCTACTAAAGACGGGGAAGAAGAGTTCAGTAGTTGTTTCCCAGCCAGATTTGGAAAGAAGATGTGCAGACCTCTCCCTTCACCAGCAATCAAAGTCCTCAGCAGACAACATCTACTCAGCATGATTTGCCTGTACCCAAATTTGTAGCTTAATAAATCTTGGGACTTCACATATGCTCCAGAAGACTGAAATAATGTGTCATTGGAATGGAGTGTTGTGAAATATTTGACCTGAAAGGGGCAGGAGTTATAGTTCCTAACTATCCCAGATAAAGATTTATATTTGATAGTTCCTAACCAGCATTAATCAAGTCAGGGATTGTACTGCATGCAAATGTCCCCAAAGCTGAGCACAGGAATGTTTGTAAAAAAACCCAATGGATCTAATAAAATAAAGCATTCAAAAATATATAAAAAATATGCGCCTTATAACCTAAATCCAGAAGATAACAATCATCTAGTATTACCAGGTAACACAGCTTCTCTTTTTATTTAAGAAATACAACACTCTCTCCTGAAATTCTAAATTCATTTCCTATGGATGACCTGAGGAAATGTGCATTCAGGAAATGAACCAAGCAAAGAACCACACACTTTGCACAATAATCCTAACCACATTACATAACAATAAATCTAAATTAACCTTAACTTCATGGCATTCCAACAAAATTTTGCATTAATTTCTGATTTGGAAGAGCTTTACCTGTCATTTTATATATCTCATATATTCTTCCCCAACTGTTTTAAACAAAACTATTTTCTAGCTCTAACATCCCATCATGTTAAAACAATATTAGAGATAAAAAAGATTTCATATACTGGAGTTTTTCAATATTTTTGCAGTATTCATAGCTGAAACCACAGTTAGAAAAAATGAATGGAATACTTTTCCATAGAAGAATTTGATCAAATCTGATCAAATCAAAAACATCTTGCAGTGGAAATGCATGAAATGAATAATTTTTATCTTGTCAACTGAAGAAGGCAGAAATGTTCCACTTCAACTTTCATTTTGAATTATTTAATTCCTATTCAATTTACATTTATATTTACATACAAGCAGAATAAACATAAATGAAAGGACTTAACACATAAAATTAAAGCTCTTTGATCACAAAAAGCTCCAAAGTGTCTTTTTACTTTCAAAGGCATTTGAGGACAACAGTGTATTGTTTTCACAGGACTTCTCTAGATGCAGAAAAAAATTGTAAAACATTTGTAGAAAACACAATGATGTTAACATCAAATAAAGGGTTATCACAGTTCACTCACATCTCCTATTCCATCTGTACTGGTCTGATCAGGGGATGTCACCACAGTGACCTCACAAATCTTCATTAACAAAGATCTCTCTTTGTGACTTAATCAGATAAAAAATTATAACTTCAGAGCACAGAAGAAAAAATATCCTGGACCATCTCTTTTCCTCAACTGAGAGTCCAGCCATAAGCCAGCACGACACGGGGATTTTCAGGTGCCTAAACACAAGGGCTCCTCAATCTCTCTCAGGATAACATTGCAATGGCAAATAATCCACTACAAGAATTCAAATAAACCAGGTGTGCTGACATGCAATAGACACCCACACTAGAAGGTTAGACATTTCCCCTGCTGAAACCATGTATTTCTCAGAAAATTGCAAAAATAGTTGAAGAACAGAAAAGCAGAACTAGAAAGACTCCTCAGAGGCTGATATAGTTACATCACTGTTGAGCAGAGTTCTGGTACAGGGATGCTGCTGTCTGCCTTTGTTATATTTATTAGAAGTCAATAACTAATGCTGGAGTTGTGAATTCAGCATTAATATAAAAGAGACGAGGTTTCACCACGATTTCCTGGGTCAGAATTACAGAAATTTATGTAATCCAACTCTTTGGTGCTACACATTCAGGGAAAGGAAAGCCCTGCACATGCTCTCTGCTTTTCCAATATTCCATTTTGTACCAATGCAGAAGGACAAGGAACAGTTTGTTTCAAAACCATTGATATCAATTGAAAAAAAAAATATATATAGACAAGGGAAAGAAAGAAAAAGCAGGTAAGGGGTAGCACAGCGAGGTACAATCAATAGAAATAAGAATAAAGAGAGACTATGACAAAAAATGAAAGTTAGGAATAAAACAATCCACAGGTCCCATTTCCTTAGCCTGCAGCTGTTCTTTTATTGCTACAAGCTGTGTTTATGGGAACCTGAGCACCCTGCAGCCTGATAAACTGCAGCCTCAGCCTGCAGCTCTGCTGAGCTGGGAAGAGGTCACCCTGTTGCTTGTGTCTGTAATTTACTCTTCCTTGCTGCTTGTATGTCTCACAAAACTGGGACACAAGAACAGAACTAGAGTTATGAATAAACAGGCTAAAATAGACACACAAAACTCCACTGTCACACAGCTGGCTGAAGCCCATCACTGCCCCATGTCTGTTCCCAGCTCAGAGGGTTCCCTCTGCCCACAACACCTGAAACCCCCCAGCACTGGAGCCCCACTAAACATACAGGCACTGACAAGATATTACTAAATTTTACATTTAATTACAACTTTCCAACTCCCAATATACAGAGCAAGGAAACTGTTCACCACAGCTGCCCAGATCCACCTCAGCAGTTTTTCATTTGGTATTTTGGATTAAATTTCTCAAGACTTGAAATAAAAAAAAAAAAAATCTTAAAAATCAAAATTAAAGCGAATCAAATAACAGTGACAACAACAAAACTTTATGATACTGATTGGGAGTGTAATATTCCACATCTTCATGAATACCTTAGTATTCAAGCAAAGAACATGAACTATACAAGACAAATCAAAATTTATCCCAGCTCTGCATTAGACACAGAGTACCCAGACATGATACAGTTATTATGTGCAACCATTTCAATTACAAAGACTGCTAAAGCATGTAATTCAACAGCCACTCCATACAGTTTTTCTTCAGCTGATGTGGCAAGAAGGATCAGGACTTGCAGATTAAGTGTCAGCCTCCCACTTGTCTGTGAATGCTCCTATTTACTTAAAAATGTATTTTCTCATTTTAATTGCATTGTGTCCACATGCTAAATCAGAATTTCTTTCCATGAGAAGCATTAAACCCAAATGTGTTGTTTGAAAGAGTCAAGTTACTTAAAATATTCACTATTGCAAATTGTTTTCAGCCTGTATTTATGTTTTTTACAGCACCAGATCATCTCTTCATGTTACAACATGCTGGATGCTGCTTAAAAATTAATTAATATTATGGCAACAGAAGTGCTATCATGAGAATTGTTTACTCTCTGGAATTTTAAGAATATTCAACAGCTTGGTTAGTATTGGTTTCCAGAAATTAATTTTGAAAACTGATAGTAATAGTTAAGGTCTGTAGTAGAAGGGCTTTCATTATATGACACCTAATTATAATACAATTTTAACAATCAAACGGATAAAAGCAGTGTCAGTGATCCCAAAGCATGTATCTAATTAAATGCCTCCAAAGGGCAAAATCACTTAGCAGGCTTAATTTTATATTACTAAAAAACCTAAAAATTCTGGGTTTTTTTTGCCCCATAGTTTCACATGTGCTTCTTTGAGATGCATGGAGTACCCCAGAGGGCCAGTGGTGGGAGCAGCCTGAAATATCCATCTACTGCCCATAGGAGCCACATTCCCAACAAGAAATCACACAATACAACATTTTATTTTCCAAAAGACATTTTTAAGAAGACTTCACAGGATTTTCAGCAGAAAGGTTTCATCTCATCAGTTTCTCAACATCAGACATTTTTTTTCCATGCATTTCATGAGAAAATAGAGCTGTTTGTAACTGTTGTAACATTTACCAAGCCACGTTTCTTGGCATAAGCAAGTCAAATTATTGTAGTAACAAAACAGCTATTTCACCTCTGTTTCACCTCTAGCAGATATTTAACCAGCAGGATATGGTATTAGTCTTATCTATTGACCTTTGATTACACTGCAGATATGAAAGAGAGGAGCAGTGTATTTTTATTTCATTTTTATTTCCTGATTTTAAAAGATAGTGAGAAAGCACTTACCAGAGGAATTGTTATGTGGACAAAATATCAAGATGAAAATTAAGCTTCATGTTTGTATAGTTATGAAATGCATTTTGCACTAGTAACTAATGGGAATTCAGGCATCAATTGGATGAAATAAATACTTGGATCCTAAACAAAGAGCAAATATAATGCAGTAAATTCATCCTCTGTTAAAGTTTTGTGTGAAGAGAGCACGGAGTAGGGACAGGACCAGACATAAGGACTGCTCTTTTCTGTGGTTTCTTGAAAGCTGGTGCCCAGAGACCTCAATCAGGTAATTGATGAATCCTGTAATTATGCAAGTGATGATAATTTACTGCAAGCCGTGCAATCATGCCCATCACCAGAAACAGAACTTGCACTATCACCTGAACACAGTCTACTGGCCATAATTAGAGTACAATGAAGCATTTCTCTGGATTAATTCTTCTGTCTCTGAAATTGACCTTTTCCTGGAAATTCCTTGCTATTCAAACTTCCCTTGGTCTGGCTTTCACCTCATTGTGTATTCCTTTTCTCCATCTCAACAGTCCATTAATGTTTAGTGCTGTCTCCCACCTTGCCTGGAGTCTGTTCTAATATCCTGCAGTGCTCAGTGTTCCATACTTCACCCTCTGCACTCACTTGGTACTTTACTCACACACAGCTTTTTATTTACAGCAGTAGCTTAACTCAGCAAACTCAGGAGTCTCACTCTCTGCTCAGGCATTTTCTGTCTGAACCCAGGTATCCTCCACTCTCAGCATCACCTTCTCCAACTTTTCCATCAGCTTGTCAAAACCTTGATATTTTTCAGTATCTTCTAAAAGCTTCCTTGCTCTCACTCTCCTTTATCACAGTTGGAAATGATGTGATTTTCCCTGCTGTTCAACTTTGTAATCTCAGGTTTGTTTCTGGTGTCTCACCCTTTGTTTTCTCTCCTCAGCTGTGGCAGTCCACTTTACCCAAACAAAGGTGAGAAGGATTCAGGTGTTATCACCTGGTCCCCAGGCACTCAGCAACAAGAGAAGATGGGAGTCACAGGAGGCACCTCCACCTGCTCTCTCTCTTCACCAGCTGAAAACCCTGCTCCTATTTCCAGCCATTTACACCTTGCAGAACCATAAAAACCATTTCATCACCCCTACCAGAAATCAGGGCTATACAGGCTACTCCACCTCAAGGCACTGCCCAGTGAAAAAGCCCTGAGGTGCTTCTGGCTGCTTTTAAACACTCAGGATTTGTCAGGGGACAGCTGGCACCTGCCTTGTCCCACTGAAGGCATCAGTTATTATTTCTGTAATGGGGAAAAGAAAGGAACAGAAATAACTGTCCTATTCTCTTCTTTCACTCACTATGAATACTGCCCCATTTCATGAGAATATTTGGGATCAGAGAGTGTAAAGGCCACATTCTTTGGCAGGTTGGTTAATAGCTTTCAAGTCAAGTCTCCCTGATTCAGTGATTTCCACTTGTACTCAGTTATGTTTCCAGCAAAGGACAATGAGATCTTTTTTAAGCTCCACTCCACTGCTTGGCTAAAGACACTGGAGTGAGTAACTTGCTGTGGTGTGGAATAACCATGCCAGTAAAGATGATGTCTGTGATGGCTATAGTGGGTTTTTCCCTTTATTGAACTGACATTCACATTTTACATTGTCAAGCTGAAAAACTCCCATTTGGCCAAATGATTATTTATCCAAGGTCTCACCTTTTCAAAAACCTCCCCAAAACAATCTTCATTCTCAGCAAAATTTTATTGCAGTTGTTATAATTGCAATTATTACTGTCTTTTCTAATCACTTTCAAAATCAGAGTATTGTCTGCAGTGCTCCCCAGTTTCAAAGTGAGCCGAAATGTTTCCTAAAATATCTTCTCTCCCAGCTTGCTCTGGCAACCCATGAAGCAATACAGTCCAGCTATTTTAACACTGCTAAACCCATCCTTTTCATTCACTAAAGTCACTTGAAACTCACTGTTTCAGCTTTCAACCCACTCATAAATCCCTTTCAAAAAAGGTTTGGAAGAATTTAAGCCAACATTATGTGGTAACTCCTCCCTTCCCCTCGACATCCCAACTGATGTTGTACCTGACTGCTCACTTGCAGCTGTTTTGTTTTCTTATTAAAAAAAAGACAGCCACAAATCTCATTCATTGCATCTAAACCTGGAAAATGATGTTATGGGCAGGTGATCCAACTTCTTATCTCATAGCTCCATCCAAACCACCAATTGATATGTTACAGATATTTGTGAGAGAATATTACCATTAAAGTAATTGCTTAAAACACAGATAAATACATTTTTTAAAAAAATTACCCTGTCCAACTCTATTTTCTGCATTGAACCTAATATAGTTTGTGCATTCAAGAAGAGAACACCCCCTACCAGCCTGGTTTTGCCTCTGCTTGCCATGAACACCATTAAGTGTTTAATGGAGCTTGCTCTCCATGGAAGCAAAGCAGGGAGTGAGGAGTTAATGAGACTGAGCAGTGCATAATTTGTCTGGAAAGAGTGAATTATGTATGTTTGGGCATAAATGGGTAAAAAACCCTCACAATACTCAAAGGTTATATGCCAGATTCATAAATGCCTATTCATGCACAGACCTCATTTTTCTTTACTACTTGCTGATCCTACTTGTTTCAGGCTGATGCAGCTGAGCAGACTAAACCTGTGGTGTAAATGGTTTTAGAAGTCAATTGAACTACATTAAAAAAGAAATCCAGATTTTGCCACCTCTGGGAAGCCTTGGCTGTCTGCACATTGCTGCTCTCAGAGGATGCTTTTGTGAGGTTGCTTCACTCCACAGAAATCACTTTATGAAACAGTAACTCTGAAAGTCTCTGTGCATTCTTCCATCCTCCTTGGTGGCAGCTCCCCAGGAAGACCAAGGATGCATAAAGAAACTCCAAGTTTCTTTATCATAAAGAGAAGACAGAACCACATGAGTGAGATGGGGCTCCCTGCAGCTGGAGCAGAGGGAAACTCACCTCACCATCACTCTGTAGGCAAATCCAGGGCAGGGAGGTTTACCTTCTACAAGAGCAAAGTTATTACCGCATTTCCATGGAAATATTTACATACAAAAAGCCAATTATAATATTTGCCTTCCTCCTATAGAATAACAATCCCTTTCCTTTTATAATTTTCAATGGCAGTAATTTGTTGTCAGTCATATTTCTTTGGAAAAACAGAAATTTCTAGAGAGTTTCTACAGCCAAAATGCTTGGTAAGGAGTGATGTTTATGCAAATGACTTTTCACTGGAAAACTAAGAATGCACCTTCTAGCACTAGATACTCTCAAAGATTTTATAGACCTTTACAATTAATATGAATTTTAAATAATTGCCAATAATATATTTATTTCTCAGACATTACTAGGGTACTAAACACACATTCCTAGAGAGCTCAGATCAGTCCCTATATGTAGCAATTATGTATATAGGTTTTATCATGTGTTTCAATTTTTTAAATTATAGTCTAGCTGGGCAAAATATTTTCAACACAGAAGGGTAAAGGGACCCAAATATCACCACTAAAATGTTTCTACCAAACTGTTTTCATTAGACAAAAACCCACAAGCTGTATAAGCAGCAAACGTTTTTGCAGCCTCTCCTCAAACTCTATTATTTCTAGGAATGGGTGGAGACAAAAGGGAAAGGTAGCACAAGTGAAAAAGTACTTCTTGGAAACAAAGTCAAAACCACATATTAAAGAAAAAACAAAATATCATTTAAGAAAAAATTTGAAAGTTATAGGGGAAAAAAACAATTTCTTTAGAGCATGAACAGGGGAGAGTTTAGGTATGAACAACTAATTGAAACATTATCATATTTTTTAAAAATTTATATTATATATATTTTTGCTAAGTGGAATATTTAAATTTTCAGATAACCCCTCCTGGTCTGGTCTAGTACAGGTCTTCATGTTTTCTTGCCAGTCAGTTCAAGAGGTAATGATCAGTAATCTAATACAAAATTCTAATATTTAAATATTTTTTTAAAGGGGATCAGTATTCTCTCAGTAATTGCTGCCAAACTGAAGTCCAACACTACCTGAATATTTCCAATGAAACAAGCCTTAGCTGACAGATGAAGTGTGGTTATCAGTGCTGTTGCTGAGGAGAAGACAAGCAGCAGTTACAGCAGACAGCTGTAGTGCTCGGGTAGCAATTACAATAAATTCTATTCCTTTCCCAGTCCCCAGCATCCCTGACACCCCACAGCTCAGGGATCCTGTGTGCTCTGCTCGCTCTCCATGGGCTGCATCGCTCAAGTTCATTCTTTCACTTACAATAAAATGAAGATTCTTTACTTTCCTAAAAGTTTTCTCCCAATCTCTCCATCACAGTGGGTTCCAACAGCCCCAGTCCACAGGTGACTTCTTCATGTGTGAATACAGAACCTCAACTGATTTGAAGAGTAAGAATTTTAGAAACAAGAACATAAATAATACATGTCAGAACAATCTATCTGTGGTGTTATTTTCTAAATATCCTTTGTACTTCTCGATGATCTAGTGCCTTTTGAATCCCCACCAAATTATTAATCTCCTCACAAACTGATACAAAATGAATATTAACTGCAAATCTGCATCTCTCGCCTCCTCTCTTGCATTTTAAATGAATTACTAATTCAGCTCTCCTAAATAAAAACCAGGGAAAAAACCCCTAAAACATAATAAAATCTCAAGTGAGTGCCAAACTTAGCAGGGTACTGCAAGGTACAAGACATTCACATTTATATTCATCTGTGCAAATGGGAGGAACAACACTGGGACACAGTGGCTGTTCTTTCTAGATAATTATATTTCAGAATTGCAATGAAGCAAACAGAATTTCTCCTGTGCAGAGCAGGATTTCTTACAGCTGAAGACTCTACATCTTATTGGTGTGAGCAGATCACACAGACAGGGGGTTGGAGGAGCTGTCTGCACTGTGAGGAGCAGCCTTTTGAGCATCCCCAGTGCTGCTGCCTGTGCACAAAGTGATCACCCTGAAATGACCCACAGCACTGACCTTGAGGCTCTGCAAAAAACTGCTTTGCTTTCAAGACTCACCATCCTGATTCCTACACAAAAACACATCTCTGTCTCAAAAGTCAGTATCTCAGATGCAGAGGCAGCCCAGAAACACCACACAGAGCCCTTCATGGGCAGGGGGAGAGGTGGAACGGCCCCTGTTGTGCCTCTCCCTGTACAGCAAGGAACAAGCAGGAGGATTTGTGCCCTTGCTGCAGGTGCAGTTGTGCTGTGCAAGTCCTTGCCACAGGACACTGTGGTTGCTGGTTCTTTATAGAGGTTCACAGAGAAGGTGCCCAGGTCAGGCACAGAAATCCTCTGAGGCTTCTAAAAGCGTAAAAAGCAGCCCCTGCCTCAGGAAGCCACTGCTGTTAGAGGCTTGGAGATCTGGGAAGGGGCAGCCAGGATTGAACATTTTATGCTTTTTAACACATTTGCTCTGGGCTACCTGTGAAAGTATAAATGACATAAAAACGTGTAAGAGTTTAAAAAAAAAAATAGAATAAAAAATTAGTCTGTTTAGTCTTTCCAGCTATGACTGTCCTGATTCTTGACCTTGTGCAGAAGTTTCTTTTTAGCTGCTATGATATAAGAGTATTTCACACCACTGCCTCCAAAATATTGTTGTCTTAATTCAAAAGCAACCACACATAAAAGATGTGTTAGCTTTATATAAACTTTCTACAAAATAAGGCAGTAAATATATGGATTAAAACAATTTATAGAAAAAAAAATGGGGTTTTTTAACTGATAAGATGGTTTTATCTTCAAGGATGAGTAGAAGACTCTGAAACACAGTTAGTGGATATTCAGCTACCAGACTTCCTTGAACCTTGACTTCACAGATTAAATGCTCGGTTATGTTCCTAAATGCAAAAGAAAATCTCAAGTTTCTGCATTCTGAGTTTGGGCAAAAACACTCATGCAAGCACCAGGGAGGGTAGGAGATGTCAGCTTGTCTGTTGTTTAGAAGAAGGTTACAAATAAAAATTGGAAACATACTTCTTGCTTATGACAGAGGAATAAACAGCACAAGAAATCCTGCTGGAAAGCAGATAAAGTGATGAAAAATTTGCTAAGAATAACTGAAGAGTCCTATGCACAGAGAATTAAAGTAGGTATGGGCACTGCCATATGCCCTACACCAGCACTGCAGTGTGAGACAAATCTGAAACTATGAAAGAAGGCACTGGGCACCAACAACACTTTGCACTAATAATTATTCCACAAGAAAGTAGAAAACTGTGATTTTTTTTTTTCCAATAAGTATTTCTTCTCCCTGTCCAGCAATGTAGGCTTTCAATGGATACACCTGCAACCCAAATTCAGAAAATAGTGTAATCATGACAAGACTCTATTAATGAAATTTATTTCCTATTTCTAGATTTCCAATCTTTGATTTCCAAATGCTGCTTTGGCCCAAAAAGGAAAGTAAATTTAAAAAAAAAGTTGGAGTTGGTGAGGAAGAGACACAAAAGAGGTTGGATATGATGTTGAATTACCAGAAAAGTAGTTTCTCTTATTTTGCTCTTCATCCTTTTGGTCTTCACCTACTGTGACCCCTGTGACCATTGTTCTGTTTGTCTCCCATACTTTACCTATGTTTCTTGTCAAGGCTCTTCTAATTTTAATGATGAAGAAAAACCAATATATATCAAATATATAAGACTCAAAAACCACTACAGATCTATGTTTACCACAGAGAATTGAAGGGAATTGCAAAAAAGGAAAACTGGATTTACATTTAATGCTCTCCGAGCCTGAAAATGAGGAGTCTTATGGATTTTTATTTAAAAATAGAAGAGAAATAAAACTCTCAAATGTGCTTCGAAGAACATACTAATTTTTGGTTCATTTCTTTACTGAAAAACATAACTGACTTTCTTCATTACCAGAAGTCTTAATTTTGAGTTGTATCTGGAGGGTATTTTGCAAGATTTGCCTGTATGTGCAGTACAGTAATTACTTTTTCGAAGTGTACTGGAAAAGGAAATGAAGTCAGCAGGTTTATGATCTCAAAGCTTTTTGATTTAATTAAAAGTCATTAGCAGCAACCCTCACCATTCAGTGGCTGAACATGCCCAAATAGAGATCTTAAAGCAGAAGCCATAAAGCTGCAGGTTTTACAGCTTGCTCAGGTTGAATATACGGCAAAATTCAAGGTTTTACCTGTGTTACAGTGAACTGAAAATGTGACCAGAGAAGGAATATCACTATAAAAAATTAAATGCTGAGCCTAATGTGATTAAAGGTTAAAGTTAGCAGAAGTAAAGCACAGTAATTAATATCATATCCCCTCCATGGATGTGTTGTGTGTTTGCTCTGTTCTTGATTTATGGCACTGGAAACTTTTCTGAGTCCCACATTTTAATGCACACACTCAGTCACAGCTGAATTGCTCACTAATGTGCTGTATTCCCTGATGAGCTGGCCAATTTCACAGCCAGCCTGGTGACAGCATCTCTGCACAATGAGAGCCCCTTCATTGACATTCTGCTCTAATACCTATTAACAATTAGATTCCTTTTGCTTGCTATTGTATCTTGCTATTGTCATTCCAACAACAGATGCTTTTCTTATAAACCACTGAATTTACTCAAATTTAAATGTCAGGCAGATCAAGTGAATGCACAGTCCATGAACCTGCACTGGGGAAAATGAGCTCACATCTGTCTCATTATAATATATTCTATTTCCATTTCATTTACTTTCCATTCTTAGCAGAGTTTCAAGCAATTTTTCAATTTCCAAACCAAGCAGCATCTTAGAAAAACTGAGGTGATTTTTTTTTACCTTTCCATGGCAGAAAATATATTGTTTGTTGGTATATTTTTGTGGTGTCACACAACAACCCAGCACAATCCTGCTCTCACAAATACATTGCTTAAACCAAACAAAACAACATGAGAAAAAACACTATGTAAAACTTACCAAGGCAGAAATTCTATGAATAGGTTTCCTGATGAACACTTCTGCATAATTCCAGGTATCATGAACATAAATGAGTATAAATTATATATAATGAATAATTAAATGAATGAAAAGTAAGAA
The DNA here is from genome assembly GCA_034509425.1 of Eopsaltria australis. NCBI lineage: Eukaryota > Metazoa > Chordata > Aves > Passeriformes > Petroicidae > Eopsaltria > Eopsaltria australis. Next base: position 540,661 of record JAVTVJ010000112.1, read on the forward strand.
CACAGACTCCAGCAATCTGCAATTATATGGATTGTAGTGCTGGAGTTTTACAGATATTTAGTGATGCAGGTAATATCTCAAGGAGTTTCTAAAGTACTTCAGTATTTAGGGAATTAGTTCCTTTGATGTTTTCTGATAGATCTCATTAGTTGCACCTTAAGGTACGTCAGCATTTAAAAAAAATCTCTACTGAATTCAGTATCTGCAGATTAAAATAATGACTTGTAGGTGGCTCAGTCTCTGTATAAATCATTTAATGTAAGCAATATTAAATTTTAAGAGCAAGGTGAACAATTGGCTTGTCTAATATGATTAAAGACATGAGGAAGAAAAAAAAACCCAACAGTAAATTCTGAAAGTCTAAAGTTAAGCTAACAGGTGTGAAGGGCAATTCAATTGGTCCTAAAATAAAAAGCAATCAAAGTTGCTATGGTTTTATCACTATTTCAAAATGATGGCCAGTCTCTTGCATACTTGCAAATGTAGAATTTTCAGACTGATTCATCCAAGGTTAGATTGTTTATTCCCAGTCTTTCAATATTTTCTTACTCTTACAAATTTTAAATGAACATTTTATTGTTGAGTTCCCTGGCAGAAGTCCATATGAGTTGGGACTGTACTTAGAATATAAATGAGAAAATTAATTAGGTGATGACAGTTTGGAATCTTAGTTTTCAGCTGCCACTTTTTATAAGATCTCTTTTTCTGGATGTTCATGAAGTGATTGACAGCAAATTTCACAATTATATAGGATGTTTTTTGTAGGATGGAGAACAATATACTCTAACTCACTCTTTCAGGGGAGGAAAAACCCAAAATACCACACTGTATTTAAGCTGAATGAGTACACTGCATGGAAATGCAGGAGTTTATCTTCTCTTCTGCTAGATTCCATCAGAAATCCCAACTCTCACAGACTGTAAGGAGTTTTTAAGACGATAAAAGAATAAATTTCTTGTTCTTTTCCTGAAAATGTCAGTTGCTATAGAGCATTACTGTCCAAATGCTGGCCTACAGGTGAGTTTTGTATCTCAGAGGCACTACTGAAACCACTGTGAACCACCATAAAGTTTCCATTAAAAGTGGAGTTAATTACCTGAGGAATAAGAATTTTACAAAAGAAAAAAAGGAAAAGAGAAAGGTTTAATTACTTTGAAGAACACATTTAGTGTAAAAGTAATGTTTTTTTCAAAACTAGATGAATATTTTAACCTTAACCCTAGTCAACGTAATCTAAATATGGCATCATGAAAGCTTTCTCACCACTACGCTTCCACTTAATATTTTTTATTATTTATTTTCAACATTCTAATTCCTTGTCTACCTCATTTATATTCTCCTGACATACAACAAAATCAAATTTTACGTCTTTATAGAGTTTTTGTAGCCCTAGAACATTACTGTTCAAATGCAAGCACACAGATCTCTTATTAAAATGTCACTGTTTCAGAGACATCTTTGGTGCAAATGTTGTTATTTAGATGAAAACAAATTATCGCAACAGCAGAGGCTCTTGTTCTGTAAAATTTCATTTTAGTCCAACCCTTTTAAGAAGTCTACAGCTGTCAGACCTCCTATCTTTCTTTCTGATCCCTGAAGCTGAGGAACTTTGTTTGTTCCTGTAACAAAACACATGCCTGTCCTTCAGCTGATTAGTGCTTCAGCGAGAACATAACAAGATATTCACTGTTTCCAAAGGTTTGCACATCAAAGACAACTTTAAGCAGCTTTGTGAAATGAATTTGATTTCTTAAGCCCTCAAAACTTCAGAAGGATGGAGCTGGAGGAATCTGTTGATTCTTTGCCTCCTGCATAATTAGAATATACAAGTGGTCCAGATATGCAACTTTGTCTACAAAATGCTTGTGGTTTATGCACACCAAAACTCTGCCATTCTAACTTTTCCAAATAATTGCTATTAGAAATATAAAAACATTTTACTTAAAATTTACAAAAACTCTAAACTTTGCAATAATTATAAAGGGCATGACATCAACCTGCACAGCAGTGACTTCTTGCCACACAGATCTCTTCACAGCTATGTGTAATAACACACGTTTCAAAAGTACTAAAAATAGCACTCCTACTCTGCTAAGACTGCTTCAATAGCTAGATTTACCTATAACAAAGAGAATTATTGCTGCTCAGTTGAAAAAAGGACCTAGATTTCTTCTGCCAGGTAGAGTTGAGAATAATTATTCTGAAATGAGAATACAGCTGTGATAAAGCAGGAGATCAGAATCAAAGTGAGAGGAAAAGATTATTTTTTAAAATTAACTCCAAATGTCATTTTCATTTATTAAATTGAATTCTATAAGCTTCTCTAAATTCCATGACACAGAAGACTAAGTTAAGCAATTACTCCTGAAAATATTATCCATTCCTCTGCAGTATTAAAAAAAAAAATCATAAAACACATACAGCAGGTAGTCTAAATATTCATTATAATGAAATATTGAAACTTATCTAATGGCTATAATAACAGTATTGGGTTAAAATTATGCTTCACTTCCCTACAACAGCAGGGAAGTGAAAAGGCAGGGAGCTCTGCAGGCATCTCTCTCTGGGGAATTAGCAGCCTCCCCTCCACAGTCAGCAGAGTTCACTGTACTCCTGTGAAATGTAGGGCAGTAGGCAAGGTAAAAGAAGAGAGACATAATGAAACCTTTCCTATCTGCATTCCCTACTCAGACTGCATATGTAGATATTCATGAATGTAAAAATCAGTTTAACATACCTCTTACATTATTTATCTTATTCTTACAGTGCTGGAGCAAACCTATTGGAACAGCAGCAGGCTCCTGCCATCATTTGGTCTAAGCCAGCTGGATATAAAGACTGCTTTTAAAGAACTTTAAAAAACAGCCAAGAAATACTCAGAAGACCAAGCAGCAAAATCAAAGGAACAGGCCTAACTGAGATGAGAAAATACATATAAATGTCAACACACAACAGCATCTTCATTAACAGCCACTCAACCATCTTCTCACAATAAACTAAAAGTCCAACAGGTCTTCATGGATTCTCCTCACTATGAAGACTAAGAGAATTTTATATTCAAAATAAGCATGAGTAATAAAATTTAGATCTACATTTGTGCCTAAATATAAGAGAAGGTGTTCTACGAATTAAAACTGGCAGCAGTCAGACATACAAAGTTTCTCCTCATGAGGATCCCCAAAATCCTATCAGTGCTGTGGTATCCAAGCAGCCATATGGTCACTGAACCTGATTAGACACGAGCTGACTAAATGTACACTCTGAGCTCTCTGTAGGGAGCACAGGGCTTACATTAAAAGGTCAAAAGTGTTAATTCGCTGTAAATGTCCTTTGCTCAAACAGCAATTTTTAACTAATTCATGTTCCATGACCACTTCCTTCTCTTCCTAAAATTCCTGCCCCACTTTTGAGGTGAAATAAAGACCTTGTCATGGAGCAGTTTGGTTGGTAAGGACCTCTGAAGCTGGCTCGGGGTCTTGGTAGGCTGAGAAGCCAACACAGCCAATGCAGCCACAGCAGAAACAGCAAACACAAACCAACCCTGATGTAAGCCCAGTTCATGTATCTGATCTCTGCAAGTACAAAGACCCCACTGCCAGCTCCTCCTCCATGTCAAAGGACCTGGTAAGGCATTTCCAAAGCCTCAATTTGTGATCTGAGCCTTTTAATAGCCAATGTCATCTGCATGGGATTTACCTACTCTTGCTGAAAGGACCACTTGAAACTTGTAAAGAATACCCACGTTCCTTTACATTTTTCCTCTCTCCTCTGTATTCTGCTCTATCACCTCAAAGGCCCAGGTACTGGTGGCTTTCTCTAAAGCAGTAATTCAACTTCAATCCAACTGTAGGGGAGTGAATGGGAGTCCTGCCTCTCTCCACAGCAAGAGCACGGCATGACCTCCACAAATCTCTGATTTACACTGAACTGACATGTGCTTAACCAGTTTAGCATTAAATCTCCTATATACTCCAATGGTCCCTGCCCCTTCAGGACTTCACTGTCTGATTAGAAAAATTAGAAATGCAAACTTGGCTTTCTGATTATTGAGTCATGAACATCACAAGAAGGCAGCAAGTGACCTTTGCTGTTCCTTTTTTTGCAGCTTCCCTGTAATCATCATCACAAATACTTTGGCAGAGTTTGTTTACTGACTCTGCACTGGAGCAAAATCAATTTTCTATGCTGTTTTCTTTCAATTTTAGTTCTTCTACAGGAAATAAAATAGTGCTATAGGTGTCTAGGCCTAATAGCTGCATGCTCTGATTCAAACTGGGTATGGCCATATATAACCCAAGTTAGTTCACCTGATCAGGTTAAAGCAAGGATTGCAGAAAAAAAAATTAAGGAATACTGTTAAAATACTAGTAGAAACCCAACAAAACTCAGAAATCAAAACCCAAAAAGGCAATTAAAGAAGTTCAATATAAAAGTAATTTCATGTAGAAGTTTTGCAGGTATTGCTTTAAAAACAAACAAGCAAAAAAAAAAAAAAAAAAAAAAAAAAAAAAAAAAAGATGATGCAAAACACATTAAAAGCACCACATCTCTGCTTATCCTGCTCCCCAGACTGTACTGTGGCTAACCAAGGAAGGAAGTCCTCAAAGGAAGATCCTCTTCAGGGTGCTAAACACACACTGCTAAAATCATGATGCTTCGGTTCTACATCTCCTGTAGGAACAGCACCAAAGCACAGAACAACTCCAGGCCTCCACATCTAAGGCTGAGCTGGGAGTTTAATTATTGGGGATTCTGAGCAGTCAGGCACAAGCCCTGTAATGCTCTTACTTAACAAACTGTCTATCAGCCACGGTGAGTAACCTGTTAGGGTCAAAGGCAAAAAAGGGTTTTTTGAGACTACATACAGCTAACTCATTCTGTCAGCTGGGATTAAATCTTGGTGCTGGAGCAGGATGTGCAGAGCAAAAGAGCAGCACTTAGCAGCAGTTTTTTATAAACAAGTCAAATAGATCTGAAGGAAACCTCAAGAAGTTTTATTTCAACTAGTCTCTTAAGAGTTTTTGCAGGCTCATTCTGGTGGTCACGGATCTGTAAAGTATTTACAACAGCCAGGTAGCTCCATATCCAAACAATGGTCATGCAAATCAGTTGTGCAGACAGAAGAACACGAATTTAAATATTTAAGAGGCAGGAGTCAGCCATGTAGTAGACTTTTTCACAGTTCATTAGAAGATTTAGAAGCAAAAGTCTATTAGCATTCTTCTGCACACAAAAGGCTGATTTAGAAGAGACTAGATGAATTAATAATCAAATATGGTGATGCATATTAAACACAGAAAAACTGGCTCTAGAAAGTACAGACATGGTTGCCGAAGTGTGGTTAAAATAAAACCACCCAAGTACTAGCTGTCCCTAGGAAAGGGAACAAACATGCTTGAAAAACGTTATTTTTATGTTGATACAGAGCATGTGCTCTTTACTCATTTATTTTGTATTAAGACCAGATAATGTCTGGGGGCCTGTTTCCATCACCAGCAAATATATGAATGAACTGGCTTTTTGCCTCAACAGATATTTCCTGAATGAATAAGAACATTAGCTCTAAGCAAGACACATTGCAGCAGCACACTGCACCAGGCTCTCTGCGTGCTCTTCTGTGCCAGCACAGAAAATCGGTTTCCTCATTTTGCCACTCCATTGCTTTTGTTAGAGATCTGTTGTGCCTGTAAAACCCTGGAAATGGTAAAGAATATTGTGTGCTGAATAGGAACAGTTGTGACTACCATGATGAGAGGGAGAAATTACAGGAGGGGGAAGCATTTTCCAGCTCCCATAGAGCCCCTGCCCTGCTCCTGGCTGTCCAGATCTCCTGTGGTGGAATAGGTCATCCAGTCACTGCCAAGCAGGAAATCTCTTAATGGCAGGGGCAGTTCCCACAAGAGGAGGGTCATCATCAAATGCATCAGCAGGGCTGGCACCCTCCACCAGACCTGCAGAGTTAATTGCTCTCTCCAGCTCAGTGTTTGATGCAAACTCTCTGGAGCTTAATGAAGCTCGGTGGTGCAGGGATGAGGAGGCTGCACTCACTCAGTTATTGCTGCCCACACTGAACAGACTCTTTGAGTAAAATGCAATTTCCATCACCACTGCTCTTAAGATGAGTTCTCTCTCAGCTGCATCCATAATGGTCATCGTTTACAGCATGGAGGCCATGTGAAATTCCAGCAGCCATCCTAAGGAGAGGTGCTGCTTCTCCCAGCTGGAATTCAGGAGCAGCTCAGCATGACATGCTATTAACAGCTCTTCAGAAAAACAGTCCAACCCTGTATCATCCTGAGTTTCATACACACATTGCTGATACATCCCATAATATAATTTTGCTCCTATGCATGCTCCTGTATCATTCAGAGCTCTGGTGGGGGAATATTTGCACAGAAAGGTTTTGCCCATTCCACGGGACTCATCTTCACAGGAGGTGCAGGATGGACAAGGGTACAAGGGCAGTGCAGGCACTGTAGCAATGTGCTTGAGTAACACAGCAAAACTGCAAACCTCCAACCAGGCCAACAGGGGAAAAGGAGGAAGGAGATCAAACAGGTGTGCCACAAAGTCATCATTACTGAGTCTCCTGAGGAGAAAATGGTGAAATTGTGTCAATTTTCAGGAACATTATTTAAAACAGGAAATACTGAAGAGCAAATTGTTTGCGAGTCTAATATAACTTCACCAATACCAAATGGAAGAGGTTTTCAGTTACTTTGTACACTGAATACAAACCAATGTTTAGAGATTAAATGTCAACAAATGAAGGCAAAGCATTAATCTATTGTGCCATATCACCTCACTCCCAAATCACTAACAAGCTACTATCTATCTTATCTCTGCTTCACTTATTGACAATCTCCATTTGTTTCATCAAGAAAAGGGACAATCCATTCTGGACTCAGCATACACCATCCTAAGCAGAAATAAATACTTTGCAATAAATGGCAGCCAAGTGAGAAGCAGAGTGAGCCCAGCATTGCCACAAAAGTACACAGCAGAAAAATATGAAGTGCATTATTTTCTACCCTTTGCATACACACATCTCTCAAACCTTCACACTAAACTTACTCTCTTCAGAGAGCAGGAGGAGCTGTTCCTTTTTCAATCCTCAGAAAAGAGAACCAAGTCTGAAATCACTCTTTCACAGCCAACACCAACACAGCCAGTGGCTCACATCAGCTGTGGCGGGAGAACCTTCCTTCTCTACACTTTTGGGAGAAATCAGGCAGCCTCTAGGACACCTGTCCTGGACACTGTGGCTTGCAACAAGATCATATTTAATGGGATGTGCCTTTTGGGGAGAACGGGCTTTCAAGCAGACAGTGTCTCACAGATCTAAGGGCTGTGTATGAAGAGCTTTTCAAGAGCCAAATTGTATTGAGGAATCCATGTCAGGTTCCTTTCAGGAGAACAACAGACATTGTTCTTTACAAGCATTACATTCTAAGAAGTGAAGGAGACATATTTTTTATTTATTCATTTCATATCTTATCTTCTTTTAATAAAAGCCTTGTGGTGACTGAGATGTCTGCCCTCAACAGACAGGTCACAAAGTAAACAATCTCAGAAAATCTTACACGACTCTCCAAGTTTAGCTCCCTTTTCATCTGTGAGAAGCAACACAACAAACACATAAAACACAGGAGCAGAAAGGTTTTCTCAGCAAGAGCTTGCAAGGTACCTGCACACAGATCATTAGCAGGTGAAACAAAACAGTGAGGGGATTGCTGTCTCTTGGCCACTGTCACTACACTACTAGTAGGTGTGATTCCTGAATAGGAGAAATTAGGTATTCAGAGAGAAAGGAAAAAGCTGGATGACGTGGTCATGGTGAAACAAATAATGTAACAATTACATTTTGAAGTCAAATGTCCCTGAAGTGCAAAGATGTTTTTGTTGCTTTACAATACCAGCAGGCTCATGCACACAGTGCTGCCACAATCCACCTTCTGCTTGGATTCAAAACTGTTTCTGTGTAACTGAAAGCTTCAATACCTTTTTTATTATTATTATTATTATATGAAAGTTAAGATTCCTTAATGCATTTGTGTAACAGGATGCTTCTCTGGCAAACATCAAGGCCAAAGCCAAAACAAAAATATCACAAAGTACACATGATCCCAGGTACAGGTCACCACTGGAGATGGATAATAGACTTGATGGACCATTAGTCTGCTCCACTTGTGCCTGTGCAGAGCCAGCAGGGAAGAAGGAGGCAGTAAAAGAAAGACTGCAGATTAGAAAGGAGGAAAATTATGTAGGGAAGTCAGCTAGAAAGAGAAGCTTCTTACTGAGTTTTCCACTAATATTTTATCTCAGCACTGTGGCCCAAAAGAAATACTTATGCCTTGCCAGATTAAATACTTTGCAAACAAATATATTGCAAGCTGGGCTGAGGAGATGTAAAATCAATGCTATAAACATGTGTCACTGCTAATATTGGCTCATATTTCTACTGCTTACAGCATTTAACCTGTACCTCAGAGAAGTCAATAATTATTACATCAATAATGAACACTAATGTCATTGTGGGAACGGCAACTGGGGAAATTTTGTAGCTTTGTCATGACAAAGTCTAAAAATCATAACACTTGAAAGCAGAACCGGCCAGTTTGGCCAAAATTCTGCCCTACCTACCTGCACACTTAAGAAGTTTAAATTTTGTGCTGCATTTATCACTGTAACTACAACTGCAGGGTTGCTGACTGTAAAAAGAAATGCCAGAGAACAGGATGCCAGAAAGTTGACTAACAGTGAAGTCCTGATAAAAGCATTAGTCATAACAGAATAATCAGATACAATCAAGAAGGGGAGTGAGTTCACTGGTAAATCTGACAAAACATTCCCACCAATGCAATACAGCATTAACTGTCTAACACATGACTGTGCTGTCTAGTATAAATGCAGTATAATTAGTTAAAATAACAAAACGACAAATCCTGTGTGTTTATCAGCAAATGTATAAAGCAAGGAGATAAAAGTGCCTCTACCCTGTAATATTTCAAGATTGTTCCAGTGTGTACCAGATACACACAGCAGTTTACATCCATGAAAGGGGGATAGACTGTGTTGATAAGCACAAAATCAGAACGATATGAGCCTGGGTTTAGTCCTTAATGCTAAACTCTGTGTAAATGTGAAAGCTGGGCTCTGGAGATAGCAGCCAAATGTCATATTTGAACAAGTGATATTGGGAAAAGCTAACTGGAGGTCCCAGAAATAGAACTACTGGGAGGAAGCAAAACCATGGGGGCAGTTCCTTCCCAGACAGGATCCATCCTTCACTCAGAGCAAGATGGAGGGACACTGATTAGAGACATCTCTGTGCTGCTCAGTTGCTGAGAGAAAACCAATTTTAATGGAATTATAAAAGTTTGAGGCATATCTAGGTCACCTAGGCCACCCTCCATCACTCCTGGAACTGAACCACACCATGTGTCAAGTGCTTTGATTAGTTTCAAATGACAGAAGGAAGCTGGGAACATGCAAAAAGACAATATAAGCATTAATTTCACTGGCTTACATTGAATTGTTAAGGTTGGCCAGCATTATGTTATTCACCAAGGGACATGGGAGCTCAAACCACTGCACTCAAACTGTTTCTTCCACATTTATATATTTGTCCTACATTATTGCACACCTTCTTTTCTGACAGGCAGATTGACCCTTTTCTTGGTAGTCCCACTGGTTTCTTTGTCTATTTAATGGAATGTATAGGCACCTATATACCTCCCAATTTTGAAAACAGAACTACATGAAACAAAAAAAAAAAAGAACAAAAAAAAAAAAATATATCAATAGCATAACTAGTTAAGTTCCTTCTGGGCAGCACCAGTATGTTTTCATCCTTTTTGCTATTATGTTTACGTGCAAATATACACATTTCTCAGTCTCCTCACCTTTACCAAGTTTCACCATTACTCCATCAATGCCTCTTCTGTTTTTAATGCCATTTATTCATACCGCTATTTTCAACCATTTTAGTCTCATCCTTCTTCCTTCATTAAATGTCTGCTTCCTTATGAGCACTGTTTGATTTTCAGGACTAGTGACAAATGTACCAAAAAGTCATACACATACATATGCACACCAACCACTCCTCTGTGCTGTGCAGGTAAAAACAGAGCCATAGATTAGAATTTACTTGTTTTGATATTTTTCTGTTCTAACCTTTCTTTTTCCAAGCAAACATGATGATCACTTTTCCCTAAAAGATTTAAATGCTGTTGAGGAGTGAAGCAGGACCTGTTCCTTGCTAGAGGTCAGCTCAGAAACAGAAGTGTTCAGTAAATGGCAGACATGGAGAAACACTGCTGCAGTCAGAGCACAGAAATGGCACAACACAGACTCAGAACTGAGATGAGTGAACTAAATTTAGAAAGACAGAAAGAAAAGTAAAAATAGAATGAAGTTCACAAGATCAGAGCTAGCTGTATTTTTAGGTCCAGGGAAGGCAACGCTAAGAAAAGAGGAGAGCAACATCTTGGTTCAGGAAGCAATGCATGCTAAAACCTAAAATGCAGCATCTCTTAGGAAAATCTGTGCCCTGCCCACTGCCAGCAGGGCAGAGCCCTGAGCCCTGGGCAGCAGCACAGAAAAGCACATCCAGGTTTGTCTTTCTCCCCCAGGCCTGTGCACACAGCACGAGCCCCGCAGAGCCTGCAGGAGAGCCCAGAGCACTGCAGAGGTGCTCAGCAGGTCTGGCATCTCTTGAAGAGAGAACTTAAAAAGAAGCAAAAATATCTGAAGAGCCAAAGAAAAACATCCAGCAATAGTCAGCACAGCTGCTGTAGAATAAATGAGATCTCAATTATTATTTTTAGCAGAAGTCACACACTCCAAGTCCTGGTCCAAAATAAAAGATTTTCCATTATCTCCTACAGCAGTGGGAAGTTATTTCCTATATAGCAACCCATCTCTGAGAGCTGCAGTACATCCACAACTGAGTACAGACTTTCACTTATTTCATACTTCCCAACCATGATCATGGGCAGAGCTTGAATATCAAAGATGCAGCATTCCTGGGCAGCAGATGCAGGAACTTTCAGAGAACTCCAGTCATGGGAAAGCACTGATTGTAATGAGCTGGGAAGTAATGTAAAACATAAGACAGTTTGTGTTGGACCAACAGCAACCTCTGATACATGGAGAACGTTACATAAAAGCTGCTGCTTCACAGAGTCTGGTACTTAATTTAGGGAGAACTGTCAGAAAAATTAGCTGGTGCTAAAGTAAAATATCCTAACTCAAGGAAGTGAAGCCTTTCATATGAAAAACACACCAATTAATTTTAACTCATAAGCCTTCCTCCTTTTCTTTCATAACTTTCTAAACACAGTCCCTATATAGGATAATCCATTCAGGGCTAATCCTTAAGAAACTGCTATAACATCTTCTTATATTTCATTGCTTTACTGAGTGCTTTAATATCTATTTCAGCCCAGGGCACAGGACAATTTTGCTATCCTGAACAGCTGAGCAGAAAGCACATGATATGATTTAGGAAATCCCCAGAATGTCAAGACTGGGTTTTGTTAATCCCTCATTGCTATGTCTGCTTCCCACTGCACCTGTTTAATCTGACTCCTTTAAATATTTGTAATAGAAATGGAACTGCAGTCGCCATCAGTTGATTTAAAGGACAAAATCTCTATTAGGTACCCTTAAATATACAGTTATAAACCTGCAACCATTTCTTCAGTAACAAGTACAAATGTCACAAGTTTCTTTTCCCATTTGCTTTACCTGTCATTAAACATTAAGGAGATGAAAACTTTGAAACCACAGCCCACAGAAGAGTAAGATCCCAGAGGAAAACCAGCAGAGAAATGGAGTTTGGCAGGAAATTTGTGCATGTTAGAAGACCACCAGGCCTTCAGGCTGCACAGTGAGCTGCCAATGACACAACATCACATCACACCGTGGTGACAAGTGCAAACCACAAGGCAAGAATGTGCTGCAGCTGCTTTTTGCGGAACAAGGCTGCAATCAGGACATAACCACGGTGCTGCGTCTTAAAACCAAAATAATTAAAAAATTACTGCATTCCAAAGCAAAACATGGATGACCCCAAAGTCAATAAATCAGAGCTGTTGTTTTAGCATGCACAGATTTAGAGGAATGGGTATAGTTACAATAATCATGATGATCTTTGACAGCACTGAATTTGATTCAGAAAATATTACTCCTCTCTTTCCCAGTGCTGTACCTAAGTTTGCATTGCTGCAGACAACTGTAATAACAGCAAGGCTTTACTTAGAACAATATTAGGAAAAGGATTTAGTTCAAAATCACCGCAAATTTTCTGAACTACTTTTTAGGCAGGTATGTTTCATCTCAGGTTTTAAAATACAGTACTGCAAATTCCAACTCCTTTATTTAGTAACTCCATCAGAAAATAAATAGTACAAATTTACTGGTTTTCCCACTTTCAGGCAGTTTAGAGAATTCCAACCCTATAATTAAAGGTCAAAGTCTACTTGAGAAAAAAGCTATCCCTGAAAAGGTGGAACAATTGCCAAAGTGGCAGCACGCTCTAGGATGTGCAAATGAGCTCCCATGGTGGTTCCACTCTCACATTACTTCCCACCTTCCTCACCCCAGATTCACGAGGCAAATATGATTTAAATCATAGTTTTAAATCACCACAAGCTTTAATATTAGATTTGTCTTACTACAGCTATGCAGCCCTGAATGGGTAGAGGAAGACCCCATGGTGGGGATTAATTTTGCCTTCCCTCTTGCATATCCTATAGTTTCCTTTGGGTAATTTAAAAGAATAGTACTCATCTCCCTCTTTAATTCTTTTTTATTTTCAACTCCACAGCACCAAAAAACTTTTCAATTATACTTCTAACTTCAGTAGATTAATTTGTCCTTTCAGGCTAATGAAGGAAAACCAGCAATGTCCTCCCTTGACCTTTCCCATTACCTGAGCCAAATCAAGGTTCACCCTCACCACATCTCACCAACTCCTATTAGCACATCTCAGCCTGCCTGGACACCTGATTTTAAACATAAAAGATGTAACCAAATTATTGAAGTTCTGTTTTCTTTGCAGAGCTTCCCAGAAGAGCAAAAATATATTTTAAAATAAATCTTTAAAATCCAGCAGACTACATTCCTTTGGGAAATAATTGTATCAACAGCAAGCAATAAAAGAGAAGCCTTTACTACTTCAGTAAAAAATTGCCTTTTTCTTTGTTTTGTTGTTTCTGAGATGCTTATTTTCTTCTAAAGAAACATTTTCATTAATCTTATCCAGCAGTCCAGTGTTTTTATCCTGCAGTTAGATAAACTTCTCTTGTGCTGGATAGTGTTGGTGAAATTATATATGACAGTAGTGATACAGCTGTTCACTTGCATGTTCAAGCCTGCATCAGCAATGAATATTTCTCAAGCTGCTTTGAAGCTTTGGTTATGAAAATAGAATGAAAATGTGATTACTGTCACAGTAATACAGCCAGATTTCTTAATGAGACAATATTCTTTATTTTGTCTCAGACAAAATTTTAGAAATAATACAAAAACATGATTAACACAAATTAGGCCTTGCTGCATTACATTATAGATTAAGTTTATGCAGATGTGTCCTTTCCTCTCATCATTCACAAGAACATTCTTCAGATACCATAATCTTGTTATGGGTACAAATTTTGAAGGCAACACAACTGAAAAACAGACCAGTATGAATGATGCCCTTGTTTGATGACATGGATTTTTCCTCTCTCCATCCCTAATCTTTTATTAAGCATCCCCTCATCCTTTCTACTCTGTCCTTTCTCCAGAAAAATATCCAGATCTTCTTGTAGTGTCACAAGCCCCTGCTGAAACACAGGACCTGAACACCCATGACATTTTGGCAAACCCAGAGTAAGATTTAATTAATATATAAATTTAATTAATATAATTTACCTAGCCTAATAGATAGCAAAGTGAGAAATATTTCTTGTTCAGAAAGGCTTGACTCAGATTGCAATAAGAAACACAGCACAGGTCAGGGCTGAGGGGCATCATTAGAAATCTCTGTGTGGCGCTGACTGCATCCACCTCTCTTGTACAGAATACTGGGCACAGAAGAAGAGATATTAGTGAAATATGGGGCCACAGTCCTGTGTATTTATGAATACACATAAAAAGATAAGACTGTTCATTTAAACAGTCTATGTTATGGAAAATCCTCTAAAATACAATTTATGGCCAAATATATGTATGTTTCTTATTGTATTCATCAGTGAAGATTTTTCCTTCAATAATTTCAAATGAATCATTTTAATTTTTTTTTTTCATTTTTAATTTAATTCTTCAAGAAGAGAAAAAAATAAACCTATTCATCTTACGTTACTTCATAATCCAATAAGTGCCAAAGGCCTTAGAAGAGATAAAGGAGGTAAAATAAAAAGTTTCAGCATAGCCAGTCATGTTTCCTCACTGAGCTTTCCTAGGAGGGCCAAATCAACACCAGAAAAAAAGATATATGGGCCTGACAAACTATGCAGGTTGTATTTTAGTTGTGCATTTGTATCCATATGATATTTATAAGGAAAATCCATTTACTCAGATAAGTAACAATCTAAGAGATGACCGAAGACCACCCTTCCCAAGCTCCCAGGGTTGAGCATTGTTGGTGGAAGGAACAAAGTTGCAGAAGGAAGCCTCTTATGTCTCACATGAGTTTGCACTGTCCAATAACAACAATTTTGCATTTCCATTTCACAATTATCCAGATGAAGTTGGGGAGTCCCACCTCAGTCACTGGGACAGGACTGACTTGCCAACCACCTCAGCTGAGTTTCAGGGAAGGACTGGCAGATCCAGCTGCCCTGCTCAAGGCACCAAGAGGTCATTTGAGTTCTGATTAATTTTTGTGGTACTGCTGTTGTTCAGGCTGACACAGCACCTGTCACTCCACTTTTAAAGCTCTGCAAGATCCCTTTCTGTTGTTTCCAATATGTAAGTCAGAGAAGTAATAAATTCTTTGCCACAGTTTTGTGCTGTTTGCTTGGCAGGGAAGGTGGGAAGGTGAAGACCAGGTGAGCAATGACGAGGAATGAGCAGAGCAGCACAACAATGCAAGCTCAAGGCACAGAGCTCACATTACCCATCCCGCTCTTGGGACTGATTGTGATGAGTTTGAAACACTGCCTACAATGATTCCTTTTCCAAATGTGCAGATGTTGGGTTTGGTTTGTTCCCAGCACTCCCACATTCTTTGTTTTCCTTTCATCAATTTGCTGAACTTGGGTTCTATTCTGTTCCTTAATTTGTCATTATGTGCATTTCCTGTAACTTGTGGCTTTTCTTTAGTTCCATGAACCACTGGCCCCCATTTCAACTACACAGAGAGAACTCAACTGGGTTATCTGCCCAAACTGCAATAAGAAGTTAGCTTGAATTGTTATTTACATTCCTCCTTAGAAAATGAAATTGCTTGAAATTAAAATAAAATGATTCTCTAAAACTAGGTCAGATTTCTGATAGGATAGGTAAGGGATGGACATGCAAGACTCCTCTATTTAAAAAAGAAAAAAATATATATGGAACAAGAAATAGAGAAATAAAGAATAAAAAAATCCTTCCATTAGCTTCTCAGAAATCAAATCAGAGAGTGTTGATTCACACAGTTTCCAGATGATGAGGGAATCATGACCATGAGGTCACTTGCTGGTATTTTTTCTCTGTAATAATGATGAGAAGAAGCATTTTCACCCCTCATATTCAATCAGACCACTTGAATTACAACCCCAGATTACAGCCAATAACTGCTGGTGACTGAGGTTATGTGGATGCCATCAGCACAGGTGTCAGGATAAATCACTGTGACCTTCACCTCTCTGCCTCCAAATAATGCCAGCACAGTTTAAGGCAGATACTACAGTGGTAAAAGTCCTGTTTTCTACATCACATGGTAAGACTGACAGAAACAACAAACCCTCAAATAACAGCAAAGGAGCAAACAAATTCATGACATCCTACAAATTCACCTAATTAAGAGAATTTCTCATCATTTTTTAGCCCTTGCATCTGCTGTTTTCATCCACCTATTGTCTCATCTTAAACACAAACTGTAAGATATTTAACAGCACATGGTTTTGTGATGTGTACAGACTGTGGCAAGAATAGCAAGGTCATAACTGGCCTGCAGGTACCCCTGCAACACCAACATTAATAAACTCTAGGCAGGAAAAAAACAACCCAACCAATTACGGGAACAAGCTCATCAAAGGAAGAAGGATTTTACAGGAGAGAAAGGCTGCTGTTACAGCTGGTGTCAGCAATATTAGGAAACTGAGGGACCAAATGTTAGCTGGGACATTCCAAATGAATCCTGAACTATAAACCAAACGGTAATAAACAAAGCTATTTGTCAGCTGACCCCCCTTGGATGTTGTTAACAGGCACACAGCATGCCCATAGCCTATGGCAACCTGCAGACTCCCAGTGATAAAATCATGACAGCTAACAGATGAATCCTCTCTGAATTCTATTAAATAAATTAATAATCTTAGCAACATCATTACAGCAAAACATCCATCTTCTGCAACAGCTGTTCCTCCACTGCTTGTTGCATTTATTTTCTGTGTTCTTGCCATGCCCTATGCAGTACAACTTAACTCAGAGACTGAACTTTAGCTCCTCCATGGCAAACCTATAAAAGCAGATTATTTGCATTTTTTATGCAGTTTGTGCAAAACAGAAGTTTTTGCCTGAACAGAAAAATATGCCTAACTACTCTGCCTCTAAAATAAACAACAATAAACTGTTATTTTCTGACAAGAAACAAATACAAACCTTACAAAACAGACAATTATGATTCATCTAAAACCTTTGCTGAATTTTTCAATACATCAACAAAGAAGTTAAATCTAATATGCTCTTGTTCTCTCTTTTGCTGACTATGTAATGCTAAACAAAACTTGGTTGAAATTAAAGTACGCCATTAAATTGCTTCTGAATTTGTTTCACAGTTACAATCTGCACCCCTGTAACCTAAAAAGAAAAATGCTCCTGGTATCCTTCCAGAACAATAGAGCCAGGATAAACAACAAACAGGTAGCTTAGGAAACAGAAATGACATTTAGGAAAAATTTCACATTGAGCCCAGAGCTTCTCCAAGTCTCCCCCTCCATTTGAACTCACAGATCAGGATGCTGTAACTGATTGTGGTACATCAGCACTTGTGTCTGGTTCTGGACCTGGGCAGTTGTGTTTGGCTGTACCCATTAGATGCTCTTTCTAAAACTGCATCAAGAGTGGAATTAAACACAGTTTTATACCTCAGCTGAAATGACAGTACATAGAAACTTTAGTAAGCCTGGAATCATTACAATCCCATTTTACTTCCTGGTGACACCTCCCATGCTACATGCAACCAAAGCTACACATCGCAGAAGTCCCCCAAAGGAACAGAAATGCACAGACCATGGGGGCTTCTCTTCTAAGAGCTCTTCTGAGACCACAGCTCTTCTGACACGTATTTGCCATTAAATAAACATGCTCAGCATCAGATACTGCCTTCTCTATCTCATCTCCCTAATGGGAAATTATGCTTTTCTCAAGTGTATTTAATCTTGTAAAGCAAAGAAGAGAGACCTGCAAGAACATTGCTCTGCCAGTCTTTCTATGCTGTGATTTCCAATTGCTGTAGCAACAATTCTTGTAAATTATTTTTTAAATCCTGTTTTAGCAGAATGGCGTAAGTTGTGGCATCTCTCCATTCTTGATCTGTCAAAAATCCTGTGTAGTTTAAATTTCCACTTACAATACAAACACCCATTGGATATCTCATCCTAATGCAGAGCAGAATTTGCCTTGATTTTTTGTAGCACAGTTTTAATGTTATTCTCCCTCTCCCTGAACTGGTCTTGGAATGTACTTCAGAACCTACTTTTGTCAAACTTCACACTATTTTAAGACTTTCTTGAAGTGTGATGTACCCTGCACATATATGGCAGTATTTCCATAGGGCTCAAGATTTACAGGAAGTGCCACATTTAGCAGATTTCTTGCGTATTTATAATTAATTTCTTTAAACTTTTCCTTCTCTCCTGCAACATTGCTGCTCCCACAGCAGTTAAATTAACAATAAAATACAATACTCTGTATTGCAGACATCATCTCAGTGGTACAATTG
Source organism: Eopsaltria australis (assembly GCA_034509425.1). Taxonomy (NCBI): domain Eukaryota; kingdom Metazoa; phylum Chordata; class Aves; order Passeriformes; family Petroicidae; genus Eopsaltria; species Eopsaltria australis. Next base: position 558,800 of record JAVTVJ010000112.1, read on the forward strand.
CAACAGCACTAATGGCAGAAGCATCCTGGAGCTGTGGAGAAGCTTCAGCAGCTGTATCAAATGAGGAACATAAATACACAAAACTTGTGTTGTGGCTCTGGTTCTGCTACTGACTCACTGTCTCAGATTAAATTCAACTCCTTTTCTTGGGCCACAGGTATAAACTGCAGACAACAGTATTTGCCCACCAATCACATCAACAATTCTGCCAGACAAAGTACTGGGCATGGATTTTGCAGTAAGATTGATTTAAATTCAGATGACAGAAATCATCCTTTACAAGTCTTTGAAAAATCACGCAATACAATTGCTACAATGTTATTTTAGCTACATTTTCACTGTTTTGTCCAGGTATCCCACACAGAAGGAAAACATGTAGAAATATTTTATAAAAAATGGGATTTTGTATAGGAAGATGCTTTTCCAAAGCTTACAATCCCCAAAGCCAAGCCAAGGAAGGGTTAGTATGCTGTGAGTAGATTGCCTGTGCATTTCTCTTTTCAGTGATGGACACTGTACAGGTTCCTCTACTGCATGATGAGGATGTAACACACATCAAGTGGCAAACATTTATCTCTGAGGATCCCACAACATCTTCATGTGACCCCCTCAAGCTGTTCCACATGGTGGGAAGGATGCCATGTGCCACAGTGCCCGAGCAGGAGCACTGAGGGAGGAAGGTCCCCCTGACAGCTGGGAAGAGCATCCAGGTCCTGCTTTGAGAACATTTGTGTGTTTGATTTAAAGATGATTCAAAGTGAACTACATAATTTACGTAAAATTAAAAAAAAAAATGTCTAGGAGGCCTTTCTCATGAGGAAAAGCACTTTGTCTTCCTCCTCCAGTTGCATGTCAGAGCAAGAAGAAAGCCCTGCACAAGCTTTCCTTCAGGAGGCAGAGCTGGTTTCAGTGGCCCTTTGTTCTCTGTCCGCTCTGTGTTCATGTCCCCATCACTGCTCTGAGATGCAAGTGCACAGCACAGACACATCAGGGAGCTGGGCAGGAGCTGATGCAGATTACAGGTGACAAGGAGAGACCTGAATAACCAGAATTAACTTTCTAAATACCCACAACACTTTTAAAAGCAGTGTTCAACTTCCAGCTTGATTCTTCCAAGCCCTTCCCATGATGTGTTTAGGAAGGCAAACTGCTCAACACAGGGTCGTGCAACCAGCTGGAGAAACCAGGGATTGAGCAAGGAGACATCTGTACACAAGTCCTTCTTGGACCACAGCCAGAGCATTTTACAGTGCAAGATAAAATTTAATTAAGCTTCATAAGTTAAAAACATTTCCTCTCTGTTGTTGTCTGTCATAATGGTTTAGAAATGCATAATCAAGTCTTTTTCTCTCTCATCCACACATTTGTTATTAGATTATTGCCCTTGAGAGCTCAGCTGCAGACACTAATTCTTTTTGTACTTTTTAAGTGACTATGAAACATTTATACTGAGGAAGAAACAGACACGTGGCACAAAATGTGTGGCACCAGAAAATCACACAAAATACGCAAAAAGATCTATGAAAAAGGAAGATAACTCGCATAACCGTGAAGGTAAAATAGAGGCCTTTATTTATTCACTGTAAAGAAACACCATCCCTTACAAAGAATTATCAGCTTTATACAAGCACAGTCAATCATGGGACTAATCCCTCTGGGAGAGGCAGAATATTCAGGCTATATCAGAACCTATGGCTATTTTTGATTGGGAATATGGATACTGAAAATTTGGGTTCAAAGTGGGAAAGCTGGAAGGATGTCTCTGAAGCAGCCTTAGATTATGAAGAGAAACAGGCTGCTACTGCTCTGACCCATTTGATGTGGTTCTACAGGAATCAGAAGCCTCAGATGCTGCAGAGCCACTGAATTGTCACACCTCAGCCACAGAGCAGCTCCTTGGAACCTGGGGGAACACTGCTGTGAGTTTAACTCTGCTAATTAATAAAGATAACATGTTATGTCAAGATAACAGCCCTGTGTGGGGAACTAAATACTTGTATATATCCAAACATCTCTTTTCATCAGTGTGGCCGCATATCTTGCAAGGGCCATCATGGTCACCCTCCAAACACATCTGGTAGCATTGGAAATGACAGGTCAAGGAGCGTGAACTGCAAGCACTGTCCTCCAAATACACACGAATGCCCCTCCTAAAGAGCCACCACAGCTCTTTATCTGGGGGCAGGAGGGCCACCTTCTCCTGCTTGAGACTTTCAATGCACCACTGGTTGCAAGGGTTTGTTGAGTCGTGACTCTAGTACGGAACAAAACAAAGATAAATCAAGAGAACCTTAACTTACCTGGAAGCTTTTAATTCATTTCAGCCCATTCCTCTTGCTCCCTACTGGAAAGTCCAGGCTGCATGTGGAGCAGAGATCAGAAGCCAGCCTCATTCATCTCCAGCTCCAGGAACAAAAGTTAAGGAATGGCGCGCCCCAGTTTCTTGCCCTCCGCTTTTGAGTTTGCTCTCACCTGGCGCGTAGCTGCTCAAAAGGAACTTTCTGAGTCCCTCCCCCCATTATTACTGCAACAGGCTACAAAGTTTTCTGTAGTCCTTTCAATTCGCTGGTCTTTGGACCCAGCTTCTCATCCTGAAGAGATGAAAGTGGAGGAGTAAACCATTCAGCTCACAAAGTGAGGCCTAAGTGGCCTAAACAGCAGGAGTTAATTAAATTCAAGATACATCCAACCCAATTTGAAGTTCTGTTCTGGCTGACCTGTCCTGGTGATCAGGTCATGCCGTACAAGAGTCAGCCATTTACACTGGAACAGGAAGCAGACAGCAGTCTAACGTGGCATCCAAAGCTCTTAGTCAAGAGAGACTTTAATTCCTGTGGTACAGGGTTAAAATGAAAGAGGCTGGGGGTTGATCAGTGGTTGCTGCCTTACTTGCACCAGTGGGGTCACCTTCCAAAGGTACACGTGATGATCATTAGGAACGGGATTACTCTTCACTGCTGCATGAAAGGAAGGTATTCAACTCAATTTCACACATCACACAAGGAGTGCCCCCAGCTGCCCCATGTTCCAGCTTGGTCTGAGGGGTCTGAGTCAGACTCAAGAGAGGGATAACCCAGACTGAACTGCCCTGGAGTGGCCACTAACCCAGAGCAGCCTCAACATTTGCTTCCATCTCTCCCCACGGTCCAGTGTCATCCCTGAGCATCAGACCAGCCATAAACTTCATCATTCCTTGTGACCAGTAATTTTGAGGCTCTTGTGGATCCACAAGGGCCTTGTAGGGTCCTCTGCCCCTTATCCATGTCACCACATGCCACAACACTGAGGTGGTTGGCTTTAAGTCTGACTTGAAAGCCATTCCTGCACTATGAGTTACATGTAGCCCATTCTCCCCCAACTTGACTCTTTCTGCATCAGCTGAATTTAAGGTGGAAGCAAAAAGTCATAGGCAATGTTTCGAGTTTTGAAAATTTAAACCTGATTTACAGTATCGGTTGGTTGAAATTTCCATAATTATAAAAAATAAAATCCATTATACATGATACTCTATCACAATTCTGAGAAGTTTAAACTACAGACCTTAATGTCCCTGAAATTAAGAAAACACAAATGTTGTCTTCTTACTATTCAGAAATCAACTCAAAACACTCAACTATAAATTCTTTAACAATACAGGGTACAACAGCAGAGATGTTCAGGTGCCCTGTCTGAAAGCCCTTGACAATTTGCTTCCTGGCTTTTCCAGGTACTCACCAGTGCTTCCAAGGACAAACAGGTATAATCTAATTCCTAGAGGGAGCAGCTGTTTGTTAGAAAAGCATGGCTGGGAGGGTCCATTTGTGTGATTTCCCATGTGAAAATCAGATTTCTCAAAAATTTTCTATCCATCACTACAAATTACAGCACACAGCTGCACCAAGATTTTCTCTAGTGTTGCAATAAGATGATCCAGAAAATAAAGCAGAAAGACTAAGTAACTTCCTATGCTTATTTGGAAATAAATGATGTTACCTACTTCTGTTTAATATCTTGAAGTAGACTGCATTTGACTCCCTAGAATCAGTTCAATTTTGTCCAACCATGATGCAGAGTGGGGATATTTTGGACTCAGTGACACATTTTTCCTGTAGCTCCAGGGCTCCAGAACGAGCCAAGAGCCTCTCAACCACTGCAAGAACTTCAGTGTTGCCAATTCTGGCAATACCCAGCTTTGCAACAATCCTGTGACCCAATTTTTTTTCCTCACAGCTCTCCAATAAAGGAGTCAGTTTCTTGTATTTTGATTAAAATGGTGAGAAATCATAGAGCCTTTGATTATGAAAACTTATTTTGCTTTCTTCAAGGTCTTAAATATTTTTCTGACCAATGAGATTGGAAAGAAAGGTGGAATCCCTTTATGAAGAATATATATTTTTTCAGATGAGAAACAAAGAAGATTATCAGTCCTTATGATCAGAACATACAAAATAATAATTATATGCTTATGTGATTTTCATTCACAGAAAAATGGCCCTAAATTGTCAACAAATAATAAGACATGTTTTTTTAAAGATGTCTAAGAATTTTACAGGAATTATGAAAAAATATCTTAGGAGAAGACTTAATAACTTCTTTCCAGCTCTGTTGGACCAATTTCCAATTCATAAAAGCTAGTTTCAGCCCCAGTACTAAGACTTCTTTCCTTTGGAAAATAAGGGGCACATTTTCCTGAATTAACCAGAGCTTTGAATCAAAGATGTGTTTTCTTTCTTCTCTGATTCTTTGCTCTTTTGTTCATTATCCCCTAACTTTAATCCACAATTATGAAAAAAAGACAGTATCTTTTTTATTGATGGACCACAATGTAGTAATCAAACAGGTTTTGAGGTAAAATTCACACTTTTCAGTGAGTCTTGTATATGTTATGTGTTAACTCATGACTGCTGATGAATAGTTGTGTGATTTGATCAGACTTGTACAGCCTTCTGCCTCTTTTTTTCACTCAGATGAAAAAGTAATAAATGCCATGAGTGTGATATACAATCCATCCTTCAGGCAGTTCCAGCAGTTCAATCATGTAATTACACAAAGCAATTCTCATCTCTCCAGCTCGAGTCAAGAACAAACCGTGGAGGAAAGTCCTGGAAACACAAAGGGATCAGTGTGGCCACAGCGTCCTTGACCTTCTGCACAGAGCAGAACAAAACTGTGCCTGCACCCACCCATAGAAATCTCCAACCATTGGAAATATTTGAAACCCAAAAATCAACCTTCAGAGGCATGACTGATGTACACCTGCACCCTCCTAGTGCTTTCAGCATGTCTGGCTGCATGGGAACAGCCTCGAGTCAAAAACTTGCGAAGTTTACAGTAAAACTCCCTGGAAGGAATATGGTGGGACAAGGGCTGGACTCCTTGCTCACATGTACATAGGTGTAGCTAAATGCTCAACACTGAAATTTTATTTCATTAAAATAAGACCTGAGTATTATCTAGGGAAATACATGAAATAAATGAAGACACAGAAAAAAGTGGAGAAGAGTGGAATAACATGCAAGAAACCTTTCCTGACAAGAAAAATGGCTTTCACTTAACAACGTAAAGGAATACATAGAAATCAAACTGCATAGTGTTTAATCTGCTTCTGCAGCCTTGGAAAATGTTACAGTCTCTGCTAAGACTGAGATGCAATCAGATTTTTTTTAGTTCCATTTGTTTCACAGATCATGCACAAGTTGCCCTGTAACACAAAGCCTGTAGTGGGTAATCTATTGTTCGTGCCAGAGATAAAATAATTGCAAACAAAGCATGACACTGACTGTGCCTATTAGAATGTCTCCTTTAAAATATTACTTTATAGTATCAGATCCCTTTTCACACCCAATAATTTGTAATAAATTACTTTAATCACAGCTGCATTAACAACATGCCTAGGGCAGATAGGTAGATACACAAATCTAATGGCCTCATTCATGTGGCAACTGATTGCAGGGAAGAAGGGGAATTTCATCAGCTCAGATTCTAATCAAAGAAAAGGTCAAGTTTCCTGTAGCTGTAAGTCAATTGTAGAAATGATTAAAAGTGCATCCACCTGCCTGGTAGGCGCTCCTGCTCAGCCACCACAGCCCTCCCCTCAGCCTGGCTCCTCTCCTTGGCCTCCGAGGGAATCAGGTGTCTGCCAGCAATTAGCCTTAATGAGCCAGTAGCACTTTCCTGAGAGAGATGTTGAGAAGCCTAATTGCAGAAAGCAGGAGTGGAGGTTCTGCCTGCCTCCACAGAGCTGTAACTCCTGCTCTGCCAGGGAACCTGCAAAGCTCACCCACAGCTCAGGGATACCTCTGGATGGCAAAATCTGGGGAGAATTGTGTAGCCTTCCTGGAAACTCCAGGGTGCAGCTCTTGAAAATGGTACACGTCCCCAGCACATGCAGCTTTGTTCAGTTTTGGGGTACTGATGTCTGCTCCCAGTTTTGAGACTTGCTCTCAAAGCTGAAGCATTTATGTTTGCTGGGAAACCAACACCTTGTATTTGAATTTTGTAGATAGGTTGTGATGTAGGTACATTAATTACACTGTAGTTAATCTGATTACAATATGATTCTAATTTTGATGTCTGTAATTACTACCACTTCATATAGCTAGAAGGTTAATTTAATGCCTGAATTACTTTTAATTACCTCTTAAGTTCCTTACTTTCATATTTAGTACATGCACTTACTGCAAAACCCCACTATCAGAAGATTAACTTAATTACCTTATTTCAAGTGAACTTCTATTCCTGGGCAATTCCTAGTGATCTGTGTGCTCACATCTTTAATTAGTCTCTAGCACATTATGTACATCTGTGTTAAGAATGCACCCCTTTAATTGCCTTCTTGTATCTGGTAATTGCAACCAGTTTTCAAACTTCCTGGAGTTACGTGTGTGGCAGGGATAATGGGGTTCAGTTTTACACAGAGTTCATCATATGACAAAGCCTGACTGGAAACCATCAGTAAAGCAGCGCAAAGATTTTACCAAGCTCGTATTTCCTGAGTTCTGCAAAGAGTATAGTCAAGAAATAAATCTCTCACACACAGTTCCACCAACAGGTGCTTTGTGATGCTGTGCAGTTTTCTCATGTAATTATAAACTCCAATAAAGTTCACTGGTCTTCATTTTAGGAGCTTTTTGTATCACACAATCCCTCCAATACATTAAATGCAAAGATTTGTCCCAATCTCAGGGTCAAAATCCATGTCTTGAGAGGACCTGATCACACCCACTCAGGGATGGCTGAGCTCCAAAACCAGCAGGGTCCCCAATGAGCATTAAATGAAGGCCTTTGCCAGGTCCCCAAAGCAACAGAGTTCTCTTCCATTGCTGCAATGACAGCAACACCAACAAGCACCCTTGCAAACCTGCATAATGGTTTGCAACCCGGTAATAATGTCAGCCAGGCATCAGAAATTTTGAGCAGAAAACACAGTAATTGGATTTGAAACTCACTGTTATCTTTCTGATTAGGGAAAGGGGTTGTTATAACCATTTTTGACTGAACATAAAGTAATTTTGGAAATTAATGCACTACAGGTTAAAATGCTGTAGGCACTTTTGAATAAGAAACGTTAACTCCTGTTTAGTTCAGTAAAATACTTTTCATTCATGGGGATTTGGATTTACCTTGCTGTTTCTGAAAGCAGAACATGGGAACAAAAGGCTAAAACATTGTAAAATAATCCAGGTCCTTCATGGTGATGGCTAGTGGGTGCTATGAATTTTTCTATCCATGCCATAGTAAGCTCTTGTTACATGTGAGGCCCTAGAAACAAACATAAGACACAAAAATATTATCCATAAAGTGATGAAAAAAAGTAGGAAAGCACAAAAATAACTCAGATGGATATTATTTTAAAATAAATGCTTAAAAGCTGAATCAATTAATTTGATCTCATCACTTAACTGCTGGAAAACATGAGATGAGCTGCATCAGGCACTCCATGTGCACATAGGGAGCAGCTCCTGCTCCCAGGATGGTGAGTGGGATGTTCTGTGCCAGAAATGAGATCTCCTCATAACTGCTACTAATAAGGGACGTGATAACCTGCCACAAAAGCGATATTCAAATGGTACAAACCACTACAAAACCAAATGAGGTTGGATTCTTTACCCAGAGAACACCCTCAATTTGGAGCTAGGTCAACAGGAATAGCAAGTGCTTCTCCCTTCAGAAAACCTGCTTAAACTTGTGAGACAGAAATATGCAGGTAACATCTCAGAAAATCTCAGAAAAACGCCATTCTCAGTTCATTTGTTTCCTTTTCTGGGTGGTGACCATAAGAGCACAGCGGTGAAATGTGTTTGATGACAAACTCTATTTAGCTATTCAAATCCCTGGCATACAACATTCCTGATAAGTTAAGGATCTAAAATTGCTTAACCAGTGTTAATGTGAGAGTTAATTGAAGGTCTTACATGAATCCATACACACTACTGAAGATTGATTAAAATAGCTCTATGAAAGGTACTCTAAGCCAATGCTCTTTTATGCTCTCTATTAGTTTCTTGATGAGATTCCAGAGAGAAGAGAAAGAAATTAAGTGAAGGGGCAAAATGGCATTGAAAAGAAAAATCCAGTGATGCAATTTAAGCTCAAATGCTCTTCTCCACAGCACGCAATGGCTCTTTCTCTGTGTGTATCTGTGTGTACACAACACATCCAGAGACAAAGCCCTTGTGGCTCCTCACACAACCTCCACACTTCACCCTTCTCACATTTCCTTCTTCAGGTACAAAGCAAATGAAGAGGGATGATGCTACCAAATGCTGTAAAGTTCTGTTCTGGGGATTTTTTGATAAGAACATTTTTTAACTATTCATATTTAGACAGATCTATTTAGTGCTACTAATCTACTGCATAAGAACAATACATTTTTAACATGCTAGATAAGTTCTGTGATGCCAGAAGTGTGGATTTTTTAATAGGATTTGCCATTGTTTCTTCTGTTTAAACACTGCCCTGGTTCTTCTTTAGGGGTGCCAACTATTTTTATTTTGTGAAAAATATAATACCAATAAGTGATGGGAAGAGGGTAAATAAGGGTGAAAACTAATCTCTGGCTGCCTTTTTCAGCTTAACACTGACCACCTAAGCAACAGCTTGCACAGCTCATCATCACACAGAATTTGTCTAATGTTTCTAATGCTTATTTGCTTGGTAGTTCAAATAATAGCTTACATATTTATAATTAAACTGTTGCCTAACAACCCTAATTTAATGTGGGCAGCTAAAACATTACAGACCTTTTGCCTGTACTGGGCTTTTTGCATCTGCTTCCTCCTGAGAAAAACAGAATATTATGATGACTGGTCAAAGATTTATCCTGGATTCAGCTCTTCAGGGCTGAACCAGGGAATTTATTTTTTGGGTTTTTTTCATTAGATGATGATGAGGGTAAGAGACAGATGTGCCATCAGGACTTCTTTACCATAAATCCTACCCATGCCAATCAAAAAGAAATTGAAAAAAATTGAAAACTAATGAAAACAAATGGGAGTAGAAGGAATAGAAAAGATTTTAAAGGAGCTTTATTGTCCAGGTATCCATGGAACCAGATTTCAAGTGTGGTCCTTTCCATCAACTCTAACCTTTCTATTCTCATTGAGGAGCAAGAGGAACACCAGGATGTGGAAAATACTAACTTTTTAATTAGATACACATATGATGAACACACACAACACATGCACACACACACTTTGCTCATCAGTTCTGATGGCAACTTCATTTGCTTGTATATGTATAAACAAAGAAATAAATAAATACCAACAGTCACTGGTGAGCCCTGTACCATTTTTTTAACAGAACTAAATTTCAAATATATATTTATGCAGTTGATTCAGGTCATCTTTTGTGCAGTTTTTTAGTGGATATAAGCCTCACAGCTAACTCAAAAATAATCAGTGGAGGACTTAAAACACACACAGGATTAGGCTAAAAGAAAAATTCACAGAACTATGCAACCCAAATTATCTCTCAGCATTTCATTAGCTTAATGGAGAACATTAAACAAATAGTATTAATGAAAAAACTAATTTATTTGCAGGAGTATAGTTATCATGAACACAGTTCCCTCATTTTTAATGTAGTGTGGTATTTTTAATTAGGTTTGAATGTTTAACTATATCCCACAAATCCTTTTACTTATGCAGCCCATGAATTTTTAAATTAGATTTGATTTTTTTAGTTAACTACTTTCTGCAAACCATATTAATATTCAAATTTAAATTTAGGAAAAGGATGAAGATACTGCCTCAAAGTGATGCATTTTGTTTGATGCTACTACCATGCTGTCCAATATCCTATGAAGAATACAGACCAAGTTTTGTCACAAAGGACTGTTTGAGGTACTTTCAAGTAAGCAGATTAGAGGTGATTTTCCAACCCACCTAACAAAAATGAACTGAGATGGGAATCCTTCTATGGTTCTTCCACACAAAACACCACTGCACCAATTCTTTTGTAAAGTTTGCAACCTGCAATTCAGGAAATGCTAAAAGGCCACACTTTCCACCTTTTCACACAATGAGTACTACGTGGACTACTGATTTTCCAAATGGTTCTCCAACAGGTTATATAAGTAAAATTTTATTGTTACTTTTCTTTAGGTTTGAGCAAAATGCTTCCTTATTCCAAAGAATTATTCAAAGGGAAAATGTTCTTCTTTTTCATTCTAAATTTCAATTTTTTGTAATATATTTTTGAAGTAGAAACAAGTGACTGTTTGCATTTTGTTCTGATGTTAATCAGGCATCTTCTGTTTTGTCTCATCAAAAACTGACATGAAAAAAAAAAAATCATTATTTCCCATAAAAGTTAAAACCACCTTTCCTGGGAATAATTACATGTTTTACTAAAATGTGTTCTAATGGGAAAATTTTTGGTTTATATATTCAGATAAGCAATCACTTCTCTATAAATAGGTGACTAAAAGTACTTGTTTGTCACATTCTGAATTTTCTTCCATCCGCAACAATTCCAATTTGTTACTTTTTTAAAGTACCACCTGAGATTTTCTTAACTCAGTGACAGATGGAGTTATGGCTTTAATGCTAGAAATGTCAGAATTCCTGTTATTATTTTTAAATGTAGCAAACTTACAGGCACCCAGACATGATTTATTTTTCATATCAATCAGATCATGTTTGAATGTGTACGGAGCCACTTTCAGCAGAGGTGATATGGGAGGGAAGTAAATATATTATATTCTGGTTGAATGCAATTTACTAAATTTCTCTTTCCTCTGTGACTAAATTGTCATCTGTTTCCTTGCAAATGCAGGAGGCTGCACCTTCAGAGCCTTCTCCCTTCTTAATGATCATGTCTGTAAAATGAGAAATACTGACATTTTCAGATATGCATTCTCAGTTACCATTCCACATTTCTTGTTTGACAGACCAGTGTGATAATGCTGAACTCAAGAGGTAATTACAGACTGACAAGTTTCATGACTGAAGTGCTGGTTCATCCAATTACTTCCACGACCATGTTAGGCATATATTTCTTATCCAAGCCACCCCAAATTGTGCTTTTTTCTCTCTTGTTACACTCTGACACATGTGAGTCCACCAGTCTTCTATTTCTCAGCCTCCCAGCTGAGACTGCTCACATTATATATTTATCAAGCTAAAGAATCTTGTTTTAGTTAATTTAACATAATGAAGCCTGGCTGCATGCTAGTTTATCATTAGGGTTCTACCTCACCAGTGATGTATTACACTGTAAAAAATTCAGATGGTTCCACATAATGATGCATTTGGTTGGTACATCAAACAACACAGAGCCATGATTAATTCATTGATACATGATCAGAGGAATATTGCGTTGGGTCTGCTCCAATTCTGCTCTGAGTTCTTCACTGACAATCTCACCAGAGATCCCCATGGTTACCCACACCCTCTTCAAACATAGCCCTACTTGCTGCAGATCATGGTTTTGCTGTTCTTCTCTGATGCTTTCCTTTCTTAATTTCCTCATCTCTTCTCTGTTTCTCCTTTTCCATAATCTTCATATATGACCATATTCAAAGTCAGCCCTTACACATTAGGATATATTACATCTCTTTTCACACCCTACAATCACTTTATTTCTCCAGGCTACCAAGGAAGAGTACTGAAAAACTTTTCTAACTCTGACATCTTGGTTTTTCTGAAAGAAATTCAGTTCTCTGACAGCCAGTAGCTTTATGATGGGTAATTAAAAATGCATCACAAGTTTGCAGGGCTAAGTAAACAAGCCAGAAGGACAGGTGAGTCTGTGTCACAAGCTGGGGCACCCCACAAGAAGGATTTCAGGCCAGGCTACACCATCTGAGGGAGCAGCTGATGGCAAAAATCTCACCCGGCAAAGTCCTGCCCCTTTGCAGCTGAAAGGGCAAGGCAAGGAGCCCCACCTTTCACAGGGATCTAAGGAGGAGTTAAAAATGTGAAATTCAATTCCTAGGGTTGGAGGAGGGGAATGCACTTTAAACCCACAGTGCAAATGCACTACAGAAGGGAGAATTTTAAAAAGGACAGAAGTAGTACTTAGGACACATGGAAAAGCCATTAAACCCAGCAAAGTTCAATTTATTCTCTCCTACACGATGAACATCTCTAATGGTTCCCTGAATGACCCCTCTGGTTTTGTGTGCAATCTTGCTGGCTAGAAAGCAGCACATTTGTAACTTGTAAAATAGAATCTCCATAAATGCCTCATTATCCTATTATCTGCATTAGGCTGGAAACACTAACTTGAAAAAGCATTACCTATAACATTTAAAATATCATATAATTTAACTGAGCTTTCCTAAACTGACTATGTTTTGTAGCCTCACTACCACAAAAAACTCCCACCTTTTTCCTTTTTAAAGTCAGGAATCAGTGTAATTACTATTCTTTCCTTTTTTCAAGTACTACAAGGCATTTTTGTAATATGCTGATATATTCCAAAGTGCACTACTACCAGACATAACTAATTCCATAATTAAACCTGGGTTCTTCCCTTTCAATTTGGAGGCTCTAGAATTATACTTGATTTCAGCAGATCTCCCTTTCAGAGATTTTAAAGGAATTTTCCCATCCTTTGTTTCATATTGAATTTAATTTTATTTTTTTCCTATTACTTTTTTCCAATGAATAGGCTAAGATAACAGAATTGCAATGAGTTCACATGGTTCTTAAAATGCCTATGGTATTTAAGCAAGATCCTTGTTCTTTACATCACTTATTATAGAAATAACTTGTATTTTTAGTACTAATCATGTGCCACATAGATGCATTTCCTTAAAAATGTAGAATCCCGAGCTGAAAAAATAGTCACATATTTCATTTTACACCTTACTATTAAAAGTGGCTAGAAAAGTCACAATGAAACTGTGATATCTTCTGAAACATTCTGCTAAGGCAGTTCTTGCATTTCAGCACAAGCTCTGCAGTTTTAACAAGAGGACAGAAGGCAAAATCAGGATCTACATAATCCCATTACTGACCTTCAAAATTGCTTTGTTACTTGAGTGCAGCTACTAAATGAATGAAATATCCTTTTCTCTGATTCACTGTGCAGGTGTTCATAGTTATATATAAATTAGTACTGGAAAATGCTTAAAAACATAAATACATTGTTTCATATATATAAAAAAATTGTCATTTCAGTGTATATATAAATATACATGCACATATATGTTTGTACACATAAATCACATATTTTATATGCAAGCACCTGCCATTACTCCTATACTAGAAAATAAGTGATTTCCTGATTGCAAAGCCTGCTTGTGGCTGCACTGTACCAATGGCAGTGAAGGAGGACACAGCTGCATTTGTGAGAAAACTCATTAACTTCAATTGCTCTGCAAATTTCACGACACAGCTCTAGACAGCAGCCTAATTAATGCAGAAAGCTATAATTTTATAGATTAAACCTAGAGAGCCAGAAAAAGTAGAACTCCTACTGTCCTGTTCTCCAATATAAATTTATTTTCTTGGTGTCCTGTCTGCATTTGACTGATCTCGTGGTAGACAATTTTTCTAGACTGAACACGAGACATTCTTTAAAAAAAGTGAAATAAATATTTATGTACTGCTCTTAAGCAGAAAATGGCTGTTTGGTTGTTTTTCCCTGTGATTTAGGTGAATGAAACTAATCAATAAACCGTGTAAAACTTACTTTAAATTAACCATCTTTAATTCACTTTGGTGCTGTTGCTGCACTTTGCAAATCTCTGCACACACCACAACTGCTCAGTACACTGTAAGATTTTGGGATATGTATTTTGTTTATTATAGGGAAGCAGCTATGGACACCCAGGATCCCACATTTAACCCACCACATCCACCTGGAATTTCACCAAGATATCAATGATTGGAAGTAAATCCTCACCTATAAATGCCAGTATGGACCATTTGAAATAAAGAGAATTTCCTAGAGAAAATCTGGCAGGGGTCACCAAATCAAATAGTTCCAGTTCTATGCAAGAAAAGGAACAAAATAAACATTGATGGAGCAGCTGCCTTAAAAATCTGGTCTGGATTAGCGGGCCCAGTCATGTGACTGCTCATTAATTTGGGTTGGATAATTACAGGTGCTTAACAAGGATATAAAGATGGGGCATTTTGGATTAAAATTACAAGATATTCCATACTTTTCTGATTTACTTCCATCTTTCCCCCAGTTCTGCACCAAATGCCAGCCCAGGCCCCTGGGGAGTGGAGCAGGATGATGGAGAGCTCAGTCCTGCTGCAGCAGCTGCCAACAGGTAAGGGCTTGTCTACCCTAAAAGTGGCCTGGGGACTTTCCTGGCACATATTTTCATTCCTTTATGCTGTCAAAATGACTTAAAGATTGTGCAACTGCAGGACAGCCCTTTGGGGGACACACAGTGGGTCTGAAGGGGCTATAATAACCAACCAGGAAAATTTATTTTAGATCAACAAAAGAAAAATTAATTCCTCCCTCCTACCCTCCAGGTAGGAAAATGGACTCCAGTTCTGCAGTGTTCAGGATCTGCATTTCCTGACAATATTCTGGATTTTTATGCATCTTAGTAATTTCTGAAGCAACAATAGTTACTGTATTGCTACAAATATTCACTATATTTTTAACTGCAGTTGTTGTTTGAGGAATGGTATCACCAGATCCTCAAGGACTGGCCTTCAAGGCACTGTTTATGAACAAACAAAGGCCTGATTGTATTATTTCCACTAAGTCTAAATAGCTCTCTACGTCAGTGGAATCTAGCAGGAATCCATAAATTAGTTCTCTGATATTTTTATCAAACACTGTTCCCATCATTTATCACCAGCAGGGCTACAAACAGCAGCAGTCTGAAAACCTGCTTAATCAAAAGGATCTTCTGTCTTAACTAACATTTGCAAGCAATGTATTAAATGCTTTGGAACTCACGAGAACATCTGGTCCCCAAAGTGACAAACAGGCTTCTGGGGGCTTTTGAGTTCCCATGCTCTGAATTTGTACTATTGAAGAAAATAAAAATAACAAGGACTGAAAAAAAAAATCCAAACAAACAAACAAAAAGTCCAAAACAACCTCCAAAATCCCAAACCAAAACTACTTTGAAAGTAGGGGAAATCAATAGGTTTAAATGAGCCAGCAGATTTCTTCCGGAGCCTTTAATGTTCTCACAGATTCTGTTTTAATTTGAGCCAAGGAGCTTGGGGAAGGTATGAAAAGGAGATGAGGCTCTGACAAGCTTCAACAAATTCTTCAGATGTTCTCACAGTATCTGAAAGACTGAGATCAGAAGAAAAGAAGCCAGTGAAACTCAGGACACTGACAAACCATGGGCTGATGACATTAAGGGATGTGTCACTGCACATTGCAAAGCTGTAATGCCCCTTCTGCTGTTTTATTCTGTACTGCTTCTTCATGTGGATAATATTTTATTTGGGGAGAACCCATGATATTTTTCAGTGAGGTTTTTTAACTTGTGGAAATAATGAAAAAAATAAATGAATGCTTGGGTATTTAAGTAAGTACAAAAATACTCAATGTGTATCAAAAGCCTGTAATAACTGTTGGAAAATCCTCATTAGAGAAACACAGCTCTTCCACAGAGGTGATTATTGGATCGCTCACTTTAGTACAGAAATAAAAAAGAAAGAATATAGAAGCTATAACCAGTTTAAAAGTCCCCACAATAATCCAGAATATCCAGGAGGGTCGATTTCATCGTCTTCAAACTGTTGTTAAACCACTCCCACCAAATGTTAATTTAAGCAGTGGTTTAAAACAGTGCAAATTAACAGTGCTACTTAGAGGAAAATGAAAAATCTGTGCCCCAAACTTGTGCACCAAATTAATGAATAATCCATTATTTCAAAGGGGAGGACAGCACACCATCATGGTAAATACACATTCACGTTTTGTGCATGGCACTGCACACCTTTCCCATGACTGACTCCTAACAAAATACATTCAAAATGGGAAAAAGGGAACATGTTTAACTCAAAATGTTCATTACATTAACAGCTCATGGGATTTTAATGCATAGAACTCAGGATGGGGGCCAGGTATTTTCTATTTATCAAAATTTGCCAAAAGGAGCCTTCAAAGTTTAACCTTGGACAGGAGGTGCAGGTGAGTACAGAGCTCACAAATCCACAGAGGAACAGGGCTCCTTATAGAACCAGAGCAGGGCTTTGGATAAAGGCTGCAGCAGAGTGCTGTGAATAAATTTCAGAGCCTGTCTCATCTGGTAAATCCAGAGGGAACACAGTCCCTGCCTCTACAGAACCATGACAGGACCCAGCTCCATTTGACAGGACAGAAAAATGTAGTTCTCCATATCCAGCACTCTGCTTATCAACAGTCAAAAAGCTAAAGCATTTTAAATTACTGATTTCTTCCCACACAGCCAATGGTGAAGGTCTCAGCCTCTAAAGTACATTTCTTGTAAGTGTCACTGCCACCAGATGTGAGCTCAGTGCTGTCTCTTTTACAGAGGGAGGAGTTTGGCATCGTTAAAATTTGATTATTTACATTCAGTTCCTCCAGCAGACTTCACATGAAATAAAACCAATGTTACAAGTAAGCCCCTGACATCTCTCCTGGTTTATTTTTCTAATAAACTGCAACACTCACAGCTATCTAAATATCCATGAGATATTTCTGTGGCCACTGAGCAAATGATGGTCTCCACTCCCTCAAATTACAACCATTTCCTTTTTAGATGTACACCATGGGAAGAAAAGACAAGATTTTTTCAATTTAACTCCCCAAGGTAGTAATGAATTATCTTGAATAGAAAGGATTGTTTCCCTTACATCAGACTCATGGCAGACATGCAAAAGCCTAACAGGACTGTCAAAAGGAACTGGAAGCAAATGTCCAGGAAACCCAATTGCATCCCACTCCAAGAGAATTTCTGTTTTTCCTTCAAAACTGTTCTGCACTGTCTTTGCTCAGAGAAGAAAAAGGCACTTTAAGAGCCTGAGCAAGAATTAAACTGCAAGTGAGGGAGCATATGATTAATTCAAATTATAAGAATGGCAATAATGGTGATACTACAGCTCTGCAAAGAGGGTGTATTGCTTCTGACTTTATAGAGCCTGAATTTCAATTACACAGGAGGAAATTGTTTCATCCATATAAGTCATATCTTCTAATGGCTTGCTATTTGACTTATGTTACTACTTTTATTATGTTGCACATGTTAATGTGGATATTAGCCCATCGGGTAAGGCACTGCTCAAACACGTGAGGCATTCTGCAAATAGTGCTGTTTACGAGACCCTTCACTCCTGGAGAAGGTAAAAAGCTTGATAGGTAAGGTCAGACTGAGATCTAAAACACCTTACACCATATCCAAATCCTTCCAGATCACACACTGCACCCAGATCCCCTTGTGGTAGGACACTGCCTTAAGAAGGTACAGACACTCCCCAGTAACTTATCCTTCTTTTTGGAATATTTCATAAAAGAGCAGAGGTAGCTTGGCAACCAAACTTCACTGGAATCTGGAGTTTCTCCCTTTGCAATGATTCTCCTTCTTACAAGAAAAGTGCATGATTTGAAGCAAAGTCAGAGGAATTATTGTATTTTAGCTATTTTACACTTCTTTTGAATGAAAATGATTTAAGATCAACAACCAGCATTGCTTGGAACCCCCAAAATTATGAAGTCATCAGGTGCAAAACAAAAATACTATTATTTTTTTCCACAAATGTTACCAGACACAAAACTAATCACAGGTCCAGCAGCAATATTAGTCCTAAAAATCTGTGCAATAATAGCTGACATCTGTGATGGGTCAGTGCTGAGAGTAGGAACATGGTAATGCATCAGATGCAAACATTTTGGAATTTTTTTTGCATAGTCAGGGTAACTTCCAACGTTCTTCCATGAAATTAGCTGTTTACAGTAATTACTGTCTCTAACTGTAGGGATTTTTTTACCTTTCAGCTTTCATGTAAACCAAGTGACCTCCATTTCAACTGCAATTGCACCAAAGGAAACGTTGAAAGTTCCATCTCTGGGCTGTGATTAAGCAGTTATTTAACAAAGCACAAATAGTTTCCTAAATCCAAATAGAGCACATCCAATCAGAGAGGGCCAAACAATCCAGGAGAAATCAAAGGGACTTTATTATCTTCAAAATTATCTGCCATCTGCTACAATTCCCCTCCTTTCCTACAGATTTTAAGTAGGGTTAGTTTCACAGCAGGAAGAATGAAAAATATATATTTATTAAAAAATATATAATAGATAACAATTTACTAGAAAAATCTGAGAGCTCTGTACCCAACATTTTGTAGGAATTCCTGGGGTTCTGGGTGAAAACTTTCACACAGAATATGGCAGGACACCAAAGAGGGTGTCCTCTCCACTTTGCCCAGATTTTCAGATTCTTATAGAGATTTTTGTCTATTAGAAAAAATAATCTGGTTGTCAGATAAGCAATTTTTGTGAACGTTGTCATGAGATAAGATGTAAAAACATCCCAAGACTTCCCAACAATCTTTCTTTACCTTTGAAAACACTTTTCTTATATTACTTCAAGATTGAAACCTTGTTCCAACAAAAATCAATGGCAAACAAAGACTGCCTTCCATTCCAGAAGTGAGGAAACACTGGAAGCAAATATTCTGTGACAGGTGAGAATCACCTAATGAGATACCCAGGCACCAGGAGTTCTACCCAGGACTGTTGTTTGACTATAACTAAATCCCAACAAAATCCTCTTCCCCAATTTGGACAGAAGACAAGACACAGCCCTACAGATCTTGTCCTTACAGTTTCTCAAGGGAAGGTACCTTTAGGAAGATGTAAGAATTCAGCTCTGGACAACTCTTAGTTCAGTCAGAAACCCCAATAAGAAAAGCCTAATTTTGCTGCAGGGATCACCCAGTCTCCAAGAGGAGATGCTGCTGACTTTCTGACTACCCTGCAATGGTGCATCCCAAGCATTTTGATGTTCACACAGGTTGAGATTCACAAAACAGGGATAAAATGCCATCAAGATTTCTGTCAAACCTGCACAGAATTAGCTGACAAGTTTAGAAGCTTTGGGAGTACAGGACACACAGTGCAACCATGTGTGTCTTAGCTCCTTAGAAAACCATGCCAGGGATGCTGTGGCAATGGAAGAGTTTGTGATATAAAGAGTAAAATCCACTGCAGGAATAGAGAGATATTCTTCAGAGCTCAAAAATGGGTGGGACACTAAACACGGTATTTTGTAGACAGTTTAACAGTGTAATTCACAAGAGTGGGAATACTGGAGAAGGGAAGAGTGGCTGCACAGCTGGTGCTTTCCCTGCTCCTAAACTGGTGAAGGATACAGGCACAGGGATATTGCTGGCAGAGAAAACAGGGGAGCTACAATCTCCTCCTGGGAGGTGGTGACTGTTATTCAAACAGGTTTGAAGGGGAAGGAAGGACTTGAAGCAGAATGATGATTCATCTTCTCTTAATGTCCTGTCATCTGGGCCTGAAAGGCAATGATCATTAAGTCAGGTTTTAATTATATGGTCTATGGTAGCATCTGGATTTATATTCCTGAACTGAGAAAACAGAAGAAAACCCAGCATGTGGGAAGATTATGGTCCATAGATGGAAGGGAGTTCATATCATCTAATTAAAACTATGAAAAAAAAAGATAAAATCGATCCATTTAACTTTTAAAACATTCATAAACTACCAAATCCAGAGGGTCTATGTGCAAATAACAAATAAATTACTGCCTACAGTTATTAGCATGAGAGCAATGTTTTTAAACTACAAAGTCATCTAAAATGAGTTTCTCACACAGCTGCTTTTAAAAAAGTTAAGGAATCCAAATATGCTACAGACAATGAGAATTAAAACAATTAACACTGAAGAGGCATAAAGGACAGAGAACTCTTGCTCTGGAATTTTTCTATACAATTATCATATTCTTCTAAAAACCTTAGCAAGATACACCTTTAGCCCAATTTCAGAGATTTCTCTAATAAATTATTCAAATTGTTATTTATTATGTTTGTGACTTTGAATTTCTCTGTAACTTAATTCCTCATCCATTAAGTAGCATTCTGATTCTGTTCTGTGATGAAAACTTGAGCCTTCAGTTTGTTGGAGAAAGCATTTGCACAGAATAATTGATACATTTTCTGTTTCTTATAATCTTCCAGAGTTTTTCCCCAAACTTTAGAAATTATAAACTGCACTCGAATAACAGCAGTGTTCTTTTTATCAGGAACATGGGCCAACAATTCAAACTAAGCTTATGAGAAGAGTTGTCTGAAAATGTTTCACAGTTTCATCATTCTAAGTGCTTATTCCATAGGTCTCAGGAGAACTATAAATTAGGGCAATACAAGTATAAAAACAAAAAAGCCAGTTAATAACTAGCTTCATAAATACAGGAACACTGTCTGTGACAAAGAATGGTATCTGCATTTGTATTTATTACCTCTCATACAGCTAATAAAATGCACTATAAATAGCTCCCTGTGAGGAAGGCAAAGAAAGAAAATAACATGGGGAACAAATCAGTATTGGATATTTTGTAAACAATCAAAAAGAACAGTTAAAGATGACTTAATAAAATAAAATTTGCTAATTAAGTTTGTCTCTCTTCAGAACTACAACCTAATTAAAGAACTCAGCACTGTTATTCAAAAGAGGATAGAGTTAGAGAGAGGAGAAGAGAGGAGAGGATCCTCCCATGGGAAACTTTTCCATGAGAAACTTTGGCCATGCAAACTCAAAGCACAGGCTGAGACATCCCCAGAAAATAGGATGTGCACACAGAGATGACGCTGACTCAACACTCACAGTTATTGGAATCCTCTCTGAGGAGAAACTTCATTTCTCATTGCACCTCACCTTGAACCAGGTCTGAATTTCTGACATCTGAACACCACCCAATCAATACTTTACTTCCTCCTTACCACAAAAAAAGTGCAACTGATACCACTTTACACGGACACTGAACAAACTAGAGTAAGTCTTATTAAAATCCTCAAATAGAACTGACTTGTTATTGGTGTTATTCTGCCTTCACAGGCCAGAGTATTGGTTCCTGCAAATCAGGTGCTTTTACTCTTTTTCCTCTTTTCCCTGTATGGAAAAATACCTGAAGTCTGCTCAAACATTTCAGCATAATTCATGTGTTTTCTAGATAAAGATGATCAAAAATGAAGTCAAGTGCATTTACTTATGTGCACTGACAGAGATATGACTCTGATAAGCCAGCACAAAATTTGTTAGCACTTAAAACAAAAATCCAGTGTACTGGAAATGGCAGTCACTATAAAAATTTTATAATTCAGATGTTTTTAATGAGAGAGTGGTAAGCCCATAATTATGGAAAGCTTAAAAGGATCAGAGTAAAGTAACCCCAGTTCTTTATTTCTCTACAGTTTAAAATAGCAATGGAGACTTAAATATGCTTTTCTAAGGCCTTTGGGAAATAAAAACATTAGGAAGCACAGAAGTCTCTAAGAAACTTTTCTTGAAATAAAACTATGAGGACAGATAAATTACTCCAAATTCATAAGAAGTATATTCTAATAAATACTTTTTTTCCTTTGCTAGAATTTCAGTGTAATAACACATACATTTAACATTAGCAATTTTAGAGAATTCTCAGTGTGCTTTCTGGCTCCGTCAAAGAAGACCATTTTAAAAATATTAAATGAATTTTCCTTTAATTTTAAATCAAGAAAACCTTGCATGTCTACTTGCCAGAACACCTGATCCTTACCAAAGGGAAATGCTTGTGCATGGTGAGGACTCTCTAAGAGCCATCTGCACCAAAATTACTCAACTAGTTAATGAAAAAATACAAAACCAAAACAAACAAAGGGAGGATTTGTGTTGCAAATGTTTTGAGCTGGTTCTCAAAAACAAACGAGAAAAAACACAATATACAAGCACACAAAGCAAGATTCTTTAAATGTACCCTTAGCCTTCATGGGAAATCAGAGAGATTCATCCTGCTATGACTTTTGCAATTTGACTGGCACAATAAAATGATTTTGCAAGTGAAAACAGCTTTCTGTTTTACAAAATGGAAAGTTGCCTCATCAAAATGAGGAGGGAGAACTGAAGGTCAGAACAATGAGTCATCTTCCTAAGGCAGAGTCACATCAGAGAGACCTTCAAAGAGTCAAGTAGTTACTCACGGGCATTTGAAAGAAGAGAAAAAAAATTAAAAAAAAAGAAAAATCGCATAAATGAAAATTGGCTGAAAATAAGCACCAATTGTCTGTCTGTTTTTGGAGCTATTGTGCCTTCTGCAGTGTATCTGCTAAGATGGGTGATTATAGCACATTATAGTAAAAGACAATCTTCTAGGGGAGTTTTGAGAGAGCCACTGATTGGTTAGCAAATGTACAAAAGATGAGAAAAATGAATAGCAATAAAGGGAGGGAATACATTAAAAAAATAATAAACTGAAATCAGACAAAGAAGCTCCTAAAAATCCATTTTTTTTCCTTTTAACATAAATACTAAGAAGGGAACGAAAGACAAAAAAATGGAAGAAGGATGTAAGATGCCTTCTTAGTCATGGCATATAGTTTTTGTTTTCAAGTTGCAAGTAACAAACCAAGCCTTCCCTCCCCCTGGTTTGGTCTCTGCAAACCACAGTGCTGAACAAAACTCCCCAGCCAAACCAATGGGAAGAGTCCCAGTGACTGCAGGGAAGGTTTTTATGCATCCATCCCATGGGCTGTCGCTTTTTCAAACCTTCTGTGTATGTAACCACCCAATCTAAGGAAACATGGAAACACAGGGATTGTTATCTGTGTTCAGAGTTCAGGGGCACCAAAGAGTGACTGAAAGGTGAGCAAGTCTCACCAAACTGAAAGGTGAGCAAGTCTCACCAAACCAGCTCAGAGGGGTGCAGCAATTTGGGCACAATATGTAGGGAGCTCAATCTTGGGCCTCATTCCTCTGCTGCCCTTCAGCTGCCTTTGGTCATTGCTACACAGCAACACAGGACAGGGTTTGGAGGTGCTGCAGCTCAGAGCCAAGGCTGCTGCCCCCACAGACAAAAATCAGCCCCTACAGTGCCAACATTTGGTCAATGGCAAATCCCAGAGGCTGAAATTTTTCTGAAGTCACTCAGCAATGGATGTGAAAGGGAGATGTTTCTCTGTGTTATGAATGCTTTTGTTCCCATTAAAAATATTTGCTGTTTCAAAGCAGGGTGATGAGCCAAATACATTCCCAAATTTTGAAATGCCTTGACTTAACATAATAGTATATGCATATTTATTACTTAAAACCTTCAAGTTTCATGAGTTTTAAGTGATCAAAGCACAGTGAGAAGCACTTCCTCTGATAAACATTTTAAAGTACATTTCAAGTAACTTGTGTTCAGAATCTCTCTTTGCTACCCAAAAGTAGTTTCTCCATAGCTTCTTCTTTTCAAACCACCTTTCAGTCATAGTGAATTCTATTATTTTACTCAGTTTCAAAGAGTACATTAAGTACAAAAGCTCATTAAATCTTCTTTCAATAAATAAGCCAGAGTAAGTGTGACAAAACAGGAGGACAAATTACACCTAAAGCACTTTTGACACATGTCAAAGAACAACCATTTGCACAACAGACTGGTAAAACTCTGTTAGGGCATCAGAAAAAGTGACATCATTCACTCTCCACATGAACCTTCAAAGGAATACTGTGAAATTAAACAATTTTTCTTACAGTGTTAGTACTTTGGTCTCATTCAACCACAAATGTGGCATTGATAACATTGGAACATTATTCCTGTACCCTTCCAAAATGCAAAGTCTGGTGCTATCTCCCATTCATCACACCTTCTGCCATCATTATGGCACTAAGGCCACAAGTGTACTATCTCCAGATCATAATGAGAGCTGGTGAAAATTATTCCTTTTTCCACTTTGATATCACCTTTGTCATAGTACAAATTAATTCTGTGCCATCTGGGAATACATGTAGTTACACTACTTTAAGAAATATGTTATGAAACTCTACTTCGACTTCTCAGTATTCTGGTACACGTCGTTCCTTCCAAGCTCCTCTCTTTAAAGCATTCCTTGATAAGCCTCCTTCCCTTTTAGGTAGCAATTAATGAATATGAAGCCTGAATAACAGCCCTGTAAAGCAATGAAAAGGCAGACAGTCGACATCAAAATGAGAGTGGAGTGCATTCTGAATGTCTGCCCAGACTACACATTCCCTATGGGATAATAAAGCAGTTAAAAAAGAGAGCAGTGGAATGGCTACTCTATCAAATTAGAGTATGTAGAAAAGGTCAAAGCAGTAGAGCACAATGATATAATTCACAGATTATACAAGACATTAAAATTCTGATATGACATTCTTTGGGAAAAAAAAAAAGATTGTAACAAGGACAGAAAATGGCAGGACATTAATCCATTCCCATGACAACATTCGTACCCAAATTGGAAAATGTACAACTCCAGCCCTTGTTAAGCCTTTGCTAAGACTGGTTACATGGCTTAATTTCAGATAGAACTCATTGAATCCCTGTCAACAACTTCTGATTATATTTAATGGAGCTGCACAGGGGGATGAAGTTGAATGACACAATTTATATTTCTAAAGGATATACACAAGTTCATGGGATCATCCTCCTGTTTCAACACACAACCGCATTTGCTTCATAAAAGCCTGAACAAGACAGAGATAGAAGCTTAAAGTATTTGTAGCAGACATGTGAACAAGCACACTTCAATGTATAATATTATGTTAATTGAATTATTATTATTATTGTTATTATTATTATTATTACTATTCCTGTAGGACCTAAATTTGTTAGTCAAGACTGACAATCCTATTTGCTACAGAAGAAGC
This sequence comes from Eopsaltria australis, assembly GCA_034509425.1. NCBI lineage: Eukaryota > Metazoa > Chordata > Aves > Passeriformes > Petroicidae > Eopsaltria > Eopsaltria australis. Next base: position 584,051 of record JAVTVJ010000112.1, read on the forward strand.
AAAAAAATACATGGTCACCTTTCACCATAAGAGTTTACAGATCTAATATTAAACATGCCAGGACAAGGGAGTGTAACAACTGTAAAGACAATAAAAATGCAATTGAGGAGCTTGATGAAGAGCACAGAAATCAGCAGCAAGATTCTCACTGCATCCTATCAAGCTTTTGATCACTCCAATTATTTCCCTATAATCTACAGTTTTCATTTTTGTAACTCAATAAATGAATAACATCAACTAGACCAAGCTGTGGCTCACCCTAGCCACCACCACTCGACTGACTTCTTGTGTGTCACAACAAAAAATGCTCTTCAAAACAATTAGAGACCAAAATAAAGCAGTGGCTGCAGTAAAGTGTGAAAGAGAAATCCACAGGAGCAGCACATAGGGCAAGACCACTTCAACTGAGGCAAACATGGGAAATTTTCTGAATAAGATTCTTTCTTTAAAATTTAGAGCTGAAGGAAACAGTGAGATTCAATAGAAAATCACCTAAAACTACTTTGATTTTTAATACAGTTTAAATTCTCAGAATAGTTATCTGGGGAATACTTAAAGTCCAGCTTTTCACTAACATTAAACCATGTTCCTTCATCTTTGACACAGTAGTAGCATTAAAGCTGACTATAAAATTTTAAGTCAGAAAGGACATAAGCTACAAAGAGGTTCCTTTTTTTCTGCCAGTGCAACAATTCTAATATAAATGTCGATTTTACATCCCATTATCTTTGGTGATTAAAGGTCAGTTTGTACACTTCCAAGTGGTTTGAGTTCATGCCCTTACCTCATGAAAACTTCCCTATGGGGAAAAAAGAGTCGGGAACAGAACCATAAAGAATATTGTGTTTGATGATTTAGCATGCCAGCTTTATCATTTCTTTCCTGTCTGCAGAGCCACAGCAGGTGAAATAGCTATCTGTGTGTTCTGCAGCCAAATCTCAGAGGCAGGATTTCTTGCTCCAGACTTTCTACTTAGCCCATGACTGAGATTGATTTGCCCTTATTTCTTGTCATCCTCTTTTGTACTTCAGAGGCAGAGGAGGCTGCACCAAAACTCAAATGTTTAGGCTGGCAGCTTCAAAGATACACTCTGCTAAACACTGAACAGTGCCTTGGCCTTTAAGAGGATGTGTCATTTAGCAGTATCATATTTTCAAGCTAAATATTTAAAGAAGTTTTCCAAGTTTTACCATTTTTGAACACATAAAACCTGCTTGCTCATGTAGAACATGCGGAAAGACTGGGAACCTTTATTACAAAGGTATCAAATAAATTATTTCTGCTCTTCCAGTGTGCATCCCTAGCTGTTTTGGCTGCACAGAATACTACAGGCCACAGCACCAACAGAATGAGTTAGATAATAATATAATGTAACAACTCTAAATATGAAATCACAAAATCACAGGATAATTTACATTGAAGGGGACTTCTGGAGGTTATCTAGTCCAACCTCCTGCTGAAAGCAGGACTGACTTCCAAGGCAGATGTGCTTGCTGAGGACCTGAATGAAATAGGCACAGGTACTACCCAGGAAATCACATTTCCAGGTGAATGTTAGACTAGGGTGCTAAGAACACTCTTATGTTCTGTCTGGCCCTATGGAGCATTCATGTTTTTTTCAAAAGATAACTCAACCTCAAAAGCTCCCTTAGCTGGTTAAAAATGCTGGTCAGAGTCTGCTCCCTGCTTAGCACAACAGAGGATGGAGCTTGACTGGCATGTCTAGAGCAATTATGAGTTAGCAAGAATACTGATAAAGCAGCACTCTAACAGCTCTCATCAACAGAAATCCCAGTCTAAAAACAGATCAGCCCACCAAATTTAAAAGCAGACAGATCTGTCAAATCACACATGTACATTCAGGTAAACAGCAGTAGAAGTCTGACAAGAAGTCAGAGATTTTGCTTCAAAGCATCTATACATCACCAGATCAATACACTCAGCAGCAAGCATGGGTCACTGATGTATTTCCCCACACCTTCCTAAGATAGTAGTAATGCTGGTTAAAATCTGACAATTACAAAACTATACCCTGCGGTATATTAACATGGATTGTGCAGTATATTAACATGGGGAAAAAATCCTTATTGAGCTCCTAAGACTTAATCCAACACACATTTGAATGAATGAGGAAGTAGTTTTTTATTTCTGCAGCTCCCCAGGGAGTCTTGTCCAGACCTCAAGAGATCTGAAAACTCTGCCCACTCAGACCTCTGTAGGGCTCTGACACACCAGCTCTGCTGAAGCACCTCTGGAACAATGTGCAGACACCAGACAGCTTTGTTTGCTTTTTATTAAAGGTGCCTAATAAAGCCATGAATGTTCTTACTGGCTAAATCTCATAGCAGGAACTACATTGTGCATGCAGTCAACTGCTCTGCTGTTATTTAAAATGAACAGAATCAAAGCCTCCTTCTTTCATCCTGGCCATTATTATTTACATCTTGAAGCCAGCACTATACTGGAATAAAATAACTGTCACCAGGTGCACTCTTTTCTTCCTGGCAAATTAGAGCTTTGGTGCAAAACACATAAGGCTATTTGAAGTCAAGAGAGTTATGCCATGGATAAATCACCCTGGTGATATTTTAGTATTTCAAGCCATTACAACACAAGCTTTAGCTTCTCTCTGTGACACACAGTGCAATGTTCTTTAGAGAAGTAAACCCTGCTTCCTGCAAAATGTTTCAGATGGGAGTCTCTTTACTGTCTTTTCCCATTCCATTTTAAATATTTGATATGTGTGTCTTCAGGGAAAGACCTCTCTATTTGCAGTGCCTTTGATTCAAAGATATTGCCATCTTCTTCACTTAGGAAGTGCTGAAAACATATAGTTTATTACTGGGAAATCTGTGAGCTGAGATGTGTCATATTTTCTAGCCAATATGCCAGGCAAAAAGCAGCACAGAGCATTTGGTATCTTTTACCACTAAAAGAAGAGAGATTGACCTTGCACAAGAGAAGAGAAATACACTTCTAGCATTAACTAAGCCAAAGCCCTTGGGAAGCACGTGGTGGCATCACAATTTCTTTTCTACCACTAGCACTGATGTGTGCACTGCTGCAGGAAATGGTAGAAAGAACAGAGAGGACAGAATTTAAGAGCAGAAATACAAAAATATGAGGACAAGCAATTCCATATACACTGTAATGCTTAAAATTATATCACAAAATTGCAATGGATAACAGTACCCCATTCTGTGCAAATCATTGATTATGATCAATTTAAGCCCTGAGAAGCTGTATTGCAATTTTAGATCATAATATTGAATTTATGTCCTCAAAGAGATGAAATGGTATAAGAAGAAAGATATATAGTGTGGTTTTAGTTTCTTTTGTTGTTCTGTAAGAGACAAGAAGACAGAAAAAAGCTAGGTCTTAGGTGGCCATGTGACAATAAAACCACTCTGTACTCTTTTGTGCTGTTTTATCAATCTTGCCTCACACAAAAGCAGTCTAATTTCGGTTGCCTGGTACAAAGTAGCATCCAAAGTTATTCACGTTTTGGGAAAGCTCACAGAGCATATTACCTCTCATTCTAATATGCCTTAGATAGACCAGTTCCTTGCCACTGCAATCCACCAACTTCTGGAACAAAATGCAAACATTTCATACCAATATTGTGACACAGGCTTGGGGGCTCAGTGCTGTCCTGTCTCAAACTGGGTTTTCTGACAAGGCAAAGACACAAGGCACTGACTGAGCATCAGCAGCCACAGCTGGAGGTGCTGCCTGCTTCATTCCTGGCCTAGAGGATCACAGATGTGACCCATCAGGTGACAGGGACACAGGATTCAAGCTAAGAGCAGCAGGACACAGGGACTGTGCTCACAGTGCAAATGAGACAGCAGCTCCCAGAGACACAAACATTGAACTGGGGATGCACAGAGACTCACAACCATGGCACACAGACCTCAAAAGTCACACCAGTAACTGACCCCTGTGACTGAGACTAATTTAGAGTGAAAAAATGTCTGATCTCGCAAGGGAAAAAAACCCCAAACCTCTTCCACCATCCAGAAAATTCAGAGTGGGAGGTTTTTGATGTTGTTGTTGTTGTTGGGTTTTTTGTTGTTGCTGGTTTTTTGGGTTTTGGTGGGTTTTTTTGGTTAATTTTACATTATGAATAATTTCAATGATGAGACTCTAAACATATTCCAGCTCCCTACTGAGACATTGCAACTCCTGTTATTAATACAGCTATTGTTAAAGTAGTGCCTAAATATCAGTCAAGTGACCTTGCTCTGCCAAGTAAAAGGAATAACCATTAATAATAGTTGCTAACTCTCTGTAATTATGAGATTAAATGGTACCACACTGCACAGCTTTCCCATGAAAATTCATGGCTGGCATTGTAGAGAAGAGCATTCCCAGGATGCCAGGTGAAGGAATATGTACTTGCCTATTACTGCACACACATCCCAAAACTCAAGTTTCTTGGACTCTGGCCCAGTGAAATCATGAAAAGACTCAATAACAGATTAGATAATGAGTCCTATAAATAGATTATACAATTTTTTCTATATTATTTGTAGAATTTTATCATCACCTTTTGTACATTCCTAGAAAGTCACATGGAGCCTTGTCCTACTCTGCCTGTCCCACTTGGCTGTGTAATGATTCCTTCTTACCCTGACCTCTGAAGGAAAACGTTTAATTATTACATGCAAAATAATTATCGACAACAGAACAGAAGGGAGGAAAACAATCCCATTTATAGCTGATCTTCTCTGATGAACAGGTTAATAAAAATGAATTATGCTGAATTACTTAATTAAGCAAGTGCAAGAGCAAAACTCAGTTGTATGAAGTCTATACACTAGAAACCACAATTTTATTTTCTATTCTACTTCTGGTGCCCTCAGTTTGCAGAAGATGAGCAATCAAAAACTCTTTGCCTCAGCTTTAATTGCTCACATATCCAGTGTGTAAGTGCTTATGTAGTAATTCTTCTGATACACATTTTAAAAGTGTCAGTTTTCTCATTTTTTAAAGTAGTTAACACAGACCTCACATAATCACCTTTAGCCATTATCAACACTGCATTGTTCTTTTTTTAACACTTAAACCTTCTTTTATGGCCTATGCTTATGTAATTGCAGAAAGGATCTGGTTTAGATCACTAAATCTTTGTTTCTTTAACTTCTACCATTCAGAGATATTTGGTAGAGGGATAAATTCTGTTACAACAGCAAATTTCATCTAAAAGAACTGGATGTATTCCTTAACACCTAAAAATAGTATGTGAAATACAGAAAAGTAAACTTGTATTTTCCCAGTCTTTTACCTCCAGAACACTGAAGTCTGTTGAAGAAAGGTTAAATGATGACCATACAAATATAACTTTTTATAGCAATATCAGCTACTTTAAGCTAATTTGAAGTCACAAAAGTCTTTTTGGTGCATCAATGATTTTTACTATGACACTGATGATATGATAACCTAAGTTATTAGAAAAAGTAATTTCCCGGTTATTGTATCTAAAGGCAGTAATTACTATTTCAATAAAGAAAATGAGAACTATTAGGATGGCAAAAGAGAAGTAAATTAGCTTTATACCCTACACTCAATTAAACTATCATAGCAAGAAGGCAATGAATTAAGGTAATTTGAGGGAAGGAATGGGATTTTGTATAGCAAAGTGTTTAAAACTTTTTGAAAATCCCCTGAAATCAAACATAAGAGCACCATTAGCTATACTAACACCTCCTAAAACCCTATGCAAAAATAACCTTATAAAATACAAGCAAAAGATGTCTGTTTGCACAGCTCAGCCTGGGATTCTGACACTAAAAATTCACAGAGGTGTTCACCAGGGACAGTCTGCTGTGCCAATCTCACCCACTGCAAATTAATGTAAATTAGGGAATCACAAATAGAGACTCCCTCGTTAAAAAAAAATTTCCAGGATCTTTTAGGAACTTTCCATCAAGCTGAAGTACTTTTTTCTATTATAAAATTTTAGACATTGCACATTTTGCACTGACAATCAATACCGTTTCTGAGGTCCGTTTTTAAATAGGAATCCAGAATGAGAAAGCTACTAAGGAAATTCTTTTTCACATACTTTGAAACAATCCAAATACTTAGTGCTCATATATTTTTATTTATTTTTCTCTCAACTTTAGTAATTAAGGATTTTTAATTAAATATGTTTCTATTACATGACACATAAGTAAGGTTGTTCATGGAAAATATTTACCCATCTTTTATTTTATGCTAATTCCCATAAAGCTTCTGTTTGTGACTATCACGAGTTCTGTGGTGAGAAAGTCTAGTTTGGAATTTTTGTTTTTGAAATGTTTATATTGTTCTATACAAACAATAATTGAAGAAAATAAAATTCTCTTAGTGACATTTTTGTAACAACGTGGCCTCAGCTTGACTAGCAAACTGTAAGAGCACAGAGAAAACTTATCAGTGGTGAGTCTTGAATGAAGTGGCTGAGTCTGCAGGAAGATGACTGTTCAGGTACAAACTGTGATTTTCCTAAATCTCAAATCGAGCATTCAGTCCCTTCTGATTTAGAGAACATTGTCCTTTCTAATGAGATAACCAATTAAAAAAAAAAAAAAACAAAACAAAACAAAACAAAAAAACCCAAAAAAAACAAAAAAAACAAAACAAACAAAAAAACCCCAAAAACAAACAAGCAAACAAAAAAAACCAAACAAAAAAACAAGAACAACAACAACAAAAAAAAAACCAAAAAAATTAAGTCGTACCTCTGTTTAGCTGTTAACATGCAGCACAGCTATAAAAATGACTGGCACTATTTAGTATCTTTAAGCTTTTAGTACCTGAATTTTTGCATCTAAAAACTCTGTCTATTGCACTCCAGCATCTAAATTTCACAGTTTACATGAAACTATTTTATTTGACTGTTGAGCTCCTTCATCAGGAGCAGTGCAGCACTGAGGCAGGTTAATGAGTGCTCCCACATCATCTCCTCATGTAGCAGAATATTTCCCATATTAGTGCACTGTGGCTGGTGTGACATTTAATGGTAATCAAATATCATTTCTTTTAGTGAAACTGACCTGAGAATTGTCTTCAGAGCTCCAGGGAATGTAGGAAAAATTAATTCTAACTTTCAGAATATTTAAGTTAGTGTAATTTAAACTATTAAAATAACCTTCAAGCTTTTAAGTGGAAGAGCAAGACAGTAATATTTTCTAGGCTAAAAATCTCTAATTTATCATGTATGCTGTTTCAAAAGTGAATCTGAAGTATCCAAAAAGATAAATTCAAAGATGATCTTTATTTTCACTAGGTGAATGTGGATGAGAACATAATATTTCAATTGGAGAGTTAGCCTCATTTTTTGCGTTAGTTATCAAGCACTGTTTTATTTTAGCTCACAGTCTCAGAGTTATCACCTTGTCCACCTTCTAAAGGAGGAGGTTGGAAAAATTACCATGTCTCCCAGAGAAGGTTGATAGGATTTTATCCCATATCTTTAATGAACTAATGTTCCATTATATAATGATTTTTCATCAAAATAATTTCTCCATCAGATAAATTTGCTGTTGATTACAGAAATCAATTTTTTTTCCCTAAGAGCTAGAGATCAGAATCAGGTTAAATTTTTTTTTTTTTTTTTTTCCCCAGAAAAATCCCCAGTTATTTGTGGTAGCATCTGAGCTTATTAAAGGATGGTAAGTGATTCCAGTCATCTGAACTGGCCACAGCATTCTTTCATCAACACCTTCACATATTGTTTTCTCTTTGTTAAAATTTCAGTGCTCACACTTCCTCTGGAAGTTGGTACTGGACTAGGCAGCCACTGGAATTGTATCCCCCTCCATTACCACCATATTTTCCCAGGCAGATACATACAGACATACAAAGCTTTGACAAGCTATCTTTATCAATGTCAAATGCTGGAAATTTTCCATTCCAGTTTTTAAAAAATAAAACATAACTCAGGGAGGTTTAACACAGACACTGGGAGCAGTGACTTATCTCAATGCCTAATCATAATTACATGTATGAAATATTTCAGGTTTTAAAGAAAATCTCAATGCAAAACAAAGACTTTACAGCCCTAGGAAAGCAGGAGTTGCTATGAACAGAATCAAATATTACACATGTGCCAAGTGCAAAGTGACAAAAGACACTTTGGTCAAAAAGACTGTATCCAAAACCAAAAATGACATTGCAAGAGATGCTTTTTTCCCCATCATAATCAACTCTGAAAATTCATTTTTGGAAGAAAGCCCACTAGTGAGGCAGTAGTACATTTAAAATACTGAAAAACAAGAATACCAGAATACACTGTAGTCCTGGTTCAAAAGAAATATTACTGTTAGTACCAGAAATATCACCTCCTTCTTCCTTTGATTACTGTGCTTGTACCACACTCAAGCAGTTGAACCAACCTTTCTTGATTTATTGTGCATTTCACTGAAGGGAACATTTTACCTACAAAAGTAGGTATAAAAAATCCAGTAAGGAAACTCCTCAGAAATTCAACATAAACTCTTCCTACTAAAAAGAAAATTCAATAAGAGCACTGAAATATTATACTATACAGCAAAATCTCTGTGTTCATTTGCTATAGATAAGCCAATTAAATATTTACTGTTCCTGGCTTCCTGTTTATTACTAAGGCCAAACACAATGAAATCAGATTTTAAATGACTGAATTTTATTCACCATCATAAAATTACTTTCCCCCAAAAAAATCAAATATGTTTTAAGTTGTAAATCACTTTTATTTTTTCTATTTTTTTTTCAATTAGAAATCACTAACTTCACTGATTACAATTATAATTGTGCTAAATTATTCTGGCAGAATAGGAATGCCCAAAGATCTCCAGTATTGTTACAAGGGTGAAAAGTTCACTAGTTTCCCACAATATGAATGGCATATAGATATTATAAGTTAATAAGTGTTCTGTGGTACTGAGAAGGACAGATCCCACTTCTATAATGTCTGAGGTGGCTCAGACTGGGATAATTTTATTAAAAATTTGGTCATGACTGCAGAAATTTCACCTGGCTCTACTCAGAGCAATATTCCTTCAGATTCTTGTACATGAAAAGGAATTGAAAAGTGGACCTGAGTAGAAAGTAATTATCTTCAGTGAAGATAAACTTCCATATTACAGAAGAGGATGCATTTGGTTGTGTTGATTAGTTAATAATTAGCTGCCTTCTGGTTCCCTATCAGGCATCCAGACCTTCGCAGGTCTCATTTTTAGGTTAAGTCTTCTTGATTCTTTTATTGAAAATGTTGGCAACTCAGATCAAAGACACCTGAGAGCTCAGTGCTACAACTCTGAGCAAGCCTCCTTGGGGATCAACCTACCAGCCTTGATACCCAGTGCCTACTGAAGAAGGAAATAAATAATCTATATTTAAATCCAAAAATACTAGAATCTGATGAATAATTTATTTCAGGAGCTTTAAGTATTTCATGAGACCAATGAAAGAGAGGGTTAACTCCTTCATGACACTTATCTCCTATATGTAACGTGGTAAAGATGACAATGAAAAGAAGATATTCACATTATTAGTGATGCTGTAACATTTTGCCAAAGTACATGAAATTTTGTTACCCTTGTGGAATCAAACTGAATGCAGTACATAATTTTTCATTTATTTCATATGTGCCCATGTACACTGAGGTATGGGTGACATCACAATCTAATGCTATTTCACTTTCTGAACCAGCTTGTAGATTTTAAATCTTGTCTTGTGATGCAGAACGAAGGTAAAAATACTAATTTTTATCCACTCCTTAGCTGTTATGGGGATGGGCCCTCCTGAGAGAATTTTTGCAAGTGGATTTGAAAGCAGTGACAGACCTGATGAGCAAAACAACGAGCTACAGTCAGACACCTTCCTGTGCCACAGAAACCCCCAGAGAGAAGTGTCCATCTCCATGCCAGAATTGACTGATGAACAATACCTGAACACAGCAGAAATCAGACAGCCAACCATAAGTGTTCATCCTTATGAATTCATAAGTCAGCATCACCTTAACTGACACAACAAAAGTACTTCAAATTTCCAGCATTAAATTGTTTACAATCATTGCATATGCAGATGATTTTTAAATGGAAGTTTAACAGGTAACTAATCCTTATTGCCTTTCTAATTGCTCTGAATTTTTCTAAGCAAAAGCAGCTGGCGAGTCCTAACCACAGTTATAACATGCTTAGCAAGAATTTGGGCAAAAATGTACATTATGCCTCTCTTATCTGGACAACCTGAAATACTGCAAAATCTTCACTCAGCAATCATCTATTTTAATTTCATATTTAACCATGGATTGCTGCTAAAAGCAGTCATGATGTGGAACTGAGGAAAGAAAAATTTTGTATTCTTTATGAAGCAGTAAAATGTAGTAGTGCAATGAAATGCTGATTAAGATTTGGAGTATATTGCCCCTAACTACAACAGAGAGGCTGAAAGGTAAATTTTACTGAGGGGAATTTGCACAGAGTCCCTTTACAATCCTAGAGAGAACTAACGAAATTTTTTTAGGAAATATCCCTGAAAATGCATATTTTATACAGTCTTCTGCAGCAAAAAATATGTGAAATCTTTAGCCTGTAGAAAATGCCCATTTTTTCAAAGAATTGACACTATGAAAAGGTACACAGGTACCACTGAGAGTCTGGAGCACATGGGTATATTCTGGACCAATTGTGGCACTGCTGAGGTGCCATCCTCACTTTCACCATTTCAGAGTAAATGCAGAAGGGAAAAGTCCTAGTGAAAAAAAGGTGCACTTTTCAACAGCTATTATAAAGCATGACAGTAGGGTAGGTCTGTCTTCTGCCTGCATCCAAAATCCACGTTTTGCTCAGCAATCTTTGAAAGTTCCTATGTCTGCATTTTTCTGTTCATGGTTTTCATTGAAACATCAGCTAAATACACACCTTACTCCTAAATAATTGTGGTAGCCCTTTCTCAGGTGTGGGAGATGGCTGGAGCCAGAACTGTTTAATCACCAAGGCAGCTCTAATCCATGAACACCAGGAACAGCAGGTGTTATAAAATAAACTGAGCACTGTGAAACACACAACAAAGGGCTGGGGTTTGCAGTTACCAAGCACACACATAAACCCACCCACAAGCTGAAGGACACTGCACAGTTCTCACTGCCAACAAACTAAAGATGTTCCTCATGCAGCAATTCCAGGGGGACTCTTCACTCCAATAAGTTCCCAAATGCACAAATGGATCTTGTCCCATTCAGCCTAAATTGCCCTGCACACACTGGAATACCAAGTAGCTCCCTCTCCTTCTCATTATATGTCTTGGGGAAAACGTGATCAATTAGTGATTTATTATCTGATTGCCCAGGTTGGTTATTGGGTAGCTGGACCCTGACTCACAGAGCAGGATTACTGAGAAATCAAAGTTAGAACTTGCATTTGATGTAACAGTGCGCCTTTACTAATTGAAATTTAGGGGAAAAAATAGTTTCTTAGTAGGACTTGAATTACATGGTAAGTCAGGAAGAAGAAAAGAAGCAATTGCTTAGATCTAAATAGCCCAAGTATTTTTTTTTTAATTTAACATATAATTCTATACCACTGCCCATTACCACAAACACCTTCCATATATTCAGGCATGAGTAAAGTCCTATTTATGGAGTCCACTTTTCTAGATGACCTTATATGAAAAGCATAACTCATAAAAGAATGGTCACTGAAGCATAGGGCAACAACAACTTTAGAGCAAAACTGCAGTGCAGTTACTGAGGTGCAGCTCCACCACACTGAGGACAATTATTTCAGATTTGTGCCATTTGACTAGAGCAAAATCTAGTTACATCTATTGTAACAGGTGACACAAGAAGTATTTGGAGGCATTTTGTGCATTACTAACTTGAAAATCAAAATGCGTATGCACTACCCACAATGTCATTTCAAACTGCATTTACCACTCAGTGGCAGGTATCTATCATTTCCAAAAATTTCAGGCACTCTTCCTATTCATTCTGCTCCCAGAAGTAGACTGCTAGCCTCCATCAAGTCAGCCTGTCACTGAAAAAATGTAGCTCATCAATTTCAAGGCTCTATAATAACGCAAGAAAGCAGAAAACTGCTCGAAAACTCTTTTTTATCCTGAAATAAACAGCTCCAGAATATTTACAAGTTCAGTATTTCTACTCATTTCATGTATTAATTTAAAGAGAAATAGTAAAAAAATAATATGGATAATTATTTAAGGCAGAAACAGAAGCCCACTAAACCTCAGGCTTTTGATTAAGGTACCCAAGTTATTGTCTTCTTTATATATATGAGACACAGACCTCAGACAGACAGTTCAGAAGTCCTCACTCAGCCTCTGGTGATATCCATAATGGGCTGTCCCATTAAAATTATAATGTTCTGAGAGTTACATGATTCCTAAATTCCCTCTGCTGCTGAAAAGTTGGAAGTGGCTGATTTGGGGCCAGTGTAAATAAGTTGCTTCTTGTGCTTATATACTGGACAAGTCTATTATTTTAAATTTCTCATATAGAAACATTGACTTCTGTATAAATCACTATTTATTGTTTAATATGGTTGATTACTGAATTAGGGGCAACAAAAGTCTTCTGTTTGGGCATTTATTTCAGTCCCAAATCATTCAAAGCTAAAAAAATATAAAATCTTGAGGACAGACTCACCTATGCAGACATCACATCTTAAAGTAAATATGGTTGGTTACACAAGTTTCAGTTTCAAAACTAGATTGAGGATTGTGCATTGTGCCCTTTTGTGCAGCATTCACACACACATAGGAGCATCCTACATGAGACATTGAACCTATATAAATTAAGGTTGCAAGTGAAGTCTGGATTTTGCTACTTAAGGGGACAATCTCTCCCCTTAAGTAGCAAAATAAAAATCAGTATTTTATCAAGGTTCACAGTGTCATGGTTGAAAATGCCAGAGCAGCACTCACAGTCATTTTAAAATTTGCAAACAACATGTTTAAGTGACATACATATTTAAGAGCGTGGAGGGAAAAGAAAACAATCTAACAGATATTTCAGGCACCATAGTGACAACTATGTGGGAATACAAATATTCTTAAGTTAAATAAAGTCTTATTCACAGTTATGTTTTCACTACAAAAAGGCTTAATGAGACACCTTAACTCAGAGAAAATAATTTCAAATAGCATTCAAGAAAACAACCTGCTTAAACAGCATGCCTTTGCCTCTTACAAAAAGCAGCAAACCAAGAACAGCCTGAACATGGAAAAATGCTTCTTTCCTTAATTTATGCATCAAGTCCAGCTTTGCAGAGTCAATTTTAAAACAAAAATCCAAGGATGCAGGTGCTACAATAATTGCAAATTATCTTGTTCTGGAAAATACATTATTTATACACACGCATCCTCTCCCCAGTCAAGTTAATGTTACAATTCACTATGAAAGTACAGAAACAACTGTTATTTCAGTGGGGAAAAAACCCAAATCCTCACTTACAAAGAATAATCAATATACAGTCTTTGGAAATCAGTAATTACCATATTTTAGTCAAAAATTACTTATGATGAGAGAATCTCACTGTTCACTGCTAATATGTATGAAAGATTTCTGTTCCATCAATTTTTTTCTTTTATAAAAGATTCCATTTAAGGAAAGCTCTGTTTACACCCAGGAGCAGTAATGGTCACTACTTACCAAAGGTCTGGGATGCAGTTATTTTTTCAGGTGTAACAGTCAGTGTGGACTGTTCCAATATCAGACCAAACATAACACAGTCCTGACTGCACTGAGGTGTTTGGGTTATTACAGGGAGTCAAATTGTTCTACATGAGGTCACTAATTCCTTGAGAGACACAATCTTTGTTTAGTGTAGGATTCTCTCTGCTGGTACGCAAGTTTATTTTTGAGTAGGAGACCAGTTTGTCATCTCTCATCACCCCCAAGCACCCTTGGTTGATGATGGTAAGTGCAGCAACCTTACAGGTGACACTTTGCTCTTGGTTCCTGAGAAGAAAGTGAGGGGTTTTGCCTGAAATTCCATCTCAAATCAATGATAAACCCTGTGGCAAATGTTGGGATACTCAGGGCACTTTTAAACATGGTCATCCCAGCATTGACCTATACTTCCCCTTGAGACAGCTTTTGGAGAAAATAACAGCATTTCATAAGCTCTGCACAGCACGTTTTATAGATTTCTGGCAGGTCTCTGATTCAGTGTATTGAACAACTTGAGGCATCTGATCAGGTGTCCTTGAAAGGATACATTATTGACAGAAGAGCTCCAAAAAGGGCTGGAGAGCTGTGCTTGTGTTGGCAGCAGGGTGGGTCACTCCTACCCCCTCCCGTGTTATATTTACATGCATTCATTATCACACATAATTAAGCTCCAAAGCAAGCCCTCACCATAAATATTAAGCAGACTTCAACTCCAGAGCATGACCAGCTCAGTAACCTCCAAATCAAAAGTATAAAACATGATTGTGATTACTGGATAAAATATCTTTACTATGTACTCAATACTCAGGTGATGCCATGAGCCACATCTACACTGATAAATGAAGAAAGGTTTCTGTCAACAAAATTAAAACACAGGATCTCTGATCATTCATATTTACTTAATTCTTAGCTTGCTCTCTAATTCAAATTTGACAAGTCCAGTTCTCTTTTTGCAGTACAAATCTGATCCAAAGGGGGATGCCCCTAAACAATGTGGGAATGATCAGCCCATGCCACTTTGCTTCTGGCTGTAAGAAAGAAATGCAAAAAGCATCATGATAATGAGCAACTGAAATTGTGCAAAGCTTTCAAAATGTCAGCTCGATCCTCAGTGGCATCAAGTCTTTTCCAATTACCTTAGGTGGTCTAGTAAAAACTGTTACATCACTTCTTCAATATATTCTCCATACAGCTGTATAGTAACTTTCTTTTCGTTCCATTTCACCAAATATTTAGCATCTGTTATATTTTATCTCACACTATTTTCTTTTTTAGTTTTAAATTTGTTTCTGTAATATTCTTACTGCACTTTAATGGCATATTATTTGTTCTTTAAATAAATCTTATCCACAAATATCCCGCATTTACCTGGGAATGCTCTTCATTCTAAACAGAATGAAGTTAATGTGAAATGCTACACAAAATGTATGCATTTAACAAAATTAAGATTGTTAATTGAAATACAATTAACATTGCAAAATTACTCAAGATAAAAACCAATGCACATTAATGTAAACAAAAATTATGACAATTAGAACCTATACTGTGTACCATCTTTCAAATTTCAAATTTTTTGGATGGTTGACTAAATACACCAATCAATGAGCCAAATTTTGAGATGATTCAGGAAGCAATGAAGACTCCAAGCTTTGCCAAATGATTTTATAACCCAACAATCCTATTAGGAAAACCTCGGTATGCATTTAGATTTATAAATTATCAATGGAGAGGAGCAGTAATTTTTGTAGGTGCTGCCTTGGCTGACACACCACAAATTGAATTGAACAGCAGCAGCCCAAAAGCATCTGCTGGTGCAGCCAAACCTTTCTAATTAGGAAATGTTTATTTCCATTAAGAGTGAGACAGGAAATCCAGTCAGCATGAATCTCAGCTAATAAGCTGTATACTTTCTTTGTTCAAAGCACACTTGTGCAGAAGCATCACTAGGCCACAGTTATTCAAATTCTGGACTAATTTTACATATGACAGCCATCCTGTGGCCTGCAAGTCACAGAGAGGTATTCCTACATGTGTGCAGTATTTCCTTTCATTGAAATGTGAGTTTTCACTCACATTTCAATAATGTGAGAGTATAACTTTATTGGCTTCTGTGAAGAACGTTGACAAGCATTCACTCTGTACACAACCCTAACAACAACTTCCTAAAAACATTTCACCTCAAGAAATGGGTTTGACTCTGAGATCCACATGCAACACTGTACACACAGCTAAAATTGTTTACTGTACCTTTGCTGCCATGAATTTACCCTGTTCTACACCACCCCAGGCTTAACACACCATCTCTTACAGGGTGATATTAAAATCCCCTCCAATTCATACTAAACAGGACTGCAGAGATTGAACAGAGATGCAGCCTGCCTGAAGCTTCCCCACAACACTTCCTGAATGGAGCACCGTGATGAATAAATGCAGAATTTCCTGTTTCAGCTCAGCCAATGCATTTTTAGAAGAGCACTCCTGACTCTCACCTCTATCTTCAGTTCTGACTCTAAGGAACTTCCTAAAGCCTATTTTGCAGAGTGAATAGACAAGATGTGCTACTGACCTAAAAAGCAAGATGAGGTCAGTACTGTGAACTGGATACCAATTTTAATGAGGTTACTGCTTTAGAATTTGGCTTAGCTTGTGCCATTGCACTACTGACACACTTCAAGCCTCAGCATCCATCAAGCCAACTTTCACCTCAACTGAGTTTGCTATTTTATGACTATACTTGGTGTGAAACCAAAACCAAAGAAGCAACTGTTTGTTATCAAGTTTTATTTTGATTTTCTACTTTAAAAGATAAACATTTCAATGGATTTAAAATAACTAGTTTAAGAAACTGAAACAAGGTCAGGTAGCAAGTATGAGCTCTGGAACTGGCAAGAGTGCAAGTACATATTTGGCATTTTGCAGAACCTTCAGGCTTAGTTTGATTAGTTGTTAAAATTATGACTTGCCTAGAGGGAGAATCACAATAATTGGTATAGGTCATAGATAATCAAAAGTGTCTCTCCCACTGGGATGAAACCTATTAAAATCAGATATTTAAATCTCTTTACACTTGCATATTCACTTCACGTGCAAAATTATTTGTCCCAAATCTTAGTCTCCAAGGAAGACTGCAGACATTTTTCACTGTTCTTTATTGTGTGCTAATTAACATTTTCAAGAGATTTGAGAAGCTTGACAAAGCTCAGTATACCCCAAAGAAATTACTCTTTTTAGATGCCAGATTTTTACTTTATCGTGTTGAAAGAATCAACTTTAAAGCTTTGAATGTTTAGATTAAATCAGATAACATCTCAAAGGCTAATATCTAAAAAATAATGTTAAATACAACCCATTACTTCTATTGTGAAGACCTGAACTTAAAAGGAATGTTAATCAGATCAATTTTGATTACTGATTGTAAAGAAAATGGCTTTGCTATTGAGACAGCTTTTGCATTTTTCCATAATAATAATTGTAATGACAAAGGAATCAGATAAAATCAAGCATTATTTTGTCCAGTAAAGTTTAAGAAAAATGAGGAAACCAGCAGACAAATAACCAGCCAAGTTGTATGATGCCGTGAAATTTATTTATGTAAAGTTAAAAAGTAACTATCAGTGCCTGATAAAACCCTATAAAAGATCTTTAGATGACTGACAGCATCTGCCTGAACTTGTGCAAAGCATTTGACACCACCCCACACAACATATTTGTCTCTAAACTGGAGAGACATGGATTTGACAGATGCACCACTTAGTGGATAAGGAATTGTTCACACTCAAGGAGTTGAGGTCAGTGGTTCCATGTCCATGTGGAGACAAGTGCCAGTGCTCCTCAGGGTTGTTATTGGGACTGTCCCAGCCCAGCACATTCATTGGTGACACGGACAGTGGCATTGAGTGTACCCTCAGCAAGTCTGTCAATGACTACCATGATTTTATGATTCTAAAGCAAAACAGCACTTAGTAGTACAAAGCTTTAGAAAATTAACTGTTATTCAGCATAAAGGACTCTAAGATATGACTTAGAGATCTACTGCTCAGATCACTGTATTTATAGTGTTGTTTAAAAATAAAAAGCGAAAGTTCTCCTTTCACCAGCCACAATTCAACAAGAGAATAGAAAGGAATTTTGAATCGTAGCTGCCCCTGGGGCATACATGTAGCCCTTGACAGCTGGCCTAAAGCTCAAGTTTGAGCTTTAAAGCTTTAACTTTCTGGCACCATTTAATGACAGAGAACTGTCTCTTTGTCAGTCTTGCCGTTGGTAATGTCACTTCAATCGGCTGTTACAAAACTCATTTGAATAATTATACAATATTTTTTGCAGCTCTTTCATGACTCACACAGCCATTCAGTCTCTGGGAATGCTTTGCTTTGATTCTCTTTCCTCAAAGTATAGGAACAATTCCTTTCCTGTAGTCCAGCATATTTATCCAGTAAATGGAAGTGTGTAAACGGAGAGCAGGAAGAGGACAGAAATCGTGGTTACTTGTCAATCAAGTCAATATTCTAAAACAGATGTTACCCACCTTGACAACACCCCAGCTTCTACAGTGCAGTAGCACTACTGTTCCTAATAGTTTCATTGTCATTCATTATTTGAAATATATTCCACATTTTTATATTCATGAAAATGCCATGAGAAAGGTGTCAGATCTTTAAAAGATTTCATTCAGTCGAGGCTGAGTGTGAATTCAGTCCCCATACAGAAAAGGATACATGTGAAAGCATTGAGCAATCACCATTAAACTGTAACTAGTGATATAATTTTTCTTACCAGGTTATAGTGGCATATTGCATAATTAATGATTTCTGTTGCTGCCCAGGGAGTGTTCCTTTATGCATCAATGTAAGATTGTTTATGGACTGTACAACAAATAGGTTCATCTCAATCATGGGGAAGAGAAAGTCTCCAAATCAGGGCAGGGCAGCAAAATGAGCACTCCAAAGGCACTTGGCACTAACAGAGATTATGCAGAGGCTGATTTAAAGGCCCAACCCTTTAAATGAAGTCCTGGATACTCACCATGACATCTATTAAAGCACTGTGTTGCCATGACTATCTGCATCGTATTTTAAGGGAATTGATGCTGATGTAGGCAGGGTCTGGAGCAGCAGTGCAGGACTACCACCACATTGTGAGGGTGTGGGCCTAGAGAACAATCCATCATCTGGATCTACAGATCAATCCATCAGCTGGATCTACAAGTGAATCCATCATCTGGGTCTACAGATCAATCGCTCATCTGCCACTCCTGAAAGAGCAGAGGTGACTGAACAGTGGGGACAAGATCATGCAGTCAGGCACCTCCATGGTGGGACAGGAGGACCAGAGGGTTAAGAGCAGCACACTTGACACCTCTGATGGAAGAGGTACAATTTTCTTTTAATTATTCTACATATTGCCTTTTTTATGTTTTTCTGTTAATTTAGGGGACAGAGTTTGGTTCTCCACCCATGTTCTATTAATTCCTAGTTCAGAGTTTCAACATGTCATCTATTGTGGTAATATGAAAAAGAAAGGAAAATTGCAACCTTCATTTATCAAACTTCTCTGTTGAGAGCCTTTAAGTCTTGACACTGAAGAGAGAACTAAACCAAACTACTCACGTTTCTGCACCAAAGTTCAATTCAGGTACACAATGCTGTGAACTGAGAGAGCAAGAGGAACGTTCTGAGTAAGCCTAAGAACAGTAAGAAATAGTGAGGTGAGATCTGAAATGACGAAATAGAAACCTGCTGAAAACACACCCCCAGCTCAAACACACTCTTGATTTTTATTCAGGTTTGAAGAGAGTCCAAATATTTTAGAGAAAGCATTTTTCCAGTTTCTGGATGGTAACTTAGTTACAGAACCATTAGTTAATGATTGCTGTGTTGGAAGCCCTCCACATTAAGGTAGCAGTGTAATTAGTTTAGCAGAGCAATATCTTTAGTGCTAGGAGAACAGGTCCAATAATGCTCCTTATCAGGAATATCTAACATTATCTGTCATTGCCCTGAAAAAGTTACTGAGCATGCAATGCTTAAACAGACCCAAATCTCGTCACAGTCAAAAATTAGAATAAAATTGAAAAAATTGCAGGAAATCAGACTTCTGCATAATGCTTTGCCATGATTTTTTTCAAGTGTTCCCTAAAAGAAAACCACAGAAAACACTGTATCTGACATTACTGGCAGCATCAAGTAACAATTATTTGTTTTTCTTTCTAGTTAGGATCTAACAACTCTTCATTCAAGGAATCTCTTTTCTATAAAGAGACTTTAAAAATGTTTCTTACCCATTGACAGATTGAAAACACTGTCGTGTACTTTAACAATCTACAAAGTTGAAAGTTTTGCATTACCAGAGACTGCCTGACAGCACTTAACTTGTCTTTAGTGGAACTTGATAGAAAGTATTCCTTGCTGTTGTCAAACTTTACTTGTAGTGAGCAGCCAAAAACCCCCAAACCTGAGCAGGCCTTCCCATAAATTAAGTAGGAAATTCTTTTCTGAAAGCTCTGATCCTGCTTCTCACAGCAAGCTGTTTGTGTATCTGGAGCATGAAGGGATTTTACTCCTCAGTGGAGGAATCACTTTGTGAGCTGGATCCTGTCCCTCTGTGCTGTCAAACACAGCCAACACACATCATCTGCCACTCTCCAAACTCTTCCAGCCAGACCTGCTGCAAAGAGAAATATTAGAAAGAAATACGCCTATGGGAAAAAAATAAATCTTTCAGTCTCATTGTTAATTGCAGCATTGGACATTGCATCAATATTTTCTCCTAAGCAAAAATAAAGGTCAAAAAATCCAAAAATTATCAGTGCTATAAAGAAAGATCAAAAACTCTTGCCAGTTCCACTGATAAGTAAATAAATCCCTGGCAGAGAGAAGGCCAGAGTGGACAGATAAAACATCTCCCGGTCACTACATGGCTCTCCCCAAATGTCCAGCTGTAAAGAGACACAACACTGGCATGGTGTCAAGGTCTTCACAACACAAGATTAGTAACACTTTCAGCAACTATGTTATAATCTAAAGATGAAAATACTCCAAAATTGTGGTCTCTGAAAACAACAGAAACAATAATATCTCAAAACTGACTTGGTAGGAATGACAGAATTGGCTGTCAAGAGAAATGCCTTTTTGTGAAGGAAAGCCAACAGCCAAACAGAATAAATTCAGTGTAATGAGCATTGCAGAATTCCTCTGGATTTTTTATTACCTGGATAAAAAAAGAAAGGATTGTACAAGTGAAATAAAACTAACCAATGTACTGAGAGTGAAATATTGAGATCACAGGGAAAAAAAAAATCATTAAGCACAGATGATTCTTTCAAAGAAACTAGTCCCAAAATCCCAAGAGTTCCTGATTTAGACACATTGTATAAGACATGTCTCACAAGGTAACCACTCTGATACTGCTGATACTGTATCTTTACATGTTTTTTAAATGCAACATCCCTGAAATTAAGAGGAAAGAAAAAACCTAAAATTTTTTTATTTCAAGAAGAAAAAGTACATGACAGTTTCAAAACTCACCAAAAGAAAATTACAAGTAGCCAAACGACTAAAATACTGCGAACTGAAACCCAGCTGAGAGAGTAAACAAACTACTTCAACAGCTGTGACTTTAAAAACCTTTTTCCTACTTCATTATCTCCCCAAAAGCTGAAAGGCATAAACAACAGAGCTTTAAAGGAACAGCAGGAGTAAAAAGTTTCAAAACATGGAGGTTACATCCTCAGCTTTGTAGAGGAACTTGGGGTATTTGAGACACATGTAAGTGCTTTGGAAAGGGCATGAATAGGGAGGTGATAATATCCAGTGATGATACAAAATTATCCTGGCTAATAAACCCCATAAAGAATTGCAGGAGTATTTCAAAACATTGAGAGACTGGGTGATAAAATGCCAGCAGAAATTTAATGTAGAGAAATACAAAACACTGTAAATGGGGATGAAAAGGTAACCATAGTACACCCACAGAGTATTGAGCTCATGCAACTCAAGAATATCTGACGCATCATTCCCTGGAACATCAGCACATCATCCAGAAGGCAGCAAAATGACGCCCAGACTGCCAGGAATTCTTACCAAAAGACTGGAGAAACGGACAAAAGCATCATTATTCCACTGCTTGTTATTCCTGCATCCCAAACAGCACATGCGGTTTTGATTATTTCATCTCAAGAATGACACAATAAAAGGGAAAAGCAAAAAGGATCATCAGAAATATATAAAGGCTTCAATACAAGGACAGTTCAAATGGAGTCAGACTCCTCAGCTGAGGAAAACTGACAAGTGAAAAAAGGATGAATAGGAATGATTAGTCACTACTTCTCCTAAAACAAGGACTAATGGACACCAAGTGAATTTTTCAGGCAGCAGGTTTAGAACAGAAGGAGTATCTTTTACACACAAACGTAAATAAATTATTGGATTGATTGCCAGAGCCAAGGATGAAGATGGATTTAAAAACTGATTACACAAATTCAAAGGTGATTAACACAATAGGCTGAATGCAACCTCCTCCAGTTTAGGAAGCCCCTGCACTGCACCCTGACAAAGGCTGGGTGATATTTTGTGTTCTGACTGCTATTTTCTCAGGAAACCCTTTCTAGCCTTTGAACTTGCCACAATACAACTTCAAGTACTCTTAGAATAACAAGCAATTACAAACATACTCTCTCCACACAGCCACAATACTTGAAACTTTTGCTTTTCAGTATTCTCTCTTCCATAAATGCAAAATAAAAAAAAAAAAAAAAAAAAAGCCCCCACATAGCCTCATTTATTCATTAGCTACCCATTATATTCTACTGTTCAACATTCATTGTTAAATTATATTTCAGTAATAAGACATAATTCCGCTTCCACTGAAATTTGCTTCCTTTAACTTCATAAAAAGACTTTTTTTTCCCCTTTGGGGGATTTCAAAGCGTTTAAACCCTAATTAGCCTCCAAAATAAATTTTAAGTATCAGATACATGCTGAAGGAAACCAAAGGTACTTTACAACGCAACAATCACATCTGGAAACTCTGCATACAAAAGAAGCACTTTCCTTTTTCATTATTATATAGAATGAGTTCAAGTACATTTTCTGAGTCACAGACATACTCAGTAAAATTAAATGACTGTATATAAAGCAGTATAGTTTTGTGCCTAGGAAGCTCTTTTATGTAGTACCTGCTAAAAGCTGCTACCCTGAGTAAGATTGATGTTTTTAACCTTTCAAGAGACATAAATGATAAATTTGGGCAAGGACAAAATTGGACATTTGTTCTAGAAAGTCTTTCCAAATCCTAACATTAATATGCTATTGATAAACATATATGGCAGTTTTCAATGCTTTTAAATAAAAAACAATAAATTCTAGGCTAAGCATACCAGATAGTCAATAAAACTTGCAATTAAAATAGGATGACTGTACACTGTTCTAATAAGCAAGAATACTGTTACCTGCTTTGGCAAATTTACAAAGCTCTTTTTTTTGATTTCTAGGGATTTCTCCCCAATATTCTCATTCTGCAATTCAGCGAGCACTACTGCCATCTCCTGATGCTCAGCTGTATATAACAAAATACTAATTTACATTTTGTAGGACCGTTGAAAGCTCTCTAGAACATAACGTTCAATGACTCAGCCATTTGCCATTAGCATTTTGACATCTGTTTTCCTGGTGTGTTGACTTTATTTCTGTAATTCTAGGAGGTTTTCTTTCTTTATGATGTGATTCCTTTACACCCCCTATTTTTCACATCAATAACACTAAGAACAGCTGAGTGACATCATAGGCTTTCTGTTCATAAGGAGTCATTTTACCACAAAGATTCCTCTGGCTGGGGTCGATTTGAAACAAAACACTTCTAGTCCTGAAAACCCCACTAAGGTTTCTCATCCAGACATGAACAACATTCAGTAGCTTCTAAAGCATTACAAATATTCCATTTTGCACTGTTACAAGCATAAAACTTCCAAATTAAAAAAAAAATAAATAAATAAAAGGGATTATTCAGAAGCAGGAGCAGCAAGATGCTCTTTAGAGATGAGATTTTTAAAGGTCATCAAGCTCCCCAGCTTCTTATCCTGTTCACAGATCTGCAGTCCCAGTTCACTGAATCTCTTTTCCAGTTTCTCCTCCAGCACGTCGAGTAAATCACATACACAGGAAAGCAAGGGGAATGTAGGGAAAGGAAAGAGAATCTTCAGTGTTTGGGAACGTGGCAAATGTGCATAAACCAGGATTCAGGTAATTGTTTCAATAAAAATAGAGTTCCACTAGGCAGGAACACTCCTGTAGGAGAGATTTATGTTCTTCATCTCCTACCTATCTGACCCATCAGCTTGTTGAATAATGCAGGAAAAACTCACCTTTTAACCAGGAGACAGCCAAGGCCCTAAAAACCTTTCTTGAAAAAAGTAAACAAAGCCCTTTCAACATAACATCTATTTTAACAAACTGATGTATTCCAAGAAGCATCTAATATAAAATTCCAGCCAGTTCTCAGAAGAGAGACATAGGTGTGAACAAGGGAAGAACAAAAACAAATAGAGGGCTAGGAAAGCATTAGGAAGTTCTGGATTAAAGTACACCAGTGGAAAACTCTCTCTATCTGGCAAACAGTAGAGTAAGCGACAAGCTGTCACAGGGATCTGAAGACACTTTGGAGAAGTGGGGAGGAAAGAGAAGCCCCTAATGAATAGAAAAGGCCATCAGCAGTAAGCACAGTCCTCAGCAGAAGGCAACTGCATTTATCTTTTTTTCTTAGCCAATAGTAACCAAGTACTGGGTGGGTGCAACAACAAGGCTTTTAAGAGATTCCCTCTGTGGAGTGAGATTTCACTCATGGACTGCAAACACTTCATTTACCCACACAGACCATATTACACAATCATATTCAGGCACTGTAGAATAATTCACATTTAATAGTCTGGAACCAAGAAGTCACTCAGAAGTCACTCACTGCTCAATCTAAACAGACCTTTCTAATATATTTCTACCTTCTGCATAGCTATTCATGGGGAAATTATGCTTGTAATAAATTAAGTAACAAACAACGTCAATCACAACATATTTGTAAATTAGTGGCAAAAAAAAAAAAAAAAACAAACCAAAAAAAACCACAACACATTTAGAAACAAGCTGTATCAGGATCTGCAAGATGGACAAGTGCAACACTGAAGCTGCAGTTTTACTCAGTATTTCCAGCTTGATTTTTTGGCAGAAATCCATATTTTTCTACTTTACTGCTGGCTGATATCCATGTTGAGGTTTTTCTATTAGCACAGCCTATTTCCCCTAGCATTTCAGAAAGCTGGATTCAATTTCCTCTCTGGGAATTTAAGCAGAAAAAAGGATTGGCTCTGCAGTCTTCCTAAATTTTGAAGCTAGTTTCAGCTAGCTGTTTCATCATTATCTTTTTTTTGTTCTCCTTTCTTTGAATTTCACCACTGCACTTTTCCAACCCTCCTCCATAACTAAACTGTTTCATTTCCTCCCATTGTCTTTTAATTGGCAAACACATTCACCATCTCAAAGGATCCTCATCTCAGGCTTGTCACACTGATAATAAGAGTTCTCAGAAACCACCTTGGTTTTGTGTTTTAGAAAGAGAAAAAACAAAGGTACTGTAGAACAAACAAAGGTACTATATTAGCCAAAGTTCCTGCACAACACTAAAAGTCCAATTCTATTCTTTTCCTCAGGTGGGTATTTACTTACAGGTAACCAAGCAGGAAAACAGACACCAGCACATGATTTCTTTAGCTGTTGCAATGCTCCCTAGCACCTAATCCTGAATCCTGTTGGTGTAGACAACGCAGCCTGCTCCCTTGCAGCCAGGCTGGAAAAGGTAATGTCTTATTAGTTAGAATAATAATTTAATTTACAGAAGCAACAAGGATCCATACAAATCAAGCATAAGATGATCTTTTCCTGGCCCAAGCATGCAGAAGTGGCATTTTCCCCATGGCAGGTGAAACATAAGCATCCCTTGTCACCCCATAGCACATTAAAAATGTGTTCCAGAAGCAGCTACAATGAATGTTGTGTGTGAGGTTTCTGGAGCTGGCACAAATGCTAGAGAGATTTTGTAGGGCATTCACATACAGAAAATTCACACTGAGAGTGGTATAATTTCATTATCAGCCCCTAAATGCAATGTGTTATTAGACTATAAATGTGTTTCTGGAAATAAAAACTGGCTTTCATGATGATTATAGGATACAGATTAAATAGCTGTGAACCAATATTATGTACTGCTTTGGTGTTAAAAGGAGTTAATTTAGGAGAAGCCCCTTCTTGCAATCTTTAAAGACATCACAGAGATGATGCACCAGCAGTTTTTAACAAAATAACTTTCACCCAATGATGATCACCTAATTCCTTTTACAAATTTGTCAACCTATATAATAGTTTGTATCACTTTTGAGGTGTAGCCTTCATCCAAGTGTGTGTATATGAGTCTCTCATCAATGGATTGATAGCTAACACTGCTACCCTTGATTAAAATACCATTTAAGTAGCCACATCAGCCTTTCCAGCTTTCCATCTAGATCTCATGACAGCAAAAAAGCAACCCTTACTGGAAGTTTTCCTGAGAACACAATGAAATAACACACCTGCCTGACACTCTTCACGTGGGGAATGGATGAAGATCAACACCTTTTACAGCCACGTGCAATGTGCTGACTGCAGAGCAGGCACAGCCCCATCTGCTGCCTCTGGGACTCACTCAGGGCTTTTCTCTTTAAAGAATTAAGAACTTGCATTGAGTGAAGCCCTTCCCTTTGCATTCACTGGGTCTCTGTGTTGTCTGTAATGAGGTGGACAGTGAGCTGAAGAGCAAAACTGCCCTACACAAACACACACTTCACTGACACAGCACATCCAGGCAAGAAGCAAACAGCTTTCTTAATTCCTTTAGGTCTTTTTCTTTGACAAAATGAGGAACAGGTTGAATTTCAATAATATTGAACCTAATTTAATTCTAATACCTTTAAAAGCAAAAATTATAAAAAACCCCCACATTTCTGAATTATAAACTTCATAGTTCATATCCTGTCCTTCATTCTCTATAAGAAATGCTGTTGGTGTTATTTACACCAGGCTGAATTCAATTATTTACTATTATTCACAAGGGTACTTCTCTTTCTAGCCATTGGGTTTATTTTGTGACAAATTAGTCAAGCGATAATTTCTCATAATTGCAACTGGGCTCTTCCTCTCACTGTTACCAACTAAACAGGTTTTGTCTTTCTAAAGAAGGATAAAATACATACAGCACTGCGTGGTTGTGAGCTACCAAGCATCTAGGTGATTCTCAAGGGCTTAGATATTTGATGGATTGTAGAAATGTTGTAACATCAAATTCATAACTTTCAAATGGAGTAAAACTTCCACAAATAAATTTTCTTTCTCTTTGGAGATGTTGCTGTTATCAGAAACAAAGATTAGTGATAATGACAGTCTTATTCATCTTTTTGTGATATTTTCCCTTAATAGTTCCAATCTCTCTTTAAATGACATTTACATGACAGAAATTGAATTGAATTTTGGTGTTTGACAAGCAAGCACAAAGGCATTGAGACGATAAATACTCAGTTGTTCACTCAACATTGGATTTCCTGTGCATGTGATTTGGACAGATTTCCACATATTCACCAGGAGCCTGGCCATGTCCAGCTCTGACTTCTCCAGGGCAAACTGGTAAAATGTGTAACCCTCATTTTAGAATAAAATTGGACAAAACAATTGGTGCATTTGGTCTTATCAAAAACAAAGAAGCAAATCTTCAAATGAATCCAGTATCTTGATGCAAATCTCAGTACAATTCCAAGGTCTTAAAACCCACACTGTTCTTTTCTTAGTAAGCTTCAAGACCACATCAGCCTTCCCTCCCCCTCACCATAACCAGACAGGATAACTACACCTTATTTTCTACACAACACCTGTAAGTAGTTTCCAAATGACTTGAACATATTTCTCTTCCTCATCTGCACAGGTGTGATCTTGCTGCAGCAAACCTCAAACCCCACAGATATTGACAATCCTGCCTGGATTGAGGGTGTTTTGCTCTTCCAGTGCCTTAGCTAAATTAATTTACCACCCCTAAGGCCCACCTCAGCCAGCTGGGATTTTTTTCATCCTTTGACAAAACCACAATGTCAAAGGAACAGACAGAAGCAACCCAATTTAGTGTCTTTTTTTTTCTTCTAGCTTATGAATCTTACATGTTATCTTCATCTGCCTGAGAGCTTATAAGCACTGTTGCATAGTTTGAAAATTACTTCATCCACTTTAAGAAGACACTGCTTTATGGTTGTTTGATTTGGGGGGGTTTTGAGAGGGATGGAGTTGGGGATTTTGTTTGTTTTTCAGGGGGAGTGATTTGGTGGTTTTTGTTTCAGTTTTATTTTTTTAAGGTTATCCTGTCCTGCTTCATTCTTGTAGAATCATAGCTGCAAACCAACAGTGCCATCCACTGTCTCTCAGAATAATCTTGCTCAATGGATTTTACCCACCATTGAATAAATTAATATATTCTATTTTAGCATCTCAGTGCCTGCAAACAATGGGTGCAGGAAACACGCAAGAGAAGAGCTTGAGGCTTCTAAAGGAAAAAACCAAATTATAATAGAAATTTCCATGGAAGAGCATAAAAACTCCTGACTTGATTCTACAGAAAACTTCATGAGCAATTCAGGTTTCTTTTCCTATGACTGTAGCACTTTATTCAAATACACTGAATATGCTTGATTTTTAAAAGGGCTGTAGTCTGACTTCACATCTGAACCACAAATGGGGCAGTTGTGTAACTGCACTGAACTGGTGTCAGCATCAGCTGTTCTGGAATTGATGGTTCCTTCAGAGGTTTGAGGCTGCCTGGAGGAACCAGGGAAGCTGGGCACAACACCTGCAGATGCTCCAGCAGGA
Organism: Eopsaltria australis; assembly: GCA_034509425.1. NCBI lineage: Eukaryota > Metazoa > Chordata > Aves > Passeriformes > Petroicidae > Eopsaltria > Eopsaltria australis. The sequence goes on from JAVTVJ010000112.1 coordinate 612,635, forward strand.
CAAAGCTGAGCTGGTTTTCAGTCATTTCGCCATTTATCTGTTGGATACACAGGTCTTCTACGAGTATTTTTATTGATCAAAGAGGGAACCAGCAGAAATTAGCCATTACAATATAACATATTCGTAATCAAAGAAGAAAGGATCAAGGAGGTCAATAAGAGACAGGATGCAACCAAATGTAGCACTTTTGGTACCATCAAATTCTCAATTTGTTTGAGAGATTCCAGCAAATATGTCATTCTGGGTAGGCTTAAGGAGGTAAGGATGTATTACACTTTAAGTGTTCTTCCCCAATACACCATCCCTCTGTAGTTCCAAGGCAAACTAGGAGTAAATCTGAATTAATACTAGTACCATTAAAGCGCATAGACAAAGCAGCATCCCAATCATCACGTTTTAGTCAATTACCAATGAATGTGGTAATTCAGCTTCTGTAAAAACATTAGGTCTATGAAGTTTTGGGTGTTTGTGCTAGCACAAACTTCTCAAATACATTTCAGTGAGGTCAAAAAGTATGTGTCAAAGGTAGCTAAATTAGTTTCTGTTGTATTTTTCACAGATATTCATAATAAGCAGGATTTTTGTGCAATATTCAAAACATTTTCTTGATACATCACCATCAAACACTAGCTGATAATAAAATCAGTCTTGGATAGAATACTTAATTTTTTTATTTATTTGTTTAAACAAGGTTTCAATTCCCTGGTGCAATTATGGAACTTGAAATGTAATTGTCTTCAGAACTGCAAAGGAATTAGACCACAGAAACCCTGTTAAGGTAAAGCATGATAAAAAGAAACTGCTTCAAAGACCTCTTTTATATTGCTGTTGCCTCATGTCATGTTCTATTCTAAGCCTAAGCTGTGTTAATGTCTGTGAAAGGACAATGAGAAAAAATCAGAAAGGAAAGAAATCTGTGTAGCTTAGCTTTTCAAACAGTCGCAGAAAAACATTTTCTACTGTCCTACTGCAATTTAACATTCTACATTGGGATGTGCCTTTGAAATGCAACAGTGACTTGCAGGGTGTTGACAGAATCACCAGTAATTCTCATTTAGCCAAACACTGTAAGGAGACAGGGAGAACCTGGTCTTTATTCTGATGTCACACAGGACATGATGGAGATTTTCCTTTACATTACTGTTGTAAAAATTGTGTCTTATTTTCAACATTTCACGTTAAAGAAAACCACCATTAGGCCTAGAACAGACACTGAAAAGTCACAGTAGAAAAAAATCCCCAAAGTTAACATGGAGTCAGTAGACACATCTTTCCTGACTGAGCATTTCCAACTCAGGGAATGAAGGATGGCCCTGGATGGCTGAATTTGTTTGCAGCCATCCTAAATTGCTCCTAAGCAGGAGCAATTAATATCAGCCTTGTTCTGCCCTTCTGTATCTTGTTTATTACTCTCTGAATCAGCAGAAAGGGAAGATAAACATCCAGAACATTCTGATTCCACTTAATCAGTATAGCTTCAAAACTTTTAATGTATTTCATCAAGAAAGCATAATGCAGATGGAGGTAAGCAAGTTTGTCTACATCATCTTAAAACTGAAATTTGTCTCCATGACTGTCTTCAGTAACCACTGATGCCTTTCAAACTTATGTTTGAAAAATGTTTTAAGACTTCAGTCTTGTCTGCCTATTTTTTAAAAATCCATATTATAAATTTAAAAGCAAGATCTTTAGTAAATAATTAATTTCAAAATGTCATGCTTTTAAATTTACAATGAGGAAATATTCAGTAAAATCCATTCCTGAGACTCTCCTATAACATCTGATCCTTTTATGTAGATCATCTCCTAGTTTAATAGTTGTTTCCAAGAAAGGGTCTTGAAAAAAAGGGGACACACAGAGGCATTTAGATAGTCTGAATACAACTGAGTAATTTCATAAAACTATGTACTATATCTGTCTGATTTTAAGCTTATTCAATGCATTTCATGAAGTCAAGAAATAGTAAGTAGAGTGTGACAAAAGCCTGTATCAAATAACTAACAATGGAACAGCAATACCCATCTCAGTTGTGGAGGAAAAGTCCTAGGGAAAGCTGGATATAACCTGGGACTGCAGTGCTGGAGCTAAAGTGAGGTAGGATGGGGAATACCCAAAAACACAGACCAAGTTCCCAGTGCAGCCTGAAGGAATTCTGCTGGACCCCACAATTACATCCATGATCCTCTTTCAAAGAGTTATTCTTTCCACAGTCACACTGCTCAGAGGAATTAACACATTAGAAGAAATATGGTTTGAAAGTGGATGCGTCACAGTCAGCACCCCAAATTTCAGGTGCATCCCTTTCCCAGTACTGGAATTACAGATGGCCACAGATCTGGATAAAATGTTTTGTTATGCTATGATTCAGATAATAAATTGTCAATTCCACTATGCTTCTGTTCCTGTAGGGCTTGCAGAATGCAACTGGAGGTGAACTGTAGCTCCTGCACTCCTCTGGCTCTGAGTTTCTGTAACCTCTGTAAAGCTACTGTGACCACCCCTCCACAGGCAAACGTTTCTTGAAAACAGCTCTCTGTTAATACTGCAGTGCAAAGAAAATCACAAATTGCAAAGCTTTATATTTGGGTTTGAAATTGAAATTATAAATACGAGCAATTACCTCAATGACCACCCCACCATTTCCTTGTCATCATCAGCTACAGCAAACACAAGATGAACACAAAGTTATTTTTGCTCTCAATCTCTCTGAGTTTCCCACCTCAACTGAAAGAACTGGTGCCAGGATGAAGGGCTGGACCACCTCCATTACAGGCACAGTAAATCATCTTTGCAGTTTCAGGTGAACACATTTACTCTGCTTCAGTGCAAAGCCAGACAGGTTAGACAGACTCATGAACAATAAGGAAAAGAAAAAAGAAAAATATTCTTGTATGGGACTCCTAAACTGTCACCTACAACATGAGCAATACTTGACATGCCAAAAGTTAGAATTTGAATTACATTTCTCATATGAGAAATTGTAACAAAATATTAGCTCAGGCATCAAAATCAAAGTCAATATTCAGCTATAGAGACAGTAACAACATTACAGTCTGCTGATGTAATTTAAAGTTGTCTGTGCAGCTCCTAGCATATCCTATTCTATTATTCTTTGGAGTTTTCATCCCTATTTTCAGCCAATCTTTGCTTTTGCATAATAAAACCTACTATTATTAAATCCTTGCTCACCTAGAGGAAACTGTGAGAGGTTAAGCAAATATAAATAAAAGCAAGAAAGCAAAACCAAAATAATAAATAAGATGAGAGAAATCATTTAACTTTCTGCACCTCGGTTTTCCTGAGAACATTTAGAAGAATGGAGGCTCACAAATCCTCAGCTCTAATAACTGCAGACTACTAAGACATGCTGCCTGCAACTCTGTGCTGAATTTGCATCTAATGCAGTAATATAGGAGAGTTACTAGGAAAAAAATGTGGTTATTTGTGTATAACACTCTCTCATTTCACTTTAATAAATAAGCATGGAAGGTTATATACATCTAGGTATCCACTGGACAGTGGGATTCCTGCCCCTATTGTTGACAGGGGACTTGCTGGATTGTCCTGTCTGGTGCCTCTTTGCAGATATGTTCCATGCAATTAAAAAACATGCATGGCAATGGGAATACCCAAAAAATACTACATATCCACAAACACCCTCACAAAGATATTGACCAGGCTCTCATAGAGAAAAGTATATTAGGGTAAGATAAGATCAACTTGTCTTTATTTTGGTTGAGAATACTCATAATTAAGTATTCTTTACTGCCTAGTAAACACCCTCTATCTTTCCACATATTTCACAGGATCTTACTTAGCAACCTGTTAAAACCATTGCATCTATTTCACCTCAACAAGAGTTCTGTTATCCAGCAATGCCATATTGCCAGTTACATCTTCAACTGGTTTAAGTCCTAAGATTTTACTGGATTTAACCGGTTTAACTGAAGCAACCATTGTTCTTGACTGGGGAATTTTGATTCCTCCTGGGAGTCTGATATACAATATGGAACTGATGTATGTTGCACTTTTTGTTTATAGCAAAAAAAATAAATCTCAGATCTTCAAGAGATTCACATTTGCAGACAGTGAGTAAATGGCTCACATCAGATGCGTGTTACCTGTTAGAGAAATTCATGCTGCAGAAACGAAGGAGTGTTATAGCTGGTGACAGACACGTCTGTCATGGTTATAAAGAACCTCCACACAAACCCTAAAATGGTTGTAAACAACCTACTCACAAGTCCTAAAATAGTTACAGTAGTTTAAATAGGAACTATAACATTTCAGGGTTATTTTATTTTTATTTACTAACATTTTAATTACAGCCTCCATAAAACATTACACTGCAAATAGCATAAACCTTCCCAGTATTTTTTTTCTCTGTAGAAATTCAGCTTCTACACTCAGGTTTTGGGGAGGCAGAAAGGAGGGGTACCAAAGAGTTAACCACCTTCCACCAGTTGCTAGGTAACATCCTCTACCATCCCTGCCCCAAAGTGTTCCACAAAGTCTACCAAAAATCATGAGTGCTTCATCTTAAATTTCATTACTTGAGCACACATCCCTCTCTCCTCCTTTCTGACCTTCCCCTCAGCATCAGAATTGAAGATGGACAAGTATCATCCTAGAGTGATACCAATTTTCTTGATTTAATCTTTGTTAAAGCCCTGCTGGTTCTCCCCTTTCCTTGCACCTGGAGCTGCAGCCCTGCCTGGCTGGCCTGGCTGCAGTGCTGAGCTCCTGGGAGCAGGAGCTGCACGTGGAGGCTCCAAACTGCACATCACAAAATAACCTCTGCTGCCCTTCTGCTCTCCATTGAGTCTTAATTCCCACCTATTTTCCTTAGCATGCTCATACCCTGGAGAAAATTAAGTTTGATAGACACATGTTTTTGTTAGTCAACAGCTCTGTGGAAAAGCCAACAGCAAGGAGTAGAAAGGACACATCCCTGGGGACATCCCATTAACTTCTGAAGGATTCAGCTCTGCTTTGGTTTGCTTTTTTTAACTTGTAGAAGAAATAGAAATATTAGATAGAGGCTGGTCATGGAGATTACTGACAAAAGATTTTTAGTTTTGAACTAATTTATTAGTTCTTTATTACCCGATGTTCCAAATATTTTTGTTTCAATGAAATACTGACAATTTTAGTCCAATTCTTTAAGAAAACGGCCATTCATTGAAAAATAGGAGGTTAAACAGAAGATGCTATAATTAGGTGAGGAAAACCTAAAAAAAAAAAGTAAACCAGATTAAAAAACAGCAAAAATAATCATAGAGTCTGAAAAAGAAATGAACACCACCATTTCATGTGGTCTTTCATGACTTCCCACTTCCTTTAACAAGTCTTTCTGCTTTAAGCCCTTTATCTTTATTGTTAGCAGATGCTGACTGAAGGGGATAGTTCCCCACATTCTAATTAAACCATTTTTTAATTCCTGCTCTGAAGGCATAAAAGCTCAAGGAACCAAATGATTACTGACTAGTACAGAGGTTCAATCAATACAGCCCAATTCATCCATTGTGTTGTTTTATAATCCAAATGAAATGCTCATTACATATTACAGGGCAAATAAAACAGCCAGTACCTTACTGTCAGTCTGCAGGAACAACACCACTAATTACTGCTGCTCTCATCTGAGAAAGGGCTTGGTGTTTGGGAGTTTTTCAGTGTTCATGTTTTCAAAATACTCCACACAAGTATGAACTAAAGATTTCTCTGCTCAAAAATGTATTGGCAACAGTTTTTTTTATTTATTCAGAACTTCTAAAATGAAATCCATTGGGTTTTGTTATTAAGGGTTTTTTGTCTCTGTGCAGAATGTGAGTCTGTGGCTGGCTGAGGGCAGCAAAATGAGCCTGAGAGCTGGGTTCAAGGGGGCTCCTCCCTCCCAGGGACACTTGGTGCCACTGAGGAGCTCAGGGTGTATCTCACAGCATGTGGTACAAGAGCTTTAGAATTTCCAGTTCCCTCCATCCATCCTCTCCCCACTGCCATTTTCCTCCTCATCCCATAACACCCTTGCTCTCACCTCTCCACCCCAGAACACAACCTCCTGCACCTCCAGCACACTTGAGCAGCTGAGAGGGTGTCCTAGGTAATTTTACACCTTAGAGGGTTGAGAACAGAGTATATAAACTTTTATTAAGTTGCATCTCCTTGAAGCCACAACCAGCTCTAACTACACCTTAAAGGCACCTGAGACGTACCTAAAACTCCACATCATAACAGCTAAGTTACAAGTGGGAACACAGAGAACACTTCAGAGAGCATGTCATGTTAAATTTCAGAGGATTACAGAGTCCCATGAGATTCTCAAAGGGAGAGTAAAAAATAAAACACAGAAGTTGGAGTGAACCTTCCATGCTATTGCTCACAGGCTTGCACAGGGACAGCTGGCTCAGCTCCAGGAGGGAAAGAAAGTCCTGTTTTCCTTTCTCTCTTCTGATATTTCACTCAGTCAGGACTGTCCATACAGTCAGTAAAATTATGACCTGCTTTGGGAGGCAGGGAAGAGGATGGTGCTCTTGTTAGATTAGCTCAGTGTCTCAGCCCTTAGCAGACATCAAATCTGTGGTACCTTTGTTCTCCTTCAGCTCCTCAAGGATCAAACCAGGGCTCAAAGTCAGTCCTGGTCATTCCCAAGAGGAAAAAGTCTCACCTGGGTTTTTTTGTTTGTGGTTTTGGTTTGGATTTTATTTGAAGCAGGGTCCTGTTCTCAGCCAGGGAGAACTACTGCACACAGGGTGGTGCCGGTGGGTGATAATTTATTCTGGTGATAGTTTCAGTGCTTTCGGATGCTCTGAAAAAGGCACTGTTTCTCAGAACATGCTCATCATTCCACTTAGAAAAATTCATAATCTGTAGGAAATTAAGGAACCTCAGTTTAGAGTTTGAGAAACTGATGCTTTTCTCTTTAAAAATTAAGTACACTTAATAATCTGTGGCTTGAGGTTGTTTGAATTTCCAGATTTTTTTTCCTCATGAGCAACCCTTATTACCAGATTTCAGTGTGCACAAGATTTCTGCATTAAAGATACAAAGTTTTGAAAGTTATCTAAAAAGGAAAACACAGCCAGACTTTTATTTATTTTTATGTTGATGAAGAAAAATATGAGCATGATAAGGCAGCAAAGCACATACAAGAGAAAAAACCACCACAGGCACCCAGCTTAATGGACAAGAGAGCAAAAAAAGCATTGGATTATGTGGAAAGGGAGTAGGCATTTAAATCAAATACACATCATGAACCAGTTCTGCAAGGGAAGAAAAATGAGAATTTGAGAGTTACAAGGTCAGCTGACAGCCTGCAGTACATCAATTAAATTACAGAGCCACAACACAGGCAATCAATGCAACTTCTTGGCTCTGTGAGCTTTCCCAGTGCAGCACAGATCCCAAAGTGCTCCAAGGAACAGGCAAGGGATGTTACCAGAGATGCTAATCAAGTTTCACAAGTACTGAAATCCACATGAGAGGTTTGGAGTTATTTCCATCATTTCATGAGGTATCACCTGAGAAGGCACTACTTACTGCTCCTAGAGCAGATTCCTGATTACCTGCTGGTCTGTGTTCGCATTCCCTAAGTCATTCTAAACACAAGGTGTACAGGACTTCCCCATTTAAATCAGAGAGACTCCTCAGTTCATATTATACACACCCTTAAGGGCTTCCCTGGATCAGGACATCCTGCAGAAAATAAGCATTAAGCAGTTGCCATATAGATCAGCAAAGGGTTGGCCAGAAACCAAGAATTCTATTTCACACAAGAAAAACTTGAGCTTTTGATATGTTTTCATTCTGAATTTGGAAATATTTTTAGCATAATTCTGGAGGGGATGGGGAAGAAATTAGAGACTGCCCTGAGGAAGTACTCTCTTTCCAGACTCCCAGCTTGGACTGCATTTAGAAAGTCTGTCCCTACTCTGCTGAGAACAAAGATTTGAACCTTGGTGTCCCTGGTAACTTAGATCTCTTTAATTAAATTATCTATTTATTATGGAACCTTAGTTTTAATTGAACACTTCACTAGGAGGGGAAAAAAAAAAAGAGCATTGTAATCAACATTTCTAAAATACCTTGATGTTTTTTAAAAAGCCATTACTTTGTCAACCCACTGCAATCAGCTGGTACTTTGTTCCTTCATGCTACTGCAGTGCAGGTAGTAAGTCTTGTATAGATGGAGGTTTAAATCCAAGCTGTCACAATTCCTGATAGCATGCCTCTGTAAATCACCCTTTAGTGAATTCTTGCTGTGGGAATTACCATCAGTATGTGCTCCACATCTGCAGAAAAAGTCACACTGCTTTAACTACTGTGGTTTAGGGTAACCCATTGCAACTGAGAGCACCAAAAGTCTGAGATTAACAGGGAGACAAAAATAGAATACTGGTAGAACCACTGCAAGGTTTTTTATCAAGAGCAAGGCTGAGTAATTTTCTAACCTCTAAATATTTAGAGTAGTTTCAGTGTTTGGTTTTGTCTTTTAAAGCTACCATTACATATACAACTAGTATCATGCTGTAAGTACAAAAACATTTCATATTTCCTTTGTCTGCAAATTATTTTCCAGTAATCTTTAACTAAATGTAGTTATGTTGAAAATAAAAATACAAACATGCCTCTATACAAATACATTTTTATTGATCTTCATATGCTATTTAAAACTAATTTAGTTTTTATGTATCACAGTTTCTGCATCTGTCTGCTGTCTCTGACTCTAAAATGTTACTACCATTAGCACTTGGAGCAAATGGAGATTATTTAAATCCATAAGTCCATAGGAACATAAGCAGTTCCTGTTAGCTAACACAGCTCATTAAAACAATCCAGAAACTTCTCAACTCTACACTTATTTAATTTGGAATGCAAATGTTTCTCAGAAGTTACGGTGTTGGGAGAGGGAAGCACAAAATGCAGATGTTCTCAGAGAACATTTGGTGAAGGAGCTTCCAAAATTATGACTCCTTGACCCAGTGGCACCTTTCTTCCAATACTCCATGAGGCAGAAGTCAAAAAAAGCTGCAAGTATAGGATCCTGCAAGGCTGAAGGTTATTTGGGCTCCTCTATATTTTTCCCACTGCAAAAAAAAAAACCCCAAACCGATGTAAAACTCAGTGTGCAAAGGTAGGATAAATTATGGGAAAGGGAGTGTGCTCTATTTATTCTATTTCTACCTTCAGAGTTGCTAAACACTCCCGGAGGAGAGCTGCAAGGGCAGCCATTCATCACCCAGGCCCTGGCAGCAGGGCTCTCTCAAGGAATATTTACAGCTGCAGTAATCCACAGACTGCATTAAGAAACTCTAATCCAATAATGATTAGCTCCCTTTTTCCTCTGGATCTCCATGGCCAGGCACCACTTGGGCACCTGCTTTAATCACTGTTTTGTTTCTGCCCTCATTGCCTGGTGCAGTACACAAGCCTGCTTGGCAGAGCAGAAGCACAAGGTCACTGCTAACTTAACCACAGATTTTGACATTTTTCCATGGAGTTTGTTCCTCTGCCAGTCATGAGCTGGCTCTTGAAATCAGGCTTTTTGCATGACAGCCTGCATTGTTGAAGTTCAGAGTATGATTTGCAGAGCAGCATTATTTCCAAGTTCTCCTTTAAGAAAAGTCTGCTGTTACTCAATTTTTGATTTAGGCTCCTTTTCCTTTGGTCTCTTAAAATTACCTACTAGAGTGGTTGTTAACAAACTACCTGTAAGTGCATATAAATTTAGCAAAAAACCTTTCCCCACTACTCGGCTAATACAATTTTTTCCCCGAGAAACACCAAACAGCACACCAAAAAAACCAGCACGCTCCTTTCCAAAATGTCTGCTCAAGACGTGGATTTGTTTCTCAGCAATGATGCACCTGTCTTCCTCAAAAATGCATAGAATTGCATGTTTGCTCAATTATTTTTCTTGAGTTGTGTCTCTTATCACCCCAGCTACAGCATGTACTTAGCACCCATTGAGTTCTATTTGCAGAATAATAGCACACACACTGAGCAAGAATATCCCATAAGGTGCCTAAGAATTCTCTAGTTCATTGACTTCATTGTCATTAGAAACAGTATTTTTTATTTATTTTTATTATACATCTACAAGAACATCCAAGGTCTTCCTTTCTGTCAGCAACCCCATCAACAAAACTGACAAATTCAAGTGATTATTCAGAGTTTCCAGCCCCCTGAAGGAGCTGTGGGACAGGCTGGGAAAAAGCATTGGGTCAGTGCTCTCCTCTTGCAGCTCACTCCAACAGAGACTAGTGGATTCACCATAATTGAACAATATGCCCACAGTCACACAAAGAAAAGGCAGAATCAGCCTGAAAAGGATGAATCAATTGTAATTATTTCCCCTAGACTGAGCCCACTTCTGATCTGTTGAACTATATTTGAAGGAATTTCTGAAGGAAGCTGAATCTTAGCACAAAACAAGAAAAACTGGTATGAGAAGTATGATGTTTTCAGAATTGCTGCATACATAAAATCAGAATTTGGCCTTTAGAATTTAAATGCATTATTTTAATATAATTTTTGAATAAAAGTATCTCTCATATAAACTAATATCATTCATGTTAATTAATTAATAACCATTTTATACGTTCCACAGCATACACATGTTCAGAAAATCACCTTTGTGAGCCAATGTAGGAACTTTTTTCCTGCCTTGCTAAAACTTAAATTAAAATTTTCAAGCAGATAAGGTGCATTATGTATAACATTGTCACTAGTTTGCTAGCTCACCACATCTTTTACACATCTGCATTAGCAGAAACCGTTTGTTTCATTTTAAGTCATGGCTGTATAGGCCTGGTTTTTTGCATATAGAAGCAATTTCAAAATACAAAGCTTAGTTTTACCTAATATTTGTTTGATAGTTTGATGAATTATGCATTTGAAAGTCAAATGCCAATCAATTTCTTTTATAATCAAGTCCATGTTTAAAAAACGTTATAGGTTATTTGCAAGGAATTAGAAAAGGAGCCTTCTGCTATCATTCAACAGGAACCAATTTATTTCATTAAACATAAATCCATATTTCCATCCCACTTTAAGACTGAAAATTCAACTAAGCATATCAGTCTTCATTTCATTATGATCCTTTGATTTTAACACCCATAGATGCTTGGAATATTTGGAACAGAGCCACTCAACCCAAAGTCATTCATAGACTAAATTGAAGTCTTTTACGCAACTTCAGTACGTGCAGACTTCGTGATGGTGCTGAACCAACCCCTTCCCACCACATTAAAAAATCCAATACCTGCTCACACTACAATCAAGATGGAGTGTCCACTTAGATCTGAAAAGAAATGGCAAAAATAATTTATATATTCATGCACAGAAATGACAGGAAAAATACTTCAGGTTAAGTATTCCAAGTGCTGTTCATCTGTCATGCACCAGTTAGCAATCAGGCAGATACAAATGTTGTTCAGGTTCTTGCACAAACATTGATTTATTTGGTGCCTATTTATAGAGGATACTAAATATGAAGCACCACCTATCCAAATAAAATTCATGTATTGCATGATTTTAATATACAAGCCCTTTCTGACCCCAGGAGAAATAATTTCAGCACAGAAATGCAAAAGACAGAGAAAGACAAGTGGTTTTAGCAATGTATTATTAAGTCACATAAATCACAGCTCACATCGTCCTATTATTTGGGGTTTTTTGTAAGAATTTTCCCACTGAATATTCAGAATTCATTCAAGCCACAAGGGTAACACTGACTCCTTCCATGAGCCCCACTTCATCAGCCAGGCCTTGCAGGGCTCACATCAAGTAGCTTGCTGACCAAAAAAATACAAACAAGTGTGGAAGCAGTCCTTTAAGATTTGCTGTAGTAATGTTATCTTCCACTTCTATAGATCTTGTGGTGTGCCAGATATTACAGAAGACCACAAAGTTCAACTGTGTTTTCTGTTAGAGATTTTTACAGTTGGGGGCATTTGAGGGTTTGGTTTTTGTCTGGTTTTGAGACTTCCATTTCAATGAAGCAAACAAACTGCCTTTCAAATCTGTGAATTGCCTATAAAGATCTTCCTTCTACATTTTTCATAGAAGATTGTGTCCATGCTCTACAAACTTTATTTCTTCCTTTCTGCTACATTTTCTTAAATTCATTGGAAGCTTTTTTAAATATTTGTCACTCAATTACTTGAATAATTCTCACTCCCTCCTTATGGAAGGAATGATATCTTCTATTCACAGATTGTTACCTATCCAACCACATTCCTTGTTTCTGTGGAAACAAAAGTTTTAAAACTGAAAATACAGAATGCCAATATGATTTTACATTTCTCAGGCAGATTATTCTTCAAAAATAATTAAAATTTAATATTATTTTCCTTCTTTTCACCTCCTTTAGAACAAAATGGACAACTAACAATGCTTATTAAGTTTAACTACATATATAATACATGATGCTGGGTAGTGGGATTGTTTTGCTTCAGCATTTTGAATACTGAATTTCGTTTGATGTGAGTATTTGTTGAGGACTGAACAGACTTGCTTGTCAAAATAAGGCTGAATTTTTTGCTTTTTTTCTCATTAAATGATTCTGAAGGTAAATGTGTAAAGCCTCAGGTAGTTGATTGCCATCCTAATCAAAGCACAGCTTATGAGAATATTAATTAGAGCCAACTTAAAGCCTTGAAATGAGTTAAAACATAAACATTCTTACTCACACTGTGTTTTTCTTATATGTGTGTTCATACTCCTACAGTGAGTCAGATAAAGACCAAGAGGAAACTAGTTCTTTCTGCTTAGTTACTATAAAAACACCCACTCAAATATGTGTTTCCACTGGCTCCCACATCTGCTCACCCCTTTCCTATAGAATATCCATGCTGAGATTAAAGGCTACCATGGAAAAAACCCAGTTGGAATTAAGCAACATTAAAAGTACCTTGGAGTATACACAGGTACTCCATTTCTTAAAATCTGAGAATGAATTCCAAAATGTGTTGCATTGCATGCAAATCTTTTAAATACCTAAAAATTTCTTACTGCAGCCTAATTATCAAACTGGTGGTTGTGTGTCCAGTGGCACTAAAAAAATAGCAAAAAAGTTGAATAAACCAAACACTGTTCCATCTCCTGTTCACAACCAGGAAGGAGGGATTTCTATCACAAAGGGTGAAAGTGAAGTCAAAAAGCACAGCTCCACTCCTGGAGAGAGCATGACTGTTCCATCTGACCAGAAAGGAGTTCAGTTTGAGATCTGAGGATGCTCCACACTGGTTGGAACAATTGAGTGAAGTGCCAAAACTGAAGACTAAAACACTCCTGCTACAGAGCCTATGGCTGGATCAAGGAAGCAGAAGATCCAGATTTGGGGCAGTGAATATTCTCTGTCCTAATTCCCTGCCAATTCTCATCACAGTCTTACAGCATTCCTCAAGACTCACACAACCTCTCCCTACACAGAACTAAATAGACATAACTAAACCCAGACAGAAATTACTGCTTTTTGTCAGGTCTGACTTTGTTTTATCACATTTAGAGGTTTTGAGAAGTATGTGTGTTATGCAGACTTCTGTATTGCTGTGCTCAAGAACCAACTTTTTCAGGGTTAGATGTTGATTTTCAAGGAGTGACCCCAAGATACAAAGATTTCTAAAGAAAAGAAAATTTACCTTAGTGGGTGTTGTTACAGAGGTATTATTTGCATTCACTACACCTTACAGGATATAAAATACTGCATTAAATTCATCTTTTAAATGTAATTTCAGGCTCATTTTCAGTTGCCTTTTTTCCACAGATACTGTTATCTTTTGAGTCTACTGATAATTGCTTTTGACTTGAATCCACAGCATCACTGCTGATTGATTCTTGTTCTGACATGTTCTGATTTGGAAATAAACTTGAAAGAAACTTTTGAACAGAATTAAAATTGTGTTCATTCAGCTCAAGGTTGAGAAGGAATCACTTAAATGGAAGATTACATGTTGTAGAAATGCTCTGCTATTCCATAAGGAGAGAAATTAATGAATAGAATAGATATACAGGCAGGAAGGTTTTACCATGAGCTTAAAAGACAGAACAAAGGCACTTGAGGTTCAAAGAAAGTGAAAGCATACCCGTGAGGCAGGAAATAAACCTGATTCCTTTTTATAAGCTTAAAGTCCCTAATAAATTTAGTGAAAAATACAGATTTTTAGCTAAATACTTTGTGTATCCAAGAAGACACAAAAAGGCTGATCAGACTTAGAGGTAAGCACATTTTCTGGCTATACCCTCACAGTTTAATAACACCTGTTGCCTTTTAACAATGCATTAACAGAAATGCAGGAGCAGGGATGCAATCATAGACTCTTCTTCCCAGCACAGAGCTCCTGTGCCTTCACAGGGGATCCCCAGCAGATTGAGAGCAGCACAACAGCTCCAAGCTCCTGCCAGGAGCACACCAATGCCTGCTCTGTGCTGCACCAACACCGTGTTTACCTGAGGCCTTGCTAATTGTACCCTCCCCAGGCAGCTGTCAGGTAACACGATTTTACATGTTCGTGAGCTAATTCAGAGCCCCAACACAAAAATGTTGTGTTAGGAAACAGAACACATATTGTAACACTCCCAGCAGGCTCTGAGATTGGCAGGAAAATGCTGTTACCTCCTTCTTCAGAGTAAAACTTCCCTGGAAAGTTGTGTTTCACTGTGAATTTTGCTTGCCGTTCCTTTTCCAAAACAGACCACTTAAAAGGTGGAATATATCACCACAAAAAGAACGTGGAACTATTCCAGCCCAACAAAGTTGATACCAATGAAAAAGAAAACTTTCACAGACTCACCCACCCATGGCTATGGGTTAGAATCCTAAGGGGCTGGGTTTTTTGACCCTCGTCATCTTGGTTGCCCAGTTCAGGCTGTTGGTCATATGCTGCTGGCTACCAAACTTTAACGAGCTTCTCAGCATCGATGGAATAATGTCTTGTTCTCTGCAGAATCAGATATAATGAAGCTGCTCATTAAAAATAATGAGCTGCTTTAGTAATGAGCCCTGATGTACAGCTTTGGTCTGAGGAATATCTTATTTTCAATTGAAACACAATTAGATTCAATTGAGGTCCCCAAGTTGGGATATTAAAAGGTAACCACAAAAATCACACTTAATTATGAAAACTGAATACTCTGAGACTTTCAAAGACTCCCACTAATACCCATGGTATTGAAATATTGGTAAATATTAGTTAAAAAATTAATAATGCCAAAATTATTGAGTAGTAGTCCCTAATTGGTTATAGAATTAGTATTACAAGATTCAAGCCATTACATTTACACCCAACTGCCTGAGGACAATTGTTTACATGTTCACAGTTAATGGCTTGAAATTCAGCTCTGTTAAACTCCAATGGTTTCCACTGACACCAGTAGGAATTGAGGAAGCCTGACACTGAAAATCCAGGGCATTAATTCATGTACAGAGTTAAACATTTCTCTTGGTGTAAAGTACATAAAGTTACAGGTATTCCAGCCATGGGATGAAAGCAAATATCCAGACACAGGTGACACTGGAAGGAGGCAATACCAAAAGATGATGGAAAAAAACCAAGCCTGCAGCAGTGTCTTTGCATGAGGTCAAATGTAGCACAGCCAACAATTGACTCTGATGCCCATTTGAGAGTCTCTAAG
Source organism: Eopsaltria australis (assembly GCA_034509425.1). NCBI lineage: Eukaryota > Metazoa > Chordata > Aves > Passeriformes > Petroicidae > Eopsaltria > Eopsaltria australis. The sequence continues at coordinate 628,268 of JAVTVJ010000112.1, forward strand.
TCACCAATAGCACTGGGAAGTCAAAATGAATTTTCTGAGCAACAACAATTTCTAACACCTCTAAAATTTTAAAAGAAATCACCCAGGCTGTCAAGTTACAGCTCCTGCTGACTTCCAAACACTTCCACTGACATCCCCTCTGGCAGAATCTCTTACTCTGACTCTCCTCCTTCCCTTCAGCAGCTGCTCTATCCACACAAGCACAGACACCAATGATGCAAAGAGTTTCAAGATATCAGGGCTGATCATGGCCTTAAAATGCTTCAATACAGTGTGTGAACCTCACTATAAATATCTGTTTAATGCACAGGATAATCAATTAGCACTCCCAGAGACAGAAAAACAAAACCAAAACAACAAAAAAAACCCACAAAATAAACCAGTAGAAAGGCAGGAAAGCTGAAATAGCTGCTTAAGACAACTTAAAAATTCATTCCTTTTTTTCCTTGCCTGCAAATTCTCTTGTAATTGTTTTAAGCCTCTTAAAGTTAGCAACACATATACAGTTTGATACAGCAGGCAAAGATGTAAGCACCCCTACATAATTTTATAAGGGTGTTTTTACTCTTTATGTGGTGGACTTTAATTATGACCTACAAAATGTACAGCAATAGAAAACGTAATTTTTTCCCTTCTTAATCTTCATTTTTCAATCTTCTGCTTTTTAATCATTTGCTTCATTGACCACTTACTTGGTTAATTTCACTGAATTATTACACTGAGCCACAGAATATTGTACTTTTATCGGTGAGCTTAGGAAAGCTAGCTCATTATAGAACTTTAATAACTTTAAAATAGACTTTTGCTTTAGCCAGGAAACCTTATAAAAGTGTTCTACTACATTTACCATGGACTAGGTGCCAGGCCTTGCTTTTTTGTCGCAATTGAAATGTTTTTTTAAAATAAAAATCACTATGTATTGTTACCATCACATACATCACTACAACATAGAATGGAAAAAAAGCCTCCGATTTTTGGATACACAAGGTCATGCTTTTAAAGGTTCTCCATGACTTTCATGTTTTCATGTCTCCTTTGCTTTTATCTCAGGCTGTGCCCAGCTTAGCTACAGCCCTGAGTGCATCAGATACAAACCTGCACAAGCACCCTCTGCACTGCTCCCACAAATCCCCTCTATGGCTCCAGTTACCTTTTCTTTCTACTGCAATAACACTAAGCTAAACAAAACAAAAAAAAAAAAAAACTATATAAATCCTAAAGCACCACCAGGTAAATAACAACTTGCCAAGAAACAGACCAAAAATCCTCACAGCTTCATGCCTCCCTGTAGATAAAATTTTTGCCACCTCTGAATAGTTGGACTCTCACTAAATACCCCTCTACAAGTGACCCAGAGCAACTTGCTTCCCTCCAAATTCACCATAAGTTGAGATTCACTGATTACCCTAAATTCATCAACTCCAATTCATGTGTTTTCCATTGAGGTCTTACAATGTTCAGAATTTCTTTTATACAGCCATTAGATTTTGCTGTTACAAGTATGTGAAACTAATGATAACCAAATGCAGAGACTCCAGAATTACTGCAGCTTGAAATACCTGTGTGTATATTACATTTTGAAGTTTATGTCATAATATACATCACACAGTAGCTGCCTGTAATGAATAGTTACTAACAGAGAAAAATTGCACCAGGAGACATTGCAAATCACAGTTACAGTTAGCATTAAAATTAAATATTCCAAAAAGTTATTGTTAAAATATACATAATATATTGCTCAGAAAAATATATTTTATTGTTAAAGCGAACAGGTTGGGTTTTAGTTTCATATTTAGCATTTCCTACTCCAGAGAACTGTGAAGTAGCTACACTTGTGCTTTATTTTAATGCTGCTTTTCCTTTTGGCAGACAAATTCCCCAGGCTTTAGAAGACAGAAAGTACTAAAACCTCAGGTCATCTTCAAACAGAAAATAATAAAGGGGGAATTTAAGAGATATAACAGACCAAGGCAAAGCAGGAGTTCAGACTTATGGCAGTTCCACCAGGCAGCTCAGTGCAGCACTGTGCTGTTCTCAGATCAGGACCTGGAGCTGTAACTGGATTTTCTCACTATTACACTCAAGGTAATTATCCCACCTCCCTGCAGGATCCAGCAGCTCAGCCACAGCTTTGCTCTGCCTGATTTCAGCTCCAGAGCTGGGTTGTTAACTAGCTCAGAAATCTATGTAGGGCACTCCAAAGCACAGCACAGACCATGAGAAAGCCCAGGTTTTGAAAAGCAGCAGCTCTGGGCTGTTTCTGCCTCCAACACCTTCAGTGAGAGCAGGCTCAGTGCAGCCAGTGCCACACTCTGACCCCAAAATTTGAGGTCATAGACATCTTCCAGTTGAGAACCACCCAACATGAGCATTTCATGGCAAACAGGCTTGTTTCCAGCCAACTTAAAACACAGACTTTGCTTTCAGCTTTTTTAATCTGTAGTTCTGTAAATATATATATATATAACTATAGATTTAAATGCAATTTCTCTTTAAAAAAAATTTATAATCACCAGTCTTTGAAGAAATCATACCAATGAGTTCTCAATCTCAATCCATTATGACAGCAAAATGTTATGAACTACAGATATTACAACTTCCTGCACTAGTTCACACAGGTTCATATTACTGAGGCTTATTCTGTGCTGCTGTAAATATGCACCTTCTGCAATGTTCAAAACCAGTAATTGTCAATCCACACTGAAGAAAAAAAAAATCAGCATTTAAAAATAAGGCACATTTGCAACAGCAAGTAGATTTGTTAATCTAGCAAAGAATTAAAAAACATCTTCAAGGGAACCACTCTTATTAATTAGGCACATGCATAAGGAGTTTGTTGGGATGGTAGAAGAAAATGCAGAAGAGTTACTTCTACATTTCCTAATGTCTTTATGTACCTTGGTCAAGAGGTTAGGAACAATATGAGCCAGGGCACAGTCAGGGACAAACTGCAGAGACACAGTGTGCCCATTTATAAACATTTCTAACTGCACCACGCTGGTTTGTCAAGTTACTTGAGTTATTGTAAGAGATTCATTTATTAGCTGTCCAATTTCACCTAAAGAACACAGTTCTCCATACATGTATCACCATGACTAACCATACATCAAAATCAATAATTCCATTAATAAAATTAGACCTAGTTTTCAGACATGTAACATTCTTGCACATCGTCTATTCTGGGCATCTCTTCTATGTTGACAAGAAAAATAGAAGTGCTCTATTAGATTTTTTTCCTCCAGTTAAATTAGCACCCCAAAAATGCAGCTAATACATCAATTAGGCAATAATATTAAAAGCATTTTATACCAATAAAGCTCAAACCCTGGATATTCTGACCTTTTGTGCATACATATTAAGAGAGAACTTTGTAAGTTCATAAGATTCTATACAGTATAACCCTGCCAGTTCATCCCCAATATTTATTCTAAAGGTGGGAGTGGAAGAAAAGGGCACTTTGTATAAAGGTAAAAGTATCAAGAATAATTTCAGTTCAACCAGTGCAGCTCAACACAGGCCAAGCACATTCTGGAGCCACTTGTCTGTTCCTGCTGCTCCCATCCTGTAGGTAAGAGGCCACAACAGCAGGCTGCCCAGTCAGGTTATTCTGCAACCCATTTAAATCTGATTTCCTTTTTAATTAATAATGGGAAGATGATAAAAATGTTCTTTGGTGTCTAATTAAAAATTTATTTCTGAAAGCTTAATTTTTCAGTATTATATTTTTTTTTCCCAATTCATTTAATGCTTTTTTCTAATTGAGCAAATTCAATTAAATTCTGATCACTGGGAGTTTGTTAAGCCTTTTCTCTGCTGAATTAAAGAATACATTCCTTTGAGATATTGATATAAAAGTAGACCTATATTGCAACAGCTCAGAGCACAAGTTAAATAACACCAAGACAAAGTGCTTACCACATGTAAATAAATCCACAAGACCATCCAGTTGGCACTGAGGGGCAACACTGAAGCCAAAAAGTGTTTTTCAATAAATTCTACTATAATTATAGAGCAATACAGCCTGTGGTCGCTCTCAGCACAAAACAATTTAACACAGGCACAATTATCCAACAAAAACTAAAGATTTATTCTAGATGAAGGTGCCTTCTTGAAATTTGAACAGATTAATTCAGGCTCTGCTGTGCCCATGGACATGGGCTGGACAAACACAGGGATTTTAATCACTGTTTTTCAAGGATTCTGTTTTCTTCCCTGTCTTGCACTACACCCATAAACTACTTTCCCATATTTTTATTTTAATAAATCATGGCAGGGTAAAAGGAAATGTAAAGAAATTAAACAAATGAGTACATGACTTACTCGAGCAACCTTACAGCTGCATGCAAATTGTGTGATTAGGGAATAGCAATTAGAAGTCCACACCTGAGAAGCAGGATCAGAAAACTCTACATTGAACACAATCAAAGAAAAGCACTAGGAAGCCACAGTCTGGAAAGCTCCATCAGGAAGCTTTCTTAATTAAGAAAAAAGTCTCCTAATAAAAGTCAACAAGAGGTAGAGGGGCAAAAATCATTGCATAAGCACCTAAAAGTCCTTCCCAGAGATACAAGCCCAGCCTTAAGTTCTGGTGGCCAAGGCTAAATGAGTGCTTTAACAAGTTCAACCAGCATGTCTGGGCTACACTTTACTCCAAATGCAAGTGCTCCATCTCTTCTCACCCATCTGATCAGTGCCCACCCACACAGCCAGCTGAGCCATAGCAGACAAGGATGAAACAGAGCTTGGTAAGGGAAAAGGATCCCTTATTCACCTGCAAACCCTGCTCTATTGAGTAATTTCCAAACACAGAAGAGGCAGAGGGTCTTTTCTCCCAAGAGTCTGAGCCCTGTATAAAGCAAAGCAGGTTTGGACAAGACAGTGGTGCAGAACTGTATCTACAGCCAGCCAGAAATGTCAACTGTGACAGTCACAGATGGAGAGCATTGATCAAAAATAAATTACTTTGATGCATTTAACACAGTCAAATCTCAAAAACTTGAGAAATGCAGCAAAAAAGAAGAATTTGCATATTTACTACATTCTTCTTGAAAACCACCTTATCATCCATGCAGTCATGCATTGCCAAGCAGAGAGCACTACAGACAGCTGCCTTAATCTTCACTGGTAATTTAATAATAAGCTGTATTTGTTTTGTAGATGAGAAGAAAAACTAAGAATATTAACACTCCGAGCATGTATAATTAAATTAACAGTCAATTGATTGCATCTTTCCTGTTCCCTTGCAAAAATGGTAGTGCTCAAGTTAGCTGAACAAACTTGTGGTGTGTCTCTCTCCCCTTAAGATTCTTATTGCTTTCATTCTCTACAATACACTTCAATGCTTCCCAGATTCACAGCTCTTATTAATCCTGCCTTGGAAAAAGGTCACCAGCCCTCCCCAGCAAAGGAGAGCCCCATCACACTGTGGGCCTGTCTTCAGGTGGAAAACTGAACTGATAATCTTCCAATATAAAATATAATCTTCCAATAGAAAATGAAGTGTTTTTCACAGTGTTTATTGCTGTTAGGCTGTCCTTGGTTTCTGGGAGGATATGTTTCTACAGCAACAACCAAAAGCACTGTCCCAGAAGAGGAATTGGTAGGGCTGGGACACAAGGGAAGGTGCAGAAAATGTCTCCCTAAGACAAGAAAAGCTTTCGTTTGAGAATTTGTACGTCACCTCTCTTCTCCAACTCCTCCATCACATTATTTGATTTATTCCAGCTCACACAAGCTGCCTCAAGTAAGTTCACAGCTCTGCTCCAAAGTGCAAGCTTTTCAGTTGGGAAATAAGAGTGCAAACTGGCATTCCTCACATTTTTATTTATACCTTTTGCATTGCCTTAACTTAATTTTTCAGCTGGAGTACCAGTTATCAGCTTAAAATAATGAGCTGATAATGAATTCCAAACACTGTGCAACCAGACCCATTACACTGCACTCTAAACTCCTGTTCCTCCTCAAATCATGAAGACTGACCTTAATGTTCAAGTGTCTTCGTGTGACTAATTACAAAATTTCTGACAGAAAAGCAGATGTGTTATATTTCAGTTTTCTTGCTTCTAAGTAGCTTTCAAGTGTTTAGGCCACACACTGGTGTTGAATTTGAATGTGCTAAATTAAGCCATACACCAGGAAAGACAGATAACCTGAAATCATTAAAGTTCTCAGTTGAGATGCATAAAACATCAGGAAAAAACCAAAAACAACACAATGCAGTAGGTCTGGGCATAGGGCACAGAAAATGTAGGTCTTTTGCATAAAAATATCTTCTCAATTCAAGCAAGCAAGGGGAGAAGGCTGAATAGACCAACACCAAGCTGCATTTCCTCCTACTCCCAAGAGCACTTTCCCATCAGCTCAGGGCACATACTCCCCCACCTCTCCTTCTCCTGAGTATCTTACAAAACACATCTCAATATACCTGCCAAAGGCAGCCACACCTCTGGTACAGAGAAAGTAGCAGAATCTGGGCACAGTAAATCAGTTTTCCCAGCAGAAGCTCCCAGAAAAGTTTACAAGCTCCCCAGCAGAGCTACAGAGTGCAAGAGTATGGGGCACTAGAAGGCAGAGTCTCCCTGAATAAAGGATGTAGGAACACAGCATGCAGCTAGCTACCATCTCACCAGTGGTTCACACGAAACTGTAAAATAAGGATCCTCTGGGAAGTAAGCCTTTAAATGGAACATAAGCTGGGAAAATAGGAATTCAGGTCACCAAATCAGTAGTCATTTGTGAGGACTTTGCTGTTACACATTCTAGCTCTAGTTCCTATCCTATTCATCATTAAAATATTCAGGTGAACTCCAGTAGGGGAATAATGATTGGTACTCCTATACATAGAGCTAGATATCTGGCTTTTAAGTATCCTACTCCACACGTTTAAGGGATCCACTCAAATTAGATTTGTATGAGATTTACTTGAATGAGGCTCTCGGCCCTTTAATCTCATCATAATAGATGGCAGCTTTCAAGAGATTTGAAATGCATGGTCACATTTACAATACATCAAGTTTCCAGGGGCTGCAGAGACTGAAATACATGCTTTTCATTTAGTCTGAAATGCAATGCTTTCTAGGTTTTTTTTTTTTTTATGTTGATTTCTGAGGCAGAAATTGCTCCTTTCCATCTGCTTTCTTGTTTTAGAGAAAAAATGATTAATTTGGGCTGGCTTGTTCCTAGTGAAGTGTACGCAGAATTAAAATGCTGTGTCTGCCATCGCCTGGAGTTGCACAGGCTGTTTGTACACCCTAGTGGGGGAAGGATGCCAGAGCACGAACCCCGACAGGATCAGCAGCTCTTCCATCAATAAACAGAATATTGAGACTGGGATGCAAAATAACCACTGAGGCACACCTGCAGCATCAGATTTTAATATCAAAACCATGGTGAACTGGTTTGTGTGGACTTGAGAAAGCAGCACCGAGGTCTGAAGACAGTGATGTTAATTTACATTAGAAAACATGCATAATTGTAGTCCCTTAAATCCCTCTTTCTTACATCTCCCACAAGGGCTGCAGAAAACGTGCTCCTCAGTATGCAGCAAGCATGATCCTTCTGATCATATCACCACTACAGCCATTTCTTTCTTCATCACTGCAGTTTGTTATTTCATTTCCTCAGAATCCACAGAACATGAGAGTAACTCATACTTATGCGCATAAAATAATCCACCAGTACACTCCCCCTGAAAACAGAAGCCCCACATAACAGAATTCCTTCAAAAATATAAATTAATAGTAATGGAAATGTCAGATGATTAGTCACTCTGTTTCCATTCAAACTGCATTCCAGCACGTTTGTCATTCATCACAAAAGAAACAGAGAGCTTCAAGTTGAAAAAACTTTTCCATCAAAACACACACCAAAACAAATTCTGCAATTGCAATTTCTCTCGGTTCATACACGACAAAGAATGTAACAGAAACTATGGGATTTTTTTCTCCTTTTCATATAATTGTTATAATTTTTAAACAAACTCGCTCTATTTAATATGCATATTATATTATCAAAAGGTTAAAATTATCTCATTAAGTTTATTCAAACTGAAGTTTAATTAAATACTTTTACTAAGATAATTGTTTTTCATGATAAGTGAGGGGTATTTTTATAATTTCATGTTGCTATCACAGCCTTAAGCTTCATCTGTAGTACTATATCTCTAGTAGAGATACCATGGTTTATCATTGATTTTTTTTTTCTCCTGTAATAGAAATAAATTTTGATTTATCTGGAACACCACACCATAATTCCTTTTCAACACCTCAGTGTGGACTTTTCTGTTTCATCTATGCTTAAAATAAAAAAAAATAGAAGCATCTTGAAAGTCAGGCCTATATTCCACACATGGACATGGAACCTGTGATGTCCATCAGTCAGTTTGTCCTTGCCCAAACACGTTTTGGACTTAGGTGAGTCTCAGCCAAATGTGGCAACAAATCTCCCACTTTTTGTAGGAAGGATCAGTAGAAATGCTGCTGCTGGAAAGCTGCATCTGAGTTTCACCCTTTACCACTGATGAGGAAAGCAACACACAAACTCATGCTCAGGCCATGGAGTCCCAGGAGAACCAGCCCCTGTGGTGCCACTGCTCATGGAAATAATTGCTCAGTGATCTCAGCACATGCCTGGGGACTACTAGACAAAAATTATCACAAGTAGTTATCCTCCTCATGGGTTTTTCTTGACCACCTAGTGCTGAAAACTCTAAGCTCTTTCATGGTACAAACCAATAACTGCTTGCAGTTGGATATTTTTAAGGCACAGATGTTTATTTGCAAGTCCTGAATGAAGATTCACTACATTGCAGGAGAGCTGTTGATCCAACCAGTTCCATTCCAACCATCCCTCCCTGTCCCCATCACACATTAAACTTTCTTCACGCACATAAAATTTTCACATCAGGCAGCAGAATTTATGAGTGAATTTATGAGATTTTTTTGAAGTTTCTAAATATCAGTCACTAAGGAAGTTATTTTAAAATAATTTTCACGTACAATCTCCATTTCACCCCTCATCTGCCTCTGCACACACATATTGGTACATTGCACAGAATGGGTGGTCCTTTAAGCAAGTAGAATAATATCAAGGACAGGTGATTTTCTGGAATTTTTACATCCAATCCTTAAAAGAATGAAAAGGAAAATTGAAAAGAGGAACCATTCCCTCCCCTCATGTGGTCAGAAAATATAAAAAAAATGGGATTTGCTCCTTTGGATTTGTTCTAAATATGCTTCAAAAAACAAGCTGATAAATTGAAGAAAAAAGTTATTACTTTTTAAGCTGCAGTTAAATGTAGTAGTTTAAAATTAATATCTATGTGGAAATGACTATATAAATCCAAGGACACTGACAGCTCCTTCCCATTCACCATACGAAAATTGGCGGAGCTCCAACACAGCACTTCTCAGTCCTCACAAATTGATAAATGAATAGAATTTCCCAATTTTTTTATATTACAGAGCATTGCCATATCTAATGTCACAAGATAGCATTAGAAAAGAAACAATTTGTCCAAACTCAATATTTTTTAACTATCTTTTCTAATGGTCCTTAACACAGGAGAGGTGAACATCTTGTCACAATCCTTTAGAACAGAACTTTCCCCTAAACTTTGCAAATGCAAATCTGTTTATAATTTTAACAGGATTTATAACAAGAGGTAAAGTAAACATTGGTAAAGCTGTTACCTGTTTTCTCCTGCTTTTAATACAATATAATAACCAATTGGCATAACACAAGTCTTTTCAGAAAGAAACTGAAAATTAAAAACATGGAGCTTAAATAATAAAATCCTAGATTACTGTTTCTAAACTAACCTAAGACAGAAATACTCACTTTATTCTTCCTGAATTAATCCTTAGTAACATTCCCTGACATGTTTCTGACATATAAGATCAAAAACGAACCACTGCATTTGGGTATCTTTTAAAAACACTAATCCTTTCCCTGATGAATATGTACTAAAATCAGCTTTCTTAAATAATCCAATTTCTCAACATTGCCTGTACATGTTTTTTCCTTCAGCATTTCATCACAACTTCACTTAGGCACTTTTTCAAATCCATCCTATCCTTCACAACCTACAGAAAGGTGCCCTCCCTCCATTGGCCTTGATCCACAGTAATGTGTTGGGAATAGAGATCCATTTTTCTTGCCAAACAGGGTGGATGGTTATCTGAAGAGAAAAGTTCCATTTCCCAGCATCTTTCATTGAAACTACTGCCTGATAATTACATGGAAAAGGAAGTAACCATTCATCAAATCCATAAAATAGCCATTTATCATGGTGATTATCTCCACAAGAAACACAAGAGCCAAAATGAATCAGCCAAACCAAACTCCACCACATCAAAAATTTAAAAATTAAAAAAAATAAAAAAAAAATAAAAATCAAAGGGATAAAATGCATTTTCTTCACAAGGCAGAGTGACTGTGGTCCTATAAATGTCAAACTACCTTCTGTCGTTATAGGAAGTTATTTTAATCTCATCCTTACAATTCAGTATAAATATAGTAGCAATTTAAAGTTATTAAAAGTTATCTGATTCAAGTGCAGGTAACAAGATTTTTCATTCACACACTTAACCAATAATTAGAAGAGAAAAGTTTGCATTCCACAAACAAACCCACCAGTGCCACGTGCACCAGGAGCTCCCCATTCCTCCTCCACCACAGGGCTCATCTCAGACTGCATCTCCACCTCATCATTTCTAACCCTCTCCTAAAGCCTGCTGTTAAATTTACTGTCCAGCCACAAAAAGCCACTTTAGAAACAGTATAAATCCTTGCTTTGTACCTGTATCCCTAGAGAATACATTGGAGATAAGTCTATTACTGCCAGGAATGCAGCAACTAAATCAAAGTTCAACACACCATCACCTCCAATTTCCCAGAGGCCTTTTCTTTTTAACCTAAGCCCCTCTCTCTGCCCTTTCTTTCAATCTCTGGTTGTCCTTCATGTTTGCTGCGCATTAAATAATTCCCCCTGGCCTCCACCCATGAATCCCTCAACACAAGGTGGGCATTTACTGTCACTTAGTTGGATCTGAGTATCAGCAGTGCATGTGTTGTCTTATGTGCTAGTTCAGCATGGTGGTGATTCCCTTAACAGCATCAACATGCATAAAGTTTGAGAAGAGAACAGTAATTTCAGCCTTTTAACATCTTAACTCTGTGTTAAAAATTCATTTGTGGGTTGTTTGCTCTGACAGTGGACCTCAGATCCCTGACATCCAAATGTCACCGTCTTCCTTACCCTCCCCTGCTCATGCTCAGCTGAGGGGCTTGTAAGCAACTGAAAAGCTTTTCACTAAAGGCCATTTCAGGCAACAGTCTGTTACCAAAAAATTAAAGTACTATTATATGTTTTCATTTGTCAGGATTGCTCTGAAAAACTGAAACGAGAACTGCCATCAAGGGAGAAGCAGCTTCAAGATCTGGGCATAATGACATCTTTGCCAGTTGAAAAAAAATAAAGCGGATACAATAACAGCAGAAATAGAAGCAGAATAATAATCCCATGAAGGCTTTTCTGCAAAGTAAAGTAATTCATCACATATTTAAATACATTTGATCATTTATTCAAGACAAAATATGAGTGTATAAGCAAGAGAGCAGCAGGGTGAATTTCCCTTTACTTGAAAAGAACCCTGTAATGTCAATATTTAAAAGATGTTCTTTTTCATACTTACTGAGCAACTGTACACTTACAGTCCAAAATGGCTCACTTTACACTAAACAAGCATCTCAAGGAAGAAAGGAGTCTTCAAAGTACACCATGAATGAACTTTCATTTCATCAACTACTTGAAGCTACAGGAATAAAAGATATCTTTAGCTCTCAACTCACATGAATTTATTTTGCTGTAAATCCTCAAACACATAGAAGATAAGCAGCTCACTGTTGTAGCTGCACATAGCACAAAAAGCTTTTCTCCAAATGCATTGTTTTACATGATTCTCTAACAGTTACACGACGAGGAACACAAGATATATGGCACCTTTTTGCCTCTTAGCTGAAGAAATGCAACAAGAAGTACTCTAAAAATCTCCCAATTCCCAGCTGAGTTCATCTTTCCAGGTTCAGATACAAGAAGCAAAACTATTAGCATCCCTCTAGAAATTTAGTACTCTTTGAAAGAGAAAAATGGTGTGCAAAAAACAACTAAATACATAAGATACACTGTTACCATAAAAGGTTTTTTAAAAAATATACATGCAGACTATTGCTCTGTTACTCACATTGTTTTTTGCAGCTTTGTCTCAGATGGCAGCAGAGCCAGGGCCCACTTGCAGGTCCAGGAGGATGTTACCACCCTCAATCTGCTCTGAAATACAGATTAGGATTTGCCAGAAAACAGCATGAAAGGCCACAGATTTACACTAAAACAGCCAGCTCTGAAGATTGCAGATTATTGAGCCAATAATCTGCAAAACTGGTTATTTACCTGAAGGAAAGTGCCATTTCTACAGCATTTTTAGTTGGTCACTTACAGTCAGTATATTTAGTCACAGCTTACTTCCTGTTCATGGTTGTTACCAAAGTTAACAATTAAAATTATTGGTGCCCTGACATTCTTGAATAAGTGCAATAGGTCAAAAAATATGCTTGAATAAAAAAAAACACTTAAACAGCTTCTGGAGTTTCAAGTCCAAAGGATTGTGGTTTAGATACTCTTTTCACTTTCCAAGGTCAGGGAAGCATTGAACACTTACATGGGTTGGATGCTTCTGCTTAGGAATTCATGCTCTGAGCACTAAAAGTGCAGAGTTTTACTGCCTTTAAATGGGGGAAATTTGTTAAATTGTGGTAATTTGAAGTCAAACAAATGACACCTATTTCAGGAACATTTGGGCACATACTCTCTGCCTTGAGTCAAAGTGTTCTACTTACACTCAAATAAGCTCTCTTAAACTGAATAATGCACAAATTCAAGTGACTTACTGACCTGGAGCTGAAATGGTCACAAAACTCAGAACAGCATGTCCTTAAGGATCTATGCATCCAAATCATGGGTAGCTTTCTATCTTCAGAGGACAATTTCTGCCTTCTAAACTCCACTACACTGAAAGCCTGCGATAAAGTAGCAGAGACAGCGCTACTTCAAACTTTATAAAATACTGAGTATAGGAAAAATGTCTATTAACTTTGTGCCCCACAATGCTTTGTACAATTCTTTTGCAGACTGTGTTTTGGTTTGGAGAATTGTTCCCTATGACCTTTGTTAATTTCTCTAGTTTCCTGTTTGAAACAAAGTCTTAAAAAATCCCCACACGTCACTGTAGCCACAGAGGTGCTTAATTCACAAGCATTTTAAAGGCAGGCATTAAATATTCTGATGGATTTTCTCAATCATTTCAATGTTAATTTTACTGCTTCATCCAAAATATAAGTTCTTCAGATCATACAAGTAATTATTTTGTGGATACTGGATCTTCTCCTCACTTTCATTCCTCAATGTGCAGATGTAATTTTGAGAAGTTTATGTGGCATTGGTGGGTTGGGGTTTTTTCCAAGCACAAACAATGCTAATTCATAGTTTTAAGCAACCTTTGGGAGATGGGACCAGTTTTCCAAAGGCAAGCTTACAGTTCCTATAACAGGATTATTTGTACCCTTCTCTTGACAAAAATATTGCTCACAACAGACACCAGCAGAACACCTGACTGGGTCTGGCACAGCCCAGCCTGCTGTGACAATTCCTATGCAAAACATTCTCCAAAAAGAGGATTTCACTCTCGGATTTGTTGCACTGCAGATCCTTGAGAAGTTCTGCTGTGCCCAACCATACTGATACTATTAGGAACCTTTTTCTTTTACCTGAAAGGCTTTTGTGTCACTAACACCAACTCAAAGTGGTTCAGCCACAGCAGGAAAGTTTTGAGCCTGAACACAATGCACCATTAGAGGTTAATTTTGTTCAAGGCTGAGCAGGATCTGTTCTAGTCTGGTAAACAGTAATATAATTGCAGCCAAAGTTTACTTTTCATTTGGGAAGAGCTATGCAGTCATAGAAATATTGCATACAAACTATAATTAGACGATATTGCATAAGTCAAGCTACTCGTGGAATAATTTAGCAAAGCCCATGGTTTATATTTGAGCCTTATGTTTACTTATTGCACTGTTTAATTAGCCATAAGGTATCAAGCCGAATATTGGCTCACAGTTTTCTACTCCCTAACAATTCTTTGTAGCTAGAAAAATACCAATGCATTTCCACTGAATAATAAAAACACTGCAGCACTTTAACTGTGATGCATCTGCCCAATATTAATAAGACTACCACTGGAATATTGTTTTCCAGAAGAGTTATCCTACCTTTTATTAAGAGTTTCAAACAACTCAATCCTTGTAAATATTTATATAATATGATAAGTGGAAGTGGAAACAGATTTTTTTCCAGTACAATGGACTTAATTATCATGATAAAGATGCAGCACATACCTGAACCATTCACTTACAAACTCAGTAGGAACCAAACATTCCAAACAGGCAATTAATCAAAGTCATCCTGAATTAAGTCAAGCCAGTTTGTCTATTGTTGGAGATTCATTTACATGTCTTACATAAGTGTATCATATTCACAGTAACTGATGTTAAGTATCTTCTAAACATCAGTGTTACTGTACTTAGATATAATAGAATGTGCATACCACCATTGATTAGAATACAGGCTAATATATGAAAACCAAAATAATTTGTGTAGAGAGAGTGTGAAATTGAATTCACATCCGATCTGCTGAAAAAGAATTTCCATTTGAATCCAAACTCCAATTCACAATGCATAAACTATGGCTATTTATTACAGTGTTGTGTCATTTGTCACTTTTATAGAATACACTGCATTTTCCAGGCTATAAAATGCCCTAAAATTATGCAGCAATGATGTATGTTATCATTATTTTTCTTTGCCAATGTTTGGATTACATTCAGCAGCTGAAAACAGGGCTGATTTATAAACTGAATAAATAGCAACATCCTTCAACTGTGTGTGTGTGTGTGTGTGTGTGTGTGTGTGTGTGTGTGTGTGTGAAAGCTTCATTTACTTCCTGATTCTAAACACTATATTCAAAACAAATATTTGATCAAATTAAATTCAGAACATCTCATTGCACTGGACTCATGGAAGTAACTGCAGAGGCTGCTGAGAGAGCACAAATTTCCAGCAAACACTTCTACAGGAGTGCAGTGCTGCCAGCAGCTGGCAACCAAATTTCACGTTACAGATTCTCATTCAGAAAGTAAAAAAACAGCCACCATTGAAAGTCTGTAGAGCAGGCTCTGATACTGACAGCTTCTAAATACAGGAATTCCTAAAGAAAGATATCCTTTAGTAGCAAGTTTACCGTTCAGTCACTCTGAATATTTCTGTTCCTTCAAAACTACTTCAATGATCTGATAACCTCAAATTCGTAAGCTGCTTTTCACTTCCAAATGATCCCAGAGGGTCACTTTAGGTTGTAGCAAGGATGAAAACAGTGAGGCTCTAGACAAATGTGAAAAGTTTATTAGAAAAAACTGCTGCCTAAGGAGTTCAACAGAAACTTGTAAGGTCTGACAAATCCCCATAGATGACTACAACCCCACAGAAAATGTAACATAACTGAATTTAACAGCACATTTCCCCTCCCAGAGAAGTCATAACAAAGATACAAACACCCAGCACACACTCACTGTCCTCACTGACAGCTAACACTGCTCAGTTTGGAGTGTTCTGTTGTTTGGGGTGGTTTTGGGAGCCCTACAGCAAGTTACTCCTACAAACTCCACATCACACCTCCGTGCTGGGGAAGCCTGGGATGCATCCCTAAATCACAGCTGGATGACTATAACCATTGCATTCTTTTACTTGAAAACAAACTTTTTCACTTGTTTTCATTTGAAACAGCGCACTGCACACTGAGAAAGTGACAGCAAAAATACACAAGCTCATAAAGGAACCATTCTTACAGCAAAATTAATCTGTCTTCACATGCTACCAAGGATAATTACTAAATTATCCACCTTACTCAATTACAAAATTGAAAAAGGTAGAAGAAATACCCCATACAGATAAAGAGGCTGGACCCTAATAACATTTGCCCACAATTCTCTGGAGACATCTCATGCTAGAGAGGCTTCCCAGCATGACTTTCTCAGAATAAAAATGTTTAGACAGGTTCAGAAAGGCACTCCAGAGGAAACATATGTTGTTCCTGGCTCTAATGGATGCTCTGGTAATTAACTTTCACAAGGACCACAGGCATATCATTAAATATTACATTCATCTTCAAACACTTGCTTCTAAAGATATTTTTGTACATCAAGGTAAAGAAGAATTAAAATTAATTGCGCCACTTAAAAGCTTGTTTTTCCAGCTTGCTACTTGTTCAGCATTTCCATTTATATGGCCATGCCCTTGTTTTGCTTTCTCCTTCCTTGCTGAGGTGAAATTTTTCAGATTTTTAGGATGGGTGAAAGATTGCCAGAGAGCCACCTGCATCTTCCTGAGAGTGCCATAGGGCAGGTGGGGAAAAGGAAAGTCTGAGCCACATGTGGACAAGGACATCACCCACTGGACACCACCTGCCAGAAGTGACAGGAGGGTACTTGGAGCATTAGGAAGGGACTAAGAAAATAAGGGGGAAAAGAGAAATACAGAGTGGAAAGGTGAAATGAGGAAATATAGGCAAGAGTGGAAGAAAAAGAGGAGTAACAAGCTGGGGTTTCCAAGGCACAAAGATTTCCAAAGGAACAAAATCAGCAGTTGCACTATCACCACTCCTGAGAGAGCCACACAGGGCTGTATCAATAATAAATCAGAAGGATAAAAGCCAGGAACAGCATCTTCAGTTTGGGATGCTCTGCATTAATCAGTTTCATAATGTAGTACAGTTACCCCAATATTTAATAATTTTAACTGAGTTTCCTCAGCACCTCATTTTAAAAATCAACCAAAAAAAAAAAAAAAAAAAAAAAAAAAAAAACCTAGATAATTTTCTTTGTCAGTATTTGCCATAGCAATAAATTTCAGTCACTCTGCACAAATTCTGATCTATTCCCAGGCAGACAAAATCCCACAGCCCAAAGGTGACACACAAATATTTGTCATCAGGAATGCTATTTTATAACTCCAATCACCAAAAATGTCATTTTCCTCTACTGCCTCACCCCATGAAGAGTCTGCTGATAGCACCAACAGATTTTAGCTACAGTGAAATCTATAATTTCTATACACAAGATTTCACCTGGAAGTGATCCATGGCAACTACAGAAAGATGAATGAGTGACTTTGGAGGTGGAAAAAAACAAGAGAGCATGTATTGTAGGGAAGGGGTAACCCTCTATCCCATCTAAGACAGATAAAACGTCTGAAAGGTGGGCCAAAAAAGCTGCATTCTTTAAATGAAGCCATTCAAACCTCTGAGGAATTTTAGGAGCAGAGAAAATAGTTCAAGTGAAGATGAGATAGCAAAGTATGTAATGATGAGATTGAGAGTTGGCAGGATATAACCATCAGGAGAAGAAAAAGTATAGTGAGAAGAGACACTAAGAAAGCAAAAAGCTTTGGAAATTGGAAGAGAAACTTACATTTGTTAAGCAGAAAGACACAACATGCTGCATTAAGACTACTGACATAGCATTAAACACCCATGGAAGACTGGGATTATTTCTAATCACACACAAATAAAGGTGTAGTTTTAACCAGAGAAGACCCTGGCTCTCTGACCCAAAATCCAGCCATGTAAGGAAAGGAAAGACTCCTCATGGAAGCCACAGCCTCATGACAGATGTCAAGTGTCAAAGGCAACCTAAAATCACATTTTTGCAATGAAGACCTTGTTGCTGGCACATGGAGAAGTTTTCTGCTCTAATGATCTGGTGTTCTCACAATTAGATGGAGCTGCAAGCACTCAAATTGCCTCTCAATCCAACCCCAGACACAAAAGGAAAATGTGAACATTTGGGGACATGTCCCTCACTACCTCACCTTCCAGGAGCACTAAGAATAGCTCAGTCTGATCTTTTTATGAACTTCAAGCTACTCTGCTGATCTCTGGCAAGTTAATCTTTACTCTTTAACCTTCAAAAAGGACACAAGTGACAGTAATTTTCACACCACACATGAGCATAGCTTGGAAGATTTTTATGAGGCAGCAGGATGAAACCTCCTAAGGAAATGGGAACAGCTAGGTGGTTTTTATTTACTCACAAATACTGAGACAAACCTGTTGTCCTCTCAGTTTTAGGAAATACAAAAACCCTTCAAAATAATTACACGAAGTAGTTTTGGTTTTGCTGCTAAATATTTGTGGGATGATTTTTCAGCATCATAGGCACTGATTTTCAGCAACATTCAGAGTCAAGACACATTTATTATATTACATGAATAAGCCATATTTTATAGTAAAAACAGGCTTGCATTCCAAAAGAATGATGTCTATACTGATGAGAACCTCATTAAATATGAAAGCCACCATGCAAAATGGAAAAGATGCTGATTTTCTTTATCTGTTAGAAGTGGTGCTGATTACTTTCAGAGCTGAGAAAAAATGTTAGTTTCATGCAGCTAAACGTACTCTCCATAACCTATTTATCCCTCACTGGAGCTGCAGCAGTTTCCCTTCCAGCAGGCAGGAATTGCACTGTGCTGCCACCGGGAGGCACAGTCAGATTTTACCGTTTGCAATTCCTCCGTTTATGTCAGAACAGCCTGTCTGAAGAATCTGACTAAAAGATATAGTCAGCTTTGTTCCAGAAGATATGAAAAAGTTATTCAGTGATTAAAAAACTCCTAAATTCTATCCAGATAAAAATATGAAAGCAATCCACTGCCAGAGTAGATTTTAGCTATTTCAAGTTGAAGTGTGAATTCAGTTTGATACGAAGGGCCACCCACAAAAATCTTTTTAAGATAGATTTTTTTAATCATGTCCCATAGGTGGGTAAAATCAAATACTGCATTAACCACTTCCAGTAGTGTAGAAAGAAATTTTCTTAGTAACAAATACAATTATATTCTGTTAATTGGAGAGCAGAAGATGAATGATCATTTCATTAAAAGCAAGCATGGAGTTTTTAATTGCAATTTCAATGCTGTAGGCTATAAATAGATCTGAATTCAATGGCAGAAGTGTTGCTGCTGTAAATTATCTTCAATTATGCTTAAACCACTTAGAAAACAAACTATAACTTGATAAAGCATGTTGGTGCAGCTTTTACAAAGTTGCAGCCCCTTTAAATTGATTTTCAACTCAAGTCCTTTCCACAGTGCGATAAAGAGGAGGAAAAAGGCTTTAAAATTCTTGAATATGAAAGAACAACGAGAATTTGAGCCCTGTCAGGAATCCCTCACGTTGAGAGAACTGGATTTTGTGAAAGGATCTATGATATTAAACATATACAAGTGCAATGCCAGGCACTGAGCAGCCATGGGGTTTGGGGATTGAATGCACACCTTGGGCTGAGCTGGTCCAGTGGGGTGTGACCTCTTCCTCCAAAATGCAGACCCCAGAATAGAAGTGTCCAGGGTCAGGGTCTGCTTCTCGTTCTGCTCTACCTTGAGGGAAGAGGGAGATGTCTGAAGTGCACAGGGAGCAGCTGCCGGAGCACACAGCACACAGGGCACCCTGCCAGCAGCCTCACAGAGCTTCCAGGTGCAAGTCTCACCTGTGGCTCTCCGGAGCTCTCAGAAACCTTGCAATAAAGATGCAATAATGCAGCATCCCAGACTAAAGTGAACCAATTCAGGAGTGTAAAAGGTAGCAGTTACATTTTATCACTTTATCAAATACCACTATGATTTAAATAACTGAAATATGAAACATAGCTTCCATGCAGAAAGATAAGTGGGAACACAATCTGCTTCCTCCTAGCTGAAGCAGTGCACTCTGCATTTAGCTGAAACAACTTCAAAAAATGCTTTGATAAATGCCATTAAGAAAATAGTGGTTTAGGAGAGAGATAAACTAAACATGATTCAAACCAAGTGAGGTACTATTGCTGAATTGCTAAGAAACTTGATAGCTAAGTACCACATTTATAATATTTCAGGAGAAACTATTCCAAATCATCTTGTAAGTAGAATAACCAGTTGCTAGAAAACAGAAAAGCTGAAGAAAAAAGTGTAATAGGTTATCAGTTGGGGGTCTCCCTGTGTAGCAGGGAGCAAGTGATCTAGACTAATGTTTTCAAAAATTTATCTAAATAAATACAAAGAGAGACAGATTGGCAGCCATCTGCAATTTACCACAACATCCAGATGAGTTAAGTGCTTAACTTCCATCACAGTCAGCAGGAGCTGTATGCTTAATGTATTTGGATGCTTTAGAAAATCATATTAGGCACCAAATGTGTAAAGTGCATAAATATCTTTCACTTTACAGCCTTTAGTTTTCAAGTGCCTTGGTCCTGTAGCTCTCCAATGGGAATAACTGCATTTGCCTAATTCATAGGGGACTTGGAAAAAGCAATGAAGACTGTGAGGAGTGTGGATCCTGAAGCTGTGGTGTATAAATGCCACAGAGGAAGGATAGACTGAGGGCAGAAAGGTGGTGGATGTGAGGGTGCTATCAATAACACAACACAGAGGAACATGGTGCAGTCCCAGCCAGAGAGAAACCAGAGTCCAGAAGGTAAATGGGAATTGTTTAGCAACTTATTTAGATCATAAGGCTGTCAACTTATTCCTATGAAATCATCAAGTGGAAAAATCCACTCCACAATGTCCCCTCCTGACCCTTTTCATGGAAACAAAGAAAACACAGGTACTTCAATACCCTTCACATTATGACCAATCTGTAGTGAATCCCTCCTCACATGTTCTACAGATTCAAGCTTCTTGTCTCTTGCTTTAACATCAGTATAATTTTTTCTCCATTCCAATAATAAGCTCCCCATTCCACTAACAGTAAACCATCAGGGCCACCACCCACCCACACCTTCCTCTCAGAGTCCAAAAAGGCAACAAACAAAACCGTAATAAACTTCAATCTGAATATCAGAAAAATCATCCTGACTCATGATGACAGTTCCAAGGGAGGAAGGTACAGTTTCAATTACATTTTCACTAAAATGCTTAATATTCCAAGTATTGGTATACCGTGGGGGAAAAAATATCTATTAAGAGAAAATAAAATCACATGCCTTGATAAGTTCAGTCTAGAACTAAGGAGGGGATAATGAGGAAACTAGTAAATAAATATATAGTGGCAAACTTCCTGTGCAGTCAGGAGGACTAGGATTAGAGCCCTTTTCAATTTCTAGATTTTGTAATTGTCGTGACAAATATGCCTAAAGCTTTAGGTTGCCATAGTTAACATGTCTGAGATCAAACTAACTTATGCACTTAAATCATCCAGTACTGCCTTAAGTACAAAATCAATCCAATCAGTAATTCACAAAAAAATCAATTCTGCATACTCCAGAGAAGACAGGTATCCATTACACAGTAATTGTTACACAGCTGCTATAAATGCTCAATAAAGAAAAATGACCTTGAAAGTCCATCAGAAATGCTCCCACAATTAAAGCTCACGTGTTGCACAACACTGACCTAAACCTTCTCTTGGTAAGCTTTTTTTTTTTTTCAAAGTAGAAATTCCATGAAGCCTATAATACTATTTTAGGGTGCTCCCTAAGTGGTGTTTATCATGGTAGGCATCATGGGCCACCTCTGCTGATCCCAGAACTGCCCAGCAAGATATATCCCACTTGGAATAGCTCAGGGGACTGCTGAATCCCAAACCCAGGGACATCAAGTATGCTTGATGGTGGGGTAGGGTAGGCACAGGTCAGTGCTGGTGAGGAAGTGCACCCACATAGTTTTATAGTTGAGCAATTTCAAAATTTCCACGGGATATTTAAAATTATTACAGCAGCAGCCATATGTGTTTTTAAAGGCCTTGAGAAAAGCTTAAGAAACCTGGCTATTGCTCCAGAAGAAAATTCTCCCCTGTGATAAATCTTCATGGGGGTGCTCTAGCAAAATGTGTAACATTTTTCTCCCATACTTTCTCCCCATTTTGTTTCTTTCAGTCTCCTGCTTTCTTCCAGAAATAGAGGAACATTCATGTTCATCTTTCCTCTCTGCTCCTGCCAGCAGCACTATATCAAAGGCAGGAAAGCACATCGTAAATAAACGCTATTATTGCTAGAAGAGTGCAAAAAACACTGTTTCAGTTCAGTGACCAAAAAAGATGAAAAATTAATTTCAGGTCATCTCAAACTGAACAAGACCTCCCAGGCCAGCAGGTTTATTCCTCTAGAGCTTCTTGGTTTTGCATTTTCAGCAAATTCTCTAAGTACACCCATAATATTTATGTCAAGGCCATTAATATATTAAACAAGTCTGAAGCATTCCAATTTTTTTCCTGACCTATTTATTGTAGAGTAGAATGGTTCAGGTTTGAAAGGACCTCAAAGATCATCTTGTTCCAACCCCCCTTGCTATGGACAGGGACTTTCCACTATCCCAGGTTGCTCCAAGCCCCATCCAATCTGGCCTTGAACACTTCCAGGGAAATGGGGCAGCCACAGCTTCTCTGGGCACCCTGTGCCAGGGCCTCCCCACCCTTACAGGGAAGAATTTCTTCCTTTTACCCAATTTAAATCCACTCTCTCTCAGTTTAAAACCACAATCCCTTGTCCAGTCCTGATAAAAAGTCCAGATGTTACCAGCTGGACTGGCCCACCAGAGCAGCCCACCTGCATTTAGCAGCCTCCCCCCAAGAGCATTCCTAGGGGCAGGTTTCTAAACACCTGCCATATCAGTAACACACACATACCACTGCAGCTCAAGTTACACACCTAATTTTTGTTAGTTTTCTCACTCCGTGCAAGCTGGACTTGCATTTGCTTTTTCCTCAACCTGCAGCATCAGGGCAGAGGATGAGCTGTCCCGAGCAATCTGTGGTCCCACACTGTCTGGCCAGTTCCTGCCCCAAAGCTGAGGGGAGGACAGAGTTTCCTGAGTGTCTCCTCTCGTGGTATGCCAAAAACAGTCAGAGGCACATATCCGAGTATGACGGATTTCCCAGATTCCTGAGATTTGTGCCACTTTCCCCAGTGTGCTGTGCTGGCACTGGGGGGCTGTAGGGACCCTGAGGAAAGGTCAGCTCTGCAGCAGCCCCACCCAGGGCACCCCCGAGTCCCCTCAGGGACAGGTATTTGCAGAAGGGCAAAACACTGCCCAGCAGTGATGGGGAAGTGTGAAAGCCAGCCCTGCAGCACCTGAGTCAGGCAGGGCCAGCAGCTCCAGGTGCCTGGGTGGGTGTTCCCCTACAGCAGCCCCAAGGGAACCAGCAGAGCTTCCTGAGCACTGGGTCCATGCTGAGCCCGTGCTGCGAGTGAAACCCCTCTGAGTGTTTGTGAGCACAAAGCGTCTGGGGATGAGAGCATTAAAGTGCAGCCCAAAGCTTTCCTCCATCTCTTACGGGAACCCTCTGATCTCGATGGGGAAAAAACACATATTCAGCTAATATTCAAATGACCTGATGAGCTGCCAATCGAGATTGAGCATGCGAATGCTGAATTTTCTTTCCTCATTTCTGCTCTCTTTCCCCTCCCTATCTCACAGGTAAGTACAAGGAGGTTCCTCGCTTTGTTCTCTCCACTAGGCTTTTGTACTTGCACACAAATCAAAACAACACATTCTTCCCTGAAAATACTGAATTCTGTTATTCAAACTGTCCAACTTCTCTCTGGCGTTTGTTAATTCAGCTAAAAGTAAGAAATACTTTATGAATTTATACTAAAGAAAATCTAACCATTTTTTACACACTTTCCCTGAGCTCATTCTTTACAATCAACTAAATTCTGGGTAAGATAAACACATATATGCCACACCAGCCTAGAGCTTCCTACAAAACTACGCTGACATTGTTGCAGACTGTAGCTATACTAGAGCACTACAGAGCAGCTTTGTCCTTTCTTGGCTCCTAGCAAGAACCAATCATTAAAAAAATTTGATTTCTAAGCTTCAGAAATAAGGAGCAGCAGATAAATGTACTGATATCTGGATCTGCAGAGAGCCAGGTGTGAAGCTACACCAGGAGTTAAAACAGCAAACACCTGTGCCTGCCCTTCCCTGAATTATTCTGTATTTCAGAGTAAAATTAACATTATATTATAGGTTACATCAGAGTTGTAGAAAGAATACTGAGATGGAAGCTTTCGCCTTCAGAACTAAAGAAAAAGTTAAGAGTCTTCAGTAAATCTAATGTTCAATTCTGTTATCTTTTTATATGACCCACAACCAAAAAACAGACACCTTATCTTTTCAGCAGCCAGATAATCTTACTTGGTTTTATGAGAAATTTTTTTCCAAGTTGGAAGCATCAAGTCTATATATAATAAGCTGCCCTTGTTATCTTCCTTATCATAGGCCTCTATAAGATACCACAAAGAACTGGATTTCTCCCATTGCATCTTAAACACATCAACATTAGTGACAGAAGTTTGGCTTAGCTACCAGAAATCATATTCCTCTATCACTGCATTTTTAAATAACACCCAGCCTCCACAATCTGCATTCACAGAATTCTAAGCACATTTAAGCTAAAAATTATTTGCATAGCTGCATTTAAATTGGTTATTTTGTCCCACTTCTAGTGCAGTATGAAAAGACAAGGAATTTCACCCAAACAAGCCTGAGGATCATAATAACAATCTCTGCCCTGCTTGCTCTGCACTACAACAGTTCTTGCCTCAAAAGTAGGTCCACACTAAAAAGTTTTTCCTAAGCAACTATAGAAGAAATGTTGTAAGAAACACTGGATTGCCTATGCTGCATTTTGTAGATTATTTTGTTTGAGCACAAATGAAAAATAAATGTAGAATAACTTTGGGAAAGTTACTACAAGTCAAAAAAAACTGAATCCGCTCTAACACACAGTGGTATGAATCAAGCACTTTCACTGGTACCAGCTCTGATAAAACAGAGAATAACAAAACATGAAAACTCATTTGGAACATTTGTTCTGTACCTTAGAAGATCACACGTGCTCACTCAAGCAGGTCTAACCCGGACAGCAGGAAGTATCCATAGATTTCCAAGGAATTTTCTGGCTCAGGGACAGTGATGACAGAACCTGAGGATTCTGCACCAAATTATCCAGCACTGTTTGCAAAGCTGCCCACCAGGAGAAACTGTCCTTGGGGAACAGGCCTGGAGGGAAATAGCAAAGTACTCTTGGAACAAGGTTATATCCGTGGTTTGCAAGGTGATCCTCATTAGCAAATTAAACTGATAATAGGGAACAAGGCAGGGAGCAATCTCTGATGGGCTCTCCCTGATTAGGTACAGGAGGAGAGTCTGGCTAATTAAGCACGGTGCCAACACCTGAGTACCACAAATGGTGTGCAGTCAGAAGGTAACTTATTTTTATTGTTATCCAGACAGGATGGAAGATAAACGTTTGTTGTCGTGGAAGAAGTACACACATATTCTTTGCAGACCAAAAGTACTTTAAATTACTTCCTGTCATTTGACATATTAATTAATTTTTCAAGACATAGCCCAGTCTCCTAAAGTCGTATTTTTTCTGCCAGCAATCATGGATCAAAGGTTTAACTAAAGATTTAACAACTCTTGTAGCCACACCACTGAATTTTCAGCCATGAGTTTTGTTTTTATCATTTGATCGTGCATGAATTTGAACTATAATTTCTGGGCATCAGATCCTTTTTAACTGCTTAAATCAAAGCCTGTGCTCTGTAATGAAAACTAATCTGAAAAGTGACCAAATTTAGCATATTTGGCATGGCTGTCTTAGACTAATTGTTTTGACCTGAATCTGCAATATTTATTCACAGTATAGAATAAAAGAGTAATGTTCTTTCTTCAACTTTTAGAATATTCTGGAGCAAGTTAATCAAAGCATCTCTCTAAATGACCAGGTCAAAATTACGTAGGAACTTGAAGAGTAATTAAGTGAAAATAAATCATAGAATTTTAGAATGCTTTGGATTGGAGGGGATCCTAAACATCATCCAGTCCTAATCCCCTGCTGTGGGCAGGGACATCTTCCCCTACCCCAGGCTGCTCCAAGCCCCATCCAACCTAGCCTTGAACATTTCCAGGGACGGGGCAGCCACAGCTTCTCTGGGAACCTGTGCCAGGGTCTCACCTCCATCATGATGAAGAATTTCTTCCCTATATCCAATCTAAACCTGTCCTCTTTCAGTTTGAAGTCATTCCTCCTTGTCCTATCACTCCATGACTGTGTAAAAAGTCCCTTTTCAGATTTCAATTACAAAATTTTAAAAAAATTCAACTCAGATTTACATTAAACTTCTCAGTAAAATTCCAGAACTACTACTTGTTAAGAAAACATTGCATGAAGGTGCTAGTTACAATGTGGTATAATGCATGAAAACATTTTAGCAGCTCTAAGTCCGCACAATTTCTTTAATTTTGTCAACAGAAAAGATGAAAAAAACCTCCACATTTTCATTAGAAGAAACTATTTCCTTTTTTCCAATCTACATGAAAGCAAACACATTCCCTTGTTGCCACAGTTACCGGATGACTAAGTTGTCCTCATAAACTTATTCCACAAAAATAAAGTTATTCTTTCCCCCTTGAACTGCTTCTTTGATGTGTGTTCAAAGGTGGCTGAGCAGGTGGTGAGACTGTTAAATGCTCTTCCCTGCTCCTTCTTTTTCCAGGGCATTGAACCGCAGACACATTTATAAAACAGCAAATGTTGTCCTGCACGAGTGAAAAGAAATGCTCCAGCAAGCAGAGGAAACCCTTATCTTTCAAAGCATTATTTCACATGTAAATCACCTCACAGAATCAAGAGGAACACCCAAATACATGAATAAGAACTGGGCAGCAAAAGCAAAGGAGCACAGCTGCCATTAAAGATTTACAGTTTCATAAAAGGCCACCACTGCCTGCAGAGGAGCCCAACTTAGGTCACCTCTGGGCTGCTGAGACTCAAGCAGAGCCTGTTGCTCCTCTCAAAAAATATTGAGCATATTAAATAATTTCATTGGTGGTGCCTCCCCTGAAGCTGTCAGCCAGAGTGGAGCTGCTTTTCTTTCTGCATAAAATGTTGGAATTTCTAATGAAAAACAAATTCCCATGTGATTTCTGTTATTTTTTCCCAAACATTAACCTAGTGTTCACACTCTAAAGCAGGGAGAACAGGAGCCAGGTGGCCTGAAATTTGGAGGTTTTTCTTCAGGAAATATTTACCTGCTCTGATGTGCTGCCCAAGAACCAGGTAGCCATAAACCCCACGTATTTTCCATATTTAAAAACTAGTGAGTATTACAGGTGGAATCCAGGGCGAAAGATGAAATTCAGTGAGTCTAATTTTCATTTGGTTAAACCAGGGAAATCTTCACTGAGTTCAGGGACCCCAATTTACACCAAGAAGAGAGGATGTACTTGAGCACTTTTTAGTCATTTTTTCAGCTTTTTTTCCTACTGTTTGCTGAATTTCAATCCCATTTAATGAGAAGTTATAATTTATTCACCCAAAGCCAGGGAAGATGATAGTGATACACAAAAAACCTTCTTGATTTTTGATACCAATCTAGGTGTGACTAAATCTGATGCAAAAACCACATGCAACCAGTGAGTAATCCCAGAACCTCAGAAGGTTTGGTTTATCTAGTTTCTAAGGTCTTCATGAGCAGGTAAGGACAATGGTACTGCCTTAACTTGTTAGGAAAATGCACAGTTGTTGGGCTAATTACCATAATTTTAAATACTAACTAATATTTATAATTTTTGCACAGAATTTAATGCTAAATTTTGCAAACAAGATGTCTGATACATCTGGAAAACAAAATTCTTATTAGATCAAATTGTATTTTATTTTACTTCATTACCTACTTGTGCAGCTTTTCTCTCAGATGAAAATTTGTTCACCGAAGACAGAATTTTCTTCAAAATTTATCTTTTATAGTCTATAAACCAATGTGTGCAATAATTTCAGCTGATTTTATCAGAAGGGAAATACAGATTCTTTTCAGTAAAGTGCAAGAAATATCACAGGTTTGTCTTCTGGATATTTCCATTACAGAACAGAGCTCATTTAACCTACGAGCAGAGGTCACTGGAGAACGTAGGGAAAAGAAATCCTTGCAAGGTCGTGTCTAAAAACTTACAAGTGCATTCTTGACTTAGTGATAGCAGGGACTTTCACAGAGTTCTTAGGTGGGAGGAGGTGAGCTGCTTTCTTTAGCTCAACAGCATTTCCAGGAAACCCAAATTCTATTCTTATTTTGTGCTGAGGCTTTATGTTTCTGCACAAGAAAGTTGAAAAACTCAAGTGCTTTTAGATATTATCTATGTACTCAATCACTCTCATTTAACAGGCAAATGTTTCTTTCCAATATTTTGTGAGTGTTTATTTGAATTCAGTTTATTTTTAGAAATATATTAATCACCAAACTGAACCATAAGAGGATAATAAATGTGGTTTTGGGTTTTTTTTTCACAAAATTGTTTAAATAAAATATTCCCACAGTTTCAAAGTTTTTCCTCATATTTCATGAGCAAAGTAACACCCTGAAGAGAAAGCTTTCTGATTTGGACAAATGAGTATTTTCCAATTACAAAATCTTATTACAAATACTTTATCTGATTTTCAGCAGCACCAAATGCCACAGATTTTAATGGGACATTCAGTTAAAAGCAGGTCAAATTAGGTTATCAGCTTTCAGTGATATTTCTGAAATGGTTTTTCTGCTGCCATACAAAACTACCCAAGTTTTGCAGTATTTTGTCCTGGAGCCTTGGCCATATCATCTGTCATAAAACCATGCTCTGAGAGAGAAGGCAGAACAGCAAGAGACTCCTTTTGAACACCAGACAGATGTGAGTGTGATCAGTAGGCTCAGGCACTGCCTCCAGATCAGATTGTCAAAAACAGGTCTGTGTGTTTCCTTCCCCACAGAGCAAACAAGATACTCACCTCAAAATGATGTTATAGTCCAAAGCAGCTGAATTTGTATTTGGGCACTCCTGGAAGCCTCATCCTTGGTGGGATTTTAAAAAGCACAACAGTGCTTTAAATGCATCCCACTGATTTTCAATAGAGTGCAAATCACATCTGTGATTTTTGGATCTCCAGACAAATAATTGTTTTGACAACACTCCCTCTGTGCTATTAAAAAGTCAGTTTAAGAAAACCCATAGAGTTAATGCATCATTGGAAACTAGAACTGTAGAATTTCACACTTGTTAGCAATAAACGTTTACACTCAACTGACTCTCCGAAAATTTTATTCCCTTAATTTCTTTTTGATTTAAAATGACAGACAAAATCTAAAAATATGGTAGGAATACATTATCTGATCTAGCCTTTTTATCCTTTTAAGGAAGAAAAGAAATGTTAGTACAAAGCTGATGCAAAGGAATGAAGAAACCATGAAGATTGATTGGTGACTGATGTGAGCACACCCTCCCACAGTGGCAGCACCACAGCAAGGTAAGGGACTCTGCACTTACAGCAGTAAATGCTGCCACAAATCCTGACCACCAACACAAGGAACCACAGGAGCGACCCTTTGGGGTTGCCTTCAGCATCGTGTTTCATCACCTTTCAAGCCTCCCTGCCACATCCAGTGGGAACATTGCATGCCCCCCACAGACATCTAGGGGGGAGTAAAACTGCAGGGGTTTTTCACGTTTTTCAGAGAATTGTTTTAAGTTACTCTGTAAGGAGGCAGAACTGAAAATGGCACACAGGAACAAGGGGCTGCCCGTGCCATGGCTCTGTCAGGCAGTGAAATAATTCCTGTTCTTTTAGGGCCTCTGATGCTGCCTGTCCTCTCTGTCTTGGAAGAAACTGGGAGAGAATCCAAATCCTTTCACAGCCATTTGGAGCAAGGACATGACTCTCCCTTAGCTGGTCAGGAAAGGTTTGGGGTAACTGCACGGCTGAGCCCCGTTCCGAGTGCAGACGAGTTTTCTGTATGGCTGAAAGCAGGACAGTGCCATGTGGTGATCATGGCCTGGGGATTCGAAGGCAAAACTGTTTGCAAAATTGAAATAAATGTCTCAGTCCAATCATAGTGTCTACAGAACTGCAGACAGACAGTGCTGGCCCATTTAAGCTGTAGTTATCTGCACTCCCACTCTGCAAAGCCTCTCCCAAGCAGTGTGTCTTTCAACTCCTCCTGTTTCTGAGATTACTGTGTGCTGACAGGAGTGTTTTGGAGTGATCTTAAAGTGCTTTTAACGGGTAACATGCGGAAATAAATAATTCAAGCTTTTCTCGAGTGTTTCTTTAGTGTCTCAGCTTACATATAGAGAGAGTGCTTTTATGGAGTGCTCACCTGTACAATGGGTTGTGCTCTCTGCTAAGTGTTTTGCCCAAATGACTTTCGAATGCTCTTCTAACACAAAGATAGTAGACTTTTATATCCCTACTGTGATCACAGCCTTGCTAGGCAAGGGATCTCAACTACTAGACACAATTACTGCCATGGTTTCTAGCAGAAGTACACATGCTTTACCATTTAACATGCAATATTATGCAAGATTTAATAAACTGTGTCTAACAGGAATAGTATATGGGAATAAAAAAGAACAGAGAGTTTTTGAAACAACCGGGCAAGATTTAATACTACCAAAAGAGGCAGTGACATAACAAACATTAAAGACCTGAAATTACAGCTGCAAGCATATCCCACAACACCAACAGGTGATGCTAAAGTGTGTTAAATTGGTCATATCTGCTGAGAATTATTTATAATGGAATTATGTATGATATGATATTGACTGGCTATGGTACTTTCTGATTATTCCTCCCTGCTAACACATGATCCACATCAAAAGAAATACACATTTTCTCCTGAAAATGCTGGATATTCTGCTGCCAAGTTTTCTTTTAAAATACTCATTTTTTAACACTTGCACGTACACTCAGGATCAGGCGGTAAAAGCAAGTTACAGTTAACACATTCTGTGGTGTTTTTCTGACATTTTCTGTAAGAAATACTCATGACTAAAGATTTCAGTAGCTTCTGATATGGTTTATAATCCCTTAAAGTTTCACAGGATAGCAGTCCTAAAAAAGAGTTTTAAACCTCTTTTTCTTTCTTCCTCTCATTTTCTGTATAGCACAGCCTAGGAACCCAGCCTTTAGGAGAGAAGTCTGGCTGGTGGCATCAAAATTAAAGCTTTCACGGTGTATTAACGTGTCTTGGAGGGCACAGACTGCTGTACAACTGAGATAAAATTAAACATCTTGGTCCAGGGTTATTCAACAGTTTCACTTTAGATGACATACAGTACAGACACTATTTTTATCTCTGGGTTAACAGCCTGCTCTTGTAGCAAACTCCTTTGCTTCTGTGTCTCACCAGCACATCCACTCCTACCCCACACAAAAGGTGAGGGTGGATGTTGGGGGGTGAAGTCTGTGGGCTAAATTTCAGCTGGTATAAGGTCAGGAGAAGAGGTCTGTGCATTGCTCCCTGTGCTACAGCCTGACCCAACTCACTAAACGTTACACAAAAGTAATTAAACACATTTCAAAACCTGGTGTCTACAGGAGAGGGGACTGGATGACCCTCCAAGCATCACATTTATGACATTGCAGGATGTGAATATATGGTTTTGAAAAAGTGAAGACAGACAAAATAATGAAGACTGTAGAAAATTTAAATTGGGCGGTTTTACTCATCCCTTCTCAGAACAAAAAAAACAGTTGGCACAGATCAAAAAGGCAGCAAAACATCCTCCCAGCAGCAATAGTGCTGATTTGCCTCAGTAAGGAACAGAAATGGCTGTGTGGAAAAGACCTTGCAGCACAGGGAGGCTGGCCAGCCTGCTGGGAAGACCTGAGAGCTTTCCTCAAAAGGCTTCAGCTGATTTTCATTGACCCTACTGAAGCTTCCTTCCCCTTTGCCTTGTAAGCAGCAGTTGTTTATAAACCACACCTTCTCTTTTCTCAGTGCAGTGCTGCTCTTGTCAACCCAAGACACATTCTCCCATTCAGCCTTCCTAAATTTCATTGATAGATGATACCAAGTGTAGCCTGGTGATAAGATTAGTGGTTAGAGTCTATTAAACACTGCTTGAAAACAACCTTTTATTGAGCTAATGAGCTTCAAGTTCTACCTAAGTTTACCATTTACATATTCAAAAATCCTATTTCACTATATATTAGAGATTTATGTTTCCTTGTCCAGTACATTCTGGCATAATATCAGAGCAAAGTAACAGATTAAAAATAGGAAACTAAATTGTACTGTATTGTTCATCCACTGCAGGATGAAAGCTTATTTGCACATGGTAAGGTAACTTGCACTTTTTGCTTTCACCAGAAGCAGCTGAAACCAGCAGCTCCTTTATAGGCAGGATGATTTATAATACATGGTAGTGCCAGCCTGTCAGCTGACCCCTGTAGAAATTGTTTATCTACACCTGAGGTTTGGCACCTCTTCTCCCACTTTGTCTCACCTCAAAATGCTCAGAGACCACATTTTTCATGCTCTCCTGCTTTTGCTGCAGCTGACAGGAACAAAAGCTGCAGTGCCAGCCACTTCTCATACATTTAGGTTTCAGGAGATGTTGTGCTAATTCCTTTATGGTACAGACTTATAAATGCAGAGAGTAAAAAGCTTGTATGTTGGTAATCCTGGTTCGTTATCCTGAAACAAGTCTCTGGTGGCACACAATTAATTTAAGGATTGCCCCCATGCTTTATTGTCTGTTTTACTTGTTGTTGGGCTTCCACTCAGAAGGTGAGGAAATGGCTTGACTGGGGCAAATTGAGAGCCCAGAGACAGACCCATTTGAGGAGAACATGGGGCTCCGCAGGGATGTAGCCCATACTGAAGGAATGGTCCTCAAATGACAACAGAATGTTTCTCCCTACAAGCTCTGAAAGGATGGCAAAAGTTCTGAGGAAACCGTTTTTTCTTACTAAAACCCCTCTGTAGCTGTAGGTAGTCCCTCACTCCAAGCATAATTTTGGTTTCTCACTCAAGTACCTGTGGAAGCCCAGATTTCCCTACTGAAGCAAGACCCCCAAAGGAAAGCACTAGAAGTACCCTTAGTAATTTGTACATCCATCTCTTGATGTTTTTCAGGAATCCCATCCATCACTGTTACTCCATTTTTGCCTGGCAAGTGCAACAGGGATCTGACTGCAATATCATTGTTGATCACAGCCAAATAAAGAACATAGGGGCACTTTTAATTATATTCTTCTAAAATTACTTTTATGCTACGATATGTTCTTTGCATTTCAAAGCAAAGCATCCATATTTTAAATTAAATTAAGCACCTGCTTTACGGCTTTCACCAAGGGCATTTCTTTAAGACATTTCCAGGCAGTTGAAGGTTTGATTGCAGATTTTTAACCAAGAGGATGAGTTACATTACTCACTTAGCTCAGTGCTGCTCTTTATCTGGCTCCTGTTTTTGTGTTGGATCAACACTGAATGCCACAGGACAAAAGGAAGATAATCAGATTGTTGTTTTGCATTACTTGGCCTACACGATAATGCCATTCAAGTGCATTTAGGAAAATCTTTTTGTTTAGATGTATTACAAATCTGCAAATAAAGTAGTGCTTACTTACAAGCTTCATAAATCACTTTCTTCTCCATATGCTTTTTTTTTTTTTTTTTTTTTTGCTGTTTAGGATGTAGATAATGTCTATTTTGGAGGGCCCTTATGGACAAAAGCACTTACTGACTTGGACTCAAAAAAAAAAAAACCAAAACCCAGTAACCTGAAAATTTAATACCCTGAGCTTTCCTTTCAGACATGAAATAATGAGTATGAAGGAATGCTTCCAAAGCCTCAAATTTTTATGTGGCTTACCACAAAGCCATAAACTGTCTTGGTCAAAACTGGTCCCAAACTCACTGGCAGTCAACTTCTAGAATGTTCAGAGTGAACTAAATTTCAGGCTCTGTTACGAAACCCTGTTTTTAAAAAAAGCACAAATGAGAATTCACAGAGCCTTAAGTTCATTTTGTATCAGCCTGAATTAAAGCATCTCAGTAATTAAAGACATGAAAGTTGTAATCACTAATGACAACTATCCACAGAGCAGCATGGGGGTGGCACTAGTGACAGCCACCTCTTTCCCCAGCAGATCAGCCTGGGACAAAAACATGGGGTGTGGTGACCTGGATGCTAATTCCCCCACAAACTCCTCACAGAAAGCTAATGCATTATTTGCATATATGCAAACACTGGAGGGATTTTTGTGCCTGTTTCCATCTGCCTCCAGCTCAGCCCTCCTGTGCCACCTCAGGCATAAGCAGATATTCCAGGCACAGTTTTACAGTATCTGTTGATGCTTTAAACAGAGACACCTCTCTAATTAATAGCTTATTAAAGATTATATATATGTTATTTTTAATCATCTTAAGAAATTTGCCTTCAGTTTTACTTTCCTGGGCAGCTACTCAGTAGTGATACAGGACTGCCCAAAACAAGTCCATTACAGCCACAGCTGCTTCCACACAAATTCTGTCGCCTTCAGAAATTTTTGCTACTTCTGAAATACTCTAGAATATTCAACCACCTGCATTTCACTGCACTGACACAATACTTGGCATTGGAGGAGGTTCCCCTTTTCCTGAACTGGGAATGTGAATTGTCTTATCACAGAAGAGCAAACTCTAGGTCTATGCACAGGTTGCTCATTTTTTCAAAACTTTCTTAGACTTTATCTAACTCTCAATTAACTAATTAATTTGCTGCACACCAAGAATTAGACCAAGACTCTTTAATTGGCATCCAACATTGAACCAGTTTCATCCAATCCTGAGGCTAATTCCTCATTGGAAGCTGGAAATTATGTCAATTTTAGAAGATGAATTCTAAGCATTGGTTCTTGCTTTTTGAGTCTCTTGTTTCTGATGAAAACTAACCAAAAATACCTTCAGGGCTGCCATGGGATTGATTCTAAAGAAAACATCATTTTCATATCCAAGAGATATCCTCAGAAGGGATCCCACGAGGTGGCTGTGTTTGCAAAGACTCTAAGGCAGTAACACAAGTTTTAGAAGTCAGACTCTGACAGTCCCAGGAATAGAAAGGAAAATGTCATTCTATTAACAGCTTACAAAGCACTACGATTTTTATGGTATTTTAAATTTGTTTTATATCTTTAATGTCAAAACTTGCACCCTCACACACTGTACAGTAGGTGTTTTATCACCATTTTCAGTCAAATAAACTTTAATTAGGTTGACTTGTTTTTAAAAGGTTCTTGACATTTTCCAATCTCCAAAGGGGTTTTTGCCTGCAACCCCTCTGCTCCTCCTGGAAAGGCCTGGAAGCCTTCTGCAGCTCACCTCTTTAATCCTACAAACTGTTACAAACTAGGGGATGGAAAGAGAATTAATATTTATTTATTTACTCTTAAAATGTCATAACATCCCCCATTTTTTTAAGCTGGGGGGCTCAGGCTGTGAAGTTTTACCTACAGAACCAGCTTTGATATGTTTTTTAGAACAAAAAGTTTAACTTTTACAGAATAAAATACTGAATAATGTGACCCCAAATATTTTGCATATCTGTTGACCTGGAAGAAGGATAAAATATAATGTAACCATAAGTATGAAGATAAAATCACATGGGACAAAAACAGTTTCTTTTGAGCATAGATTCTAATCTATTCTAATAAGAATTTAAGGTCTGAGTGGTCTGTATACTTTAAATGTTTGAAATTCAGCAGTGAGAATGGCATCACTAATGAAATAAATACTTGTCAGTCTACCCTGAGCTTATATCTTCTTACAGACTAGGAGACAACATCCAATCTTTCAGCTGAATCATATAAAGTCTTTTAGATTCAACTCAAAATCTGCTGCATTTAATTTCCATTTTCAAAGCTGCATATTCTTTGCCAAAATATTCTTCATTTGTTAGTTGGGGGTTTTTTTCCCAATAATTGGTTAAATCATTCTTAACTGTGATCTGGAACTGTTCTGGAATAGTAATATTTTTAAAGCCTTCACTTGGTTACCAAACTACATATTACTGATCAACAACTTTATTCCACAATCTGAATCTTTATCTCCTTATTAGCATGGGAAATTTGACTCCAGTTCAACACAAAAAGCTTGCAAAAGGATATGGTTGTGCAAAGCATAAGTACTTCTACTTCAAGTTCCATTTCTACTTTAGCGGGAAAAAACACATAAAAATTTCAGTTCTAAAAGTAAGATTAGATGCAAAACATACAAGTGCTCTAAATTTCATTGAAGTCTAAAACTTTTATATACTCCATTTAAATATCTTTGAATCTAGGGAAGCTGAGAGATGCTGCTTATTCTTTGGACCATCAGATGAGCAAAACAAGCATTTTTTTTTCATTCAGATGTTCCTTGGAACAACACACATGGCAGAATCCAGAGGAATAGCACTTACTCACATACAGTGTAAAACCTCGCATTTCTTTTTAAATTTTTTATGGTTTTTTGGCACATGTCCTGCCAGAAGGCAGCCAGACCACACGCTGACTCTCTGACTGTTCATGGCATTAGCTATGCTGTTTCATACCACAGGCAACAACCCTGCTTCTGGAAGGGTTTCTGTCCACAGAGAAGATCCTCTTGCTATAAAATGCTACAGCTCCTGCTAGAAAATGTAGAGAGGCATATCAATTAAGTACTTTTACATTCTTAATTTATAGGGAATCTTATATTGCAATATGTGGGCAAAAAAATGTTGAAAAGGAGGGGACAGGACAGGGAAAGGGAAAGGGGTTGGGCAGGCAGAAGGAAGGGTCTGTTGCCACTTAAGAGGGAAGTCCCATAGCAATTGCTACCATCTGAACTCTTGAGCTGAAGGAGTTTTCATTTCTGCATGTTTTTTACTTAGAAACAACATAAAGCCAACACAAGCAAGACTCAGCTCTACATCCCTTTGATATGACCTCTATTTTTCAAGCTCATTTAGCCTGCTGAAAGGCTATGTCTAGAATTTGCATTGCAGAAAATGTAAATAACTCAAAACATCAAGGAAACATCTTTTCTGTCTCAAAGAAACATCTGATGAAGCAACTTTAGTTTACTCATGAACTGGCAAACCTAATTAAAGGATTCAGGATGTTATAGTGATGGATTTGGACGCTAATACATATCTGAGAAAGAGCCTGGCTTCAAAGTACAACAGAGAAGCTTCTATTCAT
The DNA here is from genome assembly GCA_034509425.1 of Eopsaltria australis. Classification (NCBI taxonomy): domain Eukaryota; kingdom Metazoa; phylum Chordata; class Aves; order Passeriformes; family Petroicidae; genus Eopsaltria; species Eopsaltria australis. The sequence continues at coordinate 665,380 of JAVTVJ010000112.1, forward strand.
AAATATTTAACTGAAACATTGATACAAAAATGAGAAAATCTCCTTCATTTTATTCCCTAAGGAACTTCTTTGAAACAAAACTACTCATTGAGACTAGCAACTTCTAATTCTCACAGATATGGGGGGATTTAATATAAGCATTTGTTTTAAAAAAGCTTCTGCAAATTTCCAGTTTAGCAACATGACAGGACATTTGAGTCATGGAATTCCAGAATGGCTGGGTTGGAAGGGCCCCTGTAGATATCTCACTCCAAGCCCCCTTCAGTGGGGCTACCAGTTTGTTCACAGATATCCAGTCCTTCCCAAAGCTGAAGGTGGCTACACCTTCAGCTGTGCCCCATGGCTATGCCAGACTTCAAGGTGTCCTTTTCCAGCTGAATAAGAAACATCCTCAGAAGCAGGAGTGCATGGAAGGATCCAGCTTTGTCACTCCCTGCTCGCACAAACGCCGCTTTTATCGTTTCAGCTGCAGGCGCAAGGGATAAGTGACCCTTACACCTCTCTCAAAAGACCAAAAACCTGTCTCAGGTACCTTCCAGCCCTAGGAGACCTCCAGGGGAGGCCAGCTGCTCTTTAAGGGGCTGAAAGCCCTGATGGCTCCTGGCAATTACCCCTTCTCCTCAGACACCTCCCTGTCCACCTGTCCCTCTGCCTGACAGACTTCACTGCCCCACCAGCACTTCTGCAGAATCAAGATCTTCTCTCTTCCCTTGCCTGGGCTGCCTTGTGCTGGTCCTCCATTTTCATAGCCACACTTTATTATAGAGAGTGTCTGATCTTTTTTTAAACAACAAAACCTTCATCCAAATGACTGTTGCAGTATTGTATGTCTGTTAGGTCACTAATTACTAAAATGTTATTGGATAGAAACCTAAAGTGAATCTCACAGCAATTAAATAAAATTTAGAACCTGGCATTAAATTGACATAATCATTGGCAGGCTACTAATCTCAACTGTCCAAGAGCCACATACTGAAATGGGATTAAGGAGAAGATCACTGGGAGTTCCTATCATCACGCTAAATCACAAAGTCACCTGGCTTTAATGTACTTGAACAATCAAGGCATCTTCCAGCCATGGCAGAGTGACCATCTTAGCCTGCTGTCCTTGCAGTCACTACCAGCAGAGTCATATGATTTCAGAACAGTTTTGAAATCAAGTAACAGAGGGTACAAGCCCCTGGTCAGGTGTGATCCCATTCCAGCAGCTGAGAGAGTCATCAGTGGGACAGTGGAACTCTCTGTGTGTTCCCACGCAGATCTGATTAACTGAGTCCACCAGGGTGCAAAGATGTCTCTGTGCAGGGTTTTCCCATTCCCAGCATGGCCCTGTGAGGCTGCTACACCATGGAAAGAGCACCTACACTGTAGCCCTGCTACAGAAACCCAAGAAAAACCCAGACATGTTAAACTTCCCTTGAAAACAAACTGCTTCTGAGCGTGTGCACAGTGAAACTGTTATTGCTCTGGTTATTGGTAGTTATTTATCAACTACACTCAGGATCTGCAGCAGATTTCAACAATTACTCCAGTTTTACTATTTGATTCCATCCACATTTCATCAGCACACTGCTAGAGTCTGCATTATACATGCTGTATATTCCTCCAGCATGTTCAGTGTTCTGTGAAGAAATGATGTATCCACCAAGCCCTAGAGTCAGCCTCAAAAAGTTGTACAGTCAATTTTCCTCATAAGATCGTTTGATGCATGTTGATTGCACTCAACACCACCAGCTTTCGTCTCATCAGCAAACTTGGATCATATCTTGTCTTCAGGAAAGAAGGGCAAAAATCTTTGTAACTCACCACTAAATATAAAGCTACATTATTAAGAAACATAACTCAAACTCCTCCAGCAGAGCCAGACAGATTTCCCAGCTCTGTGGCATTTCTCACTGAACGACAAGCAAATCAATCAAATATGGTTGGACAGGAAAGATTTTTATTATTTTTGTGTTCCTCCTCTGTTCTTCACACAGCTATGAAGATCAAAACTACATCAGTTCATTACTTTGACAATGCAAAGATAATTAAATATTCTTCAGAGTAATATTCTTTACTTGCAGAACATGTTTCCTCCAAATTTTAGATCCTTCTGTCTCTTTAGGAAAGGTAAATACAAATATTTCCTGACTGAAAGAAAAAAAACCAAAAAACCCAAAACCCCAAATACAACACAGCTTTATTCTGCACCTTATCCAAGAGCCTACCCATGACATATAGAGAATTCAAGAGTCACCTACCCAATGACTCTGTCCTCTTAAAAAATCAACAGAACTTCTACCACTTTGTCTTAAAAAGGAACAAGACTGGTACTTTTCCTCTTGAATATTGTATTTCAGCTGGGTGTTGAAAAGAGATAGGTCCCCTCAAAGTCTCATCACTTCAAACACCAAGCCCTCAGCAGCCTTGTGCAAGAAATTTAATTTTTCTTTGTCTCAATATCCATCATAAAAGGGAATTAATAGTGCTTAATTTTTCATCATGTTGGCATGAGGCAAGAACATGACTGTTTCTTGATGTGATTTTTGAAAATGTAAATTGTCACCTATGCAAACTCCTAAGTATTACAGACCCGACTCAGAAAAACACATGCAAGCAAATGTCTGAAAAGAAGAACTTTCGATTAAATAATGACTGTGAGATTAGATCTTTTATTAAAAAGATAAGACCTGTCTATTATCTAGCTTTTGTAGCCAGGGATATTCTCCATAAATCATAATGAACAAAGTAGTCACATAAAATAGTCACTGAATTCAGAAGGGTTATCAGTGTCTTTTTAGTATTACCTTTTACTATCTTCATTATCTTTGAACTTTTTTATCATTTTTTAAGTGTCATTTTGAGAAAACACTGAGAATCAGAAATGAAGTATTTTCACATAAGCCCCCTTACTGAAAGCAGTTGCAATATTTTATCTCTTTTTCTCCCCTGTTCCTCTGAAAGATTCATCAGCTCAGCTCATTACCACTACCTTTTCATCTACATGAGAGTTATCCACAGGCAGTAGGATGAAAAATACAATAAAAAGAGAAAAAGTTACCACAAAGCAAGGTAAGATCCCCCAAAACATAAAATCTTTCAGCTCTTCCAGGCTGCCTCCCATTAGATGGGAGGGGATATTATTGACAACTCTGCTGTGATTCACAGAACTTTTAATTTTCTCCTTTTTCATAGAATCATGGAATAATTTGAGTTGTTAGAGACCTTTAAAGGTTATCTAGTCCAGCCACCCTACAGTGAACAGGGACATCCTCAACTACATCAGGCTGTCCAGGACTCCATCCCATCTGACCTCCAATGTTTCCAGGGATGGGTTTTCCACCACCTCTCTGAGAAACCTCTTCCAGTGTTTCACCACTGTCATTGTAAAATATATCCTTATATCCAGTTTAAATCTATCCCTTTTAAATTTTAATTACCCCTTTCCTTACCCCAACAGGCCCAGCTAAAAAGTCTGTCCCCATCTTTCTTACAAGATGAGAAAGTGCTTGCGTTTTAAAAGTTGAAGGCTGCTCTAAAGTGTCCCTGGGCACTTGACAACACCTTGGCTCCAGCCTGAAAACTCCCAGCCACCTCTGCTCTGATGGCATCTGGCCACTGGCTGGCAAACAAGAACTTCAGTGCTTCCACAAATACTTCTGGCATGAAATCGTATATTTGGCATCTTCAGCCAAAGGGGTAGAGGATGATCAATTCCAGCCTGGATATTTTCTTGGAAACTAAATTTATCAAAGACAATAAAAAAAAAAACAAAGAAGCTGTTTGTGTGGCATGCAGTGAACTGATGCTCTGCAGAACTGAGTTCACTAATAAAACAAATATCTTGGGAGTAATTTCTTAACCATTAAGATGGCTTATAATTGATTAATGATGTATACAGTCTCGACATTTTCCTTTTACTGAACATTTTCATATTACAATGCCCAGAAATATTTCTTTAAGTATTTAATGGAAGAAACAAATTTGTTCCATCCTATACCAACTCCCATCTGCCACGCTCTACTCTGTGTCAGAGGGAATAGTCATTACTGTTCAAGGATATCATCTGTTTCAGACAGACAGCCAAGAGAACCTACAGCTTATATCAAAAAACTGCCCTCCAGCCTTTACATATTTACAATTTGCATTTATCTTTTTAAGCTTTCAATAAGCAATTTCTCTGAAATATATCCTCTATGATGTTTTATTATTTGTTTACAGCAATTTAGCTACTTTATCAACCACTTAGATGATATATTTACTCAGCTACTTCATCTGGAATATGCTTCCTTTTATGTTTCATGATCTACTTTGCACTTTCTACAGCAGAATTGTAGCTATTCAATAATTTAAACTTTGACATTATGAGACTTTGTCAAACATTCATAGTACTAATCTGGAGAACTCTTACATTATCACATACTACTCTATATAGCCTATACCTGTAGGTATTCAACATTTCAATTTAAAAAGTTAATAAATGCTGATTGTGTACGTGTGCATGATCAATCACACAAGTCATCATTCAAAGCAGTTATTAAATAGAAACAAGATTTTGTGTTAAACTGTAATGTTAGTAGTTTCATATCTATGCTCTAAATGCAGAAATCATTAAAGACTGATCTTTGGGCTCTCAGATACTTTACTGTCTGCTTTCTCTGCAGTAACAACACAGAAGAAATACTGGAAGGTAATGAGCACATTGCATCCCTCCTCAAAAAATAATTGACCAAAGCAAAAAGTCAGCTTGAGAATTGTTAGTGGTTTTAAAAATACTGAACCATAAAAAATGAAATTCTTCCCAAAACCCACTGTATCAGTTGCAGGCACTTTTCCAACATCTTGCAGTGCCTTTTTCTGCAGTGTGTGTAGCATTCATCAAATGAGAGTACATAGTATTTTTTTGATTACAGTTTAAAAATGAAACATAAAAATCTTGAGTATCGGTTATTATTTCTTTTTCTTTCAAACTCATTCTTTCTTAGTTCAATGGCATCTTACCCATGCCAGCTCCATTTTGTAGGGCTAGAATACTCAGAGGGCAATGATAATTCTTTTTCGTTATCAAAATTTGGTGCTAAATTATTTAGATCTGAAGCTATAACATTATGTTTCAGGAGGAAAGGTTGAAAGTTTAAAGCTGTTTAAACTATTTAATGTAAAAATGCAAAGCAGTTTAATTACAAAAATCTTCTTAGGTATAGTGACCCAAATTCTCTCTTGGCCCATCTCTCTTGCAGCATCAAGCAAGTTACTTCAGCAAGCAATTTTATGCACAACCCTCATTCTGAACATTGCCTGGGACTATAAATGCATTTATTTCATGCAGCTCAATCCAGTACAAAAATGACAGAGCTGTGCTGGGAACACGAAGCCTGATAGAGAATGAGCCACTCACTTCTGTGTCTGGAGCTCAATCCAAATATATAACTTGCCTGTCTCAGGACTGCTACAGCGACCCTGCGGAATTTCAAGCCAACACGTATGACAAGAAACAACTTAAAAATCAAAAATCTGTCACAATGTAAGTTTAGTTATAACTCATAAAATAAATCTCTTTCACAGTGTAACCACCAACTCACTGGTTTGGTATTTATTTTTCCACTTGGATGTGGAAAAGCACAGCTGCCCACCATTAACCAAGCAGACAATGGTCGTTACAAATTCTTTTTCCTCATTCTTTAAGAGTCCTCAAATCTGAACAGCACAGTGTTATAATTCTGATGATGCTGGTAACGTTCTTTGAGTCTATAAAATATCTGTAAAGATATCTCAAAAAATATCTTCACATGGCATCTTGATGGGGTTCACTAGTAAAGGTGACCTCTCTTGGGATGCAATTAATGTGACCAGAGACTTCTAAATCAGAAGGGAAAGAGGCATTCAGAGAGCTTGGGAAATGTTTAAAGAGGCACAAATACTATGAAAATAGAAATCCACCAATCTTTGTCTAATTATTTTATGGATTTGTTTGCTGAGCGTTTGTTTGCCCTCTGCAAATATTTGCATAATCTAGTTTCAGAAACATTAATGTTCCCAGAAAACACATTACAGCTGTTGAATTATAAAAACTGAGATTTTCCAAACTCCAGAATAAATCTATAAAAAATATGTACTCGTGGATGGCAGTTGAGTTTTTACTGTAGACAAATGTAGGGAATTCACAGCTTAAAAATCACCACTAGGAAAGAGAGCCATGGGTAGTATATATTGGGTCTTTAAGCAGACAAATCATTGGTGGTATTGACTCCCAGCAGTCAGATAATATTGTGTGAAAAATTAGTTGAAAAGGTTTCTAGTATGAGCACAGTCCTGTCACCTCAGAAAGCAAAAATCAGCCCAAGCCTTAGAGGTGATCACATGTGCAAGGTGTGTATGATGTGCCATCAACAGATGTGTCTCCTGAGGCCACCAGAGTGGCTCTGAGGGATTAACTGTTCTCCCTCTTCTCCTCCTTTTTCTGCCATATTCTTTTTGCCTCCTTTAACCCCAAAATTACTGCTGTCCCACAGCAACACAGGGACTAAGCCAGAGCCAGCTCCCTCCAGGCTGCCCAGTGACTGGCACCATCTCTTTTTCTGCCACGGTAGTTCACTTGCTCACAATTCTCCAGACAAACAATCCCCGAGGACTCACACCCAGACGAAAACAGCCACAAAGGAAAAGCAAGTGAGAGACCTCAGCTCCCCTCACTGCAGTACTGAGGTCACCCTGACCCTCGGGCAGCTGGGTCAGCCTGCTAAGCCATGGAAAGCTTCCTTCCACCTCCTAAGAGAAACAGTTAACTGAAAAAGCCAGCTGTAATTCCATAGCAAAGCTCAGCAGAAACAGTTGCAGAATCTCTGCCTGCATGGACAGTTACCACCAGAGGTAACAGAACTCCTGAGTCTACCCCAAACTCCAATTTTCCAGTTTTTAGCTCCAGCGCTAAGACATTGTGTCCTGCACGAAAAAAAAAAAAAAAAACAACTAAGAAATTATTGATATGTGTATAAATTACAGCAAGAAAACCTTTAGTCAATCATTCCAGCACTGCTAGAATGGTTTTTTTTTGGGTTTGAATTAGCAGGAGAGTTGGGGAAAGGATCCTTACAAGCAGCAGAAAATAATATGTCCCACAAGGAGAAAATGCAGAAGCACAGCTATTTCCTTCCAACCTCTCGAGAAGCAAGGTTAGGACAGAGATTGAATAAACACACTATTATGCTGCTCAGTGCCACACACACACACTGGATTTGCTCATACAGGTAAAATGTGAGTGATGGGAAAGCTCAAAAGTTTTGATGGGTTGATTCCTTTCAGTGTTCAGGAGCTGCGCTGATAATCTCAGAACATGTTCAAATCTATTTACACTGAGAATGGGCAAACAGGTTAAGAGGAAAAGAAAAAGTCTCCTCCCGTCCCTAGATTTATCCAAAAAGGCAGAGTAAGCCCTCAGTCTTCCTGGAGTGCAGCGGGGCCAGCCTTAGTCCAGAAAGCAATTCCAGAAACTGCCCAAACCCCAGGAGGCAGCAGGGACGGATGAGCCAGCGGGGACAGGCACCAGCTCTTGTGCCTGCTCCTCTCCTCCAAACAGTAAGAAGAAATACAGGAAAACAGAGGCAGGTTTTGGCTTTCGGTTATCAGGCACAAGGAATTATAAAAGCTATTTTTTAACATGATGGTCATGTCTGCAGGTCATCTCTGCAGCAAATATGAGCAGGAACGTTTGTGGCATTAATCCCATACTGGCAGACTGATGCGGCTTTCAAGCTGAGTAAGGGTTTAATGCTCTGAAGGGAAGGGAAAAAAAGATTTCTTTTAGATAAATTGCTTAATTGGGAAGTCAGGAACTCTCCTGCCTAAGCAATTGATTTTACAAAAGAAAAAATGTTTATTTCAAAATGTAAGCCTGCTATTCATCTATAATACCCTGGGAAAAACTAAGCCAAGGGATTGACTGTTGCCTTTACACTGCTGAAACTACAATTTTAGAAACATAAACAAGGCTAATAAACAAGTATTTAAACAAATATTCTTCATTCCTTGACTGTTGTAGTGAAGAGTAAATTCAGACAGAGACACCATTCCAGATCTCTGACAGATCTGTTTACCCAGGCAGCAGGGGAGGAGGAAAAGTGGTCCCCAGAGGGACACTCAGCCCTCACCACTGGCATCAGGAGATCAGCTCCCCTTAAGCTAATGGGCTTTGGTGCATTGACTTGCACGGTGCTGCAAATCTCAGAGAAAAGCTCCAGCACCACCCCCCGCCCTGGAGAAACTCCTCTGCCTTCTGCAGGAGCATGAACAGAGCATTTACAGCCACCAGTGTGACCACCAGGCACAGGCATCTGTTCCACCTTTCTCCCTCCCTCCCCCCATGAAGAACTTCATCAGGTCTCAGTTTTGTCAGCACAGAAAACGTTTGCATCTCACTTATCCACGGGATGTGAAACTCTCTCCCTCTGCACCTGCAGAGGTTCCTCCCCAAGGACCAGCTGCAGGACATACTGCAAGGCAGGGACTTCCCCTGGGCAAAGCACCACTGAAGAAAAGGACATTTAGGATGGGATCAGGCACGGTGCTTGCCCAGCAGCAGGAGGAACACAATTATCACTTTAAAGAACAGCCAACCTTTGAAGACAAAGTTCATCTTTTTAACAATATAAACTTAAAAGCAAGTTTGATATTAAGCACTAGCATGTTGTGACTTTCTCAAGCTGCATGAAAATAAAACAACTTAAGTGTTACCCTTTAATACAATAGCATCCATTTTCCTGCGCTTAGCAACTTGCTGCACAACTGCACACTCTTGTTACACAAATAGCTTTAATTTTGATTTCACCACAATTGTGCTAACATGACAATTCTTAGAAATCCTTGTGCAGAAATGTCATGAATGCCTGTACCTAACATCTGTTACTTACAGAAGTAGCTCAGGTTGTACAAGAAGCAATAGGCTTATTATTATTACTAAAATATTCATTTTTTTATGAGCTACATCAATTAAAACATTACAAAATAAGCTTAAAACAACTTACAATTTTTAAAAAAGAATTTAACACGTGTACTGTTATTGCCTCCCACAGTGCTAAACCATTATTGCACAGGCACCTAAATTTGGACAAAGATTACCCAAAGATTATCCTTGTATGCTCCCCAAACCTTTCCCTTAAAGGGGAAACATTTGCATAATTATAACCATAACTTTCCCAACAAACTCATGGTTTTGGCTTTTTTTTGGGTTACTTTTTCTATGTTACTACACAAAACAGTGGACTTAATTATAACTAACTCTCTGTATATATTTTTCTTTTTCCCCATATTGCCAAACTCTTCCAAATATATACACATATCTATGGGTTTTTTCCCCAGCATGAAGCCTGCAGACACTGTGCTCCCTAGCTTCTAGGGGTTCCACGGTGAGATAACTTTGCAAACCTCATCTCTGTCACTTCTCCCAAGAAGGACATTATCTCTGTCTCTTGGTTTCTCTTTAAGGTTGTGACTTTCTGCAACAACTTCTGTGTGACAGGTCAGATCTGGCAATGTAATCTAATACAACAGCCAATACCCCAAGTAACGTCTCCTTAGCTGAAGCTAAAATCCAATACCCCATTCTGATCTTTCTCGACTTGCCAGCTGCCGTTAGCAGCCAGTCTCACTCAGATTCCATCTCCCTGAAACTCCCTTGTCTCTGCCTCCTCCTGCCAAGCTGCTGCTACTGCCTCAAGGTGTCCTTCAGATATCATCTCTATTTCCTTCTCAACTTTCTGCAAAACTTCCCCAGGGCTGGCCCTCCCCATCCTTTTCCCTTGGTAAGGTCACACACAAACTCAGATTGAACAGCTGCGTCCTTCTCTCCAGTTCCATTCGCTTCCTTTGCAAACTCTAACTTTGGATTATTTTTCTCATGTATCCTCAGGGAAGAGGAGAGCAGCTCAAGGCCAGCATCAGTACCACTAAGCTTTAAACATCTTTGGACATTATCCTGCTTCCCTGGAGGCACCAGCATCCTCCCTCCCTCTGGCACTCCTGATGTGGGGATGGGACCCACAGCACACGCCCAACACTCAGCTCAGGCACTGGAGCTCCCTTTGCCCGAGAAATCAGCACTGAGAAATTAGCATTTGAAAGCATAATTCACTCAAACTATTTCACTGGCTAAACTTAAAATTAAATCAATCACACCCTCATCTGCAGCAGTTGCATTAGCTTCACAGCTCAGGACTGTGGAGAGTCTTTAATTAAGCTGATGACTCTGATTCTAGGTGTTCCTTCCCTGGGTCCCTTGAGTTGGTGTGTATTGCTGTGAATCATTCCTGGTTCCATTCACAGTGTAACAAACCTGCCTCTCTCATTCTCTCTCTTTGAAACAAAAAGCCCCCAAGGCATTCTGCCACATCAGGTGCCTCCTTTTTAAGAATCATAGAAGTTAATTTTCCTTTGCTTCTGGCACATGTTGCCAGTAACACTGGGTGTTGTCAGCACATGAGAAGTCAAAATCACTGATCCAAAAACCTGTCAAATGATTAACACAGTGCAGTCACAAACCTGGATGCTGCATAACTTAACATTTATAATTCAATTTGAGGACCTCAGATAAAAATCTTTAAACAATAAAGGTGCTAAGCAAATTCCAAAACAATGCTCAGGTGTCAGACTATATGCCAGTCTTACTATTTTAAGTTTAAGAATTAAATAGTAAACAAAACAAGCACAAAATTTTCTTAACACATAGTTTTGGATTGAAGAATAAGAAAGATTAAATTCTTCATGAAGTGGTATCCGTTCAGGAAAATGTAATGTAACACTCACAGACCTGTGAATCAAACTTAATGCCCTATTGCTTAAAGTAATGATGGGCAGTAGGAAAATTTTTACAGTATTACAATCCAGGAAAGTACTAACCCATTATTAATTATCATTTACCACCACATTCATGGATCTTTGTGTTTATTAGTTTTGAAGTGACTGCCTTCTAAATTCCTATGATCAGCATTACACTGAAAACCAGGAACTGTCGATGTATTAGAATACATAGGGGGTGTGGCTGTATATATATTATATATATCAAACCTATACCACAGAACCAGTATATATTCATGCATATAGAAGTACTTGCACTTTTTGCTAATTGGTTTTAAATTTTATGAGAAGAGTGGAAAGTTTTGAAAGTATATTAATGATTAGTAGGCAAGGAAGTGCCAGCAAACACACCCCATCTGCAAGGTCATAGCAGGCAGTGGGGCTGAGTTCCCCTGCAAGGAGAGATCCCGATCACTTCCATCTTGGATGTCAAATGCTGGGGAATTCCTGCTGGGACACACTGGGCCTGAGCACCAGACTTGTGGAGAGACTGTGCTGCTCCTCACAGCATCACCTGGGGGTTTGGTAGCAGCTCTTTCCCTTTTAGTTTTTAACTAGTACTGGTTAACTAATCCTGATGTTACCTTTGACATGGAGCAATTCTTTCTTCATAGACCAGAACGGGAAATATAAGCATTTCAAATGGATTTTTTTTCCTCTTTTCTGCCTCTTATGATGAAGGACAGACTGTTTTTAAGAGGAAAAGGTCCCAGTTATTCTCTGGTAACAGAGATGTTGGCAAGGAGACTGAAAAAATATACAAAGGTAATACATGGAAATGAGAAGATTTACAAGTTGTGATTTGTTCTTCAAATTTCCACCTAGAGAGCTCTAGCTTGTCTTCCCCACACCTTTGTATGTGTCATCATGCACGTAGTTTTGGTCTACAAAATACAAATAAGTCACATCAGCAACTCCACTCAACACAAATGTGATCACAACCTGTTTGTCCGAATGAAAAAAAAGCAAGTGCAGGTGATGAGGATGCAAAAGAGCCCCAAAATGCATTCAGGCAACAACACTTAAGGCATTTCTATCATGCTCCAAGCCACTGTCTTTGATGACACCTATAATCTATGATTCTTGGAGTCCTCTAACAGGTCACTATATACCTCCTCAAAACTAGAATAAACACAAGGGTGTCACAGATTTTCTCAGTGTTTAGGAAAGCAGAGATATTTCCTTTGTTCCAAGCATGCATTTTGGGCAGGTCACATCCAGCAGAGTGACTGTGAGCAGTGTCCCCAAGGCCAGGCTGCCTCCTGCCACCACAGCCACCACTACACTGCACTTCCTTGGAGCTGGCGCTTCTCACACAGCAAGACAAACATGGCACTGCTCAAATTCCATATTGCCTTAAACAAAATACCAGGAAAAAGTATTCCTTTTAAATGTACCACTTATTTGGTGGGGGTTTTTTTGCATTATTATGCTGCCACAGACTGTGCTCCTACCAATGACACAGCCCTGTATCACTTGTGCCCTTCTTTGTGTATTATCCTGGCTAGTTCATAATTGAACACTCACTGAGATTATCTGTTAGTGCCTTGCTTTTCATGTAATGGATTTCAGAAATGCTGCTCTCAGTTTAAGGGATTTATTTCCTAAGCAGCTGGCAGATTGCAGTGATTCTGCTATCTGCACAAGGCCTGGTGTGTGCACATCCTGCAGGCATTCAAAGATCCAACTACCTGAAGTTTCAACCCAAAAGGTGTGATCGAGCACCCTGTATGACCAGAAACAGCTACATGTGAACTTCTCTCCCTCTCTCTGTAGGAGATATGTTTGCAGTTTGCAGGAGTGGGCAGATGTTTCCTGCTAAGGCACAGGTTTGATTTAAAGAAAATTAGTTGCTCTAAACACATAGAAGTCCAAAGGGAACATTACAAACCCCTTAAAGTCTGTGCTCCTCGACCTAATTGAAAATAAGAAAACTATTAGTACACCACTACTCATCAATTAGCAGGTGCTAAAACACTACTACAATAAACCTGAAATGTAAAAATTGCTGATACAGTCCCTGGACACTGATGAAACTTGCTGCAGAATTTTTGCTAAGGACATATCTACACTTTCCTTTTATAGTTTACAATCTAAGAGCTAATGAATAAATAAAAGTAAAAGGAAAGCAGGAAAGAAAGAAGAGTAAAAGGTTATAACATACATATTATATTACACAGTAATTATGTGCTTCTGAAATGCCAATTAGTAACTCCTTCCATGATCCAGCTCAGTCAGATCAATATGAGGTTGATAACAGCAGAGAGTTGTGATCTGGTATTTTATTATTAAAGAATGTATAAAGCCACAGAAATATTAGCTAAACTCCACTTTTTTTTTTTTTTTTAATTAATAAGAGCAAATCGTAGTCATGACTGTGTTAAGGGCAAGACATAAACTTTTCTATTTCACAGTCCCTCTAAATTTCACACAGATGTTCGGTTTGAACACAAACATTTGGTTTGTTTTCTTAGCCAGCCAAGATAATTATTATTTTCTATTTTCTGTGTTGTGGTTTGTTTTTTTCTTTCTTTCTTTCTTTCCTCTGAGAACAGCAAACAATGTTTTAACAGAATTTTTCTCTGTCAGAGGAAAAAGAATGTTAAAAAATTATTTGACCATCAGCACAACATGGAAGTGCACAAAACTCAGTGATTCTCCTGGAAAAGCTAATTTACTTGCCATGTTGACAAGATGAGCCAAAAATGTGAAGAATAAAACCAATTTCGTAGCCATGGGGGAGATCCTCAAGTCGAGGATGTAACAATAGAGAAATGAGGCAGGTATTTGGCATTCCCAGCAAGACCCTAAAATTTTTTATTATAGATCTCAGAGTGAAACATCACTGTTCACAGTAGTGTCAGCAAGGTGGTGAGGTTTGCAACCATCTCAAAACAAGCTGTTAAAAGTCTTAGCAGTAAAAGGCTTTTCAAGGAGATTTTGCATTTTATCCAAGGGGTTGGGTACCTTTAGGCTTTTTTTCTTGCTCGATATTCATTTTCCTCTGACAATTTGTTTCTCCGACACCAAACCCACTTTGGATGCAGTGGCACTCAGTTCATGGACACAAAAAGTAGTACCCACCCCTCAATAAAGAGGGATGTGAGAAAGGGACAGGGCTGTCCCTCCATCCAGGCACCAGCCCTCCTGCAGCCCCAGGGTGATTCAGAGAGGGAACTGACACGGATGAAGTTTGCAGGATTCAATTCAGTGAACAAGTGGATCATTCTACTTCTTGTTCTGTGAATTCAGAAGTTTATGCTGCATTACAGAGCAGAGAGTGGCTGATCCAAAAACCACTGAGAAGTAACATTACATTGATCATAACATACAGGAGCTGAGATGCCACAGCTTTGTGTGTTGGGGAGAAACACAAAATGAATAAAAGAAGGGGTTTTAGAGATCTCATTCCAATAGGTGTGAAGTTTTTCTGTAACCTTTTTCCTTGAATCTTCATAACTGCTGGAACTAGCACTGCTTCTTGGGAAGTTATGCTTAAAATGCAATTTATGTCTGTCTGGTCACTAATGAAGTATTTTTGAAGTAATTTCCAATACAAGGTCCTCATTACCATAGGGAAGTTACAGCTCCTCTGCAGTCGTAAATACTTTCTCATGGAGTATCCATTGGCTCAGCATTGAAGCACTTAAAACTATTTATAAAGCACATTTTACACCTGACACATAGAATTAAGAGCAGAAAAATGAGACAGTTTTCTAATGGCATCAGTATTACTGTGTAAAATGGACTCATGTCTAGAAGGTTCTGATTCATGTTCTCTCTTTTTGAAGATTATTGACTCCTCTGGCTCTTTCTCTTTTTTTTTATGGCATATTGATATTGGTGGTTGTTGCTGTTTTGGCTTAGAAGTCCAGTCAAATGAATGTAATAAATGTTTCTGTCAGTGAAAAATTAGCATTGGCTGTTCCAAATGTAACAAGGGAATATTTCCCAGAGCAAGTACCACACTGCTCTCTGTTCTCCAGTATTTTCAGAGATAGACCTATAGAAGATGAAATGGTTTTAAGCAATTTAGGATGATATTTGCTGACTCTTTGAAGTAGGCCAGGGCAGTTGTAATTCATCACTTCCCATGACCTTGCCCATCTGAGCATAAACGAAGGGGCTGTTCTGTGGTGTCATGGACACAGCTACACCTTACACCCCTGGTCATTGGAGCCAGAGGTAACCCCTGCCCTGTCCCTGAGCCTGCAGACATTCTGCATTACTGATCATACCCTGCACAGCCTAATGCAGCCCAGATAAAAATGACAGTGCTAATCGAAGATTTATACTTTTAATCCCCTCCTGCCTCAGCTCTAAGTCATGATTTTTATTCCCAGCACTAACGGGATTAAACCCAACTGAGAATTTCCTATCATGATGTGAAGTTCCACTGCTCCTTCTGAGAAGACAAACAAACCCCAGACCCCCCAACTTTGCAGCACAAGGAGCAAAGCCCCAGCAGATTTCCTCGCCCCACACAAACCGGAGCACAGCCTGGCACCCACCGCCCTGAGGCACCGACAGCAAGGCACTGAAGTGAACTCTTCAGGCTTTCACATCATGTTATGAAACAAAATAGCTGGTTTAAAATTTCTTAGTGTTGTTTTTTCAGGACTAAGAGTCACTAATCAAATATTGTCACTGACTGCGTTTTTATTTTATTTCAGGAAAAAAAATCCCACACTTATTTCTGCAGAGATACTTCCTACTGAATACCAATCTGCTTAGGGATTTCATTTTATCACTCTAGAGTGCAGTAACTCGGCTAGAAAGTAGTTTTCAATCAATGCAACGGCAGGATGGTGTCAGAGGTTGGGCAAGAAGGCAGTCGAGGACAGAGCCCGCTATTCCCTCGGCTCTTCCCCCAGCATGATCACCCTCATTGCCCAGCCACAGCACCCACCCAACTCTGCCGCACGTCAGGACACCGCCACCAGCAGCGAGCACACCGCCGCGTCCCGTCCGGGACCATTCCGACCACACGACATCAAAATCACGTCTCGCAAGTCGATTTCACACCGCATCCCCCGAGCACAGCCTCTGCCGTGCCGGTCCAGCGGAGCGGCGCTTCGGGAGGCACCGGCAGCTCCTGCTCGGGGCCAACTTTGGGCACGGACCCGCGCAGGGCAGGGCTCGCTCGGAGGTGCCGCTGCCCGGCGAGACCCGCGGCCGGAGCTGTCCCTCGCCTCGCCCCGAGCTCCGCCGAACTTCCCCGCACCCGCCGACAGCGAGACGGCTCGGGGCGGCCGGGAAGCCCCGCTGCCGCCCGCCCTACCTTGACGGCCCGGGACGAGTGGCACTGGACCTGGTGGGACACGGTCGCCGTCTGGTTCATGTTGCCGGCGGCGCCGGGCGGGCACGGGGCGCCCGCGGGTCCGTCCCGGCGCCTCCGAGCGGCCGGGGGGCTCCGGCTGCGGCTCCGGCTGCGCTGCTCCGCACCCCGCGGCAGCTCCGCCCGCCCGCTCCGCCCCGCCCGGCACCGCCCCGCCCGCCGGACCGGCTCCGCACCGGCACCGGGACCCAGGCGGGACCCAGCAGAGCCGCGGCGGGGGCGGGTGGAGCCCAGGCGGCGCCCCCCGGGGCTGGGGAGCTGAACGAGATCAGCCCCGCGCTGTGAGAGCCGAGCCCCGCCGTGCTCTCAACCGAGATGAGTATGACTGCAGCAGAAAGTTTATGCTGGCTGCTTTTTCCTTCGTCTCCACGGTTTTTTTTTTCCTTTCTACCTTCCCGGTTCCCTCCTGCCGCCTCTTCCCTCGGTTCTAAAGCGCCTCCAGCCCTGCGGTACCGGGATACGGGCGTGCTTATGTAACACAGGTAGGAGGCACAAGCTCCAGCCTCACGGCCCTGCCAGCGCTCACGGGGTTTCCGAAATCACTGCGCTTTGTTAAGCACCGCAACAGCTCCGCGCTTCCCCGTGGAGCAGAAGAAATGCATCTCTAATTAGATTTTCACCCAAATAACTTTCAGTGGGTTTGGTAGTGGTACAGCCTAAGAATCTGTACCCTCCAGGCTCCTGAGCAGGACTTGCCAGAAACACACAAATTCTCTTTTTGCAGGTCCAACCCAGAGCTGGTGCCAAAGCCAGGATTTGGGGGTGGAAGTTGGTAAGCTCTGTGAGCAGATTGTGACACCTCAGGCTGATAATGAACAAGTAATATTTTGTATATACATAACATCCTTAAATGATTCTTACTTTAGTGAAACCTCCCAGTAAAACAAGACACACTGTGCCACACACCAAGGCATTCCTGGGGTGTCTTTGAGGGGTGCATGAAAGTGCAGCCAGGGCAGGTAAATTTGGTTCACGAGGAACCAAAGAAGAAAAAGGACAGACTACAGCCAGAAGCCATGGCACAAATCTCCTAAAGAAACTGCGGATTTGAAACCTCTCAATGCATGAGACTCCAGCTTCAGGCATCTCTGAAGCATCTGTTCTTTCAAGAGGGAGGCTGTTGAGCAGTATTTGCTACCATATCAAAAGTTATACTCCCAGTGTAGGAAGTTATTGGTCAAAAATAAAATTACTTTTAAAAGTTCAGGCCCTGGGTTGAACTTGTTTTATGGTTCTGTCTCATTTTCCTCCCCTAGTCCCACCTCCTCTTTTTTAAAGTAATTTGAAGAAACTGTACAAAGCATGTGCCCAAAAAGTAGCGATGCAAGAAAACAAAAGTTTTGCTAAAGACTTCAGGCTGTGCTTTGCTACCTGAAGGTCCATTCCACTCTGCAAAGAGGAAGGCTGAGAGCTTGCTGTGCCCTCAGCTCAACACATCCTTCCAGGGACCTATGGGCACCCCCATCTGTGCTTGTAAATCTCATCATGACTTCAGACATCTGCCAGAGCTCTTTTAACTGGGGTTCGTTTTCAGAAGCTTTTAATTTCCCGAAATAAAATCTGCTTTAAGTCATCTCACACACAATATTCCAAAGTCAAAATTCACTTTGCACACCTTAACTCAGACACAAAGGCAGGTGCTGCTGGAGATGGAGCTGGTGAGGAAAAGACTGATCTGCTCAGCCTGCAGAAAGCTGCTGAGGCAGCCTTGTGTGGGAAACCAGCCCTAGGTACAAACATCCCCTCCAGAGAGGGGAGAGTGGTCAGTGCTCACCCCAGTGACACTGAGAAAAATGTCTTTGCCAAAGGAAGCCAAATGCAAAGTAAAGACACAGCAAGAGGGTCCCTCCTGGCCCAGACTTGATCATCTCCAGGCTGGCCTCTAGCCTGCAGGACTGCTCACATTAGCCTCCTTCACCTTAGCAGATTTATTGGATTTTGAGCAATAAAAACCACATTTAGCAAGCATATCAGAGGATCAGCAGTGCTCTTTAACCTCTCTCTATCATATGCAGACAGGAATGAAACTTAATGGATATAGATGGGGAAAAAAGTCACCCTCACATAAAAATGAGACATGATTCAACTCAAAGGTGAGTGTTGAGGAGGAGGGAACGAGTAAATGGCTGTTTGGGTAAAGGGCTAACAGACTAACTTTCACCATACTCTGCCCAAACATTTGTCCTGAAAAGAAAATGATGACTTCAAGTTATTGTCACCAGGAGATCCAGCAAGCAGAGGTAACCTGGAAGATTCAAAGGCATTCTTCTTCATTTTGAAATATACTTGTGTTTAACAATCTCACATGGGAGCTACCTTAAGACAAAAGGATGAACTCATGACATTTTTAGTTGGACTAAGTATCTGTGGGTTTTTGTAAGCTCCCATGAGAACTCTGTGTAAAGTTTTCATGCTTGATTTTATGCTTCACAGTGGCTGACCTTCCGTGCAAGCCCCAAAACCAGCTTTAAGCTAAAAGAGAAATCTCTTCCTTGTAATAACAAAGAAAAAGCAACTTGGGTTAAAAAGTTGCCAAAGACAGCAATAAGATCAATAATTGGCTGGCATTGTTTTTAAATGAACTTCTACAAATTTTGAGATCTCTATTTCTAGAAAGTACAGTTTGCTGATTAACCTCCTGCTCTCACAAGGTAGGACCTAATTAGAGGATGAACCTAACAAGGGCTAGAGCTGTAAAATCTCTGTAAGTGCATGGTCTGTCATTATAAAATATCCCAGAAACAAGGCAGATCAATAGAGTGGGATTCCACAAAATACCTGCTGAAATCCTCCCGAGCACCACTCTGCTGTTTGCTTCCCCAGTAATGTCATTCCCTGCCATCCCTCGTGTTCCCTGATGTGGCTGTTAATCCTCCACAGGTGTAATCTTCTTTGGGAGCTGGCTGCTTAGCAAGATGCAGTTCACCCCGGGTGCTGACTGCTAATGTGAGCATCCACATTAGCCCTGCAAGGAGGTTCTCAAATGTTTCAGTGCCTTTAGGGTGCAATTAAATAACTGAGTGATTACTGAAATATGCTGGAGAATATTAAAGCTGGGAGCAGATGCCTCTGTTACACAGTGCAATAGAGCAGGTGGTATTGCCCGTGTTGGAGCAGCCCCTCAGTGCACTGAACAAATCTCCTTCCTGAAATATTTAAAATGAGTAAGAAATCAACATGATCAGCCAGGAAAATTGAGCTATCCAAAAAGTTTGAGAGAAAAGAAAATCCCTGCTTGTGACAGAAAAGCCTGCCTGTCCCACTGTCCAAGTGCAGCAAGTGGCTGTGGGCAGCAGAACTGCTGCTGGAGGCAGCATTTCCCAGAGGCTCCTGATCACTATTCAAGTCCTGCAGTAACCTGCTCTTAGAAACTCCCAGTACAGTTTCCCAGCCACACATTTTCCTGCCTCTTATTTTCTAGGCCTTATGTTCTTAAAAAAAAAAAAATCCCACAACCCTTTTTTCTTTTTTTTTTTCTGTCATGTTACATGAATTGTATAATCACCATCCTGAGAAATAAAAAATTAAAGTATATATTGGTAACTACAGAGACTTCATGGCAACATGTTTTTCTATAGCCATAGAAAAATATTTGCCCTCTCTTCTGTTTTATGCAAGTACATAAAATTTACTCTTACTGCTGCTCCACATACCAAGGGTCTAATTCGATGCTTGCACATGTTGGCAGCTATTGACACGAGTGAACTCAATTTCTCATTCACACCAGTTCATAATCAGATTACAGACTGCTCTGTTTATGGATGAAGAAGTTTTAATACCACAAGGGAGGCTGACTTGGGATCACTGCGAGGCTGCCGGCTCCCTCAGAATTATTACCCTCCAGGAGCTGTGCTGTGTGTCAGTGCTGGGCTTGTGTGAAACAGAACAGGGCGGAGCCTGCCTCCACCCAGATTCCCAAAAATCCTCTCCCCAAGGCAGCTCTCAAGGGAAAGGCCAGCAGCTATTGCACACTGCTGCTCATGGCCAGCAGGCTCACACACAGCTCAAAGTATCCCAGAGAAAATTGGATATCCAGGAGGATGGCACTGTGTCTGTGCACACGTGTGTTCATGTGTGCAAAATCCCACAGGCCCTGCAGCCTTTGATCTGGCTGGAGCTGGCGAAGGGAATGTGAAGGAAAATTCCCTCAAGTAAAGCACACCTCCAGGCAGACCCAATAAATCAGTGGGATGCCAGGCTTCAACCTGGCTGCAGTGCCAGGAGCTGTTGCTGCTGTGTTAACCCAGGATGTTTAGTTACTGCAGTGAAGGATTTCTCCAAGTGGACGCCTGTCCCACTGGGGAAGCACCATGTTATCCCTGTCATATTAGCTGTGTATATGTTCACTCCTCTTAACACTCCAAAATTCCCTCACAGCTTACTGTCTTCAGGTTTTGCAAAATGATTTGTAACCAGCTCAGTGTGGCTCAGTAATTAAAATTTTGAACAAAACCAATGAGAATCTGCTCCACTGCTGAAAGACATGCTCAAAACTTATAAAATCCACTCCAATATATGGAACTGATAAAGAAGCAAATATAGATGTTCCTCATTTATGCAAGCTAATATCTGCTGAAGTATAAGGGTACATTTGTTATGATTACTTTCTGTTCTTATTCACTACATTCATTTCAATAGAAACTATTGAAAGTATTTGTAACTCTTTTTTGTAAGTATTGAAGTATTTGTAACTCTTTTGAGAAACAAAAAGTGCACTAAAAATTCTGGTGCACAAAGGAACCATTGGTGCACAATGATTCCTTCACTTAATTTTCTGTAAAGGTGAAGGGTATTGAATTACTGCCAGAAGATGAGAAAAAAAAAAAAAAATCTTTCCTGCTACAATAATAATGAATTACTTTAACTAGATTTTGCCTGCAAACATGGGATGTCATGAAAATAGATCCAGTAATGTCTACATATCATTGATTCAGTGCAGGGAGTAAGTTGTGAGAAGAGATGGAAAACCAGCCTGCATACAACTGCCTTGTTACCAGGGAAGAGAAGCAAGTGGTTTTTGAGAGATAAAACTGCAAGGAGAGGCAAGAGAAAATGGTGTGTGCTTGAATGAACCAAATGTGTCTCCCACAAAACCTGCAGAGGCAGGAGGTGGCTTTATGAGCAGCACTTCGCAGGGCACCCCTCAGCAGGTCTCTGTGAGCTGCTGAATGAATTCTGAAGAATCACAGGCAGTGCCAGAAGCAAAGAGGATCTTCATCAGGATCCCTCCGGTCTGTCCTGTGTGTGCCTGTCACCAGACTCAAACAGAGAAGGAGAAAACAACAACCTTGAGTCCTTTTCATTTTCAAGTGGGGCTTCAGAGGAATAGCCAATACTATTCAAGAAAACAAAATAAAATTAAGCAAAAAAGCAGCATACATGGCCACCAAAACATGCTCATTTTCTTTAGCACACTGCGTATTGACAGATACACATACTTTACAGGTGAGGAACTTCAGGAAAAAAGAACAAGTCCTTTTTCTTTGGTCTCACATGAATTCCGTAGGAGACCCCTGGAGCACTCTGCTCCACCTCACTGGTTTATTTCGCCTTCTATTTGCACAAGCTATTGCAGTATAAAAAGAAGAAGGTGAACCTGACCTATCTGAGAAGTAGATTTAATTTCATGCATAACTATTACTCACACTGCTAACAGGATTCAATATTTCTACCATGCAAGAGCTGCAGGATGAGTAATGCTTTTGCATGTGTGAGGATTTACAGGAGCACAGTCACCCATCTCCCCACCTATGGGCATTGCACCACACTCAGGAGCTGTCACAGGGTACAGGAGACATGCCAAAAGTAGTGTCAGGTAATGTCCAATTTCTGTACAGGTTTGTGCTTCTTTATGCCTTAAAATCTTGCTTGTCATGGGAAACACTGAACACCATGCAGAGCATTGGTCTGCAAGAACATCCCAGCCCTGTCTGGTGCTGGCTCTCCAGGGATCTCCTTGCTCACTAAAGACAGGCCTGAACATTGAGTGTCTGGGTTGAGACCATAGCCAAAAGCCAGCCCAGAGGGGAGTTACAGAAGATTCAAGATTAGCACATGAGCTTGAATGAAATGTCAAGCAATAGTGAGAGTATTTTATCTAAGCAGGATTGCCTCCCTTATTTTCAGTATATATAATAAGACATCCACAAGTAAACCCTCTTTTTTTAAAGATTAGACCCTAGGTAGCAGCTAAACTTCAAAACAGTGTAAGAATTCCTGTACTGATAGTCAGCCCAGCATTCCAAGTATTTATGTACCTGATAGGTAGCCCAAAAGCTTGCCAAGGCTTTGCCAAATTTACTATGGCAGCATTTAATGTGATGGAATTCTTTGTCCCTTCAACATGAAAAAGTTACTCCTAGGATATTCGCACTATGTATCTCACAAAAGCAAATTTCACGGTGAGTCATTGTTTTGGGATGAAAAATTTTGCCCTGGACTGTTTGTATGTAGAGGCATCATCCTAAAATCAGCCAGTAAAGCCAGAATGAAAAACAGAAAAAAGGAAATTCTACATTATATAGAGGGTGTGAAGTTTAAATTAATAGTTTGTAGCTACAGAGGTTGAAGTGGGGATGTAGGGGCTTTTATGTTAGGTCTCATAGACTGCAGGAAAGATACTTTTCCAGATTAAACAAACCACAAAAATTCAATGACAACAGAAAAGAAAAAAAAATTGGCTACATAGACCATTTTCCTTCATCTGTCTGGGTTAATACAAGCCTAAGCAAAATTTCAGAGGCATATTATCACTAAGAGGAAAAAAATGAGAAGAATAAAACTTAAACCATAATTATTTCCATTATGCTTCAATGCTACTGAATAACAGACAAAAACTCTCCCTTCCTTCACTCTGTGTAAATCTTATAGCACATAACATGATAATTTTTTTCACAAATGGAAGATAATCTACCATCAAATGAGTACTTTCCCTGGAACACTGCAGAGCAGTTTGCTCAAGCAGCAAGAAGGAGCAATTGCCATCAGAAATGAAAGGATGATTTCTCTACCTCTGAAGACAAGTCTAAGTCTCTTTTCTCTACAAGACATGTATTCCTGTCTCCCCACTTTAGAAGTGCTTTTACAAGACTCTCAGGGCACTGAAGCAGGCCCTAGCTCACTGCCACATGTTTAAAAATGCAGATGAGTGATTAATATTTTGGTTTATTCTTTCCTCACAGTATTAATTTATTAGTTTGGCTTAGTTTGTGTACATGTGTTATGACTGCCTCTGAGGCAGGGCAACAGATCAGCCTTTTCCCTTATCTGAAAACACTTTCAGACATCAGGCCTGGGCCATCAGGGAAGCATTAGCAGGTCCAAGCAAAGGTCCATCATAACATGTTCCTTTGTTGAGGCAAAACCCACCATTTTAATTAATCAGGGTGAAAGATGGGATAGCCAACAACCACATCAGAAGGACTGCAGCTTGGATTTCCAACGTGGCTGTTAGGAGGTTACTGGTTTTTTTCCCCAGCTCTGGGGCAGGAGAGAGCATCCTAAGAATAGTAGAGTTGTTCTGGCAGTGCTGATCCCTGAAAGTGAACTCACCTGGTGAACTAAGGGTTCTGCATCATCTCAAATTGTTGCTTCAGGGAATTAAAATGCAAGACGGTACAAGGAAAATGCTAGTGGGGAAAAAAAGCTTCAATAACTTAAATGAAAATGAGAGAAGACAAACCACAGGAATTTGAAAGGTGAATTGTCCAAAGGACCAGTAAAAAGAGAAACTCAACCTCACATTTTAGGTATAATCCCTATTAACAGGCTATGAAGGCAACAGTGGGTTTGCACTCCAGGACCAGACTTGACCATATCCTTGACTGCTATTGCTCACATCCATAAATGCTGCTGTTAACATGTTCCTGGAAGACAATTCTCTTCCTCCAGGTGTAAAATTTCCCAGTCTCTTCTGATTTGTGGAGCCTTTTCAATAAGAAAATCCCTCTTATCTCTGTTTTTCTGTTCAGTCAGAAGTGTGTCAGTCACAAGCCCACACTGCTCAGCCACCAAGATTGCTGCTTTGCTTCAGCTGACAAGCTGTGAAAGTTTTGGCTGCCCATAAATCATTGGGAACATATTTGCTTCCTTTTGTTAGAATGATGTTTGCCTCTCACTGGCATGTACCAAAGTACCTTCACATACATACATCAGGGAGCTTTAGTGACATCAAATATCACATCCAAACAGTTAGGAAATACTACCTTGTTAATGACACACAATATTACTGCCAGCTGCTCATTCCAATATCACTTAAATATGCATAGAAATAATTTCCTTGTTCCTTAGCATCCTTTTTATATTCTGATTATAAAAAAGTAGAACATTATGCGGGGAAAACCAGTGTGGATCCCACTCCTTGCAACAAACCAAGAACTGTTTCAGCCAATGTCACAAGGCTAAAAGTAACCAAGGAAGATGTGAGATCAGGATGCTTTCTTCTTTCTTTTGATCTGTGAGCCTTTCAGTAAATCACAGAGAGCTGTTGAAGACTTGTGGGACTCACAAGGTTGGGAAGAATTTGTCTAGAACAACCAAGACTCATATGTAGTTACATATTCTCTAGCAATTGTGCAATCTTCTAACAACTAAATCCAGAAATTATATTATCCTGCTCTCAAGAAAGTACCCCAATTTATGCTAACTGCAATGTTGGAGGCCTCAAATGCAGGCTGACAGCTATGGTACCTGTAGGCAAATACTGTTTATTGCTTTTACTCATAACTTCTGAGGCAAATGTAACACAGCCATCCTGCACACACAATAAAAGGACACCAGCTCCAAACACATAATGTAGCCATTATTTTGATTACAGTATGCTTTCCAAATTGATTCAAAAATATGGTTTTATTAAAGTGCATGATTTGTTAAAGGCGCTTCCAGGAGGTGCAAGAAAAACAGCAAAGAGATTGGAGCTTTCTTAACCAAGTTTATAAACCTGCTGTTTCAGCCTCAAAGATGAATTACACTGCAGGAGCACGTTCACTAAACGTCTGTGCTGTCCTTCTTGCCCTCCTACCTATGTTCAAAGAATAGAATAGAAAAACATAAATCAAAGTCTCAGAACATATTTCTCCCCCAATTCCAAAGCTGCCATATCTCTATACCAGAATCATAATCCCCTGCAATACAAATAAAAAGCACAGCCCAGCAATCATCACTTCAAAATAATTACAGGCCACACAGTAATTTACACTTATCTAAAGCCTTTCACCCTAAGAATCCCAAAGCAATTTATACACCATATAGATGTGGCTGATATGAAAACAATAATGCCAAGGAGCTACTTGGGAATTGAAACATTGTCTAAATCATGCGGATCTTTGCAGTCCAAAACTTACCCGTTATCCTGACAGCAGTTTGAACCAAATCTAGTAAAACCTTCCATCTCAAATTTAGGACTATTCTAAGCACTAACAGACATCTTTTGAACATTTCTTTAATTTCAGTCAATGATACTGAGAAATCCAGAAATTAAAATACTTCAAACAGCACTGCTCAGAAGACATATACAGCTTCAGAAGGTGCTCATCTGAAGCACAACCAGGCCTAACACCTCCTTCTGTAAAGAAAAAAATGTCTACACTTCCGTATTTGCTCCCCTTTCCCTTTATAAAATTTAATTCTGATCCATGCAGTCCGTGGCTAAGTACTGGCCTACAGGCAGAGCTTCACTCCTTCTATGGTAGCTCTGAAGTACCATCATTTACCTCCCAGCTGCTCAGTAAATTAAAGCAGACAGCCTCCAGGTGCTTGCTGGAGTCTCAACACTCTCAATAGCACCAGGCCACACGGGTACAAATGGGTCTTTAGGCAGAGCTGTGAAATAGCTGCTGGTTCCCTAATCCTCCAACTGCACCCCGGGGCTCTGGGTGAGAGGCAGCTTGGGAAACTGAAGGGATATGTATTTCTAACAATTAACTGGTAATCCATTTACATTTTCAAAGCTGTTTTCATATGGAAAAAGGCTACTGGCTCTTTCTATATTATTAAACACAGATTTTGTTATGGCTTTCCTCAGTCTTCAAAGTGTAGGTAGACAAATGTTGAAAGCATTCACTGTACACTTTGTAGGATCCCCAAAAGGTAAATTTGGGGAATATAAAGATCTCTTTTGCAAGGTGAGTTATAAACACCAGCAACAGCGGAGCCCCCTGGCAACCTTCAGATCCAGAGGTCACTGCAAACCATGGCATTATAAGGGACACATAGATATTATTACCACATTTTCAAATTAGGAAATTGAATCAAAACACCTTTGTGCCATAGAATGCTTCAGTCTTAAGGGTTGGAAATCCTTTCCCTTGCTCTGCCCTCTGTAACATATCTCTCTACCTAAACATGTACATAGGCCTGTCAGAGAAAGCCAGGATTTTAATGTTTTGAATGAGGACAGTACATATGACAGGACTGCAGCATCTCATCTGCATGGCTGAGGCATCTGCAGTCAATGTGATCACTGAGAGCATCGGCCTCGCTGCAGCACCAGCAGTGCTACAGGCTTAGGGAGGAGGAAAAGCTGTGTGCTTTGGGGAGCAGAATGTTTCTTTTGTTTTGAAATAAGATAACATCAGGGGGAAATCTTACTATTTTTGCTGCCTGCATGGTACCATGCTTCTATTTCACCCCTGAGTGGCAGCTGCAGCATCTCTCAACAGGGAAACAGAACTTTGCTAGGAAGATCTTTGCTAGAGAGAAGCCACTGGATGGGCAGTCTCTTGCACTGCCTCATGATCCCTGGGCTGACAGCTGATCCACTAACACCACTCAAAACAAGTGAATTATTCAAGCAGTTTTCTTATGTTATGCTGGAGATGGATGATTGCATTGCCTTACACTGGATTTCTTTTTAAGGGGCTAAGGTATCACAAAATGAACATCTTTGTTTAATTAAAATGTCCTTAGAAATTGCAAATATTCCGTGTTGTCTGTTAAGAGACAGATGCCACAGAAGTCAATGTAATGAAACAACAGATCTCATAATGAGACTGGATTTGGCTAAATTCTGAAACTAAAACAGCAAAGATAAGAGGTTTATTTCTTTTTCAATCTTCATATTGCTTCAATTTGTGGTTCACATCTTCAATAGGTGAAAAACAATTTCATTTAGTAGAAAAGCTGCCCAAAGAAGCTATGTCAATTTATACCACCTGGGAATCTCACTCTCTGCTAATCTGCTTCATTCATCCCCATTTCTTGACATATAACTGCCAGGGGACCAGCCTGGATGTGGAAATGTATTACCCAAGTGTCACCAGTAATGCTGTCTCTTTTTCTCCCATTCTCTCCAGAGCATCTAAGCCAGAGCTGACATCAAAACTGGATTTGTGAAAGTGAGTGGAGGCAAGGGCAAGATAAAAAAAGGGCTGAAGGAGTAGGATTCTGTAGTAAATTCTGGCTAAAACAGGCTCTGTCATTGCCTTTACTGCAGACTGGAGTTAATTCCATAGTTCAGTTTTATCTTCTGTGTTCATATATTTATGAAAAG
Source organism: Eopsaltria australis (assembly GCA_034509425.1). Lineage (NCBI taxonomy): Eukaryota > Metazoa > Chordata > Aves > Passeriformes > Petroicidae > Eopsaltria > Eopsaltria australis. The sequence goes on from JAVTVJ010000112.1 coordinate 693,036, forward strand.
GCTTTATAACTTGGAGCTTGTAACTGTGAGGGAGTGTATTAGATGACCCCAGTGGTCCCACGAATCTTCATCTGTGGTTTCACTGCTCTTGTGGAGCACAACTATTGTGTGAAGTTGGTCTGGAAATAGCAAGGATTTTGATTATCCACACAATAGGTCTTGCAGTGACTTTGGAGTTCAATAAAGAATCATTGCACAGACCTGATGACATATTTGCTGCTTCCTGTGTTTCTAATCACAGTATGCTGGACTGGAAAGGCATCCTGGGGTATTCAGCCCAGTCCCTTGCCATTGCAGGTGACCAAATAATAAAACCCATTTTGTGACCTGATGGATTGCTTTGTTCTGTCAGAAGATATTTCATGTCATGTAGTTTTATTTCTAGTTACAGAAACTTTCAGTCAGTTCCAGGCACACTCATGATGGAAATGTATTTTGCAGTCTCAGGATATTGAAGACGCAGGAAGGGAGGGGAGGAAGGAATTCAGGATCACAAAATAGCCAGTGTCACATCATCAACAAAGAATTAGGATTTAGGAATATGCTTATTTACTGTGTATGGAAAATAGGCCATCTCAAATGAAATTCAAGTTGTGTTCCCATTAAAGTACAAACTTGGCTGTAAAAGTAGCTGTGCTGATGGAACAAAGTTCTGTATCTCATTTGATTTAGTGCCAAAAGATGCACTAAATGAAAAAAGCACTATGACACTACACAACAAAGTTCATGCTAAATGGATTTAAATTATAGAACTGATAGATCTTACAGCATAAATTTTAATTTAAGTGTCTGCCTTATCTCTGTGCAGCTGTACATTGCATTTAAAAGCAGATATAAGTGATCATTAATAAAATTCACAGTAACATTAAAAACTAGTGAGGTAGTCAATAATATTGGGAACTGCTGGATTATGTAAATCAACTGGCAGAGTTACATACATTTTAAAACTGCAAAATGTCAACTATTAAAGTTCCTTAAAAGGTGGGAAGCAGAATAGCGGGACATGCTGGCAATGAAAGGGACTTGTCATGGAAAATCCCCAGTGAAATGTACATCCACAAGTGAGAGGGGACAGAGAAAATATTTGACTGCATGAGAAGCAGAACCCAGAATGCTCAGGAGAGATTTTTCTTCACTTTTTTTTTAAAGGAGCTGTTGAAAATGCTGGAGAAGGAGAGGGGAAGAAGAAGAAGATGCTGCAGGCAGAACAGGACACAAGTGATGTGATAAACCACAGAGGGATTATCAACATGGAATAACTCAGAGCTCACCTGGTATCACCATGTTTATGGTCAGGATGTAACTGAGAGTTTTCACTCCCATCATGGCTAGTGTTGGAAAGAGACTGTAAGAACTCCAGTGTCTTACAGCTTCTGCACTACTTGGTAGATAGCTTGATAGTTTATTGTAAAGCACTTCCCTAAAGTAATACTCTTTCATTCCCTGTTAACTTTGTATCTAGCTTTATACAATTAATTAGGGAAGTGTTCAAAGACCTAGATTTTAAACCACTTAATTAATTAGAAATGAAGGTTTAATGGTTATTCCTCTCAGACTATTTAATTTAATGAGAGAATTTGCAGGAAAAAGAAGGGAGAGAAATCAATTTAGTGCATAACAAATTGCAACAGAAAACAGAAAAGAGATGAACACATGTATCTGTTTACTGTTTGACTGGATAGGAGCATCCCTATCAGAGCTCAGGGGCTTGCAAATTTTTGGCAATGGGGACACAACTCATCAGTTCCAAGAAACTGCCCATTCAAAGGAACTGGTATTTCCATCACAACCCACGACATCACTGTTTCCATCCCACTCCTGAAAACGACATCCAGAAACACAGGAGCAGAGGAGCCTTGCCTCAAATCTAAGAGAAGGCTGGAAAAGAGAGACAGGAGCTCCCAAGGGCCCCTCCCAAGAGCTGTGCCAGCAGCAGGCATTCACCCAGCATCATGCTGGGCAGGGAGGCTGAAGGCTCCTGCCATGGCATCACAGGGGGAAGACAACCCCTTTCAGGAGGAGAAGGACACCCGTGGCCCCATAATGTCCCTGACTAGAAAACCAGTGAGTCATCATCCTAACACCCAGCTGAGCAATGGGATTTCATGCAGGACACACTTATTTGAGCTAAATCTTTCTATTACAGGAAACAAAGCCATGCAGCAGCAGCAGCCCATCAGTTCTGCTTTTTAAGAGCTGTCACACTGACATCTCTCTAAAAGCAAAATTCCTTTTTATGCCAGTGGAAGGTCTGAAAGCCAAATGATGGGAACATGCCCTTCTAAGTTACTGAAACATTTTCAGTTGTTTCTTTCCCTGAGGTATCTGCCACAAACAAGAAGATCCAAGACTGAAGATGGGATAACTTAGTAAAGAACACTGAAATACTTCTAATAATATCAGTAAGACCTGAGAAAATATCAGAGATGCTGTTGCACTAAGCTTTGTAAAGACAATAAAAGAAACTGCCCCTCTACTGAGACATTTCAAATCTAATCTCTGCTTTTAAAACAAAATTACTCCAATACATAGAAAACAACAGGCTTTGGGCTGGGGAGAGATTTTGCTTTGTTGTTTTATTTTAAGAACTTGGAATTTGATAGGATCTAAGTATAAGCATTCAAAAAACACTAAATTTGAAAAGAGGCTTTGCTCATGAGTACTGGCAAGACTGATTGGTGTTAAGATGAAATGAGACTCCAAAGCATATAACACTTCAAAATAAATACCAGCATGTAGCACTGCTGTGATTTTGCCAGCCATCTGCATGATTCATCCCCATATGATGGTTTAGCCACCTATCTGTTTTTACCAAAGCATTTGGAATAAAGGCTTGCTGATACAAAGCATAACTTTTTCCTCCTCTCTGCTATTGGGTGCTAATCCTGTCACTAATTCAAATCAATTCAGTTGGCTAATTAAATCAGGAAATTGATCTGCTCAGAATTGGGCGTCTCATCCACAATTCATATAGGAAAAACATTGACAGTGAATATTGCTATTCAGCATCAGCAATTGCCTTTTTAAAAAACTAAGGGATAAACTTTGGTGCTGAAGAGAGGAGGGGGAAATATTAGGGAAAGTTTTTTGGCTTTTAGTGGGTAAATCTGGATACAAAGCCTAAGAAACTCTAAGAAGTAAGGAATAAATGCCATAATGCTCAAAAAGCAGCAGGACTGGCTGGATAAGTGAATGGCCTGGGGTGTACAACAAAATGTTTCCTCAGCAAATCTCTGAGTCCACCCCAATAAATTCTAGTCTGGCCAGCAGCAGTATCACTGCCAAAGAGGGAGGATGCCTCTGAATTTTCTGTTCCACTCCAGACAGGATTTAATCCTAAACATTTTTTTTAAAAATCATTTATCTCTAAAATTTATATGATCACTTATGACTAACTCCTCTTTGTAACAGGAGTTTTAGTGTATGCAATTATCTCTTAAGTTTGGGTTTTAAATTAATGTCAGTCATTCTCCTTCCATTTAAAATCTCATTTTTCACATGTACAACACTTTCAACCAGCTTTGGAAGAGCAATATCAAAGGAGCTAATTCCCCCCTGGTTTAATTTAACTGGAGAAAATAGAGTTACAGAAAGGACAGTTTTGAATCATTACAGTGTGTCTGAACCCTCACAAGCAGCAGTGGCAAATCCATGGGTGCATAAAAAATTCAGTGTCTTTTACTGGGTTTTAATGAGGCTTTCTTTTTTTTAACTGAGGGGAGGGCAGGGAAAGAGGAAAGTACTTCTGCAACACCACAGTGCATACCATGGAATGACACTTTTCTTCTCTGACCCCTGTTATGCTCCTGGAATTGCTCACAAAATGAAGCATAATTGATGTGATTGTCAAATTCCCTTTCTCCAAGCACCATAATAATTTCCTGCACCTCAATACTGCGGGACTCCCATCAGAAGAGAAGCCATCAGCACCTTCCAAGAAGCAGCATCTTCCTTGGCACTGCCATTCTGTTTCAACAAAATCATCTGATCCATATGCTAAATTATTCCCACACTTGGAGCCGCACTGCTGTGCTGTCACTGCTGCTGCCCCAGCACAGTGGGTTTTGCTTTGGGACATTTTGTCCGGGCCAAACTTGGCCATACAGAAGATGCCAACATTTAGCAAGTGGTTGCTTTAAAGATGCCTCATGACATCTGATTTTAACTAACAAATCAAATGATGTAGCTAGGTAAATAAAGTTTGTTATGGTTAACCTGAAAAAAATCTCTCTCATGATTATGTTCATTTGAGTGTATTTTACCAAATCCACTACATGTTCTAGTCCAGCTTCCACAGTATGAACTTCTCTGAATAACAAAGAATTTATAACCAGGTGTATTTTGAGCTCCTCCTTTCTGTATTTCTGTTCTCATACTGAGCAAACATAAGGATTCATAGTAAGAATGTGTGCACACATAAATATCAAATCCTGTTTCTGAGCTCTAACTTTAGAATTCATTTCCCAGACAAAATCTGAATGCTCTAAAATGAGCCAGGAAAATTATCAAAGTGAATTGTGAACAAGTATTTGAGAATGCTTGAGAAATTTGGAAGCAGGGTTTGCTGTATTGCTTTGGCTCCATCTTTCCATGGGATTGATCTGAATGCATTATGAAGACTATTAGAATGCATCCCTCCTTTGCATGGAAAATGGAAATTCTCTGACCAATTACTTGAAGTGGAATGTATTCAATTCCATCCCAAGAGATAACATTTTGTTTTGAGAAGAGCCAGCTGCATGAATGCTGCTGAGCTGTAGCTACACAAGTACTTAAAGCTGTGTATGGTGTATAATTTAGAAGGCACCTCCCTAAAAAGGCACTTCTGAAAGATTGAGATGAGCCCAGCACACTCCTGGTCCCTTTCTGGTCTAAAAAGGACGGGAATCCCCTGGAAAGCTCCTGTCACAGCAAGGCAGTTGGATTTGGGGGACACCAGACAGGCAGCCTGGCAGCTGGCCAGAGGCCAGCATGGGGGTGGGCAGCTGCTGACAAGAACAGCAGCAGCCAGGGAATACAAATCTCTGCTAAAGCAACAAGATTTAGTAACAGGCAGTTACTGGTGGTGCTGCTGTTCCAAAAGAAAGCATTCCTAAAGAAAAATATTTCAGTTTTTTGAACACAAATTTTCATTTCCAATGTTTCATATTTCAATTCTAGATTTAAAAGAAAGAGGAAAAAGGAAAAACCAAACTCTTGGTTTTGGCAGAAAGCAGAAACTTCTTTCCCTCACACACACATTTCATTTCATTAGTAATTTGCCAGTAAAGGATTTCTGACAGAAAAAGTTGGTCCACCCCATGCTGCTTCACGCACAGAGAAAATAGATTTTAAAAATTCTCCAGTATCTAGAGGGTGAAGCAAGTTTCCCTTTGCCCCAAGCACAGCACCTTCAGTTTGGTTCCTGGGACGTGAACAGCAGCTCACCAGAAACTCCCCCAGGTTTGGGCAGTGAGATGCACAGCACTGTGATTACTTCTGAAAATGTGATGATCCAATGAGCACATTGAATGAGTGACACTAACACATTACAAAGATGACAGAAGTAAAAATTGCAGGAGAAGCAATTCTACAAATGCTATATTTAGATCTGGCCATGATGTGGAGTAGATCATCACACCTTTTCTGTGAAACTATTTTTTCCAGCATTCTTAAAATACTACTGCTAATCCATAAGAAATATTCTTCATTGATTTTGACAGTTATATATATTTGAATCTTACCCAGAGATGAGCTTTCAGTGGCTGGCAAGTTAAATTTTTCCATGCCATTAGTTTGTAGATGGGGCAGTCAGCTCCCTGAGAGGCTTAAATCTCACTGTGATTCAAAATACTTCATATTGGTGGAGGTTTCTTTCCTAAGAAATATTCGCAAATTTAATGTCAAAAAAGGTAGCCAAGTAATCTGTGGCTGACACTTACACACACACACAATCATATGTAATATATTAACTCAGTGTTTATGGCTCTGCATGCAATTAACAGCACTGCAATTAAGTTCTGGCATAATACTGCATTTCAAAAGGCCAGCACAAGGAGAGATATAAAATAAGCCAGCAGAAAAAGTCCTTTATCTATGCATTTTCCCTTTGGTGGCTTCATCCTTAAAGATGGACTCAAAAGCACTGGGACTGGGCTGAGACTCTGGAATGTTCAGAAAAAAGTTTCTTTATCACAGTTCTGCTGGGAATGATCTGAGTCAAATTTCAGTCCCTGTTCTGAAAATGTGAGGCATGAGTCACTCTGCCCATTATCAAATATCTCACCCAAACTAGATGACAAAAAGATGGTGATTTGCAACATGACCCACTGCTCAATGCTGCAGTTTTATTTCTTCTTTATTCCAAGGAATCCAGATACAAGTGCTGTTGTTGTCAGATTTCCAGACATCCCAGCAGCATGTATTGCCTCCTTTCAGAAAGATGCTGTCAGACCCATCTGTACAATACCCAGTTACAGGGATGGCATTTCTTGGCTGATGCATTTCCCCCCGAGTGCCCATTCAGCGTTTGTGCCCTTGCACCTCATCCAAACAGGCTAAACGATTGCTGGTGCAGCTGGACATAAAGTTTCCAACACAACAGCTATCCATCAAAAAATGCCAGTCTGGAGAAATTAATTCTTGTCTTAGAAAACATGTCAGTTTTGATTTACCAGGGCCAATCTTTCATTTTCCACTGGGATTCCTGACAAAAAGCACACAGCACGTTTTACCCTAGAGCCCCCATGGGTGAGTGTGCTCATACAGCATTACCCTTGTGGCCCATTGCAGACCCCAGTGCTTCTCACATGTCTGAGTACCCTTTAAAGCACCTGGAAAAAGAGCACAGACTTTATGAGGTCGCTCATCTTTAACACCTTTTCTAAATATTACAATATGATCTATTGTTTATGACATTTCCTGATGAATCCGGGGTAGCTACCCAGGAAAAAGGCTGCATGCAGTTTGGATGTCACCACTGCAAGGCAACAGTTGAGGCAAGGATTTTCATGGACAGGATTCTGGCGTCAGGACCATGGACAGCACCCTTTGACTTGTTATTGCTTTGGAGCTGATGGCAGAAACAGTCCTGAATCCTTTACTCACATAATGTAAACTGCAAAGGGGATGATATCAGGCTAAATACTGCTTGCTGGTGTCTTTTTAATCTTAGTTGTGTGGCATCTTTTCTCAATTAGTTAATGGATGTAACACACATAACATAAACACAGAAAAGGCTCTGTGTCATTGGCAGTCACAGAGCTCTGCTGCTGTTAGAAAGGAAAGTAGAAGTGAGCCTGCAAAATGCTCTTCACTTTGGAGACACACAACATGTGGAAGCTAATTTGTTTCTCTGATATCACCACTTCTGAACCTGGCAAGAGTCTCCTAAACTGAGTCCTATTTTATTCATAAGAATTATACAGCACTTTCAGTAAAGCAGCTGGCAACCACCAGTCATTCTGCTTTTTAAAGCTGAGCAAGCAAACCCTTTTGTTTTATTAACTAGTACAGGTTTTGTTAGTGCCATCTGTAATATAAGTGATTCTATTGATTACCAGCCTGGCTTGTGCTAATTAGCTAAATTACACTTCAGAAAAAGATCACTGAATTCTCCAAGTTTGATGAGAGGTAGATGATCTGGCTTATCAAACAAATCATTCCAGATCAGTGCATATCTGTTGTATTTTGTCCTTGCACGGTAATCAGAAATCTCTTTCTGAAAAACTTCTGAGGAGCCAGGAGAGATTCAGAGTTAAAAGGTCGGGGTGTGGAGCAGGAACACTTACAAATGAAGGTAACACCTAGTGCTTGTTATCTGCTTGTGCCAATTCACCATAGATAATTGAAATGTGTTTGCTCTCCAATTAGTGCTTGGTTCTGTCCTTGGTACTGGGCTAAATCAGTTTAATGAATGAAAATTGCTGATGATTTAGTATCACTCTGGCTATCTTGACACTAAGCAGAATTAGCATTGATTTCTAGCATATGTTACTTTATTCAAACACAGTTTGGGTTTATATATACTTATATATATACACATATGGCATAATGATCTGTGAAGTGAGGGTGGAATAAGGCCATCTCCTGTATGGAAATTCTAAAGTCTCAAAAAATCAATTAGAAATTGCATGCCTGCCTTTGTGCAGCACAGCCCTCACAAAATTGTGTCCAAGGTTTGCATCTTACCATGTGGTAAACCTGTGCACATGGCAGGTGACAGCCTAGCGGTTCAAAAGCCAGTTCCCACCTCCTTTTTTTATCTTCTCAGTAAACTGGTTACAAGTGTCCCAGTTGATTTTTTAAAAGCAGAAAATAGCTATGTAAAAGAAATTAAAAACTAATATAAAATTAAAACAATGTCCTTTTCAACGAAACAGAGCTGGCAGTGTGACACTGCTACGGGAGTTCTGCCATATGCAGTTGTGCTGTTCTGCCAGCACTGTCCCCAGTGCCTCTCCCCTCTTACCAGACAATGAACCCAACCTTGCTAGACATAAATTTGGCCAAAAAGAAAAAGGCTTTCTAAATATTTTTGATAATACTTGTTTAAAATAGCACATATAGCTGCTCCAGTCACATGTCTTAGCCACTCAAAGGTATAAACACCCTAAAGGGGACATGAAGTACGTTACCCCATAGTCAATGCAAACCAAAATCTATTTCAGAGGCAAAAGCTCTAAATATAAGAAAAATGTCCTTTCTTTGGCTATTTCGGTATTCCAACTTCAAAAAACCAAGATTAAGAGACTGCATCTTAGCAAGCCCTTTTGCAGATTAGCATTAGTGAAAATTTCAGGAGCTGTAGAGATTTTTTTAAAAACCTGACCAATCCACATCCTGCACTTATGTATGCTTCAAAACTTGAAGTTCCAGCAGTGGTGAACTTATTGTGCAGATTATGATCAGACAAGGCTGATTTGCATGAGCTAAAAGCATAAACCCAGAAGTTAAATCCTGCTTTTTCCCATTTTCTTTGATCCAATCAATATGCACACTGTCTGAATTCCTCCACAAAGCATAAGTGAACTTAACTTGAACAGAACTTTTATTGTTGAGTAGTTGACATTGACTGTCATTACTGCTCCTGCTGAGGCAGAGTTTCTGATCATATTTTCCTGCAATATCTTTGTAGAGTCATAGGATTTACTTCACTTAGACATGACACATACCTCATCACTCCGGGACTTATCCAAATTCTTCCTGTGCCCATTAAATTCCTAGAAACAAATGAAGCTGTGCTACTTTCTGTGGGTTACAATGATGGAAAAATATGTTTTGAACTATCAACTTATCATAAACTTCAAAGATACTGAGAGTTTAAAAAAACTATTTCAATACCTCCAGTTTCTGAACTATATGACTAGAACAAAAATATTAAAATGTGAGAAGATCCATTATTGAACCACATTAATTTTTCATTGACACTTGTCAATTAAGCCAACCTTCAGTTTCTCAGGCTTCATACAGTATATTTTATTATGGTAATTCTTCTTTTTGCTTTTTTCCTTCAAGTTTGTCTGTTATTTTTAAACTCCCAGCTCACAGAGGTAGACTGCTTCATAAGGTATTAACAATCTTTTATAAAAACTCTGCAAGATGGAGTTTTTTCCAGGATCTCCTGCTTCAGGGATATATCAGATTTTCCTCAGACAGACCTTTTTCCTTTTTCCTTTTCTCTTCCCAGCTGAAGTCCATTCATGCTTTTCCTTACAGCCAGCCGGGAAAACATTATTAATTCACTGATTTCATGGCACCAGTGCCTGTGCCACCACACAGTTACAGTGTAACTGAGAGAGATTTAAGCTACGGTTAAAAGCAGAGAGGGAATTAAACTAGCTCTGAACCTCATAGCCAGGCTACTGTATCCAGGCTAGCCCATCTGAGCTATGGTTTTTAAGTTTTTCACTGTGATCTTGGACAGTGACTACTTCAGGAAAGTATTTTTCTTCCCTTTTTCTTTTTTCCTTTTTTGTTTGTTGTTGTTTGGCTGGTTGGTTTTTTTGGTTTGGTTTTAAGCTGCTTGCTAATAGATAATTCAACAAGAACAGACAATCCAAGCTACCAGCCAGAGAATTCAATAAGTCAGAAGCAGGTAGCTGCCATGCAGTCTCTGTCTTCCAGACTGAGTGATCACCCAATACTGCAGCACATTTCAGGGACATATACATTTACTCCTCTGTACAAGTCCTTTTATCTCTCTTTCCTCTGCAGTGTCTGAACAGTTTCCTGTAATGCATTAAGAAATATGAATATTATACATCACCTCTATGGTTCTCTTTCACATGTTCCTGTAGGTGAGGAGAGAAATATATTAATGCTAATGATCACTTTAACTTCCTTAATACTTATGCTGCTTCCAGCTTTTCTGATCAGAAACTCTTTCTTACTGGTAAGACCATTTGGGCTTAAAGCTCTTTCTGATTTTAAAATGTATTACAGCAGTGACAGCCTTTGCATTTCAAGGGAGCACTAGTAAAGGATTTGGTGACCTGTCTAAAACAGCATAAATTTGGTGTGCCCAGGGTGTGTGAGATACTCATGGACTTCTCAAGTCACCCAAAGGAGCCTGCAGGGCGGGGAGGCACAGCATGGCTGTCTCTGCCCCAGCACCATGCCAGGGATGCTCTCCAGAGCCCTCTGCCTGGCAGGGCCTCCCAGTCCTGTTCATCTTCTGAGCAGCCCTGCCTGATTATCTGTTATGGATTCAAACCCAAGCGGGGGAGATTCCGTGACTGTGGATCTCACCAAGGTGTCAGTGTGTCCAGGCTGTTCCCCTCTAGCTGTTTTCCAGTGCTTGAGAACAACCAGTTCCTTTTGAATCTCTGAAAGTTATCTCTGGTTCCTCCAGTCGGTACACAGATATTTCATCATTCACTGCAGTTTATATTCACTGTTAGCATATATCAACCAGCACAGCAACATTTTCATAGCAAAGGTGTTATGGACAGATGGTTGAGGCAATCATTATACATTCCTGTACCATTTGCTCCAACAGAAAGTGTCTAAAAGCAACTTTTCCATACTTGTGATTAGGAAACATCCCCCTTCTCTTGGTGTTCCAAAGGCCAGCAGCCACCCATGGTGCAGAACCAGTGCCTGGTGCAGGCAGGGACGGCCCAGGGCCATGGCTTTCCCCCTCACCCATCTGGGAGTTAGTGCCACACAAATGATCCTGCCCTAAAATCCCAATGCATAGCAGCACAGCCCATGGACACTCCTTTAAGAGCCATCCATGAAGCTGAGATTCACCAGCCCTGTATCTCTCCCATCTACTCAGTCTCCACTCAGCATTCCTCTTCCAGTTGTCCCTGAGCCTACAGACATCCTCTCCTCTAAGCTGCTGTTCCCTCTTCAGAAATATGTTTTGGAAAGCTGTATCATGATGTAAAACAAAAAATCCCCTTTTAGGACTTATCTTTCTCCTAACACAGTTTCCAGTTGTTTGTAGGCTTTGTTTAATGTCATCTTTTCAATTTAAATGCTCTTATTCCAAGATAAGAAAAACAATTCCCTGGCTTACATTTCTTTTATCTGTCCTAATTAGTTTTTTAATTAATTCATAACTCCAAAAGCCTTCATTTATTTCATGTTTCAATTTAACTTCTGAGCTGGCATAATCAGATTAGCAATCAAACCCGTTTTGAAAATATTTCTCCTCACAGGAAGCTGGGAAAACTCGTATAAATCTGTCTCTGCAAATCTAAGAAGCTTACGGTTCCTGCTTTGTTCCCCCCAGTCTAACATTCAGGTTTGCAGGCATCCCGCTCCATCTGATGTGAACTCACTTGCAAGGATGATTCTTTCCCCCAGCAACAGCTCTGTTATTATTAGTTATTTGCACTGCAGTGCTTGGAAAGGATTCAGAGGAGCAGGGATCTGGGTTACACAGAGCCTCACAATGCCTCCTGGGCACAGCTCTCCAGCCACCCTCCCATTTCCCAAATCACCGCTCTCCCCGCAATGCCAAAGTGTTCCATTCCTCAGTGGTGATGAGTGACATTCCATGAGTGTACTTGGAAAGCAGCCGTTTAAACAGTGCAGGCAGCTGCAGATCAAAAAGGCTGTGATCAAGCAGCAGCAGATAGCAGGGAGTTGTTCTCTTCTCTGAAACATCTCCACAGCACCACTCTTACTCAGGAGAGTCCCACACTTTGGAAAAGCACTTAAACACATGCTCGACTTTGAATATCAGCTCAGTGCTGCTGAAGCCCCTGGAAGATAAGCATCCTCTGGAGCATCTTGAATAAAGGCAGACTTAGCATGTGATTACACTCCATAGCCAATTTGGGATCGGGAAAATGCAACCCGAAAAGGAGAAAGTCATTGTCATGGAAGATTTGCAGAGCACCACAACACTGCCTGTGCCAGTCACACAGCAACACTAAGATTTCTTATCCAGCTAATACTCCCATCCTTGCCAGTTCTGCCCTGGAAATGGAGAAATTATACAACATTCCCTACAGCATCCCTTCTAATCTTTCTGCTGTGTCCTGGAGATATTCAGAACCTTCTTTGCCATGGTGATATTTATAACTATTTTCTAAAAATCCTAATAAACACTGTCCTATTTTTGTGCTCTCCTTCAAGTATTGCCAGATGCCAGAAAGCACTCATTCAAAAGAGCCCAAACACACCAATGGTTCATACCACGTTCATAGTCTCTATACCTTAGAAGATTTTCTTTAAAGATTACATAGCATGCTGTTTCCTTTCATATATTTGTGCAAAGAGACAGGAAAATGTTAAGAAATTACACAGATTAGGAACTTTTTCCTTCATGCTTTGAACTTCTTCATTCACAAATTAAGAAGCATAAAGATTTTAGAATTTAACTAAACATTTACTATCCTACCCCCAAAAAGCCCTGTAGTGTTTGGCCAAGGTTCATGCAATTATTAAAATATGGACACATGTAGAAAGAGAGGAATAACATCCTCTCTGACATGTTCTACTGTTGTAGTTTTACACTAAAGGCAAGTTCAGTTGGATAAAAACTGCTGCATGAGAATTTTACCAAGGCTTGGAGTTTCATGCACACAGATGAAGAAAACCTTGAAAAAGATAGTTATGGAAAAAAATGGAAATAAATAGAGTTACTCATTTATTTGTGCAACACTGAAGCTTCTCTTGCTTTTAAAATTATTCAGAAGAAATCTAAGTGGTATGACATGACAATGCAGTTTAAATTAAGTCACTCACATTAATCAATATTTATTCTTATAGCAAGGAATATGTGTTGTCAACATTCCATCTTTAGAAAAGGATAAACAACATTAAAACCAGCTCTTAGGATGAGATAAAATTAAATGTGTGTTTATTCTCACTAAAGAATATATGCATTTCTCCTATCATGTTATTAAATAAGCTTTCAATGAATTCACAGTATTTGCATGTTTGCACATTAAACATTTGTACTGATGAAGTGCAGATTCACTGCTGAAACTGCTAATTGTGCAACTGCATAAAAATTATTTTTCACAAAGCCAGAAGGATATTTCTTCTTTTAAAATAACTCTGCACATGCTCTCATGTAAAACATTGCAGTAGCTGACAGCACCCAGATTCAGATGTCTGTGTGAGCTGAGTGGGAAATAATCTTCCATTAATTTTCAAATAACTTCGGGATGCCACGAGTGGCGTGATGCTCAGTGTCATGTTTTTCTTGGGATTTTCTTGACAACAGAACCCATTCATAATTCATCTGCTTATAAAATCCACCTGAAGAGCACATCAGAGGAGGGGACAGAGCTGTGCCTGCCACGCTGCAGTGCACAGGCATCGCAGCATGGTCTGAGTTTGTCCCCTTAAAAAACCCCACATCTTTAGGTGGCTGCAAAACAACCTCAGAAAAGGTTATAGGGCAGGGCTGAACATTGCCAGCATTTCAGTTCTGCCCCAGCACTCTGTGCCACCAGGCATGGGTGCATAAGTGAGGTCTGGGTTTGGACTCCAGAACTGCTCTCACTCCAGCCTGTATTCCAGCCAGACTGGGATCCATTTCCAGCACCCGAGGGGCCCTTCAGAAAACCCCAGTGACCCCTGTGAGCTCACAGGGGATTGTATGCCATCCTCATCCCACCCATCCACACAGCCCATTTCTGCCGGTCCAGAGGATGGAAGTTTACCAAGGCAGAAACCAAACCTGCAAACAGAGCAGTTTGAGGGCTTTAACATGTTTACAGTTGTTTCCTGCTGTGCAGTTTGTGTGACACTTGAGTTTGTCCCTTTGGAGGGACATTGAAATGCCAGGCAGAGGTGCTGCAGCTACAGATGAACCTGTGCAGAAGGAGGTTTTGGTCAATTTTTTCCCCACAAGGAAACTTCTAATCTTCTATAAGGTTCCTAAATTATCACTTTGCTTGAATTTGACTTACACTAACATACATAAAGGAAAATGATTATGTATTAAATGATCATTAGCTATAAAAGCCACAATTCCCACCTTTCCTTCTCCTCTACCCACGGAGTGTTATGGGCCCAGACTAGGCACTCCAGTGGGGCAAAGCAATGCTATGCTTTGTTTGTCTTATGGATAATTTATTACGGGATGAAGGAGGTGACAGTTAAGAGATGTGCGACCCCTCACCACCATGCCCACATTTGTGTATCATCTCTTACAAACACCTCCTGCCTGCAGTGTGGGTGTCAGCAGAGCTGGTGCACCAAGATGTAGCACTCAGACACCTTTAGCAATGCCTTAATCTTTCCTAAGCATTTTGCTTGAAGGATTTAATACTTCCCATCATCTCCTTTTGCTACAGACCCCTGCGTCTGACACGTAAAGAATGAAAGTGTGCTCTTCCTATTTTGGTATCTCATCCTGACAATCAGCTGCAGGGAAAGAGCAGTCAGTCAGTATTTGACAGGAATGAAAGAGAGAAAACAGGCTGAGTTTCATCCGTGCAGTGAGTTTCAAAGGCAATCCCATAAACTCTCTTCAGCAGCACCGGAGCCTAACAATGGCAGGTGCTGGAAATGCTCCTTTTTTTTTGCAGAAGTCCCTAGCTCCAGCTGCAGTTCCCACTTAAACACATCAGAACATGGGAGCTTTAGCAGCTCTGACACATCCCTGTGCTTTAGGGCTAGGAGTGAGCCTGAAGTGAAAACCAGAAACTTTCAGGCAGAAATAAAGTGCCATGTAACTGGGTCCCCACACTGCTCTGAGCACAGCAGCCCCATGTGTGACCACTACGCTTCCCACAGCCACACTCATTGAAGTTCTGGTGGCCTGGGGTGGTTTCCCGGGAATGGCAAATTCAGATGCAGCAGAAAAAAGCTTCAAGGGCTTGGCAGCCTGGATAACAGAGAGTGGAAATGTCTGTTTGCCAAATCTGCTGAGAGGCAACTAGCATTTCAGTGTTTCAATATTTCTGAAGCTCTGATTAATCTGACTCCCAGACTAGATTTTCTGAGCTATGAAGATGGTTTTAATATTGATCCTTTTTGTATTCTCCTATGCCAACTGCTACTTGAAACTGCATGGAAATCTTCCAGGAATTTTGCTAACGATTGATGGTTTGAAAATACCTGAGATATTTTATCCACAGAGATGCCCTTTCCACTCGGAAAATATTCATTATTCATACAATCAACAGCCAGTCTTGGTCTTTGTTTATGTACTTCTCTGTCAAACACTGCTCTTACAAGTACCAGAGCTTGCCTTTTTAATGCTGAAATTTCATAGCCTTCCTGAAATTTAGGCTTCCAGCTTGAATCCCCCCCACACCAGAACTGAGTATTAAATCTATACTGAGGTCAAAAAGCAGTTGGCTTCACTCTAAAATATTTAGTCCCTCTCCCCTTGCATAGTTATCCACATAAAGTGAATGTGCAAGCTTGGTACTTTATTTTCACACCAGATATTTCTCACAGAATGGTTTTACCCCATACAGGAAAATTTTTACCCCTGTGAAAATTTATATTGTGGAGCTTCTGAAACTGGGTGTTCAGGCAGAGGCACCTGCACCCTCAGCTGCTTCAGAAAGCAGAGCATAAACCACTCAAAGCAGAGCTAACAAGCACCAGGGTTTTCCTTGCTTGGGGCATTTCAGAGCACTTGGGTAGAATTGTAGTTGCAGCTGACCCCATGTAATACACAGGAAAAGATCATTCCCCCTGGAAGCATCTCTGACTCTCTGCTGACTGCAGAGATCCCAGTGCAATTACCTTCCTAACCTGGATGCCTCAGGCAAGGTAAATCCACACTCCTTTTGTGTGGTCTTAACACTAAAATGCCTCGAATTGCTGCTGCTTTACCTTCACCTTCATCCCCTTCCCCTGTGTTGTCACATGTCTGCAGAAGGCATCTGGCCCTTCGCATTCAGTCCTCTAAAAACTAAACTCTTTATTGACATCACTTGTCTCTGACCTTCCAGAGCAGAAAGGAAAAGTGACACAGGTTTCAAATCCAGAATGGATGGAATAAGTAGCTCCAAATGTTTTCTTTATGAATGGCAAATAATGACAGCAGAGAATACCAAAATACATCTTTGAGACATTTCCTAACTGGAGTGGGAAATAAATTAAAATGTGCAATAAAAATTTTATAGCAGTTAGTGATTTCACTTTGGAAAACCTGCAAGGAAAAAAATTTAATGGCATAATAAATTCTTTTTTTGGGTGAGAAATGATTATTTGGGGGGGTTAAGGTTTGACAATTCCTTGTAAATCTAATCAGCCAGCTAGCAATTAATAACATTAAATTGCTTCATGTCTTTCATGTTGTACCAAGGCAGAGCACTAAATGCTCAGGTTTCTCTTGCAGGCTGGTTCACATCAGCTGTGTGCACACAGAAGAAAGCATTCTGAAATGTGTTAAATAACTATCAGCAGAAACTCAGGACAAGGGATCAGAGGACACAAGGTTTCTACCAGCGTGGCTGGAAGACTTTATTTTAGTTCTGATTCTGCCCAGTGTATCTTTAGCATTTCATTTTAACTCTAAGGAAGAAGCAGGAAATTTGGGTCTGACAAATCTCAAATCAACACTCAAACCCTCTGACATACTGTGTTTTCATCTGTTACGCTTTTGATCCTTGAAGAGACTGAAATCTGTTTGAACCAACTTATTTTTCAGCATTGTGGATGACACTACAATTTTTAGCCACAAACTCAGTTCAAATGAGGAACGAGGAAGTGCCAAAATGTCAAAGCCAGGGAGTTGTAGATGGGTTTAGTACTTTCGTTAATTTGGATCAAAGAAGATATATGGGACCACAGGGCACAAAAAAAGAGTTTGTGCTTGAAATAAACTTTAAAAAGACAAGTGGGATAACGAGAGTTCAAACACAAAATTCTAAGTGTCCATTTCCTTTATACACCCCCCTTCAGAGTTTTGCTTTAAAACTGAACTCAACCAGAGTTTAATGGCAAGAGATGATGTGAAGTTGAATCAGTAGCTGGCAGCCTGAAGAGAAAATTCATAGCACCACTGCACAAGAAAGGAGGCAGAGCTGAGCTGGTGTGACTTAAAATTTATTTTTGCCCATTATAATACTTTTTCTAAGTGATTACATATCCCTAAGAAAAATGAATGTGCTACAGTGGGTTTATTTAAACCTCAGTGGAGTTTGAAGCTATTTGGATTTGTCTTTGAGCAATTTCATCTATTGCTCGTCTTGTCTCCAATCAGCAGACACATAAGCCAAAATCCTGTTACAAAATCAAGTAGCTTTTCATCTTAAAATGTTAATTATCACAAAGTCTTTGTGAAGCTGATAAGCATCACTGCCTTCCATTCCTCAAAGGAGACAGACAGCAGCAAAGCAGCTTTCCTGAAACTACAGAGAAACCATCCCAGAGCCCAAAATGTGATTTAGCTTCTGTGCTTTTCTAAACTGAGCAGTGGCAGGGACAGTGCCTTCGTATGATTGTCACTGGGCACTAAGTCAGCAAACGCTTTAAATCACTCTTTTGAAAGTCTGCAGAAGTGAAAAAACATCCTCATGGCCAAGCCACTGCAGGAGCTTGCCCCATGCAATTCCACAGATACTCAGATCAGGCAAAATGTTCTCCAGTCCAAGGCAGAAACTCCAGTTTCTCCAGTCAGAAACTCCAGTTTCTCTGGCAGAAACTCCAGTCACACCAGTCCAAGGCAGAAACTGTAGGCAAATGTTAGTAATAATATAATTCCTAGAAAAGCAGTGCAGATCTTTACCTCTACACATAATCTAACATCGCATATGTGAGGGAGCATGAATCCTGTGCTCCCCACACTGATTTGGTTTCAGTCCATCTCTCCCTGTTCTCATCACAGCAGTGCCCTTTACCTCCTGTTTGAAGTATTTGCTGGGATTCTTATTAAGCCATGGAGAAAAGGCACCAGAATAGATGAATTCCATTTTTGAGGAGCTCTTTTGAAGAACTAGCCTTTAACCATAATTTGCTTTCTTCAGTTATGCAGAAGGTTTATGACATTTGGTGTAGTCTGGGTGTTCCTCAGGAGAGAGCCTTTATCTGCCTGTCCACAGGAACTTGTGCAACGAGCTCCATATCCTTGGCCAAGGCTTTTCACATCTCACCACAATATAAATCCTGCTCTAAGCATAAAGTACATCACTTTTATCAGAAGTCTCTCACTTCAAAGGGAAGCTGCAGTGGAACAGAGCATTAAACAGATCCATGGGGCTCATAAGCATTTATAAGCCTCCTAAAAGCAAAACTCTTACAGTTCATCTTCTCAGCTAAAAAATGCTCAGTTTTAACTTTTTTTTTTTTTTTTTTTTTTTTTTTTTTTTTTTTTTTTTTTTTACAGTGAAATACAGCAATATCTGTGAGCTGTTCAAAGCTCACAGTGAAAATAATTCAGGGATCTTGGTCAGTCCCATGCACAGCCCAGCACCAAGGGCTGCCCAAAGGAGAAGCATCCCCTCATAACTGGTGGCTCCCCCCAGCCTTTTGCCCAGCTCAGTGTCCCCCAAAAGTGCCTTTCCCCAGCCCAAACCTCAGCACTGCCCAACAGAGGGCAGGGAGGCACTCAGCCCTGAGCCTCGAGGCAGCCACACCTCGTGCTGTCCCCACTGCCACGGGGCAGCTCCTGGGCGGAGAACAGAGAGCTGGGAGATTTGACTGGCCGTGAAATGCTTATTATGGATAATTAATGACAAGCACTAATTGTCACTCTGCCTCTGCTGTGTGTTGTTCCTGCACACACAAGCTGTGAAATGTTGGCAAAGCCAGAGGGTCAGGACCAAACACAACCAAAACTCATCACCCAGCACAATAGGTGCATGGTGAAACATCACACACACCCTCATTCCTTATTCCCTGGGTTTTTGTCTTTTCCTTTGAAAAATGAGTAAAATTAGGCTTTCAAAAATTGCTATTACAAGGCAGGGATTTGATAGCAAAGAACATGGTTCCATGCAAAACTCAGAGTACCTATTCCCACAAAATAATGTGTAAAAGCTTCCACTCAATTAGTGCTGCCAGTGCAAATTGTTTTCACTGGAAATGACGTGATAAAATGTTACATAGCAAGTGGGAGCTCCATTACTAAATGCCCAGAAGGAAACCAGATGAAGGATTTTTTTTTGTCTGCTGAGAATTGACCATTATTATAATTGAATAATTTCTTTTTAAAAAAGGTACTGAGCAAAGTTTTCATGACCTTAATTGCTTCACATAACTTCCCACATCACATGCTATTGTTTTTCATATCCTAAGTGTCACTTGATATTCATTACAATTCATGAAGACTATGATTTGTGATAATTGATGTCATTAATATAAAATCTTTGAAGGCCTTTCTGTAATCATTAGGTAAACCATACAGGATGTAAAATCAGTGATCTGAACTATGTAATTTATAATAATAACTTAGGTGTGAATGAGTTTTTCCCCAAAATACAAATTCTTCAGGTTATTTAATTTCTATTATCACTGCAGAGAACAATAACCTTGACATAAACCAAAGTTTTCATATGACCCAAGACAGTTATTTAATGCTAGCTCCTTTTTTCCTTTAGTTGGAGAAAAGTTGAAATTATTTTATATACACTGTGTAAAACACTAGTCCCAGATAAATTAAGATTTCACAGTGGAAATGCTGAGGGCCAAATCTGCTCTAGTGTAATTGCTTAAATAAAGTGTCTGTGTACTGGAAAAAAAATCCTATGGTCTGAGACAGAACGAAACCAGTAAAATTTTGCCACTAACTTCATGGATATTGCAGTATTTTTTTCATTTCCTCTTTCTCTCCATGAAACCCTGGGGGACTTTTCACTCTGCCTGCTGTTCTCTGCAGAAGGTGCAAACATCAAGGGAAAAAAGTATAAAGGAAATCATGCAATAGCCTAATTTTTGTACTGTCTCTTCTAATACCTTTTCTCTTGTACATCAAATCACAGATGGACTTTACCTGTTGTCTATACCTCCTTTGGCAGGGAGGAAAGAGATCACTGCAGTCACCAGGATTAACTCCAGCTACTGACAGTGGGAAGAGGAGGACCCTTCCCAGGCCTGTGCCTGGGTCTCACAGTGATGGAACAGCACAGATGCTGCTCAAAGCAGCACCAAAATGCAGCCTGGACATCACACCTGTTAAAATGTCCCTCATGAGCTGCCTGACCTCAGCTCTGAAGCTGGTTCAGAGCTCCTTGTTCAAACAGAAACATCGGCCCTTTTTTTCCAGCTGAGAGAATGGATGGGCCCAGAAGGCAGAGGTTTCCTGGCTAAATACTGCCTGCAGGCATAAAAACTGCTATTTTCTCCTGTGAACTCGGAGCCGGAGCCTGTTGAGCCCTGCTGACCTCGGTCACGCTGGTATTTTAGATTTCAGCTGACGAGGGCAGTGTATCATCAACGCACCCAGAGCAAGCAGCACACAGCAGGCACTCACTGCCAGCACAGCTCCCAGCTCCTGGGCAAGCACAGCAGAGGAGGGAATGGAACCTTCATCCCGAGGAGCAGCAAGCAGCAGTTACAGGGCATGAGCCTGGGAGAAGCCTTCTCCAGGAGACACGCTGGAGGAAGGTGACCTGACCCAAAGTGAGACCCCTCTGAGTGCTCTCCTGCCCGCTCCCTGCTCACCCAAGACCAGATTCATCACCCCAGCCCTGGTGGGAGGCAGCAGGAAGGAAAGTAGTTCTGAGAAAGCAAAGGCAAACCGCTGATTCTGCCTTATCCTAGCAGGTGCTAAAATGCCCCAATCATGGGTGCAAAGCATTCTTGGCAGACATTTTATCCCCATCCATATATTACATGCAGATCCCAAACTCTGATTTCTAAAGCCTGTTCTCTTGACTGAAAACTCCCCAAAATGACAGCTTTGTAAGAAAGATGTTGCTGAAGACGAGATCTGACTGACACCATCTTTACAAATGAGGGGCTGTCAGGCAGAATGCATCTTGATTTGTGGATTTGCAGAGAAAAATGTTAAAAATGTTTACTCCTAAACTCAGCAGATTTGCAACAAAGAAATTAAAAGATATTAAAGTCTAGCAAAGTTTAGTGCCATTTTATGAGAACTGCTTTAAAGAATATTACCTCATTAAGTAAATAAGAGTTTGCTGTTTAAGACTGAATAATTACCAGTGGCAAAAGCAGCAATGTGGCTGTGAATGCCTGAAAAATCACTGACATCAACACCACTGAGAGTGTGTCTGCTTTTGCCTTAGAGGAATATACCAGTAAAGCCCATTTTCGTTGTTTGGTGTTTTCAGAATGCTAAAATTTGTCCCGGGAAGCTTCTCCTAAAGAAATGCAGTTTCTCAACAGAAAGTTTGCATTCCAGAACAATTTCCAAAGAAAGAAATGGTTGTTTGTGGAAACCCAGTCTGTCTCAGACCTCTGCCATGGGTTTATTAAATCATCAGGGGCGTGGATTTCTCTTTGCAGTTTCCTATCCATTAACAGTATTACTGATGAGCATTTCCCTGCCACGTGTTCCCCCAGGGAGCCCCCTCGTTGCTGCTCCTTGGGTTTCGTGTGCACGCCCAGAGCTGGGCGCTCGCCAGCACAGGGTGACAGAGGGAGGCTGAGGTTGCAATTGGGGTGTTTGAATTTCCATATTTCATTTCCTTCAGCATGGTGCAGAGTTTCTGTTTCCATCAGAGATCAAGATAACTTTGATCAGGCTATTTTTATTTTGTATTACATTTTTTCATTGCTGCACGGTCCCCTCTTCTTGCCTTGAACCGAACAACAATGAGTTATCTCCCTGTTTTCAATCATCAATTCTTTGGGGAAAAAGAAAACAAGGCAATCACACTGCAGGGACAAAGAGCATCTTCCTTTTTATAAAGAGCTTCTGGATGTTTTTCAGCAAGGCTGGTTTTATTCTCATCCCTTAGTGAGAACCAGAGGAACATTCTCAGGAGGTTGAACTGGCATTTGGGCACCTATCAAATTTGGCTTTCCCTAGAACTCATTTCCTTGCAGTCTCCTTAAATTAATTCTGGTGGCTGACACATGACTGTCCTGGCTGTCTACAAAGTCCATTTGAAACCTCATAGAAACTGCATCCCTGGATCCTTCTTGAAAGCATAATTGTGTTCATTCTGAATTTAATTATTTTAATTGCCAGCCGAAAGAACTTTCTTTCATTACACTCACATAAGGCTTATCATTTCCCCCCTCCTACAGTCACTAACCAACTCACATAAAAGAAAATACATTAAATTGATTTTCTTCCATAGGAAATACATCAAGGAATGGAGAGGATTGATTTCCCTCCATAGGAAACAAGACATAAATGTTTTTAATCCAGGTGCTGCATTCAGTTACCGTGTACAGTATGAAAAACTGTGCCATAAAAATGAAATTAAATGCATAATAGCATGGGAAAATCTTCCTTCATATTATCTTAAAGTATCCATTTTTTTGGCAGGGCACAAAATAAACCTTTAAGGGTTACCTACACCCATCTATTTTCCAATGGCTTCTACTACTTATTTATGCACCTTTCTGGGATGCTCTTTGGAAAGAACTATGTTTCATCATCTCTCTCTGATTTCAGTGAGCAGACTTGGGATGAAATGTATTCACTAAATTTGAGTAAGAGTGGCAAATCTCACCCCCTGCTGTGGCAGACTGCACTCTTCCATCATGTATCAATCCCGTGAAGATTTATAACTGAGGATATAAATCACAGCCTCCTTTAAAGTTTGTATCTCAAGGCTGCACCATCCTTAACTCTAAAATTATCCATGCAGATTTTACAGGTCAAAGCTGTAATTACATCAAATTTTAATAAATCATGCGGCCTGTATAAGGCAAAAAAAAGGGCAAAGTTAGAAATATCAGAATCAAACACTGCAAAGTTTTCAACTCAACTATTTCATTTAATTAGGCTTATCCCCCATGAAAATACATTAGTTATTATATCCTGGTCATTATCATGGACAAGCTGCTGTTAAACAGAAGGATTTCCCCATATTTTCCATTCAAAACGAATTCCTTGCAGCTCTTCTTTTCTGCTCTGGAAGCACAAGGGGAGAACACAAGTCTTCTGTGATCCCCATGCCCACAGGAGGTGCTGAGTGATATTATGCAATGGGTGTTGTGTGTTCATGCAGAAAGGATCCATGTGCCAGAGCACCCTCAGCCTGGGCAGGCACAGGAGCCAGGGGAATGCAGCAGGAATGGCCCGTGCACCAGTGCTCCCAGTGAGGGAGGGATATTCGCCTGCTGCTGACTGGTTCACTTCTGAGCCTTCTGTTGCCTTGAACACAACATTTACATTTCTCTTTCTCTTCAAGCCCATTTCCCTGGTTAGTAAACACTAGATCTTCTTTGATCAGTATTCAGTAAAAGTCGTGCAGATGCAATCTTTTTGATTGGCATTTTCTGTATCTGTAAACAAAATATCAGCAAAAGGTTGACTCTGTTCTGTCTGCCAAACAGAGAGGGACACAGTTATTGATCTGAGCATTAAGCTACCATTTTATTGAAAGATTGATTATTTTTGTATCTAAATTGGCAGAAGATATCAATAAGAAACTTCCTATCTTAGCACAGATGCAGGCAGGTCCTCTTTCCAGGGTAGCATGTTGGCCAACAGCAGAGTCAGGTTTCCTCATGGTTCTCTAATAGTCATTGTCTGCCATTGAAAAATAGATGATCAGTTTTAGATCAATAGTTCTGAAGTCAAACACATGGAGTGCCAGTACTGGAACTGGAGATCAAATGCAGTTTGTAGGGTCCTATTTTTAATTGTCTGACAAAATACACAATCCTAATTCCTCTAATTGCCTTCTTCCTTCAGTGTATCAGAAGTGCCCTTGTGTAATCTCTGGTTTTGATTTCAGAGAATGACAGAACTACAAAAAGGATCAGGTTGGAAAGAACCACAGCACCTCATCTGGTCCAACCTCCCTGTTCAAGCGGGATCATGCCAGAGCACATTCCCTGGGATTTGCTTGAGCTGTGCATTTACCATATCTAAGTGGTGCAGAAGGCAGGAAGAAAAAACCCCACCAAGGACAGAAGTAGTCTGAGCTTTGCTGCAAAGGGAACCAGAAATGCTGCTGACAATTTGTGTGTAGCTGATCTGTGCTCACTGTGTCCATGTGCCGCTCCCAAACATACAGATAGCTGTGCAGCTCTGCAAAGCTTTTCTTCATTCTTATAGCTCCTACACTATTTTTACTACTTTGCCCAGATTTTTCATCATCTGTTTTTCTAATATTTTCTCAAAGCATTTGACCATCTTTGCATTTTCTACCAAAGCTCAAATAGGCTCCTTGACAGGCATTAATGACAGCTACTCAAGGGGTGGTGGTTGAGTCTGCTACAAGAATACCACTGTTATTTGATGTTCATTTATAGACCAAAGGGTAAACAAATCCACAAGAGGCATTCAGGGGTGCACTGTCAGCCATGCTGGTGAAATATCCCAGTCTCATTCTGGGAGATTTCCACACTTATATTGGCAAGATCTCCCATTAAAGGGAAAAACTACTCTGAAAATAAGAAAATGCCTTTTGCCTAAGATTTTTAAGTCCCTAGGTTTGCAGGAATACACAAGATCCAGACACAGTTCCAAAACTTTCTCCTTCTTGCCAGTTAATGGTTTGTTTCTGCAGGCAGAAAGCCAGACCCAGAATATTTGTCAGGCCACAGTACATTAAGGCTTATCTTTCACCTGTCTGCTACTGGCCAGGAGACACTGCACGTCTCCCTGAGCTCAATTTCAAGGAATAGGCTAATTTCTTTAATTGATTCCTAATCTGAAAGATGCCTCACTAGAAGTAATGAAGGGAAACAGTGCTTATGCCACACCTGCTTGGTTTATGGTCTCCTATTCAATATCTTCACCGAAAGAAAATGTAACAACACTTGAATTCTCTTGCCAATGAGGCACGGATGATAAACTCTCTGTTCCTGCAAGAATTTCAACACATCAGTAGCAATCAAACAGTTAAAGCTGAATTCACATGAGGAGGCAGTTACACCACTGGAAAGGAAAAAGAATTGCAAAATGTTTGCAGACTTCACCCCTCCTGTGGTTGACGCCTAGCACGGTCCCCATTCCTGTCAGACTGCAGAAGCAGTAGCTTGTAGTTTCTATAAGTCTCTGTAGACTAGAATTCCATTTATCAGATAGTGTCTTGCACCAACCTGTGTGCCTTTGTTAGACACATTCCTGTCTGTACAACAGTGCAACAATTTATCTGGACTTGGAGCTATCTAGGACAAAAACACAGGCTGCTCTGAGCCATTCTGGATGTTCCTCATTCTCCAGTGTCTTTTCAAAAAGTGCCCTTATCCTAACCCTCAAGCTGTCAGTAGCTTTGCTTATCCTAGAGATTTCCCATAGCAACAGGATTAAGGTTATGGTCAAAATGTGCCACGCAGGTGACAAGACACCTTGTGCCACAAGGGCTGCCTGGGCAAGGGCAGCACTTCCTCACTGATTTGAGCAAGATATTTCACTGCACAAAAGCCTCTCTGTCAAATAGAGGCCAACAGTAAGGTTTTGGCCATCATTTTTGTGTACATAACTTAGGGACTATAGAGCAAAACCACACGCAAAACTTAAGAAAAAAAATTAGTTGTTTAATGATAAAATGTCACTGCGTCATGGAGAACAATTCCTGGTAAGGCTGTCACAATCTGCTGTCAGCTCCTGCATTTGAGCTATTAATCTGTTACTGCTGCAAATGTGACCTTTATTTGCTTGTTTTTCACGTGTGGCATCTTTTTATAAACTTTGTCCAAACTTTCAGCAAAACAGTGATTATCTTCAGATATTCACTGTGACATAAAAAGTCCTGACCCCCAGATGAGGATCTCCAGCCATGGCTCACTTGTAAACAAATATAAATGCAAACAACTTAAAGCCATTAAGAAGAAAGACAAAGTTTGTTTATTCTGCCACAGCTACTTAGACGGCCTGTGTTCATTTCTAGAAATAACATTGCTACCCTATAGTTCAGAAAAGGCTGTAAATTAACCAGCACTACACTGGATATATTCACAGTTACCATTTGCCATTGCCAACCACATATAGATTTCCAATAAACAGGTCTCATTCGTTGTGAAAATCAGATAATTGAAACTATCTATTTGCTTCAAGGCTGTGGTCTCAGAGGTGACGCTTCTGTGTTGCCATGACAAGAGAGAGACAGCAGCCATAATTCACTTCCATAATACTCTTTTCCCATTTTTTTTTGTCAGTAATAAGAGCATTTTATGAGATATTGGAGATTATGAGTCAACTTCTGCCCAGAGCTCTTCTGCCTGAGGAACACCCCTTTTTTACCTTTTACCATCCCTTACCTCAGTAGAGATATTCAAAAACGATAAGAGAATAGAATCTTGTCAGAAAGAGTAATCTCAAACTACTCTATTATCTTTTCCATGCTGCAGATTGCTAACTGTTGATTATTACATGGACTCTGAAATAAATCCATTCATGATAGTGGGAAATGTATAGCAAACACTGGCAAATAAATTTTCATGTAGGCCTTTCCACTGAAGAGTAACTTATCTACTGAAGTAGTAATTAAATGTCTTTGCCTGTCTGATTAAAATCTTAGGGTTGAAAATGGATATTTTGTGTTAGACTGTGCAGCAAAGTAGAAGAGGTAGAGAAAGGTTCAACTGGTATAAAATGTTTGCATCAACATCAACAAAAAAAACAGTTTTAAGTGTATATCTCCACTTTAAACAGAAAAAAAAAATCAGAAATGAGAAGTTTCCCATTAAAGTGCCTCTTTCTGATTTTCTCATCATTCTGTTCAGCCAGTGCTACAACACATTAACTGACTCCTCACTACAGTAAAAGTCCACTTGGTGATTTTTCCAAACCTGTATTCAACTGCATCATGAGGAAATGGTCTCCCTGGAATGGATCTCCCACTTGGAGCTATGCTAATTTTTTTCAGGACAATCATTGAGATTACATGCTCTCTAACTGAAAATCACTCAAATATATCCCCTGATAGCTCAGGGAGTTGGTGAGTGGATGATCCATCACCCATTTCCCAGGCACAGAGTTATTTCTGAGCCACTGCACCTTGTCATCTGACAGACTGCTGCTCACATCCCTGTGAGGCAGTTTATAAAACCTTATGGAGTCACTTCTCTACTTCATGAAGTAATGTGGAGATATCAGACATTATTTATACCACATATCACTAACTTGAAACCAAAATACATCTGCAACAAAATTAAATCTGCATTTTTTCCTCAGAAAAATTAAAATAAACCTAGCCAGGAATTTATAAAGGAAAACTCTTCTCTTGTTTTAATGCATGAATTGTTGGCAGCTGGACGTGCCTTGCGTTTGTAAAGCAAGGGGCAGAAGAAACTGGTTTGTGTTCCTGTGTTACCTGAGCCTTTTCTCACGTCCTTGGGAAGCTCCATAATCACAAAGATAATAGAAACTTAGGATTGGATGTTTGTCCCAATCATTTTCATGTAAAGGAGAATTTCAGCCTCATGCAGAAATGCTTCCAAAATTATCAGATTCCCTCAGATTTCTGTGTCTTGAAAAGCAGTTTTCTTGTACTACAGTGAGAAAATGAGTTTAAAACCCAACATCTTTGTTGAGCTGTTTTTTTAGGCAACTGTCTGGTGGTCCCACAAGAAGCCTTTGCTCAGCACTGGTGACATAACCAGAGCTCTGCAGAGGGGATGTGCCAAAACAAAAGAAAGCAGCAGGAGCAAGTGTGGAGCAGATTGAATTTTGTCCCTTCTTGTGAAGGACTTGCTGCTGAGGCATCCCTGAAAGCAGCTCTCCTCCACTGCATTCAAAGGGAACAGGATTTTGGGCAATCTGTTAATAAATATGGCTGCTCCAAAGGTATACTTCACCCCTATTATCATTTCTAGTCCCAAAGGAAGAGGATAAATGAGGGTAATGCTGGCAAGTGCCCAGGCTAAAAGGGCAATATCACTCAAGAGATGTCACCGACAGCTACAGTGGGAACGTCTGACTGAGTAACTCAAAAGCATCAAGGCCTCTACCCTTAAAATTATGCTATACCTCATATATCATTTCCAGCCATGTTCTGCATCATTCACTTCATGATAGAAAATGATCTTTTTGCTCTTACTAACAATATTTAAACTATGATGTACCTGCAGGGAAATACATGATTGCTCTGCAAGAGAGCATTTCACATATTGAAATCTGCAAGTCCCTTATCCATAAGCCAAGAGATTTGTTGCACTTGTTAAAACTGAAATATGCAATACTGAAAAAGGCTATAATTATAATATATGGAGAGAGTATTCAGTAAACAGTGTGATCCAAGTCATTTGTATATGCTGCTTTAAATAACCATGAAAAACTTTAAGTTCAAACAGAACAAATGAAGAACTGGAATTCAAGTTGGTGTTTTATTCCATATAATGACCATTAAAAGAGAAAAATCTCTACTTTATTCATAAATGTAATTATAAATGAATTACATTCATTTATGGGCCTTGGTAAGCATAAGGAAGTATTTTAGCTAATTTATGAACATTAGAATAGTCATGACTTATAGGAAACAATTTATACAAGCAGTTCTAAAATATACTTTTAGTTTAGGAAAGAGCTAAAATTCTGGCAGTTGCCGAATTAGCAAAGAGAAGACACACAATAGTATTGATTAAAATTTGCATAATATCTGCTTAATAAAAAAAAAAACAGTGTTATATATTGCAGCCAATAGATTAATCCACTTTTCAACTAGTTTTAAAAGAATAACGTAATTCTAGATCAGAAATATTTTTTCTCCAAGCAATTTGCCAAATAAGGGGCTAAAATGTAAAATATTTTTTCCATTAGTTTTAGGTAATTGAAATGCAAAGTGCTAAGCACTTAATCTTTCCAGGCAGGAAAAGCTGCCTGCTGTCAGATTTTATTAAGTCTTTTTGCTGCTCTTTGTATAGTCAATAACAAGTGTCTAAATCCAGGAAATGATGTAGAGGTAGCGTTCAAAGGTAAGGATATGATAAGGTGGTGTTTGCATTCAGGATAATATGAAAAAGTCCAACATGTACGCAGGAAGATTATTCTCCATGTCAACTAATTAGCATGTTTATTGGAAGCATTAATTATTCTGACAACCAAAGAGATTTTTAAGTGTGTTAACTCTTCATACACTCATTTCCTACATGCCTTTCTAGGTGGGCTCTTTATATATTTATATTAATAAAGTTAAAAGAAGCAGTTCTTTCCAATTTTAACATGTAGTAGTAAGCAAAAAATAAATTTTACCAGGAATAAGTGAGTTTCAAAACAAATTCAAGACAAATAAAATTCTGACAAAATTTTGAAAACCTGCGGCACCCTCCAAGAGCTGGCACATTGAGCACATGGTGCTATCTGCACCTCAGAAAGATGGATTAGATTTAAACCTACACCTGAAAACACAATGGTTTACAAGATTTCAGATACCAAAGCAACCACTAAAGACAGGTGCAGCTCCATGCCCACTTGATATATAAATAGTGTAGCTTCCTGATTTGTCCCAAACTGCAGCTCCTGGAAGCCCAAAATAGGAAATGCCACTTGCAGTGTGGTTCCAGTTCCTCTCCCACTGAGATGGGGTCCAGCAGCATCTCCTGTACTTTGGTTCTGGAGCTTCCAAAAGCCTCCTGCCAAAACCTGTGCTGCCACAATGCACAGCTGGGACTAACAAAAGTGCTGGGGAGGCTTTGAGAGCTGATTCCTAAGGAAAGCTAAATCCTGAGCAGAAAAATAAAAGCGTTGTCAGGTTTGATCATGCAACCCCAGTGCAACACTAAATAAGGGTTTGGTGTTGGATCTGTCATAAATTAAATAATTTGGCACGTAGCTTTGCTGCTTAGAGCAACCACTGCATTGCCAGGACCACGCACTCCTACCAGCCCCTTCCCCAGCACCATTCTTGCTCATATCGAAATTTTTAGGGAAAAATAATGATTTTCACAGTGCCCAAAAGCACTGCTTGGAGCAATATTTTCCAGTCTCAATCTCACAAATCTGTTCCCTGCAGAAGGAAAAAGGAATTCTTCATGTTTTTTTAGTCTTTGTAGTGTGCCAGTGCACAGCTTTTTGAGAGCAACACAAATATGCCCTATTTTCTCCTATCTTTCTTCTTTTCCATTATTTTCTTTCAACTTTCTTTGCAATTTTTCTTTCTTTCATTTCCTCTAGTGTTATTTTCCCTGCCTACCTTTCTTGCACTTTAACCATCCTATTCCCAGTTCTGTCTCTTTACACCCATATCTGAGTCAATCTTTCTTTCCTGACTTCTCCTCTTTCCCTCGCTGCTTCTCTCAATTCCAACTTTTTATTTCACCATTTTCTCTGCACTGAGGCCTTTCAGTACACACTGCACACATTCTCCTCCTGCTACATACATGCATCAAATTATCTGTGATTGACATGAATGCATATGCAATGAATGAGTATTTATTAATAGCTCAAATTTGCTGACCTCCAATCGAGGTTTTTTTACATCATATTAAGTGTTTTTCTTAAGATTTCCTGTTACTCCTATCTGCATTACAAATCAGCAAGATAGAGACCTTTGTCTGTATACACTTGGAAAAACCTCATATCCAGGACCATCATTTAGCCTTTCTTTTTTCTCATGTCAGCTTCTCCTGGTTTCCTCTTCCTCTGAAAAGCTAAACAGATACAGATCTAATTACCAGTATCTCAGGCCATCGTTAGCAAAGTAGACACAGAGTGAATTGAATATCACTTCAGGGAGATCATTACTTGAACAATCCCACAAAGCTCTTTAATATACCTTGCTTTGAAACTGCACCTCCAAGCATTTTGCAAGAACTCAGTAATACACTTGTGAGGCTGAATAATTTTGGGTACAAAGAGAGAATTTAAGAATCTACATACAAAATTTTAAAAAACCCCTAGGTCAAGAAAAAATCCAAAGAACAGCAAAGTGGCTGTGGGTGAGCTGATAATGGTTTCTGTCAAGAAACAAATTCTGAGAGAGCTGTTAACTGTGGACAGCTCTGCACTTCAAAGCAGCTCCTGGCCTGGCACAAGGTGAGCAGCGCTCCACTGACTTCAGCTCTCTGTAAAAAGCTACAACTCAAGGGTCATAATTTTATAACTGTTATGGGATATAGGGACAAAGATAACTATAGTTAACCACTAGAGACTCATCTCCCCTTCTAGGTGTATCAAAATCTACATTATTTAGATATAATGATATTAAATGTGACATTAAATCTACTGTGTCACATACTGAATTCAGCACTGATTATGACATTGTATGGTTTTCAGACATGCTCCATTCACATTTTTTTGTGTGGTAGCAAAAACAGTCCAAAAGGAAAAAATAACCAAAACAACTGGTATTAAAGAAGAGGAACAAAGTTTAAGAAGAAAAGTGCAAATCTTATAGAATAACAGAGAGCTTGCTGGTAGATTTCTTACTTACTCTGATGATTGAGTTAATTTATTCTTGGCATACGTTTTGTATGAGATAACTGATAACTTTTGGCTACAAAGCAGATTCCTTCCCATGGGAAGGAAGGGAGATCCAAGCCAACAATGGAGAACTTCAGCCAAAATACTATTTCACAAAAGACTAGAAAAATCAAAGAGTAAAATATGTTGCTGAAAAAAATTATTGGCTTGATATTTAAAACTGCTGAGCATCTGTAAGTCCCATTTAAGTCACAGGGAGCTAAAGCCAGTGACAACCACTGTAAATCAGGCTGGATAGGTGGCAGGACCAATAACAAGCTGGGCTTACCAAAGAGATTTCATAAGCTAATGATGTGAAATAAGAGTTCTCACTTGAGCTTAGTGGCAAAAGAAAATAATACAGCTTAAGAAGAAAGCTCTCAGAATCCATGATACAAGCATTTACCAATTTTTTTTTAATGTGTTTTCTTTTAAAGAAGACTCATTTTCTCTGTCATGTTTCTGATAAGGAAAGCATTTCAGTGACAAGTACAGGATTATATGCAAACCAAACCTGTACAAACAAATCAGTATTCAAAAGAAATTTTAGTAAGAATATATATGTGTCAAAGCTTGCTTCGGTGATTTTACTTTTAGCTTTTTTTCAAGAATGCACTGAAAATAAAGAGGAAAAAAAAACCTGTTCAGAGTCATTTGACACCGACATGCTTAGGGTTACAAAGATAAGGGAGCATCATATCATTTTCTACTGGATGGTACCACCCAAGGTGTTTGAACATCTGTTTGCACCGAGGTCATAATTTTTTCACTTCTGTGGACATCTCTCAGCACAGATTTGTGAGGAATACCATAAAATGCTAAAATCTTTGGGCACAGTGAAGTAAGAGTGAAGCATTTCATTGTTGTCTGAAATTAAATCCTAGGCAACTGCTTTGAAAATCCTTGCCATCTTGGAAAGAGTAAAAATTATTTCAGGAGCATTCATCAATATGTTCCATTTCTTTTAATGACACATAGGCCACTGCAAATGTTTGTGTGTTTTGTCACTGAATACACTGAGAAGATCTGACTCCTGAGATGCCATTAAATTAGAACTACTTACGTTGAAAAGTGTCTCAAATTGGCCTTTTTTAGTAAGGAGAAAGAAATGGTTTTGTTCCTTCCTGTAATTTGTCAGAGCCACACAAATCTATTACATGGCTTGACACATTTTTGAAGAGTAATTTCTGAAAGAATTCATAAGAGAAAGATGAATCCATATTTCAAGACACAGAGACATCTCAGTGAAATATTGTGCAGATCATACTCCACACACAAAATTAAGTGGACATTTTCCCTGTTTCTATACAAATGGTTTGTTCCACTATTCCATTGTTTCCCGTTCCCAGACCCCTTGGAAGAACCCTCTAGGGGACAGAAGGATTTGCTGCTACCAGCCACAGATTTTCCAGAAAACCCACCCAGGTCAACCTACTCCAAATACTCTGGGGGCCAGCCTGGAAAGGAGAGATGGTAGCTTTCTGAAATGACTCTCTGACTGCAGAAAATCCTGGGGAAATGAAGACGGAGTCGCTTGCTGACCAACAGATTAGAAATCTTCACCTTCAGTGAAGTGCTGTGGGACATCTGAGCTGAAAATTTCACCCATTGCAGAGGGAAATGATCCATCTAAACACTCTATATGCCCCTGGATCAGTATTTTTCAAGTGAACAATTAAAAAGAGAGAAAAACACAGTCCAGCAAACTGGCAGCAGGAACCTGGCTTCAGTGGTGAGCACCAGGCACAGCACATGGGTCTGTGAGGCTGCTTGAAAGTGCCCCATCTCCAGTACACATCAAAACCTTCCAGTGAATAACTTGTAAACTGGGAAACATTAATCCAGCTGGAGCCTCATGGCTTTTTGACCACTTTTCTGATAGGTCTGTAATATATGGAGCAGGGAGAGAACCAGAGAAATTTTCTGGTGCCACAGTTGTTCTCTGCTGTTACATTTTCTAAGGTGTAAAGTTGGGTTTCTATTCTAATTAACAGGGTGATCTAGGCCTCACCCATTTTTTGATCACCAACTTTCATGTCTTCAAGAATTTCAAATGTTCAAGAGACAGTCGCCTTGGATATGATGTTTTCCAACTCTTGAACGCACTAAAATATTTTCTTCCTTTCAAGTACTGGCTGATTTTGTTGCACTAAACTTAATATATTGATTCTGACTCCAGTGCATGGCATCAAAATTATCACTCACTTCGTGCACCAGTGATGATGCTGTGCAGTCATACAATGGTGGGAAATGTCAAAATCTGACCACTCTGCGTTAAAGAGGCTTTACTTTTCTTTCTCCCTTTCAGGTTAGATAAGTACTTGTTTCCAGTGTATTTAGAAAAAGTCCAATAAAGTTTAGCACTCTGAAATTCAGTGGAAAGTATGATTCATAGTGTAATAAAGTGCAATATAGTCCTAAACTTCTTCTTTTTTCTTTTCTTGTGCAGTTCTCTGAAGTCCCCCTCAGCTTTGGTTTCCAAAACCCCATGAAAATACAGGAAATTCAACTAAGGTATTCCACAGACTAACATGGGCTTTATGGTGCCATTTTCTTTTATGTAAGGATGTCTTAAACTTAGACAACTACAAGAGGGAAGAAAACAACGAGGAATTAAAATATTAATGCAGTCAAGAATCTTTTTTCCTCTGAAGGAGGAATACAGTATTTTTCTGTGATGCCTCCACTAACTTTTGCTGTTTTCTTACCTCCGGACCTCTTCACCTGGTTCAAGATAAAGTGGGTCCAAAATGCAAAGTAGAACTTCACCAAATGGCTCTTGCACTTTGGCTGGAAATTCTGGCTGGGTTAGGAAACATATTTTAGAGGAAAATACATACAGGAAGAAGAAGGAAGTGTCTACAATTTTGCTTATAAACAGCTTAGCTCAATGGGGCCTCTGATCTCCAATGAAGCCTTCAGTGCTTTGCCATGCAATTAAGAAGCTAATTTTCCTCATGCAGACGTGTCATTTTTAGGACTCTGAGCCTTTCTCCAACAATGTGATAATTTTGTCTTTTCAGATTAAGATGTAAACACTTTCATAGATAGAAATGTTTGTACAAAAGAATTGCTTTTGTGTAAACACTTCACTGGTGAAAGTCACAGAAGCCTATTGATGCACAAAATTTTGCATATATTTCCAGTGCTAGTCAGGTGTTTGTTACATCTCCGAGAGCACAAACCAGGGGTAATGAGGAGCATTCTGGTTTTGATCCTTTTATATTCTGTGATGTATCTCTTCTGCTTTATTCACATATCAAACACCAGTCACCGTACTATAGAGAAGCTGCTAAGCTGCAGAAACAGGCTGTAATAAGCTTTCCAAGCACATGATGTGGGAAAGAAGAATACTTGTTTATATATTCTGGAAGTTTTGGGAATGTGGATTAAACATGCATTATCCATAAGATGCAGAACATTCTATTTTACAACACCAGCAGCTATGACAGTGCGAGAATTTTTACTTTACTTTGTATCATAGCAATTAATGAAGCCATTACTTTCTTCTGAATTCAGCTCACTAATGATTTCAGTGGAAAACTTATTCAAAACACTTCACCAGAGGCATCCCTAATGTTCCACCAGTAAATAATATATTTCATTTATAAACCTGTTTTCTGTCCCACTTGGCTGGTCCTTTAGAAGCCTGTCAATAGACCAGGGAAATCCAATTTTCGAACTCAGCGAAATCTCATTTTCAAAAGTGACTTCAGTGCTCAGAACTTGTCCTCACTTCAGTCAAAGATATGATTGTAATTCAGATAGGCATCTCAGCACCAAATAACTGTGCAAGTTATGATCCTGATACTCCTGACACAGCACAGGGGCCAAATGGGAGAGCTTGCAGTAAATCCTGCATAGGTTTCTGACCCCTGCTTGGGCTGCTGTGGTTATATTGCTGTCTCTGCTCTAAGTCTGTCTTTGATTTCACTGTGCAAGTTGCAGTTGGAGTTCAGCCTCACAGACAGGGTGTTCACATGAATGATTTTACATTGATATGTTTTACCTTATGCTTGCAGTGGGCTAAAACTGATTACATAGCTAAGACCTCATGGAAAATCAACAAAATCTGACTTCCAGGCCAGGCCCACTTTAAAAACATTAAATGAAAACCCTTAGCACAATCCTAATTTTGAACACATTTTATAAATGTACAATTAAAAACTGAACAGCTCAAAACAGTACTATTGTGTAAAAGGCAGGAAGAATCCAGCTAATGACTCAAAAATTATTAAACCAAATACAGTTCTAGAACATATGGAGAATATTTTGCCTTTTAGTAGGGATGTTAAGCACAGAGCTGAGCTGAGCTGCCTTGCAAGAGCCAATGCAAAGTAACCCCCTCACAGCTGGTGGGTTCAGTGCCTCTGGGTAAAGCTTGCCCTGGTTCAGTAAGTCCTGAGTATGAGTAGGTGTTAATACAGCAATTTTTAGAAGGGAAAAGCTCATATAGGATACAAATCCACTCCTCATTTTATTTAACCAAATATTTAAGCATGTGGATAAGTCCCTTGAGGCTTCAGTGGGTGTGACGAGGAATTTTTTTCTCATTTAGCAGCTGCAAAATTTTAAGCAAATCTAAATATTTGTATGAAGAGGAATAATAAGTCAAGAGGAAAAAAAATCTGCAACTTGCTTCATTTTATCTGGAGATACATGCAGGTATTCAGCAATTCAAAAAGAGCTTGTTGCAGATACAAACCACAAGAAGGAGTACATGCAACTATAGATGAATTGTGTAAATAAATAGATCCCACAAAAAGCTACCTCATGGCATTTTCTGTACTTGGCAAAGAATATTCAACCAATTAAGCTGTTGAAATTGACTTCTGATTTAATTACTTGAATTTCTGACTCTCAGAACATTCACTCCTACACACAGTAAGATGACCTCATGACTGAGCCTTAGGACCAAACAGTATCACATCTGCAAAAAGCTGTAGCACTTTATTGTGCTAGAGACTGCTTTCTGAAATGAGAAAACAGTAAAATTACTAAATTGTTTGGAGAATACTCATTGAAAACACATACATTCAACTTCTTTTCTTCTGCTAGGTTTTAAATTACACTGGCTAGGTGTTACATGCTCCCTCATTTTTAAATCCTTTTTTTTTTCTCCCAGCTTTGCTTCTAAAACTCACTGTAAGTCAGCTGCTTCCCTAGCCCAATACTAGTATTTTTAGAGTTTTATTATGTGTATGTGAATGATTTATTATTACAGGATTGCTCATAAGTACAGGTTGATACTTAGGATCCTTCCCAAGTTTATGAAATAACTTGATTTCAATTCCAAAATTTTCAATATACTGCCAATTTTAAAACTTGAATGTGCTCTTATCTGAGGTGTTTGACACATGCAATCAATTCTAGCATTTTCTTTTAAGTCTGTATATATATTCCATAAAGCAATATGGAAAGGTCAAACTTTGGTGACTGCTAAAGCTTCTACTATTAAGAAATGTCATGAGGTTATTGCATTTAAATCACTGTACAAAAGAGGTATCTTTCAGAAAATCTCTTTCTAATCAAAGAAAATTTGCAATTCTCAAACAAGGGAAGAGAAAACTTCTAACGAGCCTAGTGGTTATAAAACTTCATCTGCTTTGGTCATTCCAGGAGGAAGGTGTTATGGGAAAGTGTGTTCCCCTCTATTCTGTTTGATAGCCTGAGCCTTGGCAGAAGCTGTTTTATTTCCTTTGGATCCATCTCAATGTGCCAAACATCTTTCTCCATGGAGAAAACTTCATCACAGCCTTTCAAGAATAAATATGAGCTAAAGGGAAACACAAAAGCAGCTGAAGGTTTGAAAGTATTGTGTTGATGTTGTTCATTGTGGTATTGAACCAGAAAAAGTTGGACTTTTCTAATTCCCAGTGTCCTACCCTATAAAAATCTAAATGTTAGCTCTCCACAAAGAGCATAGGACCTTACTCAAGATGTTATGGCTTGGCTCAAGGCTCTGAACATGAAAATCTGGCTGAGGCACAGTGTTCTTAGATTATTGAAACTTTGGTGTCACAGTCTGCTGTTATGTGTGATGCTTGCTTTGATTTTTATGATCAGAGGGGATATATTCATTTATACTCCTTTGACTGTCTTAGAAATAGCATCAGAATTGCCAAGAGAATTAGGTCAGACTTCTTTGGGAAAACTCAGTGTCCGTTGTAAGAATGACAAGAGACAGGATACTCTCCAGTGAATCTCATTCAATGTAAATTGAGAGGAACTACATGCTGAAATGATACACAACATCATGTCTGAGCTCTAGAGCATCAAATTATAAAACAAAGTTAACTTCTCTCCCCCACCTTTGATGTGCCTCATCAATGGCAATGGGATTCCAACACAAGGACAATTTAGATGCCATCTGGAAGACAAGGATGCAAACTAACAGCTTTTGCATTGGCAGTTTTCTACGGAGCCTTGTAAGAGAGTCAGTGTTACCTCCAGTAAACATGTTTTGGCATCTAAAGCATTCAGATTTCCCTGGGTTTCAGTTGTGATCACTTCAGTTCAAAGTTCTGCCAAACTGACCCATGAAGGCTCTCTGCAGAGTCCTACAAGCCCTGAAAAACTGCCGCAAACTTTTTGCAGGAAAGTCCTGAACAGCGAACTGCTTTGCAGACCCAGGGTGATCTTTGTAGCTGCTTTGGCTGTAGGAAGCCTCTTCTCACAGAGGGCTCCTGTGCTGGGCATTCTGCACAGTAGAGAGGAGTGAGAAGCACCAAGGTCAGCGCTGCGGACACCAAGGCCAGAGAAGAAGGAGAGGGAGGAGGAGCTCCGGGGGGTGGAGCTGGAATTTCCCTGCAGTCTGTGGAGGGGAGTACACTGGAGGTGGTATCTACACTTCAGACCATGGAGAATCCCAGGTCACAGCAGGAGTTCTTGAGAGGGACTGCACCCCAGCTCCAGATTAAATTCATTTGCCACAAATTGAGTCTGTTTGCCCATGTTGGTAATTGGTGAGTGATCTGCCTGTTCTCATTTGATCCCAGGAGCATTTTAATCCTATTTTCTCCCCTTCCTTCTTTATGAACTCTCTTCATTCTGTTGTCCCATCCTTTCTTCTCATCTCTGGAACTTGTGTAGCCTATTTCACAGTGCTGCTGCTGGTAGGAAAAGGGAAAACTCTGGAAGGGAAATGGTTCAGTTTGCTTCTGCTGGGATGTTTATTATTTTCACAGGATAGTGGTCTAGTGGTGGATACTGCTGAGCAAAAATTTTCTAATTGTTAACTAGCCATCATCAGAACGACTGGAAATGATTTTATTTTTTTATATTATTTTAAGAAAAAGCTAAATGAAAATTCATAGTATTTTATACATTTGCAATACTTACGTTAGACTCATTTTCATCTTCAAATTGAACATAATTTAAAGATAAAATGGCCACTTTGACATTTAGAAAACAATACAAAAAATGAGTATGAAAAGCCAAAAGTCTGGACTTAGAGCACAACACTGATTTTCTTCAATTCACGGCTAAGACCTCCAATTCCTTTATGATGGTGAAATTGTCATGAACAATATTTGCGTTGTTTTATTCTACAATATTTCAGCCTGAAATAACTTCAGTTTTTTATTAACTGCAAGACTGAGTCCTATTCATCAGTTAGGCAGGTGTATTGCCTGATAATGCAATAAGCTTTCCTGGATGTATGAGTTGTTTTATTTCTTTTATACCAGCAATCAGCCATTTCTTTTATACCAAGAGCATAATAAAAACAAAAGGCTTATTTCTTTCTTACTGGTAGCAGAGTTATAAATTATCATCCATCAGCAATAACTGTTGCCATTTAATAAAAAAAATAAACCTTTCCTAAATCTCTCATGGAACATAATAGATAAGAATAAACAATGATATTAAAGTTGGTGCCAAAATGAAGGATTGCTGCAAGTGAGGATGTGCAGTGAAGTTATTTACGTAGATAACACAGTCTGGTAACCAAATGGAACTAATTTGATTGTAATAAAATAGATGATCCAAACTTTTCTGAAATATAAATAGTCACAAATTGTAATAATCCTAACTAGTTCTCCAAATATTTCAAAGACAAAAAAATTGGTAAGAAATATAAACTTATTTAAAAACAACAATCAAGGCAGAATGTTCTAAAGATTTCACCTGCAAAATACTTATAAGCTGTTCACCTGAGGATCTCCAAAGAAAAGTTCCCCTTTCAGTCCTGTCGTGCTTAACTCAGACCATCAGTCCAAAGTTGGTGGTTTTTTTCTAGATTTTCTAGAACTAAATGTCAGCTTTAAACAAGCAGCATGGACATTGTTACTTCAGAAAGTCTGGGGACCTTGCAGCTGCAGCCAGATATGCACCATATTTTTAAAATTGCATTCCAGATGAAAAGTTACTGTCTTGGGTAGCTGAAAAAATTCAACAAGTCTGAAAAGCCAGGTTTTCAAACACAGTGGGCAAGCACCATTGGATGTGAACCTCTCTGCAAGACACAGCTTGCATTTAGATGGAGTGACCACGTGTCTAATCAAGAAAACCTGCACAGAGTCTCTAGGAATAGCCAGAACAACAATGAAATGTGTTAACCAAAATTGCTGTTTCCCTTCTTGCTCCAGTCAGGCTGCCCCTTTCAATGCTGAAGCTGAGGTTGGAAGGACAGTACCCACAGCTTCCTATAAATCCTGAGATTCAATACCTGCTTCTTTAAATATAGAGATGTTAACTACAAGGAAGATAAATTATGACCTAGCAATAAAATTCATAGGGTTATCTTTTTTTTCTTCACTTAAAGTTTGAAAATGGAAAATATCTTTCCATTATCTCTTTCCTTGATATATAACCTTTATAAATCACTGGCACTCCATTAGACTACACTGGGAAACCAATTTATATGAGCAAATAATGATGTGATTTCCTTAGATTTTATTTCCACACATACCTGACCAACTTGAGGCTAAGGAAGATGCAGTTGAGGGACTCCACAGAGTAGAGGATAAGGACACATGGTCCATAGGGGATGTCAGAGAGGATGCACAGGACATTCTACAGCACAGCAGCAGGCTCACAGGGTGTGGATTAATATCCACTCATTTCCAGGCACCAGCCAGAATGGAGCATTAGAACAAGCCATCTGTGAGAAAGAGTTGCATAACAAAATTTTAATAGGAGAGAGAAATCTTTATTTCCTATCCCTAATCACTTGATATGGATTAGTGTTAAATTTTAGGAAGTCACATCTCACTTCACTGGCAAAAGCTCCCTTACCCTGGCAAAAGTTCTCTTACTAGCAGTTGTCTCTTCCAGCCTATCCTGAAATAGCTTTTCTCTCTCATTCCTCTCCTCTTTCACATTCTCCTTCCCTACTCCCAATCTCTGGCAGCCCAAGTATGCATCAGCTTTGTCCTTTTGCCCTTTAGGACTCATCCGAAAAGGGAAGTTATGCTGGAGGCTCACTCCTGAGATTTCATCAGAGCCTGGGAAAAGCCCAGGGTCCCATATGAGCACCTCCAAATTCCTTGGCATGGATGGCCAAAGAAAAGATTTTAGGGAAAAAATAAACATACTACAAATGTATTTTAAGGACCAGGTGCATTTGGTCTCTGCAAAAAGGGTCCAGACTTCTTTCCTAAGGGGTCTTTCAAGAAACAGTGTAATGTACAAAAGAATCAACTGGTATTAAGAGGAGGGGAAATTGATTACAAACATTTGCAGAGCAATGAATTCAGCAAGACACCCAGGGTAACGTTACAGGCTTTAGCATTTGGGCATGAAAAGTCATCCTTCATGAACTCCGTCATTGCAAATCCTAAGAAAATCATGACTTTCTTACTGGAGATGGAGAAGGGAGAGAATTTGTTAAATAGTCTCTGAAAATGATGCTATATGCTTCAAAGATTAACAACATAAAACTTCTTTCATATTAACTGCAGCAATTACTCTGTGTTTTAATAACTTAACAAATATACTGAGGATTTTTACAATAAAGAGAAAGTGATAAGGCAATTATTTACTACCCACAAAAAGCTTTGAAACCATTTATTCAATATACCATCTAAATTACACATTAGGTTAACAGGTTGTAAATGATAATCTAGCACAAACCTCAAATGATGGCTTTTGCTTCCCAGAGTGATAACATTATTCCCAGCTAGAAGGAAATAAAAATACAAA
The DNA here is from genome assembly GCA_034509425.1 of Eopsaltria australis. NCBI lineage: Eukaryota > Metazoa > Chordata > Aves > Passeriformes > Petroicidae > Eopsaltria > Eopsaltria australis. The sequence continues at coordinate 735,022 of JAVTVJ010000112.1, forward strand.
TTATTTTTTTGTTGTGACCGTGAAAACTTTCCAGTCACAATTCACATGCAGTTCAATATTTTATGCACAAGTGAAGGAAGCAAGCAACATTTACATGACAGAGTTATCAGTCTTTATTTTATATTGCAGCTGTTTGGAAAGCCAGAGGGCAAAGGCATTTATATATGAGATAAGCTCAGTCTGTAGAACAAATTAATGCTGGATTGTGAATTAAGTGCCATGTCTTCGGACAGCTAATTAGCTTTGTGCTGCTCAATTAAGCTCTGAAAGGACATGTTGTGTTTCTCGATGGAAGAGCAAACATTTCCAGACTATTTCACATTCTCAGTGCTTTCTGTTTCTACGACTGAGAAGTCCAAGAAGAAAAAGAAAAATCCAGCAGCCTCACCAAAAGGTATCAAAGCCTAAACTACAAAGTAGGCAACAAAGTTATTTTCAATAGTCTTAAAAGCCTTTGATTTTATGTCAAATGGCTTAAAAATGTAAGCTAGTTTGGGATGGGAACTATAAATCCATGTCTTCAATGCTTCTTAAACTAGAAAAGAAGCAGGACCTCCCCAAGGAGAAGATAGAAGCCCTGTATAACAACTTCCAATGGTTTGTTAATATTGCCTATTTATTCAATTGATCTGAAATTTTCCACATTTTTTCCTCCTGGCTAGTATCCTAAGCATGAGCATTGAGCAAGAAACACTCAAATGTCTTTGGATTCCTCAACAATATGAAAGAGACATTAAAGTTTTAAGTCTTAATGTTTCTCTTGTTATCCAAATCTTTTGAGACTTAAGCAGTAAGGGAAAACATTCCAAGACCAGGGTTCTCACAAGAGCTTCAATACTTGATCTTTTCTTTTTTCTGCTGGTAGTAACTAGACAGCTGATTTCTGCCTTCTCTTTTTCTGCTTGCCAGCCTTAGAGCAGCAAAGCCTGGTTAAATTGCCATGGAGAGTGGATAAAACTAAAGGAGATTGCTGGAAAGGAGTGATGGTTTTCAAATCCAAGCCTATGATGGTTCAGGCTTCATTGAGTTCTAGCAGTAGGATCTCTCTTGTAGGGTGAGCAATCAAATTCTCTTTCCCAGTAAAATTTTCATTGCTCTGCACATTAATCTACCATTGAGCTGCAAATGGCACATGCAGAGTATTTATTCAATGTCAGCCAAAAACAACGAAAAGAAAAACCTGTCATCAAATGCTGCCTTTGGCATTGTGAACTTCAAGGATCAGCAGTTTCTTATCAGATTTCTGTACTAGGGTATTTTCTTCAGCCTGAATCTTAAAGATAAGAGCATTTAATAAGCACTTTGGATGGTGAAATAAACAGACATCAGAAATTTCTGTCATAGATCTCTATTGATCACCCTAACAAAGAGGATACAAAATCTGGGAAAATTCTGAAGCTATTAAATGGTTTTTCATCTTCAGTCACCAGTGACATTATTATACTTTTCCAAGAAAATTATGACTTTCAGAAACTGCACCTCAGATACCAGCCACTTCTTTATTTAAATATCAAAAAGAGAAAAAACCCAACATTTTTAATCACTGCTCTTCTATGAGCTGCACCTCTGTGACAACCAAAGGGTCTAAATCCTCAAAGCCAGACAGAGGATTTACGTTTGCAGTTGTGACTGCTTGCACAATGGCTAAAAAGTTCAAAGCACACAAGTGGTCTTGAAAATCTTAACAAGTATTGTTAGTAAGAAAATATTTTCAATTATTTGATTACTCTCATATTGCATCTCTCTTTTTTTTTTCTTGTTTAAAGTCACAGTTAGTTTTATTTCTACCTGGTTTCTCCCTCAGCATTCATACTACCACATTTAATTAAGCAGACTCTGAAAACTCTGAACACTCTTCAGATATGCCAGGCATCATACGCCTGTATATAACACAGAAATGCTTCCTATAGAAAGCTGTCAGAGTTGAGAAACAGCATTGGTCTGAGCTGTATTTAGCATTCTCAGAGTGAATCTGATGTTCTGTCAAGAGTGAAGAATTAGCAAGAGCCCACCATGAAAGGAAGAGAGCCTGCTTTGTTCTGAGTCCAAGAAAACCAGCATCACTGCTTCCTAGATTGCATATGAATCCTGCCCCACTTTGTATTTCAAAACCCTTAATATCATGAGTTTAAAGTGGGGAGAGTTCAAAATTCACCAGAATAGATCTGCTGAATAAATAAATTATTAAATATTGTGCTGTATTACCCCTGTAAATTCTGTAGCCAGTACCCAAACTAACCCTCCGAAGCCAGCCCAGAGGGGAACAGTAGCTCCTTGAGGCATTGGTTTCTGAGACTGCATTAACCAAGGTCACATGAAGGAAACCAACATGCCCAGAAAGGAAAAGCAGGTGGAAGAATTAAACAGAAAACTCACAATAACTGAAACACAGCAATGTGTTTTGGGAGAAACAGGAAACAAAGTTTCAGGAGAAACAATAATGGGTGAAATTCTTCTTTCAGAAGTGTTTGTCAGTCTCCAAGCTCGTGGCCCGTGTGTGTCAGCCTGGCAGAGCCTGCCCTGTACCCTGCAGGCTGCAGCAGGGCCTCAGTGATTCCTGCAACTGAGCCTGGACCAGAGATTCCTGCAACTGAACTGGGCTGACGAGCAGGACTGCTGCTTTCCTTTGCTGCCTCCCCCATGCTCCCTCCCAGCAAAGCCCCCTTCGAGCTCAGAAACCTCCTCCTGTGGGAAACACAGGGCTCGGGGTAAGTTGTGACAGACATTTCCACCTTAGCAGCCTGTGAACAAAGATTAATGTCAGCAGAATCCCAGATAAAAGCTAGACTGTGTTGAATGCCAGAAATGTTCCTTATTTCCCCTTTCATTATGAAAAATGATTTTATCTTGACTTTTCAGAAATACAGCATGATTGCTCTTTCAATTAACTTAGTGTTCTGTTTTCTATTAGTACAGTACAGAATAACTGTAATCCACTGTACCGTCCCAGGGCTTTTTCCAAAGATGCTGATTTACAGCAGAAAAGGGATTTTGTGTTTCTTGCCAGTTATAAAATTGCTAAGGTAAAGCCAGGAAGCAGAGATGTTAGCATTCATTTCATCTCCAGCTCCTTCTATTTCCCCAGGAAGGCTGCAGCAGGCAGTTCAACATAAAAGAATATTATTAAAAATTCCACACCCTTGAAGCAATCTTCATAAAACTGATACAAAATTCAATTTTCAAATTGCTTAATACAGCCTCCTCTTGACTAACACAGTTATCCTAACTTAAGGACCTTTTAAACTAATGACCTGGAAGGAATAGAGAATATTTCATTTGAATCTGTGCAAAATTTGAAGAAATGCTCTGTACTCTGATTTTTTGCATCTCTTAGTAGCATTAGTAGTCCCTGAGCATCCTTCTCTGCCATGGAAACTTACAGGAAAGAACAGGGTGATTCATAATGCAACACAAGTGATTAAGTACATTTGAACTCAGAAATATTAATAAGTTGCTGGTCATATATTTAAAACAAAGTCATGAATACATAATGCCTTACAAGTCCCATTCAAATATTACAGCAGGTGAAAAAATGAAAGTTTACTTGACTAAACCACCTAAGAGCAGAACATACAATAAATTAATTTTGGACTTTGTTTTTGAATTGGAGTTATGATAATTTATATCTCATAGCTCTTTATCAAACACAACACTTGAACAAAAAATTTTAAAAACACCTTTAGTGGTATGAATCTGCATTAAAAACTAGATTCCCAAATTTGTCAAGCTTAGTGAATACCAGTTACACCACTAAGAGGATTTCTTGAAAGTTTCTTAAAAGCTTCCATGCATAAGACAATACACATAAATCAGTCTGCAGCAAGCCTAAGAATCAAACAGAAGCTAAACATTTGTCTTTGTCAGCCCCTTTCGAGGAAGTGGCCCAGATTTCTAAAAGGCTTTGTGCAGTGCAGCCACACAGAGATGCAGAGAGATCTATCCTGTGAGGTGCTGGGTGGTGGCACAGACCTGAGTGGCACCTGCAGCCCCCTGCTCCCATTCCCAGCTGATTCCTGGCACAGGAGTTCAGGTCCCAAGCTAAACCAGCACCTTATCAGCTGCTGGCATGTTCCCACAGTCTTCACTGGCCCACACAGTCAATAAAATCATTCCCTCAAGCAGGAGTTTCCTGCAGCAGAGAGACTCCAGCTCTGGAGATAGTGCTGGACGGGCATAAGTGACAATCCATGCTCCCAACCTGCAGCATAACAGAACGGCTTCACATCCCACAGTCTTCCTAACACTCAGATTGTGCTGTAGCACGTGCTCACAAACTTAAAACCCCTGCACCCTGACAGGGAGATGGCCTGTTTTGTGAGGAAGCATGAGCAGTTTAAAACAAACATGAGGAAAGGTAATATTCTGCAGCAGAGTGCTCCCACAGTCCCCATCAAAGCCTCTGTGCCTCTCCCAGGGACAAACCCTTCCTTCTACACACCATGACTATTCCTTTTGAACTTCTGCTGGGGTTTTAGTTCTGATTTGAGAACAAGCTTGTGTATTGATTAGCGAGACACAGGGAAAAATCTGGCTTTGAAACTGTTCTTTTGAAGATATTTTCTTTCAGCTTCATGTAAATATCCAATGAATTTGGGAAATATTTGCAATGGCTTTCAGGTAGCAGGATACAATCTTAACATATATGGAAGTTTCGGATCTGATTATAGTGAGTGCTGCAGAGATTTGGATAAGTGGATATCCACTTGGATGAGGGAGTACCCACTTGGACTCACATGCTATCCCCAAGTGCTACTTTTTAAAGTCAATTATCTGTTCAAAATTAATTTGTATTTAAACAACTGCAGAAATTAGTTTTTTTCAAGTACCCACTTTTATAAATTGTAGATGCAGCTTCATTATCTGATGAAGTACAGTGCACGTTGTCAAATTCAGGAAGTGGCACACTCACACAGTAACTGAGCATATATTTGTGAATAGCATTCCTGACTTTTAAAATTTTAATGTGTATCATAGGGACACAGGCTAATATCTGGAGAACTTTGGAGATTTCTGAAGATGAATACTTTGATTAGCTGGGCTTAAGAGCATTGTATTTTACAACAAAGCCTCTGTCACACCTGGGAACAAAGATCCAGCAGCTCACATAGACACAATAACACCACTTCAGAGCACGATCTAAGTACAGAAAAACAAATGAGAGGAAAAATCCTTAGCCCCACTTGACAGAGAACTTAATCTCTGAGCAAGGTGCAGGAGGAAAGTCTCCCCCAGAGCAGGGAACTGAGCCAGCTCTTACTCAAGCCCATCCAAGGCTCAGCAGTAACACTGTCCTGGCTCAAAGTGCCTCTTGGTGTCACAGAGATGTCCCTTTGGAGAGATGCTTGCAGTTGACCTCTGCCTGCTGCCTGTAAAGTCAATGGCAAAGCTCCTGCTGAAGGCAGTGTGAGCACAGGCAACCAAGGGGAAGAGGCTTTTAAGAGGTTCCCCATAATATGCACAGTGAGAAAGCGATTTTACTTGCACCGTTGGTTTGAACAAAGCATTATCATGCTTTGAGCACACCTATTTTCTGGTGAGCTACAGTGGTTGTTAGAGCATAAGCACAATCTGCCATCACATAATAAAGTCAACACATTACACTTTAATTGGATGGAGTCATTTACACAGTAGTAACAAGGGCTGGGAAGCAAAACACAGCTCCTCATTTTCTTAAATCTATAACCAGCTGTTTTCACTGCAGGAATAAAGGGTATATGCTTCACTCACCTCTTATTCGTCTTTGTGTTTTGCCAGGTAATTTAAGAAATGTTTACAAAAACCCACTGTTTTCAGAGATTGAGTCATTCAGCAATGCAGCTGCTTGCAGGGGAGTCAATCTGCACAGGAGTGCAGGAGGTGCTCCAACAACTTTTGCAAAAGCCCTGAATACAAAAAGCAACAATCCAAAAGGTGAAAGAACTCCTTTTCCAGAAGAAATGCCCCAATGATGCAAAATACAGCTTAATTTGATGCACTGACAGAGACAAGGATTCCAAAATGATGTTTTGAGAGATTTTATTGCATAAAGAGAAAATTAAGTGTATAAGAAATTAATTATTTGCTGCAAGCTTTTTGCCAAATTAAATCTCAGTACTTCTTTTAATGTATTTTCTGGTTGCATTTCATTCTAAATGAAACTTTATAACCTTTTAACCACATCTTACTAATTCCCCCTTGCTGGCTTGATTAGCACTAATCAGAGGAAACATTTGACTGGATAAATACTGTAATTGTTTTTGTTCAGTTGCAAATTTTCACTGTTGGTGCCACTTTGCAGCGTCAAACATAGAACTTCCAAACCTGGAACTGCTGTCCAATTCCATCTTCCCAAACTATGGGTGATTTTAGGAAATAAATTCTAAATTTATGCGACCATTGACAAACCCGATTCATTACCAAATGTAATAAGTATTTCCATAAAATCTTAGGCATAATTCATTTGAATCTCATAATTATGTTTTTTCCCCTCCCTGTGTTTGTAGAAGGGCTTGTTTTCCAGCAACAGCAAATGCTGCTCCACAGTGCAGGCAGTGCAAAACAGAGAGTCCAACATGAGAATATCCATATCCAAAGATTCCATTAGAAGAGTAGAAATTCGGCATAAGCAGCTTCTTGTAAAAAGCTGCTGTCATTTAAAGCTTCATTTTCACCCATAATTTTATATCTTTGCTCCTGTTTCTCTTCAAGATGTATTTTGCACACTATTCTATTTTATTATACTTCCCTGAGCAATCTGTTCAGTCAATTTTTTGGATTACCAACTCATTGTATAGACTAAGTTAATAAAAGCTTTTAGTCTGTTTATTGCTATCTACTTCAAAACAAATACATTTAAAAGCTTTTTATTTTTTTGAGTAAATGTAGTTATAAGCAATACGCTGGGTATTTTTATCTCTATAATTTATTTCAATAAACAGATTTACACAATATTCTTCTACCTTCACTGAAGCAAGTGCTTCTAAATACATATTACTATGTAACAGAAATAAAATCCTACAGCTCACATTGCATTCTCTGGATACATGGCACAAGATTGTCCCTGCAAAAATAATCTTTTAAAAGCACTTTTGGGTCCCACAAAGCAAAGGTGTTCCTCACCATCCTCACTGGAGGGAAGGATGGCACTGAGACACTGCGTGGAGCTGCTGTACACACATGATGTCAGTATATTACACATGACTGACCCATGATTTTGGGAATGCAAACAAGGAGAACTTAAGCTCTAGTTTTAAAATTGAGAACAGCTTCCTAACTAGTTTAGAACTGCCTGCTCCAACAGCAAGTTGGGACACTTAATTTTTTTTCCCTGTTTTGGCAAGTTACACAAGAACTGAAATACGCTTAGTATACCATGAAGCATGTGCTTGTTGCTCCACTTGTAGCACATGGAAAATCCTTAAATAATGCCTTTATGGGGACAGCAAATACTGCAGTCTAATTTCAAGGTAAAAGGTCTCCAGCTAACTTGAAATACAGAACAAAAATTAGAATGACCAAGTCATAGGTTGTTCGTTGCCTTGAACAAAAATTAGTTTGTAGTTCAAAGAAAGAGCTGCAAAGTTTGTGACATGCTTTTTTCTCTAAATTGTTGAAGAAAATCCACCAGTGTTCAGAATTAGGAATTATAATAAACTCATTTCGTTTTCACAGAGATAGTGGCAAAGCAGTATTGTCTCCTAAACTAACAAAATAATGCAGATAGTTTTGGTATCAATTACTGTGTGTGCAGTAATTGAGAAAAGATAGGATTTTATACCTCTGCTGTTGGTAGAGGGGAGACAAGGAAGTTGGGACACCAAAACTTGCTCTCTGCCCATCCCCATTGCCTTCTACATGGGTAGTACAGGATCTTGCTCATCCCACAGTGGTTTCCTGCTTTAGCACATATTGTGAGAGGAGAAACAGCCCAGGCTAACTTGCCAGTCCAGGGTTAACTGCCCTTTGTACCCACCAGGAGGCTGGGAGTGCCCAGCAGCTGCCTGGGGCTGAGCAGGCATAGCTACACAGCTTTCTGCAGGCTGCAAAAGTACAAATGCAACATGGAGTTTTCTTTTTTCCAGCACTGCTGAAAGTATTTTGGATGGCCAGCAAATCTAGGCTCAAGCATTCATCCCCAATGAGAGACAAAGCCCCTTGTTCTTTCAGAGCATCCTCTGCCACTCAGGCAGTATGGTTCTTATTCCCTTGCCACGTCCCACGCTGACATTGCTGTGATAACACCACTTCTTTGCAAGCTAAATATTCCTGCACATCTCTTTCATTATCCCTCTAAATGAAAGCACCAAAGCAAATATGAGTTAAGATTAGGCTGAGTATACTCTGGTTTTAATTAGGAATATTGTAGAAGTTGTAGTGAGAGCCGGTGCTTTCCTTACCCTTGCTTATCCACTTAATAGCTTTTCCATGGCACAGACGGGCTGCTAGATGACCTTATCCTGGTAATAAGGAAAATCAGACCCTGGCCATTTCTAAAGGACAAGTTAAATCATTCCTCCTGGGCTCAGATGTGCTCTCAGTTGCTGCTGGAAAACCAAGCAGCTACCACAGCCAAGGCACCCTGCTCCCAGCTGAGGTCACCTGAAAGCCTGGCACCTCTTCTCACAAAGAAAGACCAAGTAAAATAAACACACAGGCCTTTAGCATCTTAAAACCAGTCTATATTAAATCCTTTAGAACTGACCCTGGAGAACTTGGTAGCCCACATGATAAGCAGTGTAAGCCTGTTTCCTGCAGGTTCCCAAACTATCCAGAATGTTGGTTTTATCAAAGCCCCAGCTTACCCTCACACATCTCTATTTCCTGGCAGCACAACTGCTGGGCCTGCAGTCGAGTTCATGAACTGAGCATTGTCAGTGTAAAAAAAGCCAAACATTCTCCTTTAGAGTCCTTGACATTTGAAATTTATATTTACTCACTCCCTTATGAACCAGAGACCAATAAACCTTCAAGGCACTCTTGGCCGCCTGGCACTTTAAGGCCGAATGTAGATTTACACCAGTGCGCAAAAACAAGCTAGACTGGTGGGAAACTGAACAGCAATTTTGGGAACTATTTTGATGCATGTGTTTGTAGAGAGTTATTTGATTTAGGGTAGGATTGAAGAAGAATTAATAAAGGTCTGGTCTTTATTGGATTTCAGAGATTTTTCCAAGGCATGCATGGTGTTGGATCTTTTAAAAAGTAATCCAAATAACTGCATAAAATATTGATCTTGTCCAAAAAGGCCAAAATAAAGCAGATGTTAAAGTTCCCTACTCTCAATGTACATCAAAATAAGTAAAAACTAGAGCAAAACACTTCAATTAAATTGTGTCTTTGTATCAATATCCCTCAGGTCCTGAAGTCCAGCAAACATTTTCCCCAGCTCTGCTGCACAGGGACATGCATTATTTATGCCCTGTGCATACTTCGAAAAGACAAGCTCTTTGCCATACTCAGGCAGTCTGTGAATAACACATTAAAGTGCTGGGCTGCTCAGAGTAGCCCTAACACAAGCTCTGCAGAGGCTCTTCACAGGCCACTCTAACAACCTGTAACCCTGGGATGTGCTGGGAATGCAGCTGCTGCAAAGGACATGGTGGGAGTGAGCAGCTTCCCAAGCCCTGCTCCCAGCAGGCAGTGGTGGCCCAAGACATACAGCCCTACCACAGTGAAAAATCAGAGTGTGGCTGAACACCCAAAGACATTTTAATCCCTCTCCATGGGCTACACTTTCTGTCCTTTTCCTCCTATACACTACAAAATCCTACTCATGGTTTGCTAAATACCTGGATAAGAAGCAGTGCAGAATGTGGAGCATTATACCTTCACACATCTCAGACAGAAGAGATACAGTCCCTTTCAGTGACCTGGTATAGCCGAGGCTGACATGAAAACTGGTTACCTTCGCTCATCCTCACCAGCAAGGTGCTGCTCGTACTAACACTGCACACAGGACCTTCCCAGCGTGGCTGACCCTGGCTCTGGGTCCCTTGGGCTGGGTGGTCCCCAAATAGAGAACCGTGTTTGTAAGAACGTGAGTCAGTGTGGGCTAAAGCCTTTAGGACAAGGACAGGGAGGGGCTGGGGAAAAGCCCCTTTCACACTCATCTGCTTCAGACACAGGGACCTTCTCAAACCTGACTGAGCAGGTGTCACCCAAGGGATGGGATCAGCACAGTTCTGGAATTTGGCAGGTAATAAGGGCAGTGTGAAACAAGAGCTGGCACATCTGGAAACAGGGACAGCATTAGAGTGGATCCACCCTAGGTGTGCCGGGTTGTTAACCCAGGTGCTTCCCCCCTGGTTGGGTAACAAAGGAAGGGTTCAGCACTGCAATATTTTTCCCTGACCTCACACTACAGTTCACCTGGAGAGCACTGAATAAAGATTTTCAATGAGATTGGGAAAGGCTTATCTCTATCAGACTGGCCAGCTACTAGTGTTTCTTCACATTTTAGATTGTCATGACAGATACTGTTTGTGATCTTGTTTGTAAGTATATTACCACACAATTTTATTACTGCAGTTTTATTTGTTGTATCTCTTAATTAGGACTGTGAAGCTTTTTCTGAATTCAGTCCTCTAAAACATTTGGTTTTGTGAGTTATCTTTGTCCCCTGGTTATTGCTGGAAGACAGAGGGTTAGTAACTACTATGTAATTTTATGTAAAACTAAATGCAATATAAGTTTGAAAAAATAGAATGACCAGTTATGAAGCCATAGCTTGTTTCTCATTAGCCTCCAGCAATTTCACTCAAAACTTGTGCCATCAAGTTGTCTATTACTTGCTGTTTAAAAATAAAATACTGTCTTTCCAGAGAGGTGATTGGAACCATGTATTAAAAATGCAAGTTGTAGTGCCTTCAGGATGCACTGTTTGTCAAAAGGCCTTTGCTCAGTTAATCAGACATAAAGAGCTTGGCAGTATCACAATCTGTGTGTTGGTGTCAAGGACATCACCCATGTGTCACTCCTGTAATCAACCCAATTTGCTAAGCTCCCAAGTTCCTTGCCGCAGCCTTTAGATGGAAATAAAGCCCACTTGTTAATCATGAGGATAATGGATTTTGCAGTAATTGACAGTGACAGAAGTGAAAACAAGTTGCCTTGGGTAAACAATGAACTAGCAAAAGGCTCAGCAGCAGCCAGCTATGATCTGCAGTTCTGAATAACAAAAGCTGCACAAATGATGCCTGAAGTCAGAGGCAGTGAGAGATGTGTGTACTTCCCAGTATTTCCTGTGCCATCCACATCCTGTGCCACATGCAATGTGTAGCAGGAGGAATCCTGTCCTGCAAGTCAAGGCCAGGTAAGGTCAGGTAGGGACAGAGTGAAAAGCAAGAACACCACTGCAAAAGTACCCTCTCCTCAAATGTCTGTTTGGAACATTCAGCTACTCAATGCACTACTCTTTTATGATAGCTTAAGGTATTAAAACATCTCTCTAAATGTAAAGGAGGAAAAACCTTTTTTGTTAGAGTTGTATTAAGTAAAACTATAGTAATAATTTGGATCAATAGTATTTAAATTGTATGGAACAATTAGTGCAGGAACAAACAGTTTCAGAAGTGTGAAGGCCAGGATTTACAAGCAAAGCTTACCTAGAAAAAGGCTTAATAACAGTCATTTTTATTTACATCCTGCTGTCACTCCAGTGGGTTCAGTCCAACGATAGATGTTTGTTTTGATATCCATCCCTACTTTAGGATTATTAAAAAAATACCAAATTCATCGTAACACTTCAGAAGAACATATCAATTTCAGAGATAGCAGCTCCCTGGTTATGGATCACAGATTTAAAGGACTACTGGGAGAATAGGATGAGGAAATTTACTTTGGAAAGATTGCACATTCTGACTTAGCAATGAAATACAATAATCAGAAAGCGGGATGTGCTTGGTAACGAGTGGATATCCAGCCTTATAGTTGGCCTGGGAGCTGGGGAAGGTGCTTACTGTTCCCAGACATAACTTTTCCTTTGTCAGCCTGCCACACAACATTGTTGCATTGTGAAAACAAGACTCCATTTGCACTGTAGGTATCAGAAGACTTCACTTAGGTTGGCTTCTCTGAGCACCCACAGGAGGAAGAGATTTCACATTCATTTTGCAGAAGAGCAAACTCACTAATTATGAAATCAGCCTGCTAAACTTCAACAAGTAAGTGAAATTACGAGACCCCATATGCTGTGTTAGAGCTCCTTAATATACTGGAGGTCCTAATACTCACAGGAGAAAAGATTCTTGACACTGCTCTGTTTCACAGCATATGTCATACAGCTAGACACGACAAATCACTGCTTCTTTTGCCATATCAGTGATGTATTTCTCAAAACATGTTCCAGGTACAGAGGAAAATTAACACATTGACAGACATCATTAACACTGACACTGTGCTACTGGTCCATTACCTCTTGTATTTCTGAATCTTCCACATTTAAGAGGTTCCCTGTAACAAATGCAGGAAGTCTTATTGGAGTTCTAAACTAGAGTTTCCTAGGTTTCTTTTTTTTCTTCATAACTTTTTCCACCAGAAGTGTCGTGGACAACACATTGGCAGGTCTGATACACTGCAAAGCACTTGTGCTCACTTCACACTTGTCACATACTGCCATTCATCCAATGTCTCACAAACTGCTCTTATATATGTTATATACACAATATGAATTCTGAGAACCTGTTGTCAAAGCAATATAAAAATCCTTTAGAGCCCTGTTTTTAAACATTTATGGCTAACTGCTATGTGAGTCAAGTGCACTGTTTGTATTACCAAATGTCATATCTAATTCCCTGTTATGAACCCTTGAAATAAAATTATGTGATAATTACACAATCTGTTTGAAACCTGACAAATATATTCCCAGTACAAATGATTTATGAAGATAATGCGTTGCTATAGCATAATGGTACTTCTTAATGGAAGCAGTAAAGCTGTTTCCTATGCTCCGATAACCACAGTGATTTCTTACACAACTACTGATTAAGCAATAGATAATGTAGGCATTTTGGAAACTATATACATCACAGATTTATTTCAGGCTGCTCAAAAGTTATGGCCTGCCTGTTTAAATGGCCTGTTAGCAAGGTATGAGCTTCAGCTGGGCTGTTTTACTCGCTCCTACCCAATTTAGTGCCACTGCACTAGATTTATGTTTAGAGCAATGCACAGTTTAGTCTCTTTTTGTAAGAACTGCTGTTAATCAGAAAATTAATGACTTGGCTGGTGTGGTGTGAGACATCAGTAATGCCAACCCCACTCTCCTGGAAGGGACTTTGGGTTGGTAGCTGGTGAGCAGGAAATTCCCACATGTGGGAAAGGTTCATAGCCCTGCTGCTCCAAGAACACCACCAGTGACAGCAAATGAGGCACAGCCAGAGATGTGCAGCCCTGTGACATCTCCTGTGTGTCCTCCCCTTGCTCCTCTCCCTCCCACCAAGAGAGGCAAGTGATGCTCAGGAGGGAAAGCAAATCAATACTCTACCAACTGCATATGACATTATTTTCCTATCTCCTTTTCCCACCAAATGAGAAGTCCCTTCTCAACTGTTTCATCATCATTATAATTAGTATGTATGGCAGATAATCAAATTAATTGTTTCTAGGGTTCAAATCTAGTACTGGTAAGATGTTAACAATTTAAATGAGACCCTCAATTTTCTACACATTTCTGCAGAGAGTTTAGTAATTGCTTTAGCTTTGTTCATTCTGCCAATCCATGCTTCAGAACACTGATTTCATTAATGAGCAGCTAAACATGACTGCCCTGCTGATGATTTGTTCCCATGCTACCTGGGAAATGTCATTTGAAATGGCCTAAGCTCAGTAAAAGGGCACTGAAAATTTTTAAGTGGCAGCACTTTGCTTTACTCCAAATTGCTACAAGTAGAAGAAAAATTGTACCTTACACAGCCATATCCAAAAGCGTATCTAGAAATGATTGGTGCAACTTACAAAATTGTATCTGGTATGAAGATGAAAACTCTCACTATGAAGATTTTTCTGAGTTTTAATTGTTATAAATATATGGTCTTCAAGAGCATCAGTGCTAGAATTATAGTCTACAATTAAGGAGGGGTTCTAATCTGGTTTGTTCTTGTCTTCACTCTAATTTTTCTGTAACACAAGATCTGTAAAGCATGAACATTTAGTATTTCAGAACCAATGCCAAGTGGACATGTTGAAAGTAAGACTGAAAAGAGGTATTCTTCCTTCCTTAGTGCTAGTCAATATTTTTCTGTGCTGAGAACTTCTGCAGTTTTGGTGCCTTCAGGTGGGCAGAGGAACATTGATTAAGGGAGCGGAATAGTGTTGAAGACATGTTCCTGTCTTATTTATTGCAAATATATCCCTATTCAAGCAAACCTTTAGGATCTTTAGTTATGTGCATTTATACCTGCTCTGATTTTGTCAGATAAATCCTACAGCTGGGACAGCAGAAGGGGAGCCAGGTACCCACTGCACAAATCACTTCACTGAAATTCTGGGAAGGTTTATGATTGAACTGGGATTTGCTTCAGCATCACCCCTGCTACTAACTGGGGTTATATCTCTTCATATACAGGGTTGACCCTTTCAGTGCCCTGTTGCCTGCAAAAGATCACTAGTGCTAATACTGCTAAAAATTGTTATACGAACATTTTTAACATCAACAGTATAGGATTTTTTGCCCTTAGACTTTATTCTGATTCAACAATTTCAGTTGAAACATTCCTAAGCAAAATATATCTAGTATTAGAAGTTGGACAAAGTTATAAGCAACCAAAAGCACAGTCCTAAGGAAAAAAGCAAACATACAACCAGGCACTCTTACCTGTACTGTCAAAGCAAGGATTAGCTCTAAGAGAAGCATCAGCAAATTACTGTCCTCATGAATAATTTTAAGGCAGTTATTTAAATTAGAAGTAGAGCAGGTGTTAGATACTAATCTGTTTTGCAAAGTAATTACATTAGTTCTATGCGATGTAATTGCAAATGAGTGCAACAGGCATTGAGTAGGGGTGGGAGATAGGAGTAACAAGGGTAAAAGCCTGCAACTGCACAGGTGAACTCCATGCATTTATGGATGAGGTGGGAATGGGAACTTGCATTAGTTCTGGTGGGCATGTAGCCATACCATGGGCAAGAACAGTTACCAGAGTGCAGCAGGAAGGATGATGCCAAACATGGGACAGTTACTGCCTACCTTTAAAAGAGCGGCTTGAAAAATGCAAACAGATTTTGTCAGCAGCTCTGTGGCATTGCCACGAGTGAATAAAGTTCAGTGATATTTTGATATTAAAATCAGAGCAAGGAAAAATATTTTTTCACCACATTTTGTATCTATCAGTGTCCAAAAAAATAAAACATTTGACTTCTGAGTGGGTTTTGGTTGCTTTTTTTAATTCTCCAAGAACCCTGATGTGATGATTAGATCAATTCCTGTCCATTAGAATTTGAAATGAATCTGCTTTGCAACTAGTGAGTGCCCTTCTAGTATTTCACTGAGCATTTTTGATAGATGGATGAATTTAAATAGAACAAAAATGTATCTGATAATGAAGCCATTATGCTTTTTGTGATTTAATCAGAATATTTGTACCATATAAGTCCATTAGAATATCAACGAGATGATTCATATCAGCCTTCTTCAGGGAAATAAGAAGCATTTTTTTAAATGTTATACTTCCAGCAGTGAAACTTTGTTCTCACAACCATCCACTTCACACAAAGCTTGGTATGTTCATTGTGCATCTCTGCAGCCTTGTGATCCTATTTCAATGCTTTCTTAACAAAGGTGCCATCACTTAGAAGGTGCCACATGAAGAACAGCATTTTACCTTTAACAATTCAGGTGAATGCTTTGAGGAAAGTGAGTAAAGCACATCTAATAGAGCTTCTGGAGGAAATCTCTCTGTCATATAAGGAGGGCCAAGAGCAGGCAAGGACCAGGAACAAGGCACTGTCAGTGCTGCAGGAGAGCAGAGCCATGCCCACCCAACCCAGGAGTCCCCAGGTACTAATGGCAGTGTCATGTTATTTATGCCCATTTGCCAAATACAAGCTACACTTACTTTGGGGGCTTTTGGTATTCCAGCCCAAACAGCTGTGGGGCCATCCCTCCTCCCAGCTCCAATAGGTGACCCTAATATAATCCCATGATAAGAACTCTGCTGCTGGGCTTTCCCACCACCTTATCCCTGAACTCTATTGATCAGGTGTAGAAATTAGAGATGCAACTGCACACATTCATTAAAATTCATCTTTACCTCAAGCCCATTGTTGCCAGTCACCTAAAACCACTGTGAGAAACAGAAGACCTCGAGGCAAGTGCAGTCCAGCAGTGGTTAAAACATTGGTGTGTTATCAACAGTTTTAATCACCAATTCAAGGCTCAGCACCATAAAGGCTCCTATGAAGTGAAGTGGCTTTATGGGAAAATGAGGCATTAGCAAAATACTTGTAACTAACTGCTGTTTGTCAGGCAGTTTTCAACCAAAAATTTTTGTCTACATGTTTTATTTCACATCCTTACCCATACAGACCATTATAACAAGCCATTGACATCATTAAACTTTAGCACATACTTCTAATTACATCCTAAATATCTAAATATCTCAAATAACAATGTTCTGAGTTTCAGTCGCACTCTACATGTTAGTATAACTGGTATGAAGATACATCTCACTAGATAAGACACTTTAAGGAAGGACTTGGGAAATTTAGCTCCAGCATGTCATAAATTTCAACTCAATCCAGGCTGTAAACCATGACAAACCTGAGGATAACAGAGCAATGAAACTTGAAATGGCCCTTACCAAAAAAGGTGGGAAAAAACCAGTGTTTTGGTGGTTTTAAGCTTCACAGGTACTTATTTTTAAATTAGAATTGTTTTTTGCTTCTTTGTCAAGCATGAGTTTAATTTCCATGTTTGACTGGAGTTAATAAGGAAATAAGAACATTTTCCTTTCTCCTCTGTATTATTCAGCCCTGTTGAGTTTCCCATACAGAGGGCTTAGCGAAAGTTCCAGAGGCAGTAGAGCTCATTTAACTATTTATGATCCCAATACAGAGAGGAACAGCACATAACCAGAACCCAAACTCCCCTTTCCTGGTGATGGGGAGCCATCTCTTAAATCTGCATTCCTGGGCTCATGCAGTTGGCACAGCGTGTTTCAGCTCAGCACTGAGCTATCCCACATCCATTTTGCGCCAAGTGAAAGCCAAATCAGGTAAAGATTAGATTTTCGTCCATTTCCATGTCTCAGGATATAAACCACTCTTCTGTTTTTCACATCCTTCCCATGACATCTGAAGCACCAGCCCATCTAGAGGTTCTGAGTGCATTCAAACATAAATGTTTTGATGAAAGACCTGTTCGACCCCTGACAGATGTTTCCCCTCCAGTCATTCCCTTTTTCCAGTTGCAGTTCAGCCAAGGCTGCACTTGCTCTAAGTTGTTCTTGCTAATCAACAACGCATTTAACAACAGGTGAGTTATTGGCGGATACCAAACACAGCCTCATCCTCCTCTGTCAGTCGTGCAGCCTGCACAAACCACTTCAGAAGTAAAACAGGAGAGCAGGAAAGATGCTACTGCATGGCACAGGAGCACGCCAAGTCTGAATGCACAGCTCCTCATAAGAAACCAGTTCACAGCCAGAAGAATTGGCCTTAGGGGATTATTTTCTGGGTGTCTGAAAAGCCTGCTCAATGTTGAGGGACCTTTCAGAACGAATTCCTGCTCTAAGCATATTAGACTTAAAACCTGCTTTCAGGAAAAAAAAAATGTCACGTGAAAAGTTTCGTGAAGTCAGACATTTTTTCTTCCTATTGATGGATCAACCTTAATTGCAAGACAAGATTCTCACAAACCCACAAGCAGTGAAGATATCAAGTAAACAATGTTCGCACGGTTTAGTTGAAATTCCCTAACTGGCTTTTATTAAGTATAAACTTACCTTTCCTCTACCATTTCTGAATATCCCTTAAGACCAGTTTCTGTTGCAAGCTAGGTTTCAGACTCTCAGCTACACTTTTTATTCACATAGCCCAGGTGATAAGAATCAGTGATGTCTAATTCAAGAGATACAGTCTGCAAGACTGCTATCTCTACATGCCGCACAACTTTAAATTCACAAAGCATCATCCAGAGTAGCTCAATAAAACTCTTTGCTCCAGGCACAGAAATGGTCAAAAAAAATCTAATCAAACAATTGGATGCCTAGAAAACATGATAGAAAATAGTGAAATTATAATAATGTCCTCAGATTAGTACTACTCTTTCAGAATGTAAATAAAGACTGAGCAGACAAATGGCAAAGGTGAAATTATAAGCTTCAATTCTTACTGCTTCCACAGAAGGGCACAGGGCTTTGAGAAAAGCTGCAAATTGGTGGTGCCCTGATTTTAAAATCACTTGGTCCCCTCATTACAGCAATCAGTGTGAGCGTACGTGAGGAACACGAACCCGAGGCTCTGTCAGCACCTGCAGGCTCTGCTCTCGCTCTCAATCTTACAGCCAGAACACTTTATGGCTCAAGCTGTCTGAAATAGATACTGTGGACAGCAGCACAAATACTGAATTTGTCAAGAGAGCTGACACTGCGTTCAGCACATCTGTAATTGCAATCTGGCCCCTACCAGAAATAATTCCAAGCAACCACTTAGGAACAGTATTTTTTTTCTTTCCTCCCTTTCTGTTTTTAAAGAAACTCAGAGAAAGTCTCCTCAGATGACTCAGTGCTCCTCATTCCTGCATCCTGACAGACAGAACTGACCTCCATATGCATGTGCCCCCACAAAGCACTGGAAAACCTAACAGCTGCTGCCTGTGTCCCTGCTGGATAAGTGGGGTCCTCTCAATCTCTACTGCAGCACTTGGTGAATAACTTCAGAAGGAAAAGTGTTTTCCTGAAGCAATGTAGAACTCCTTTTCCCATTGCAATTACATTAGCATCCCGCCTTCCCAGGACTGCTGCAGCACCAGGAAAACCCCAACTGCTTCACCAGCCAGAAGGAGCTACAGAGATTCTCAGGGAGCACAGATACCTAGGCCATCACTTTCATTAAAATCACTAAATAAAAGCATTTACAGCTACATTTATCTGCAGTCTCTGAAAGCACAGAGGAAATGGCAGAAGGTTTTTCTCTCCAGAACAGCTTTTAGATGAATAGACCATTTTCACTGAAGGAAGAAGAGTCTTAAAACTACTTCTGCTATCACACCCAGTTAGCACAAAACACACATTTATCTGTTAAGATATAGTCAAGAGGGAATTTTGGTGTGGGTAACATAATCACCATGTTAGTGATAGAAAGGCAATTCGAGGTTGTTAAGGCTCACAGCAGGTGCCTGCTAGCTCCCAGTATGTGCTTAAATCCTGCAGTACTCAGTGGCAGATAGAGGTGTTTGCAGAATTGACATCCTCAGAATAATGGCATTCAGATTGCAGCAGACCTGAAACACTTCTATTCATTTCAGAATAGAATATGTAAGAAATTTGGATACCTTAAACATGAAATCCATGCTTCCCTTAAGCAAATGAAATTGTAATTTATTGCTTTCACAGACTCTGAAACTAGATTTTATTATTATGCATCTTATGCACATTGGTTTCTATTCAAAACTTTTTTAGCACCCCTCTGCACAGGACCACAACTGAAGCTAAATCAAAAGCTTGATCAAAGCTGAAACTGTTTTGTTTGTTTTGTAGGTAGTGACAAGAACACTTAAAGGGGAAAAAAAAAAAAAAAAAAAAAAAAAAAAAAAAAGTATAAGCTAGTAAGCTGTTACAAACTATATTATTTGCTGAACTGAGGCCACACTGCAGACACTCAGAACCACAAGTCCTTTTACCACAATTGCTACACTACCATAGGGAAAAAACCCTAACATTTTAAGGGAAACTGTTTTGACAACATTTTTGCTTTTAAACAAATACTGCAAGTTTTTAAAATTCAGAGATCAATGACTGTTATAATGATTTTCAGAATAGCAGTTCCAATGCCAAGAAATAATTATGGTTTTAATAAACCATTTGCTATTTTACTGGAAATGTCCAGATTGATGATAAATTGTTACACTGCTCAGTCTGGATGCTAGACCACATCCAACATTAGAAGAAGTTATGAGTTTAATTAAACTAGCTGTGATAACAAGCAATCTCCTTCCATATAATGGTACTGTCTTCCCCATGAAAAAACAGGAAATGTCTGAAAAGTTTTATTCCATAGAACTAATTAAATAAATTAAGGCTCAAATTTTCCCACAGATAATTTCTTAATAAAAATTTGAACTTTAAAAGATTTCATTTCAACCTTTCAGCCATATTTTCCCCACAGACAATTTAACTGTGCATCTTTTGTAATTATGGATAAGCATATTTGGCTGACAAAGGTATTCCCAAATCATTTTTGTGGCCTTTGATTTGTTGGGAATATAGACTATCATCATTAAGAAACGCTCCAGTGTGTACAAGTTGGGAAGAAGTTGAGCAAGCTTGAAGTAGTTGCCTCTTCCATGATTTGCAATTTTTGCTATAACATAGGGATCCACCTGATAGAAGGGGTAGAAATTTAAAAAGTCACTTAGAAATGAAGAAGGTCACTTTTGGCCCCAGGACTGAGCAGGGACCCACCCTGAGGGGAGGCCAGAACCCCCTCAGGTGTGGGACGGTGACTGGGGAAGGAGACCCCTGAGTTCCCCTCAGGCACTGGTGTGGCTGTGAAAGAAGTGTTCCTCCCCTAAATTCAGTTCCTAAAGAAAAGGGAAGCTGTGAATCATCAAATAATTATAAACACTAGAGGGAAAAGTAAAAACCACAATAAAAATCTACTTACATCACAGGACAGGGAGGTGGGGGCCTGTGCGCCCTTGCTCCTGGCAGCCGCCGGCTGTTGGCTTTCGCTTGCCCCTCACCCTTTAATTACAGTCGTATTTAGGAATACAGGGTCAAATATTTTAGTCAAGCCTTAGACTGGGTGTTTGTGTCCAGATGTTGGCTATGAGGGCTCCTCTGTGAGGAGATTCCCACCAGAAATATCTCCCACAGCCCCATGGCCGGGCACAGCCGGGCCCCTCAGCACTGCCACCCTCAGGCCTGCCACCTTCAGCACTGCCACCCTCAGCCCTGACTCAGCCCTGTCACCCTCAGCACTGCCACCCTCATTAGTGCCACCCTCAGCCCTGCCACCCTCAGCCCTGTCACCCTCAGCCCTGCCACCCTCAGCCCTGCCACCCTCAGCACTGCCACCCTCAGCACTGCCACCCTCAGCCCTGCCACCCTCAGCCCTGCCACCCTCAGCCCTGACACCCTCAGCCCTGACACCCTCAGCCCTGTCACCCTCAGCCCTGTCACCCTCAGCCCTGACACCCTCAGCCCTGCCACCCTCAGCCCTGCCACCCTCAGCCCTGACACCCTCAGCCCTGTCACCCTCAGCCCTGTCATCTTCAGCCCTGCCACCCTCAGCCCTGCCACCCTCAGCCCTGCCACCCTCAGCCCTGTCCCTGGCACCCCCAGAATATTGCATTTCAGAAAGCCCAGAGTGTGTTTTTGTGGTGAAACTCTGAGGAGCACATCCCTTGTAGTGTTTCCGAGGCTCAGTGGTCTTTCCTCACATCAACAACCCAGGCAGATTTTAAGGGAATTCAATGCTGTTAAATAATGAACTTCTGAGATCAGGGGCAAGAAACAGCTTAGTTTTGGCCAAGTTTAATCAGGAACATTCATCAGAAGACAGCTATGGCCATGGAGGCTGAATTATTTCTCTCCAAACATCTTGTGCTCAGATCAGGATTTTGCCGAACCTTCGCCTGGCTCGCAGAGCAGGGCTGATTTCCAGGCAAACCTTGCCAGAATCCTTAGATCTGAGGCAGATCTGCCACAAGGCAGATTTCCTCTGGAAAGGGATGCTCTCTCCAAGCCGTGTTAGCTTTTCCAAGACTTTTTAATTTCTGCCATATACTCCAGAAAATGGCCTTCAAGCACTGCAGGTTAGAAAGTCCCACAAGTGCTGAATGGATCTGGGCTCCAACAGCTTCCAAATTCTTGCTGCATAAGTGAAATTGAGGATAGAAAAGAGCGTTCTTTATTTGGGTGCTTGGGTCTTTTCCTCAAATTTCCGGTTGAAAGTCTGCACTGGGAATTGAAACTACATATCAAACCCACACAGACAGAATAAACCCTGGCAAATGCCTGCCTAATCTGTCCTTTAAACCTCAGCAATGGAAATCCTGCAGCCTTTTTCACTGTGTTTCAAATGAGAGAGACATGGAGGAAGAAGAAAATCCTTGCCCATGGCTCCTTCACCAAGGGAGAGTGGTGGGTTAGTTAGTTCCCATTCTGCGAAGTGATGGTTTGGGCTGTATTTTAGCACACCACGATGTATTTCGAGAATCCTCATAGAATCAGTGTCCTTGTGCTTAGCTAGCCCAGAAGTACAAACATCTTCTAATGCCTAGGTCCTGCTTGCTGCAATTTCAGTCCAATACTTCTTCTTCTATCTGTCATATCCATGGAAACAGTTTCTTTCTCTGCACATTTTTTAAATCTATATTTTAGGGCTGAGGTGCTTCCTTGATCCTCTCCTCTACAGGACACAGCTACAGCACCTCTCTCTTTGCTCATCCATCTCACTTTTGGTAGCCCTGTACTCCCTGGGACAGGTCCACTTCATGTTACTGAGAACAGTGCCACGAACACCAGTGAGTCCTTCCCAGAGTGCTGTACACACATCACTTCAAACATTTCCAATTCCACTCTGCTCCTTACATACTGCAGTATTTGGGGGGAGAAGGAGATGTGCAAGAGTGTGATGTTCCTGATTTTCCTGATAGCTGGAGGATAACTGTGTGTGACTCAAGGGTCCTTTTTATAAACATCATTTTTCACTTGCTTTCCACTTTCTATAATAACTCATTTTAAAATTTCAGGTCACTAAAAAGCTGACAGTTCAACTTCCTACCCAGTCTTCACAGCAGAATACTGTGCTCTCAGATTCCTTAATGAACAGCAAAGCCTTTGGAATACCTTTTCTTTGTAGATTTGTTTTCCATGTGGAAATCTTACCAATTATTGGAGAGAACCAAAGTGTTCTTTATTATCTTCTCCTGCTTCTCCTTCCCAACAACACTTTCATGATCATGATAAAAAAGTGCCTTTCACCATCTTTTTCTCAGTAAGTCCCCTGTGCTGATCACATCAAAGCCACACAAGTCTTTCTCCATGCTTTCTCTGCTTCTCTGTCCAAAGTTGTATCCAGGTTTCTTCTGGAACCTCTGCCTGTGTCCCTGGGCAGTCTGTTCTCTCCCAAAAACTGTCTTATCAAGCCCAGTCTTCCCTCTAGATGATGTTATTTGCTGTTGAGGTCTCAGCCATGTGATGATTACCTTGGCCCCTATCACTGGCATCCTCATCCTTCATTCCTTTCACTATCAGCCAGGGACTTTAAATGGTTTTATTGCTCATCACTTTCTGGACCTCAGAGTAGTTATACAGCTCCTTCCTTCATTCCTTCTCATCCCTCAACCACCAGGGTAGAAAGGACATGCCTAAGGTGCTGGTAAAAAAAAAAAAAAATCTGGTTATTTTTTAAATGTCCTTCCCAGTGCTGTACCTTGACAAGTTCACATCACCACCCCTCTTCTTGTCTTGTCTTTTTTCAAGGATCAGCTTTTAACTCACAAATCTCATTTACTATTTATCAATTTTACGACCAAAGATACTCTTCCCATCATTTATATTTTAGACTATCTTTTGATTTGCACATCACCTTTTTTCCACAGGTTGAACCACTCTACTCTAGACAACTGATGGAAAGGGGCAGGTTTTCATAAATGTGTTGTTTAGCAAAATGCAAATAATCACAGTGGTTTGGAACCAGAAGAACATACTTTAATACTTCCTGGCTTTTGGAGGTTGATGAAACAGGAATAGAAAACATCTATATGTATAGAAAGAGATTTGTGTGTATGTATAGACAGAGATAAACAGAGCTATCAAATTATAGATTAAAAAATTTGTTCATCATCAGTTTCTGTGCTGTTTTTTTCCTTTGGCTTTATTACAGATGAACTTTCTTTAGATCAAAGTCTAGCTTCCTGGAAGCATGTTTTCATAATTTATTAGTTTCAGAAAACAAAATCCCAAAATACTGCAAAATTTCATGTGCTTATCCTGTGGCAGTTATTTTGGATACAAAAGGCCCGATACTGCTGACCTTGTGGCAGTAGAACACCCACTCAATGAAGTTACAATTTTGCTCAGGGAAGAATAGCTGGTTTCTGTCTACAGTGGTATTTAGTTTGATTTTTAGAGATTTTTTTCTGCAGAGTTTTACAGTGAAGATGATTTTCACAATACAAAACTATGCAAACATGTTAACTCAATCTCAATCACAGAAAGGTAAATAACAGAAAAATTGTTTAACTAAGACAGCATCATGCAGTGCCAAGAGCATTAAATGATTTAAGGAAAATGGGACAGAAAAGAAATGTAACAAGCAGAAATTCACTTTCAAGCTGCTGCAACACCTTCTTCATCTGTATTTTAATAAAAACATCATTTTGACTACGTAGAAAATAGTTTCACAAATCATGTTTTGTAATTGAGGAATTTGTTCTCATGCTACAGCCTGCCCCTGATGCTGTAAATAGAAAGACTCTCTAAATCTCATACGCTCCTGAAAGCTCATACACACTGGTGGCTACTTAGATCAAATAACCCACAAGCCAAAGCTCAGTGATGCTAATGGGGCTCTGCATGACTGAGACTCTGCAGGAGCCCAAGAGCCTCACAGAGCCTCTCCCCAGCTCTGCAGAGCACATGCACACAGGTGCTCCCCTGGCCACTCAGCTGGAGCTGCTGCCACACCTCACTTGGTTCAGAAAAAATGAGGTCACATGGCTTTCCTTGAAAGTCACATGAACTGCCAAGGTCAGAACGCTTTGCAAGGCCAGGGTGAGATCTGTAATTGCTCCAGGATTTGCAGGACCAGGGTGAGATCTGTAATTGCTGCAGGAGTCAGCCAGATTGAACAGCTGAGAATATCAGGATATTTGAATATGAGGATATTTCTCTCATCATTTGAAAGGAAATCTCTCTGCTCAGTAACCACAGGCATTACGTTTGGGCTTGGCAAAGTCTCTGTGTCTTGGCCTGGACCAGAGAACAAAAAGAAAATCCTGGCAAGGACTGCAAGGCAGCATCAGCTCAAGCCACATTCGAGGAGTTAATGAACTCAAGGAGTGAAGCTCTTAAAGGAATGAATATCCCCAAATTAATGAAATTTTTCATTTCATTAGGAAGTGAATACTCTTTCTTGTTATTCTACATCATTGAAATTGTAAAGACAGCCCCTATGGAAATGGAAGACTCATCTGAAAAACTGATTTCATCTTTATCCATTAACTTTCTAAATGCAGCATCTTAGTGCCTGTGCTTTGAGTGTTCTCCAGAGAGCCAATGGGATTTCTTAATGGACTCTGTGCAGGGCTCTGTGTAGCTACACCTAACAATATAAATGTAGCACTTCTGCTGAGGAATGATGGAATGAGGAATGATT
Organism: Eopsaltria australis; assembly: GCA_034509425.1. Taxonomy (NCBI): domain Eukaryota; kingdom Metazoa; phylum Chordata; class Aves; order Passeriformes; family Petroicidae; genus Eopsaltria; species Eopsaltria australis. Next base: position 760,543 of record JAVTVJ010000112.1, read on the forward strand.
GTCACTTATAGCTTTGTATGTGGGCATCTCTCTTTTTCAGTGCATTTGGGTGGGTTTCCTGCCAGAGAGAATTCCAGTCCAAATTTCTGTGCAATATTTAAAACATAATTGTGTTTAACAAGCCCAGCAAAAATGCAACACTGAGGTAAAGCCCAGACTTGTTTCCAAACAATTCCTGGGCTAGCTGAGACAGGCAGCATTCAAAAACTGTGCTCAAGGATGTGTCCAGCAAATGGGGTGCCACGTGGAGCCATAAAGCAGCTGCAGGATGTGTGTGAGGCCTGGAAGGGACCTGTGAAGATCACTCAGTCCAGCCCCCCTGCCCAGGCAGGGTCACCCAGAGCAGGGGACACAGGAACATGTCCAGGTGGGTTTGGAATTTTCCCAAAGAGGGAGACTCCACACCCTTCCTGAGCAACTGTTCCAATGCTCTGTCACCCTCAACATAAAGTTCTTCTTCATGGTGAGATGAAACTTCTTGGCCATAGCTCCTCATCCTGTCCCTGGCACCACTGAAAGGATTCTGGCACCATTTTCTCCAGCCAAAGACATCCACTTTGGGCTGAAGACAACTGGTCACAATTTGAAAGCATTGATAGACTAAGAATCAGCTACTTCATGTGGTAATCTTTTCCAGTGATTAATCACCCTCACTGCTAGAAACTGTGCGGGATTTCTCATTTGAATGTATTTGGCTTCAGCTTTGTGCTATTCCTTCTTTTTATATCTTTCTTTACCCTGAGCCACTTAATTCTATAGCAACAATTACTCTTTCCCTGTGGATTTCCACTGTAATCAAGTTACCTCTCCATTTCCTTTTTGATAATCTAAAAGATTTAAACTCCTTAACACTGCCACTTTCAGATGGAGCCTAAGCAACTCTGCAGCTTGAAATTCTGTGTACAGCTTTTTTTCCCTATATCCCCAATAGTGTTCTTCAACATCCTTTTTAAAATATCAGTCTCATTAAAATCAGATTAAAATGCATTTTGCCGAAATAAGCCCTGCCTCCCAAGTGATCTGCGTGACTTTAATAAGATTTCCCCTTCCTCATGTTAGTTCTTACTTTGTACCAGCCACAGGTTTACAATCCATGTTGTTATATTTGCTTTGGTGGAGTGCAGCAGTGTCAGGGGGGCTCCTCTTTGATCCTGGAACCACTTGGGGCAGGTGGCAGCTCCTGTAATATTGCACTCTAATAAGATCCCACCTGAGATCAGCGTTTTTCCCAGGCTGATTCTGCCAAGTGTGGACCTGTCCCTCCCGTGGCAGTGAGCTGAGGGACTGCCTGAGTTGTCCCTGACCCCACAGGGTACAGCTGGCTGAGCCTGTGGCTGAGCCTGTGGCACCTGCACCCCTCTGGATCAGCTCCAGCCATGCCTCCTCTCTCATGGGAGCTGGGGGTGTGTAGTGCAATGTATTTACACTCCTCTACATTTGTTGAGGCATTTTCTATGCAGGCAGCATAATAAGTAAAACAAGCAAGACAGGCAATCCAGGGTTTTACTGATGTCTGAGCTCCCACTGCTGTGTTCCATTTGCCCATGGGGAGGTGTGAAATGAGCAATTGTAAAGCTGAGACCAACTTCAGCTGTTCAACATTATAGAAATCGCCTTTTTTGACCCACCATATGTGCCATATTTTTTCATCACAGAACTTCTACATGTGCCTCATCTTTTTTTTCTTTCCAGTAGTGTTGGTATGACTAGTCTGTTCAACACTAAAAGCTTGTAAAATATTTCTTTGATTAATTATAGTAGCTTAAATAAAATTGTTATTTACAACAAGGTGCTCTTTGCAGGAGGGGTGGCAGCAAAATCTCTGGTCTCTGCCACCTGTCCTTCATCCCCACCAGCTTGTGCAATCCCACCCACTGCACCAGAGCTGTGGACTTTGCAGACCCAGTGATGGCCATGGCCTCAAACCTGATCTTCTGGACTTCAACTATGGAAAAGTGATGTGGATTCCATGCCCTGATGTCTGTGGGTCTGCAGACAAAATCCCACCGTGGTTTGCATTTATAATTCAATGGAGTTTTGATTATCTCTGGAAGAATTGAGGAAAATGGGGTTACAGTGAAAGATCTGTTTGTATTTTCAAAGTGTGCCTTGTGAAATCCCTCACAAGATTCACCTTAATGCATTCCTCGAGTCAGGAGTCAGTAATGTGATTTAGCTTCTACATTTTATGGGATCTGTAGCTGTAGAATAGGAAAACAGAGCCAAAATAAATAATAAAAATAAAAGAAGTGCCAGAGAGACACAATTGCCATTCTAAGCAGAAGGCAGCTCCTGTAAACGGGAGTGTCAGGGAGAGCCTGCTGGGATTCCTTAGGGAAATAACAGGACAGCATCTTTCCATCACTGGAATCATCTGGGAAACAACCTCTGTAGGAAGTTCTCTACAGCTCCTCGTTTCTCACGTTAGCTTATGTTAGGTCAGCCATTACTCAGGGACCTGTCACATATTTGGCAAATAAAGGTTTGTATGTGCCCCGAGCTGGGAGGGGACACAGCAAGAGTGAAAATGGGCAGCGGTGGCTGGTTTCTGGTTTTGGCTCTTCAGAGCAAGCCCTGCCAGGTACGGAGCTTGTCCCTGCCCTGGGCTGGCCGCTGTGATTGCTGTGATTGCTGTGATTGCTGTGATTGCTGTGATTGCTGTGATTGCTGTGAGGGGCAGCTCGGCGGGGTCCATCGCTCCCCCCGGCCGGAGCTCAGCACCAGGGGATGCACAGACAGCCGGCCCAGACCTCCGGGCGCCCAGCAGCGTTAGAGATCTCTGTTCTACCCTGCAGTATTAACACATTTTAGCTCTCTTCCTTCCATTCCCTCCCCCTCCAACCACCTATCTGTAATGATTTTGCCTTTTTTTCGCTAATGAAGTAGAAGCAAGCGGGAGCAGCAGCTTTAATGCGGGATGAAACGCCCCTCCCTGGAGCGCTGAGTGTGTGACGCAGCAGGGGGAGCCTGGATGTCGGGTTGGTCTTTCTGTGAGCTACCTGTGCAGCGAACTTGACATCCTTGTCTAGACAGATATTATGTTTCCTTTTCTCTATCACTTTGCAATGCAAGTCTGAACATTCTAAGTCTTTCAAATATGAATGAAACTTTTTTTTAACAGTTTGCAAGCGTCTTTCTGATTTTATTCCTTTTCTCTTCTGTCTGGTACTCAGTGGAATCGATTTTTAATTGAAATCACTCCACCTCTAGGTCAGTCTAAAAGCTGCAACCATTACATTTCTGTCTTCTCAAGTTTGGAACATATTTTTCATTTTGCAGCTATAGAAATTAGCTCTCTTTGCTTCCAAAAGAGCAGCAGTTGCAAGAAATGCACACCTTGAGCAGCTGAAAAACAAGAAGTGGCATTGAGCAAAGCCCTGACAGAAAGCCTGGGGAGTGCACAGGTGCCTCACTGCCGTGTTTTGGAGCAGCTCATTTGTTCGTAGCTAACTGGGCCAAAACTCAGGGAGCTCCCTGGGATAGGGGAAGATGTCTGTACTGAGGGGAAAACAGGTCTGTAAAGGTGCAGCCACGTCGCAGAGAGAGCAGTTTGCTGTGATTTCCCTTGGGATGAAATGATCAGACACATATTTCGATGTGTTTGGGCAGGTAGTTCCACTTCAGGGTTTTTTTAGGTTTGGGGTTTTTTTGGGGGGGTTGTTTTTTTGGGGGGGTTTTTTGTTTGTTTGTTTTGTTTTGTTTTTTTGGTTTTTGGGGGGGGTTTTTTTGTTGGGTTTTTTTTTGTTCGTTTGTTTGGTTTTTGGGTTGGTTTTTTTGGGGGGTTTTTTTGGGGTTTTTTGTTGGTTTTTTAATCCAGTTCAGTTCAGTTTCCTTGAAAATCTGATTTCCATTTGGGATGAAAATTTACATTTCCAAGCAGTCCTACTTCACTGATGAACTTAGAGTTTTTCTTTTATTTGATTTTTCAATATGGCCAGAATTCTGCCTCTCCAAATACTGTGTGCTTTGTCCTGTCTAGCTTCCATTTAATTTTCTGCCTTTGTGCATGCTGTTCACCTTTCACATTTTGGAAATTGCTTTAGATGCAAATACATTCATTTGTGACTCCACACTCAAGATTTTAGAAGTTACTAAAAAATTCAGAGTAACATACGACAGATCTGAGCCTTTACTGCTGATTCACATAATTGGTTTTAGGGATTTTGGTTTTCTCATTTTCTTCTGTTATTAACAGATGTTCCCTTCCATTTTAAAGGGCTTGAAAATGTTAATTGTTTAAAGTACCAAGTCTGATCATTCTTTATCCTCTCTGTGTTTTTCAGCTTTTTCTTTTTGCAGGATCACCAAGTATTCAGCACATTTAATTCATTCTGCAGACTTCAGTTACAGATTAGTAGACTCATTCCCTTCACACAGCACACTGGACTTAGAGAAATAGAAGCAAGCAGAAAACACTGGACTTTAAACAGGGGCTCAGATACAAAAGTTACCTGGCTTGGAAAGTTTAAAAGGAGCAGCTGGACTGCAGGAACTGGATATATCCATGCCTTTAGCATGACTCAAAACAGGAGGATATTGATTTACTTTTGTCTGGAGCACCAGAAGGATGAGCAAAGTCCACCTATCTGGTATTCCCAGTGGGTCACACCATGCACACAAAGAGGCACAGCTCAGCTTGGCCATGGCAACTTTTATCATTTGTGGTCCTATTTTGCTGCCCTACAGCCCCACATCATCACTGATTGGGAATATTTTGGATGGGCTGTAGGGGACATTGTCTGTGTTTCATCATTAAATACACATTTGTGCTTGAGCTTCCCGTAGGTTTCAAGGCACGTGGGCACTTCCAAGCTGAAACCAAATGAGGCTCTCTGAGTGACCACCTGGAGGGTCCTGGCTCCAAAATGTGCCTCCAAACACAAGCCCCAATGCCCCAGAGAACTTTGCCTAAGTGAGAGTGATGGGCAGGTACCTGCTTTTGAAAAGGGAAAACATCTTCTCTCCTCAGTTACCCTTCCCAGACCCATTCACAAGGGCCAGAGCACAGCAAAGAAGAGGCCCCAGGGTAGCAGCTACAAAGACCTCAGCTTCTTCTCTAAATATTCAGTAATCATATGAAGAAGTGCTTTTGGCCATTGAAAACTGCTGAAGGTGGCCCAGTAATCAGGCAGCAGCAACGATGCTTTGCCTCTGTTTCTCCGTTCTGCCTTCCCTGCTCCTTGGGCACGTCTGTCACACAGTGTTGGAAATTGAAGGGGCATTTTCTTACCCCTGTGGGCCTGTTTTTAGTCTCAAATAAAGATTTTGCAAGACTTTCATGGAAATCACTAGAGAAATTCAACATCCTGTCAGAGCTGGGGCACAGTCTGACTGAGGAGATGACGCACAGCCCCAGGGCTGCCTCAGGGAAGGGTTTCTTGTGTCCTCATTCCTGTTTCTATCCATCTTGCAGCTCCAGCAAAGAGCTCTGGATAAACACGACTTGGGCCTTTAATAATGTACAGCTTACAGTGAACAAGACAGCAACTTTCGTGTCTTCTCCTTTTCAAAGGGTGCTTCTCCTCTGTTTCCTCCATCAAGGAGAGGGCCAGAGGCAGGTTTAATGCTTCCCTGGCTGATAGCAGGAGGGCTCAGTGATGGAGAGGGGAGGACAGATGTTCTGGGGACAGCCAAAGGGGTGTCAGACAGGGAGAGTCCTGAGGAGATGGCACAGAGAGGCTTGAACCTGCCCCCTTCTGTTCTGTCAGTAATTCTCCACTCCTGTTTCAGTGCAAAGAGATTCACCGTATGATGAACACCAACTTGTCATCTCAGGAGGCTGCTCCGCCCAGCAAGGATGCCAAGGGCTCCCTCCAGTTGCCTGAAGGACTAGTACCACCTGAGGGGTGACTTGAGGACATCTGAGCCCTCAGATGTGAAGCATAGCAAGGCATCCCATGGGGATCTCAAGTGGCACCAGATCCTCGTGTTTCAGCAGCTGCCTTGCAGGCGTCTGCCCTGCTGGGCTGCAACATGGGAGCACAGCTGCCAAAAATGCACATTTTGTACCTTACCATCATTCCAAAGTCATGTTGGGTTACAAATTACAGATCCAAGTGCCAACTTTGCCTGTCATTCTCAGCAAGACGTTTCGGCTGGGCCTATTAAGACTCAGTCTGGTAACTTTCTGTAAGTTATTTCTTTTAGGATTTCAGCAATGGGCCTGGCTGCCAAGTGACATTTCTGAGCACTTTGTTCTAAGCTGAGGCAGTCTCTGATGATCCAAGCCACCCTGTGAAGACATGAGCAGTAATCCCTACAAAGACACAACCCTCCTTTTCCTCTGAAATGCTGTTGGCAGTTTGTTCCTTTCTGAAGGAAAACAGCAAGTGCTACAAGATGATATATAGTTTATTGCTATTAATTTTTTGATATGTTATTTCGAAGCATATCCTATCTCTAAGTTTTTTATTAGCTGGAATCATTTCCACTATTTAAGGGAATCTACCTCTTGAATTGTGGGGTCTTCCTCCTTAATTAAACTCCAAATGAATTTCATTGTTACTTTTCCTGATATCCATTTGCTCGGTACAAATAAGTGGAATGTATGTCCTGTCAGCATTTTCCTGCTGCAATAATACACATGCAGCTTCCTCACCAGCTCACTCCTGTGAGGGTGGGAGATATCCGTAAGAGGATATGTCTGAGTGACTGGAAGCCAGAAGCCTCCACAAACTGTCCCAAAGTCAGTGCAGAGCTAGGAAGGAGCAGATAATAAAGAAAATGGGAATTAACCAAGATATATGATCACAGTTCAGGTCTTCCTTGTGCAAAGATTTCTCTTCAGGCATAGTTTTCTATGTCACCTTTGCAAATAATTGGGAAAGACCAATGAAACTGCTTAGGGGAAAGAGGAAAGCCCTGGAGGCAGAGCAGGAATTATTAAAATGCCATACCCTGCCCACAGCTTGTAGCTGCACCTAGGTCAGCCCACAGGCACTGGAGTCAAATGCTGCAGTCACTGCTTGGGATTTTCTGGATGGTATTTAGTGTGTTTGTAGAGAAGGGAGTTCAGACGCATTTCCACATTCTGGAGGTGATCAGTTGTGAAGTTTAAATCTGTTTCATAGCAGGGGTAGGCCATAGCAATATACTGCTCTACAGATAATTCTGCATAACACCGTTTTTCTGTCTCTCTGTCAGCTGCAGCATCTCTCTCCATTCTTACTGCAGCCCAAGAAATCCTCACATTAATTCTTCCCCCACCAGTCTTGTCTGTAACATCTACATCAGCCTACACGTTATTGTCTCTCTAATTTTGCTAGGCAGGACTTCATCGTGCCTTACACCATCCTACACATGGTTCTCATACTATCCTCTAATTTTATTTCACATCCTTTATTTTGTATTTCCAATCAGTTGCCATTTCTCTTAGTCCTCTTGTTTTACATTATTCTCCTGACATGACTAAATGATCATCCTCTTTTTCATATGATCACATTTCACCCTCTACTTTCCCCAGTTCTGATGGGTTTTCATTTATTTTTCTGGCAATGGTTTGGTGTCAATTCACCAATTAATTCTTGCTGTCACCACCTGCTATTAATATGGACTTTTGAGAACTTGAGCCCTAACTTCCAGCAGTTTTAAGGGGAGACAAGCAGCTCAGGGCTGACCTGCCGGTTTGGGAGTCCTGATGTCTCTTCAACGGATGGCTGTACTTGATCAGACAGTAGAAATCTGCAGTATCTCACATGAGGAAAAGAACAAAAAGAGGAAACTTCTCATGTTTATTACAACAGTAATGGTACCACAGTGGGGGTGTGTTGCCTTATTCCAGATTTATAGCTGGGATCTGTGAACGTCCCAGGGCTCAGCGAGCAATCCCAAAGACACTCTATTTGCATCTACTCCACAGTCAATAAATAAAAAATGGAAGTGTCAGAGATGCATTTTAAAACACTCTGTTATTAAGCAGTTGCCAGCAGATCTTGTGCTTTTTGGTCATTACTCTCCCACAAGCTCTCCCTGTATGTTGTGATGAGTTGGAGGTGTTCAAACTTTACTGCCAGACTGAGAACCAAAACAAAGGGGGAAAAAAAGGAGGGGGAAAACTTATCTTTAAATCTGTGTATCTTAAGATAAAATCCTGCCTGCAGCCAGCCCCAGCCTGGCAGGAGGAGTGATGACTAAGCCCCATTTCCTTCTGTGAGCAGCCACTTCACTGACAACCTCAGACATGCAGCCCTACACACTAAGGGACACTAATGGGCCATGAAATTTGAGTCTGTATCAATGAAACGTTTAACTTCCCATTCTTCACTCCAGTTCCAGATAGACATAATTCATACAGGACAGGTTTTGCAGTTAGCAAAGAGAAACATAGCCAGTGTTAACACAAAGGTCAATTTTTTACCAATCCACTTTTTTGCTGCAAATTCAGGATCTGAGAGGTGAGTAAAGCAAGACAAGGTTATTACTTGGAATGAAAGCATGAGGATATTTCTTTCCTCTGAGGTGCAAAGTATGCAGAGGGAAGAGTGAGACCCGCAGGATCTCTGAGCAGGGCCCCCTTTCCACTCCCTTTTCAAGCTGTCTGTTCCCTCCCCAGCCCACTTAACTCACACCTCTAGTGGGGGAGACACAGGACTGTCATTCCTGCAGTACATCCCTTCTTCCCCAAAACCCTGTGTGAGTGACACCACCAGATCTCACTCTTGCATGACCCCAGCAAAGCTGAAGCTTAACTTTCATCTGAGCTGCCAGCCTGGAAGAAAAAACAGTGGTCCTGAGAGAGGTCCCTGCTTACCAATGTCCTCCCCATGGTTACCTGTCCCCTGAAGCTGTCCACTCCCTGGACCTGTCCTCTATTTTGCTGTCCCTTTTTCTGCTCCTTTCTCCCTTGCCAGAACCTTCTGATTTCACTTCTGGGCATCACGCAGGCCCATGTCAGCTATATAACCTAGGGATATATAGTGTATTTAACCACTACCATCAGCTACTTTATTTTCACCCTCTAGAACATAACCTTTTCTTTTTCCTTCCAGCAGAAGGCAACACATTGCCATGCAATGACCTCTTAAAGATGAGTCAATTTATAGCTCTTCCGCCCCTGCAAAGGCAAAAGCAAAATGTTAATTTGCTTTCTTCAAGCAGGACTTTTCCTTCTCTGTTATATTGGCACTTACCCACTGCCAGGGCCTTACAGACTGCATTATGTGAAAGAAAGACAGTCAGAGCATATGAAATCATTTGTGCTACAAGGCATCTCAGCCATTCAGTAATTAATCCAAGATATTTTTTTGTTTTTGCTGGAATCGAAGGATGAGTTCCAGCTCAGTGAGAGCTGAATGTTTCTGTGGTCCAGATGTTTTGTCTATGCCTGCAGATATTTCCCCTGTAAGTGCCATGCCTGGCACCTACACAGGTGACAACAGATACAAGCTGATGTCTCTCACTTCCCACACCAGCTCTGCCAGGTTTGGTGACTTGGTTGAGATCTTGCTCTTTAGCCAGTGCCTTAAAGCCACGGCCCCCAAAGTGAAGGTCCTACCACATATGAAATTACCTGTGCTCCCATGATCCTTTTCCTGTATTACTGTTGGGTCATCCCCAAAGAAGCAGCATCACAGATGATGCTGAAAGTTTGAAATTCACTGGCTTGGACTTTTTGCTTATTATTCTGCTTGATCTGTGAGAGATGAACTGCACTCCCAACCTCGTGTTCTTTATTTTGACTTAACTGCACTATTGATCCCAAGATAGATAGGAAGCCCAGCAGCTTAAGCCCTGTCCCTGAAGGTCTGAAAGCTTCATTAGATTTATGAAATTCTCTGGGATACACTGGGGCTCTGCAGTCTATCTAGCAAAAAGATTTTACATTTTACTCACATTCACATGATTTGTATTTCTTGCTGAATCATGATTTTTTATTATTATTATTTAGACTCATGATTTCTCCTCTAGCTCACTGCACAAGAAATGCAGTCAATTAGTAGGCAGGGAGATGAGCAGTCCATCCCCCATGAGCCTCAGATATCCCATCTCTCAGCCTCATCCTACCACCATCATCTCCCCTTCACATCCTTTCTCTCATGCAGGACAGATTTGGCATTTTCCTCTGAGGGAATTAATGAGGCTTCATGATTTCCTCTTGTTTTCACCTGGAATAAACAAAAGCATCTTTACAAGGCATCAGATAAAAGCAAGGAACAATGGCCTTACAGGAGTGTCCCAGTTTTGTCTGGGATAGAGTCAATTTTTTTCACAGTAAGGCCCAGCTGAGCCAAGGGATATCCCAGATCTCAGGGCATCACACTCAGCACACAGAGCTGGGGGAAAGAGGAGGAAGGGGAGGGTATTGGAAGCAGTGGTCTTTGCCTTCTCCAGTCACCTCTGTGTGTGACGGAGCCCGGCTTTCCTGGAGATGGCTGAACACCTTCCTGCCCACGGGAACTGGGGAATGAATCCCTTGGTTTGCTTTTCTTGAGAGAGCAGCTTTTGCTCTTCTTGTTTTGTTATTGAGCTGTCTTTATCTGAGCCCACCACTTTTCTCACTTGCACACTTCCGATTCCCTCCCTCATCCCCATCGTGTGGGAGTGAGTGAGTGGCTGAGTGGGGCAGAGTTGTCACCTGGGCTTAAGCCACAACAAGATGCAGATAAAACCTGGCATCACCTTCTGGATCAGCAGGAACATCATCCAGCCATGGGAACAGAGCCCCTGGCAGCACACTGCACACCAGCTCCATGGCTAAAGTGGCACTGGGGCACCAAGGGGACCACTTAGCACCAGTATTTTTTAATAACTTCCCTTACTGTGTGTCTTGGGGAGTTAGTGGCAGATCGCTGACATTTGCAGAACAGACTAATTCAGAGGCTGAGAAGTCCTAAGAGGATAATGAAGTTAGACAGGAATTAGCTAAATAAGAGAAAGGCCACCTTGTGTATATAGGAAATACAATCCAAAATGCAGAATTTTTATTCAGAAAGAGAATGAAGCCTTGAAAACGACAAAACAGAAGTAGCCCAAGAACAGACAATAAGTAAGGTGAGTGTAAGGTGAGCAGAAACTGGTAAACATCACCAAAATGTGACCATGACTTGGGGCTGTTCCCTGGAATAGCCACAGGCTCTGCTGATCCACAGGGAATAGACAGGCAGTACCAACCCTGGATGGATACACTGGCAGGATTGCTGAGGAGGACAGCAAGGGCTGTTGAGGAGCAGGAAGAAGGAGAAATGACAGCCACACACTTGAGGATTTTACAAAATGGCAACATCCAAAGAAATGCCAGTAGGTTTCAATATAGCTGCTTTCAATATAGATTCAGTGCAGGGATTCCTGCCTGGCCAGAGCAGTTGAATGTGAGATGCAGCACTTGTCTTCATCAGTCCTCTGTGGGCTGCAGCCTCATGAACCAAATTTTTTGTCCTCCCTTAAAAATTCTTTGCTAAATGCATTGCACCAATCTGGAGCAGGCAGCAGGTTTGTTTTGTTGGGTGGGGAGTTCCCCCACTTCCTCTGACAGAAGAGCCATGGGATGCACGAAGTGTTACTGCAATTAAAACCCCTCTACTGAAAAACAATTGCAGCAGGCAGCCCTGTGCTAAACAAGTGCTTTGAGCTGCCAGGCTCCACACACAGTCCTGGCTGACCTTTACAGTGTTTCTGCTGTGCCATTAATTTTCACAGGTCCCTTAGGTGGGCACTTCAGAGAGTCTTCCCTCACTTTGCACGCTGCAGTTCCAGGGTTATGGCATTTTCAGACACACCGGCCAAACACCCATGCAGGCTTCTTATATTTAATGGGTATTTTTATGTTTCCTTTTAATCAAATATTTGGCTGCTGCAATCACCTTGACTGATGAATGTGAGCAGGACCCCTCTGTGTTCGAAAACCTGGGTCCTTCATTTCACACTCACGTCACACCATTCCTCCCCTAACACAGGGACATGGCTATAGGGCATTGATTATTTCTAAGCATTACTGAAATCTACTTCTTCCTCTTGAACTAGAATCTGAAATAGTGAATTAGTTTCCTATAAGGTAGGCTACCTAAGTGATTAAACCTGTGACCACATCACTAATTTAAATACACTATTTTTAAAAGCTATTCACTCACAAGATCCACTACTCAAAATCACTTTTCAAGTTCTTGCTTTATTTAAAAGCACAGCTCTCATAAAAAACTCCTCTGAATGCAACCACTAAACATATTTTAAGCTGTCCAAGTGCTACTTGGGCAGATTTACCAATGTCTGTGCATTGCAGATAATGAAGGCAAACACTGCAGTGACAAAGGGAGGCCAGACAGGTCCTACTCTGGAGAATCACATCCCAAGCAGCAGCCACTGCCCCAGAGCTCCCAGTAATTACAGCCCCACAAGAAGCATAATGGGATATAATACAGAGCAGTTTATGAAGTTCAAAGTACACCTGTAGTGCATCCCAATTCTACAAACAACTATGGCAAACATTATATAGCATTCCTTTGGGGAGGAGTGAAAATTACACACACAAGGGCTGGAAATCTATTAAGCCGTTCAGCAGGTAATAATTCCTGCCAAATCAGGCAGTAATGTTTGCTGCTTATTAGGTGTATTAGATACCCGCAGACAGAAGGCATCCGGCACCGTTCTGTGGCACAGCATTATCCCTTGATTTGTTTCAGGCCACTTGTATTTGTCACCCACCCCTTCAGGAAGCCAAAGTCACCACCTGGCACCACTTAGCTGGAGGCTTCCCTCTGTAAATTGCTCTTTGTGAATTAAGGCAGCAGAAGCTGCGGGCTGAATTACACCCAGCTGTGTGCAGGGTTGTTTTAAGAGGAGATTGTATTTTCAGCTCAGGTGAGCCAAGGAAGGGATGAGCACGTTTTGCTGCTGCAGTAAATCATACCCTGAAGGCTTTGTGGTCTTCCCCAAAGCAGAGCTGCGCACAGACCAAGGGCTCTAGCAGCAGTTTTAGCACTTGTATCCAGCATCTGACTTAATTATACAATGATCAATGCTCCTGCAAGAAAAGAGGAGAGAGAAAATGCATCAACAGATTTTTATAGGCATAAAGTGTAAAAATTAGATTAGTTATGTGACTCCTTGACCAATTATTGGGTTATAATCTTGGAGAGCAATCTGATTTAAATTTCTATTTACTCTTATTATATTACAGCCACTAAGAGCAAGAGCCTGTCAGTCCGTCCCCTCCTTTTTTCCTGATTGCCTTCACCTTTTTCCTGTGGAGCTGCTTATCCAAAACTCCATCTGGAGCATGCAGGCAGTAACCCCTGGGGCAAAGGGCCCACACTGCAGGGGTATCATCCCCACGCATGTATAGAGAGCTCAGGCACCTCAGTGCCATAAGTGACCCACCCCTCTGTCATGTAACTTACTCAAAAACCACACCAGATTTTAATTATCACATTATTTCCATGTGATACCTAAAAGTCATGGCAGAGGGACACTATATAAAAAAACTTCATGCAGCAAGATGTAAAGACCTGGCTGTTAAATGATCTTTCCCATCACATCTTAATTTTTTAATTTTAAAGAGTAGATTTGGAGTTTTCTGAGACACTTCTGTCTAAAGTCTAATATACATGATAGCTTCACAGTGTGTGATCCAGCTGTGAATGAGTAAAATGCCCTTTCAATATTGCCTGTGCACATCCATATAAAGACAATATTGAAAAGTCAGTTGTGTTTACCTAGTTAACTTGCACCTTTTACGTGCCCACTTAAGCCGGTGCACTCTGTCACGGGCAAGCCAAGGCTGTTAAGGCAAATACAAACACTATAAAAACTGAATTAAGTTTTACTGTATCTTTGCAGTTGCCTCTTATTTTATATTCTGCTCCTTTTCTATTCCCCATGTGAAGGGGCACCATCCCCCTGCTGAAATGCTGACACTTCCAGTCATATCTTCACTGCAGCAGAAAAGCCCCTGGAAGATGAGTCTGGACACTGCTGCCAAAGCCTGGGTGAGGGGTGGAAGATGATGGAGGTCACCAGCCTGGGCCTTGGTGCTGTCTGAAAGCTCTAGGGATGTGGTTTGAAGCAAGGAGTCTCCCAGCCATGCAGCTCCTTCCTTCTGCTTCCTCAGCAGGTATTGGTTGTTTATCATGTATTGGAAAAGTGCCTTTCCTGATCTACCACCCCAGATGGTGAGAGGAGCCCCTGTACCACCCTTACCTTCCTCTCTATGTCTGGACATTTGTCCTGTCTCAGGGAATTCCCAGCCCCCCTCTCTTGTCCTCTGCTGCTCAAACACACCCAAAACAAAGTATGTGAAGTTATTCCTGTGCAGAACAATGGAAAAAAAATCCCAAACGGTATTTGATGTGAATCAGGGCTTAAAGGCAGAGAGCCAAAATAAATCCTGCATTGTCATTAATACTCATGAAGAGTGAAATATTTTTTCCTTTGGGAAAGAGAGCAAACAAAGCAGCAAAGAGACTTTCATCACTTTGTGGTTTTGGCTGGGGCCACACATCTGAGGAGACTCAGGGGACTCACAGCAGCCCCACATCCCCTAGTCCTGCAGCAGCAGCACCTCCTCCACCAGGATCAGGGCTGAGGCAGCTGCCAGCACTGCCCACCAGGGAGAGAAAAACCCTGCAGATAGGATCAGACAGGTGCAAATGTTTTCTGCCAACAAAATTTCACATTTCCAGTATGTTTTGAGTGGAACTTTTAAAAGCAGTTTTCTTATGCCAGTGAGTTTCCCCTCAGATTTTTTATTTTGGCTACTCCAACTTGCTTGAGTTTCTGAAGAGCAAGAACTCTATGAAAATTGATAAATTATACAGCTAAGTATTCAACAAAAATTCCATTTCTAAGGACCAACAGGCTGTGTACCCACAGAAGGCATGTGTGGGGTCACAAAAGCTGGCAGGGAAGATCCTTGGGTGGGCTTAGGAGCAGGCAAAGAAAACTGCCCCTTCTTCCCAGCCCAGCTCTGGATGCCCACCTGCAATGATCTGAAGGATCTGGCCCTGTGCAATCCCTCTGTCCAACTTCTTAACCTTGCTCTGGCTGCTGGAGCCAAACAGATTTCTCATTTAAAAGGATAATTAACCTTCCAAGTGAAAGTCAGGGTTCCAGGCCGCACAGAGGTGCTGTGAAAAGGAAAACCACGGAGACCCCAGCTGCAGGTCTGTCAGTCCAAATCCCACCTCACTGCATACCAACCTCTCTGTCCACACAAACTCCAGGTGTATTTTACCTGTCCCTCTAACACATCCATTTATATATAACATGGTTAAACTCTAAGGGCACTGGAAAAGTGTGCCTTTTTGGTTTCCCTGTCTTTTGGAGGATGGAAAAGCAGCTGCTGCAATTCTCATTAGGGTTGGAATGGGTCACAGCACCTGGGCCCTGACAGCCATTACCTGGAGAAAGCATTTAACTACTGGTATCCTGTAGGTTCTTCAGCTGGGAGGAGGTGGGAGCAGGCACGAAGGGGAAGGCTGCATTCAGGCAGCACACCTGAGCCATGACCACGGTCTGGAGTCACCACAAGTGGCACAGAGTCCCCTGGTCCCCATGCCATCTCTGGTTTGTCAGCGTGGTGCTCAGCTCAGGTGCCATTGCCACAGAAAACACGCCCCATTCATTAGGGAAATTATGGACATAATGGAATAAGAAAAAAACTACAGAGGACAGCAGTTGCAGAGTGCTACAAAACGAGACATCAACCCCACAGCTCATAGAGCATTGTCTCCTGCTGTCCCTTTGATCATTATTTTCGATCTATTTAGCTGTGTAGGGCACAGATAATAAATGAGAAACCCTTTTCCTGAGTACATCAGGAGGAGGGGGGGAACAAGGGACCACAGATATTCAGTGGCAGCATTTGTGCCAACAAAGAGCTGCCATTATCACAGTTTTCCAGCACTGAGGCTCAGAGGCTTTGGCCACATCCACGCAGTGAGGAGCTGAAGTATCAAGTGACCAAGTCCACAACCAGAACAACCCCAGGAACCTCAACATCACCTGGGAAAACACACAGGCTGTGCTGTGGGATGCACCTTCCACTCACCTGCTCCCAACCTGTGCTCAGCCCCTGTTGCATCAGACACTCCCTCACCTTTACCTTGCAGACAGGTCCAGGTTTGTCAGACTTGGACAGGTTTTAGCAGCTGCCAGGGTGCTGCAGGACAAGCAGGGGTAAGAGAGTGGAAGGACCATGAGTTAGAGGTGATTTCCCAAACATAACAAAATCACCCCTCCCCCTCAGGGTGTTTCACAGCTAAGGGAAGATGTATCTGCCCTTTTTGAGCTTGCTGTCAGCTTGCATATTTGGTAAATAAACCATGTTAGACATTTTGTAGGTCAGATGAGTTAATGGAGGTGAGAGAGGAGCAGAAGGTTGCCAGGTCACAACTTCAATGAAATCAAAGTGCGTTAGCAATAATTAGAGGAGCTCTCTATAAATACTCATAGGTCTGTAAAATACAAGAGGCACCCGTGGCTGCTGCCCAGCTCCAGCCCAGGACCACTTCCAGGGCATCTGCTCAGGCTGAACACTGTGATTACACCAGAGCAGCCTGGTTATGACCCAGCTCCCCAAAACAATGCAAAAACTTTCCTCTACCTCAAACCAACCCTCGGGTAACAGCACATTTTGCTCAGAAATGCCTGGAGAGCCATACTGAGAGCAGTGCCAAGACATCCAGGCAGTATCACCACAGCAGGGTAGGATTATCATCACCTACGCTTTGTGGGGGACGTGCACAACACACTAAAGGCACCTTGCTACCACCAATCTCTCTCAGGACCATGATAAGCAGAGCTCTGCCTGGCTTTATCTCTGCTTATGGACTGGGTGCACGCCTGTGCCACCTCCTGTGCACTCCCTACAGCCAGGTGCAAGGAAAGGTTGAGGTAATTCAGAACTGCATTACAATGAGAGCGCAAAGACCCCTTCGCAGTTATCTCCTGAAGTGGTGTCACACTGCGTGTGACATCGATTCCCTTTCAGTGCTCCTCTGGCATTCCCTGTGCCGAGGGACTCAGTCCTGCTCAGCATCCATGGGAGAGCTCACAGCACTTCAGGCTGCAGCATCTGCAGGGAGACACCGATTCTGTGGCTCCGGATAGAAAGACAAGGCTCTAATCTTCCTCACCTCGACGTGACTCCGAGGCACCAGCCTTTCCAGAGAGGTTTGCCGGCAGATGCTTTCAGTGAGCTGCGTTTTTCCAGGGAGGTTGTGCTGAAGGGTTTTCCGGGCTGCAGGCACGCAGGATTTCTTGTGGGAAAGTGCCATCCTGTGGCCAAGTGTGAAACCCTTGCCGAGCCCGCACACTCCTGCCAGGCAAAGCCTCATGCAATTAAAACACGTCATGTGCTGCAATAAGGCAAATTGCTCCCTCCCCTCCCCACGGTGCTTCCGCTGCAAATCCGCATTACAACAGATTTTTTTTCTGATTTTATGGCTTCCTTGGGAATTTTAGCATTTGCTTCATATTTGTTGTTATTGTTTTCACCACTACCACAGTTTGGCTAAACTGGAGTTTGGAGAAAGCAATAAAACCAACCCCCAACTCAACACCACCTTGCCTGATGGAGGCTTTGGGGGTTTCATCTCAGAGCAGAGTCACTGCTGGCAGTGCCCTCACCATCCTATGGGCAGCAGGCCCAGCCTTGGGCTCTGCAACAGGTCAGGGCTGGGGGGACCCAGACAGGACCGGGGGAAATTTTTCCATACAGCTGAGTAGCCAGGGCAGTCAGCTGGGAAGGAGAGATGTATTTAAACCCCTGTTCCAGTTAGTGTTCATTTATAAAAAAAAAAAAAAAAATTGGAACAACTCCAAGATGCTAAAAGGAATTAGTCCTGGGTGCTCGCGTAGTAGGTGAACTTCTGGGCTTTCATGAAGTGGAAATGGCTTCTTCTGTGCCAGTCTCTTTCAAACAAAACATCTTTTCTTGACCTTTTAATTCACGAGAAGAAAAAAACCCAGGCTCTGTTCTTAACTGTAACAGTGTTACATGCTCAGTGTCAAGTACTACATCTCCAGCTCCTACAAACTAATTGCTGCTGTACTCTCTGGGCCTCCCTCCAGCAGCAAATGCATTTGCACTAAAAACACTGCAAATTTGGGAAAAAAATCTACAGCCACTCTGTGTGCTACTGCCCAAACACACGGGGGGCATCACTTCTCATGGAGGTGAGGGACACCTGCGGCCAACACGGGCCAGGCTTTACCTTCCCTTTGGCAGCCCAGTTTTCGACAAAAATGTTAAAAGAGACACCTGCAGCATCCACATGGGAGCTGGGATCTCTGTGCTGTTTAAAATAGGAAATGCAAAGGCTTGTACTAGAACAGGGGACTGGCACTTGGAGCTGATTATCCCAGCACTTTGCTTCTGTGGGGGAAGTAAAAAATAAAAAAAACAACCAACAAAAACTAAATGACACTAACAACGTATTTCACTGAATTTTACTGCCACACGAGTTTTTGTCCTACACAGAGAACACTAGAGTTATCAGGCAGGGAGGCTGCACAGCACCACCCCTGAGCAGAGGAGCTCAGCCAGCCCCAGCAGGAGCCTCCAGGCAGCTTTTCAAGTAGCAACTTATCCATCCCAACAACACCTAACATTGGGTACAAACATTTTCACAAAATGAAGAGATGAGCCTAAACTGACTTGGCAGTGACTTTTGATTTATTCCAAGTTCAGATGCATGAAAATGCCAGCTTTTAAGCCAATTAAACCTGGAGTCCTACCTCGTCTACTGGAATAAAATCAAACTCCTGGAGAAAAGTGAGCCAAGTTCAGGCAAGCCAGACTCCAACTGTTTAGTGCTCTTTGCAATTTTCTGTGCAAAACCAGCACTGCTCCAGATCATCCCATAGGCACCAGGACAATAGGAGTGTAACTCTCCTTTATAGAACTATAAAATCATTAAGTTGGAAATGACCACCTGAGCTTTCAGCAGATGGGAGCAGCCTGCTCCTAAAATTTCCTTCTTGAAGAATGTCCAGCCTTGCTGGGCTCCTCTGCCCTTCAGGACAGTCTCCCAAGGGATTCTGTCAGCCAGGCTCATATACAGGACACAAAGCTACTCCAAAACATCAGTCCCACTAAATCCTCCTACATGGGTGTAAAATTGCCTTCTTCATGTAATCTGCCCAGTAACAAACCTTTGGAGAAAATACGATTTCATTCTAAGTGGGTTTTTTCAAACATTTGCGTATTAACATTTTAGATGCTTCAAGCCCAACCCAACAAAGAACAACAGCAAAGGGAGATTGAAGTGTCAGGACTGCAGAGGGGTTTTCTGGAACTGCCTGTGTTTCACATTGTACAGAGTGTGCTTTACACAATCCCTGGGATGACCCACTCAGAGGCTGCTCAGCCCCTTCACCACTCCCCAGCAGCAGATCAGATGTGGATCTGATGTTAGAGGTGCAGAACACTGATGTGAGACATTTCCAGTTATTCCCTTTGTACAAGACTGAATTGACTTTTATGTCTGGTATGTAAAGTATTGATGACTGTCCATGCAGTCCAAGTCATTAATAGGAGCTGCTGCACACTTTTTTTTAGTTAACATACACCCAAAATCAGCTGTGGCTGTGTAACTTCTCCAAAATTACATCTACAGTATAAAAAAAAAAATAGAAGACATGCTGCAAAAAATTCCCACTTACTTCCTTCTATGAGAAAATTAATGTAACTTTAAATCATAACTACAAAAAAAAATCTACATCTGTTTGTGTAAGGGTATGGTTGCATTCCTTCCCTTCTACACAAATGACAAATAGAAGCTTAAAGCAGCTTCCCTGGGACCTCAGGAAGATGAAGACAGAATTTGTGTAACACTCAAGATCTCCCTACAGCTGTGTGTGACAGGAAGAGGAATTCACTCCTCTTTGCAGTTGCTCACTGTTACTTATTTGTCTGCCAGGAATTTAAGTTTTTCAAGTGAATGTTTAAAGATTCTTTTTTTCTAGAGAGGAAGAAGATCCTTGCCTTATCTTCACACCACTGCAGGATATCAAAAAAATCATCACTAGAGTGTGATACAGTGGCAGAACCAGGACTGCTGGAAAAGCATAACTCAAATTAACTTTTTTATTTTATGTATATTTGCCTATTGTTCTTCCTTACCACATGAATCAGTCCACAGTTATGACTCAATCAGTGACTTACCAAAACTGTACCACTGATAGGGAGATGTTACTAATATAGTTTTGTAATAAAATGGTTTAACAATTTCCTGTTTGCATCATGTTCTGTTTGATTCCAGCAGGTAAATTTTTTACAATGCTTGCTGTAAAAACACTTTCCCACGTTTATCCTTGTTTTGGAGCCACATTTACCAAGTTTTGAAGCTCTGGTAATTGATAAGCTTTTCTGATAAAAATCTGAGGCATCTTTGCAAATCTGAACAAGCAGGAAGATCTCCCTCTTGTGGTCTTCTATGCCAACAGCCTCAACTCCATCTGTGGGCTCAGAAAAGCCTAAAGAGGAGTTCTCTCATCAAATATCAACAGAAATTGTAAGCAACTCCAGTCACTATAGAAAGTGTTCTTCCTAGAAAGAATGAGAAAGAGATTGTTTTCACTTTATTTTTATCTACATGGTATTTTCTTGCAGAAAAACCACAGAGATTGAAAACGCAGTGCTGACTCCTGAATAGCACCACCTGCAAGAAAGTGGGGGGAAAAAAGTTACAGAACAAAGTAGATGAACAAACCCAACAGTGGAGGAGCTGTCAGGCTTCTCTAGGTAAGTGCTATCTAGCTGAACACACAAACTGCAGCTCTAAAATGCTCACACTTGAGTTACACAAAGCACAGAACATCTCTACCTCACAGACCAACCTCACTCCTCAAAAGCCACAGCAGATATGTAGGGACCCATGCTCAGAACTTCCCATGTCATGAGATTAACAAGTCTGACACCAACATAAAAAGAAATTTTGTGCCTTTATTGGAATGGTGTTAGGCTTTAAATACACCAAATTTTGATAACCTGATTATTTGGTTTAATTAGAAATGACACTACAGAACTGCAATACTGGTCCAACAGTCTTGTCTTTACTTTTTTTTTTTTTTAAAGCAAGAGAGAGTATGAAAATGCACCAAGTAATCAGAAAGCACTAGCAGGCATTGGTTAATCCAAGATAGTAGCTTCTTAGTTCCAAAAGCATTCGCATTGTATGGAACCCAGGATTTAGACTGGTCATGATTTGCAAGAGCTAGTTGCAACGAGTCATGACTTTTTTCTTTTTTTTTTTAATTTACTTTCAAGTTGGTCACTGGTAAATTTTTTTCCTCAAATATTACAGTTTCTTTTATTCATATTTTTTCCTCAAAGTATAAAAAAGTATGAAATATAAACAAGCTCCTGTATTGCACCCATGAAGGGGTACAATGGAAGCATTAGAGAGCTGACTATCTACACACCATCAAATCCCATCAAATCTTGGATAATTCATTAATATACAAAATATCAGGGCACAGAAAGAACTAAAATCCACTTTTTTTTTTTGTTTTGTTACGCACAGGTTCAAATAATCAATCTAAAGAAAAAATGTGATCATTTTGGCTTTCCACTACATCCGCATGTTGAGACACTTATTAAAATGATCCTGCTTAATTGTGTTTGGTCTTTTTCTTATTGTCAAGTCATGTTTGTTATCTTAATACCAGCCATCAGACAAACAAGTAATCAGAAAGACTCTTCCTCCTCCCCACTTCCCCATCCCTGACCCCTGCAGGGTCAGGTTTAAGACATGACTCCAAACACAGGGTTGTGACGACAGATGCTAGGGCCAATCTCTTCATAATCTTTTTTGGTATGGCATACTTGGTAGAATTCAGGCTGTAAAGGGAAGGAAAAGAACATTAGTGTGTGGTATAGACACCTTATTTTAACAATATTAACTTTTATGTAGCCACAGGAAAAAACAAAATTACCAAGGATATCCTAAAATTAACTTACATCACACATGGCTAAACATCAATACTAACAATATATTCTGCCACAAAACTAAAATGCACTATTTAACAACTCACACAAAGCTTTAATTCAGCTTTCATTTGCTCTTTCAAGTCTTTAAAGTCCAATGCAAAAACTTCAGAACAGGCAGGGAGGGTGTATTTGCTACCTGAAATCTATCAGAAATTCCCTAGGCACATTTAATATAGAATGAAGGTGAGATGACAGCTCCAAAAGCAGAGCCAGAACAGCTCAAACATGCTCAGCTTTACAGCAAAACTCACTGTGGAAGCCAGCATTGATCCTCCAAACCAGACTGCATATCTCTGCATATGGTGTGTAATGACTTGAACATCAATGGGCTTCGGCTGCAAAAAGGGGGAGAGAAAAGGAACACATCAAAAGTCACTTCTGCTGGTAAAAACTAGATCTAGTTTTAAAGGAGTGTATATACCAAGCTTACTTTTCATAAATTTGTATTTTCTAAAGTGCTGTGCATGTAAATTTACAATCATAGCATCAGACTTTCCAGTGAAGAGTAAGAAACAGCTCCTGCTTATAGATCAAGAGTTACCTGCTTCATCAGGCATAAAGAGGTACTTCCATTCACACCCATTTTTCCACACTATGTTCTGATTATTTTCTTGATGGACTACTTATACATGCAGTTATAAGCACTGATCCATACTACCTAAACTTTTCCTAATGAACACACTTTAGGAAGCTAATTTTTAAGTTTCATATAATCACTCTAAAAAAGCATCAGGTACAGGTTGAAAGTTTATCCAGGACCAGTACAGTCAGTCATGCTTTTCTAAACTACAGCTCCCGTTCCAGTCATCCATTCCCTTTCCCTCCACAGGCACACAACCTTCACTCCTTATTTGTGCCAATCAAAACTCCCAGTGCCAGTCAAAACTCCCAGTGTATGTGACAGTTTTAGAGTTTATTTGTTCCAGGCCAACATGCTGAAATTTGAAACTGTATCTAAAAATGTTCTAACACATTTGCACAATTCCAGCCAGTGATTCTTTGCCATGCCTGGCACTTTGAAGAAAAGAAGAATCACATCCAATTTCCTTACTCAAATTCTGCTTCCTTACTAAGTGGTCCAAGTCTAGTAAAGAAACAGAGACTAAATGATGTTTCTTGGGCCAGAGAACTGTGTATGACTGGAATTTCAGAGTTGTCTACATGGCATATTATAAAGCTCTGCTGGGGCTTTAAAGGACTGTTTGAGCTCACCTAGCTAGATTGCTACTAAAAAATGAATGAGGAAAAGCACTTCAACTTTGCTTTAAAAGGAAAAAAAACAGGATTTTTTTTCTCTGCTGATTTTTTATTTATGCAGAGACAACAGAAAGATGACACAGTTAGGTCAGAGGTCTGAAGTGGAAAGAAAACAAACTAAGGATGATGCAGTTTAGTAAGAATATGAAGTGGCTTATAGGATCATAAGATAATTGAGGTGGAAACAGACCACATCATGTCTCTGGTTTGAGCTCCTGCTAAGGGCAGGGTGAGCTATGAAGTCAGAGGAAGGTATTCAGGGTTTTATCCAGCTGAACTCCAAAATCAATAATCTCCCCACACATACTGAGGTGCTATCAGGAGTGCCAAAGCCTTCCCTTCTCTAATCAAGGCTCCCTCATTCCTCACAGGACACGTGCTCCTGAATCTCCTGGTGGCTCAACAATGGGCTTGATTCATCTCTTTTATCTTTAAGCTCAAAAGACTGAGTACAATGAATTGTAACTGATCAATAAACACCAAGCACAAAGACAGCTGGAGTAGCCAACTGCTGGTATGTGATCAGTGTAATGCATGAATCTCTGCAAAGCCTCTGTAAGAACTTCAAACAAGATAAAGACATTTCAACAAAGACCACAATCACTGCAAGATGTTATTTGCACGTTTTCCAGGTAACAGATGCTTGTTAAGTGCATGAGCTGCACGAACCAACCTTCAGTCTGCCACCACTAAGTTCTTCACTAAGTTTCAGCCTGGCATCAACAGTCCTTTTCAAGTCTCGCTGTAAACGGCGACCGAAGTCCCTGAACATGGTTGAGCCTCCAGAGAGGACAATATTCTGTTTTGAATAACAAAATTTGTTAAACGCTTCTGAAAATGCAAGTCTCCAACTTTACCCAGTTCCTAAATTCTAAATATCTAAATACAGTTTTTAAGGCTACAGTTTGCAGGTATGCTTTTACTGTAAATTATCTAACGTATCAGTATGACACAACATGAACTCACCAAGAGTCTGTCATATTAAAATTGGCTGTGCTTTAAAATCCATTTATATCTTATTACATCTCACCACTTTTGCTCATTTTTATGTTTCCCTCATGAAACATCACATTCTGAAAGAATCTAAGTAAACAACAAAATACTTCTGCATATTGGATTAATTTCTAGAAAAATGATTAATTTTGCTTCCTTGGTGTGGGTTTTTTAGAGTTTAAAATATGTACTTTGATAAAAATCACAATTATTCTAAAACCAGTATATTTTAAAAAAGATATTTTAGCTACTGACCTTATATAGAGGACGTCTAACATCAATGGGACAATTCTGAATAACTTCATCTACTACTTCTGAGATTGGTTGCGTAAAGTCAGGATTGGCAAACTGCAATCAGGAATAAAATCAAGTCAAGTCACTGTGGAGGACGATGCATTGCAAAGGAAAAGAGGTAAACAGGAAAAAAAGGAAGAACCATTCTATTATTCTAGAGATGTCATGAAAACTAATAGTTGAAACAGTTATGTGACGTATTTTCCCCGCCATTTGAAAGTGCTTTATGCATCAACATGAATTTTATAAAGATTAGCAGCAATCAAGAATCATACCATGCTGACTTGTAGCAATAGCTGGTATCTATTTATAAGTAAGAAATATAAGTCAGGATATTCTTTAGAATTTTGCAAATAGTATTTCTATGCTGTCATCTAAAATGCATCGAAAACAAAGTCTAGACAATTCAAATCAACTGACCTCGGGATGGAAGAAGATCTCTGGCCCCAGGAATCTCTCATAACCAACATCAATGGTAAATTCTTTCTTTGAGATTGCATTAATTCCAGTATATTGTTTAATCCACTTTGTACCATCTGTGTCATACTTGTTAAATTCTTTTACTAAGTCAGGGCAAACATAACTAAAGCGCTCCTAAAAATTAAATAGATGCAGTTAGAACTATCTAAAGTATAGAAAACTGTTAAGAAATTTCAGAAAGTGTAGTAATTTAAACTTTTAAGACTATTAAACTGGCAGATAAAGAACAGGCCTCAAAACAGCTGAACTGACATTTACTGTATACAGGTGGATAATGGCTCTGCTACTACAGATCATTTCTGTGCAGCACTGAAAGCTCTTGCTGAGCTAAATTACTTTTCTTCTGCTTTTCCTCTAGACTCTGATGATTATGAGAAATTAATTCTGAAGTACAATGAAGAACTGCCAGAGAAACAAAATTTAAGTGTACTTCAAGCCGAATGTCTTTCAGAATAGTTTTGTTCTCTATGTAATGCGTATTACAGAAAAGAACACATTAATATTCAGAAAGAATGTAAGAGCAATTACAGCTCTTTATATGATGCATCCAGCCAGCAGTATTTCCTACAGAACATTACAATAATAATAGCAACAGGATAATAACAACAACAATAATGATAATGGAGAGGAAGAGAAAGGGGAGACAACAGGTGAACAGTGAAACACCAGGCCAGACTGAGTGAGCATAACCCAACTGTAAGCCTTGGGTTTAAGCTATTTCATGTTATTATATTATTAAGACATTTTTGTATTACTTAGAATCAGAGCACCATGACTCAGAAGTACAATTACTTTCACATATTCTTGTACATTAAAACCAGATGTCAAGTTGTGATAAAAAATAACCTTAAGATCTGCAACATTCACATTACCTTCACTGCTTTAGCTGTTTCCAAGGATTGTTCAGGAGGAATTCCTACTTCTCTCTCCCTCAGCAACTGCTGAATGAAGTATGTGATATCTCTCCCAGCAATTGGAATGTGTTTGATACAGCTGCCAATCACGTATCCTTCAGCCTGTAAACAAAATTAATGGGGACAAAGATGCTGATAAGAACTACTTTCACCAAAGCTCAGGAGGGAGAGAGAAAGACATGGAGTCTAAACTCCTATCCAGTACCTGTGATTCTGAGGCTGAAGCCCTTTAAGACTGGCTCATTTAATTACCACAAATCCAATTCTTCACAGTACAGCTTTACTTTACTTTGCATTGCACTGGTCCATAATTCTTACAAGGTTAGAAGGAACAGAAAGGTCACTAGTACATAAGGCAGACAAATCACTATACTCACTATTCCTTGGCCTTTATTTTCTCTTCAAAATGAGGTTACTCTTACCAAAAAGGTCAAGGAACCTTTTTTTCGTGAAATATTATTTTAGAATAACTGATGTGGCCCTGCAGTCACAGCCACTGATGTAAGACGTTACAATCCACATGAACCAAAATTAATTTTCTGAAAGCAGGGAGAAAATGCATCATTTCAGCACATTAATTGAGACTGCTTAGAACATCAGACTGGCCCATCCTCGTCCATCAATCTACCCTTACTCACTCATCCTCGGGACCAGTACCAATGCATTAAAAATACACCTGGTCTAAACAAAGAAACTGGGTGTGCAAGGCTGGCCTTCAACCCTACCAGACCTGCTGAATCCAAAGAGAGGAAATCAGACATTGCACTCCTAAAATGCTCAAGTTTTCCTATATACACACATACCTTACATTCATACAAAAATGTCTTACTAACACAAAAAATAATGTCATAACATCTACCAGTACTGTTAGCTTCACTACAGAGATAAGCGTTTGTTAATTCATTTTTATCTATTTTATAATACAAGTGGTAGAACATCGTTGACAATTTTTTCAACACGTTTAAAAATTTCAGAAATCAAATAAATTACATTCTGCAAAGGAGGTTAATACTTCAAATTATACAGAATACCTACTCTTACTACGATTTAAAAAAACCCAAACCCACAAATCAGGAAAAGTTCAACTCTTTTAAACAGTAATTTGAACTAAGTACAATTTTAAAAGTTCTATATAAGTTCTGAGGCATCAATTGCTGTCTAAGCCTTATTAAAAATACACTAACTTGAATGAACATTCTGAACAAAGATTTAGCCACTATATTCCAGCCAAATTAATATGAAATTGCTACATGACAGTGTGTTTGACCATCACCAATGCTACTGTTTTAAAAAAATTGATGTTACTGTGGCATGATAAAGCTTTGCACAGATTTTTCTCTTAAAAATTGTAATTTAACTTTATTTTGAAATACAAATACATTTGGTACGTAGACATGCATTTAACTCCTCCAGGAAAGATGGGCAGAGAAATCTACTATCAGGCACTTGAAATGAAGAACACTATTAAATATTCCAAGAATATGTAGCTTTTCAAAAGGAAATCCATACCCACAGTAAAACCAATAATCTGACAGTAAGGAAACTGCAGCTCTAGGTGTTCATTATTTAATAAAACAGCACACAATTATTCAAGTTTCTGCTTTAGCAACTTGATGTATTGCAACAGATATTCAGCACTAACCAACCCTAGGGGTTGTTTTCTTCCAGCCAAGCAGGAACTTGGTCTTTGCTTGTATGGCTGAAGCACTACTAAACACTGAGAACAGATGGAAAAGAACAACTAACAGTACTGCATCTGCCTTCTAATACTTTGTATTATTTCTACTTTATATATAAATAGACTGAGCTAAATGAAAATTAAAAGTCAAACTTTTTGTACTGACTACTGTAAAGAGCCTCTTCACTCTCACCAGCAAACCAAACTAGAAATGTGCTAAAGCAATTTTACCCATGACATAGCATGGCCTTGGCAATTCACCTTTTAAGGTGAATTGAAAGACAATTAGCCCTGCCAAACTCAGGGTTACAGAGGAGTTCTTCAAGAGTTTCTGCACTACAAAATGAACCAAAACTCACACCCACAGCCCTAGGAATTATCTGACATTTTTGCAGACTCCTGTCTATAGTTCAGAGTGTGTAGGTGTACATTTCAGAGAACTTAGAGGACAAATTGTTCTCCACTGGAGCTGTTTGTGTAGTTTTGAGGCACACTTACCACAGGAATGACATGAGTGACACCATCTCCACTGTCTATAACTGTGCCAGTCAGCGTTCGCTCTCCTACTTGTCTTGACGTCCAAGATGCAGCTAAGGCAAGGACAGCCTTGGAAAAACATACACACCAAAACCAAATATTAGTAAAACATCTACATTGTAGACCCCCACTGCATTCCACTACCATTCCCAAGGACAGACTGACACCCCCATGGTAATTTACAGCATGGAAAATGATTTAATAATATTATAAATGTCTACACAACAGCTCACAAAAAAGAGGCTGCACAAATGTAATTTTTGACTCTTGACTGTTGTTTTTCCAGCCACGCTCAAACAACGTTTTTTTGTTACTTCATACTGAGAGGGATTCAGTTCTTGGATTGATACAATTATTATGATGTGGTGTGGTTTTTTATTTACTTATGATGCAACAGATACCATACTCTGCTGCTCAGAAGCCTTCTGTAGAGGTTAACAGAGGAACAGTATCCAGTAACCACCCACAGAACCAAAGCATGTCAAACATGCAGCGCTGCAACTGCCAAGCAGAAGGACATAAACGTGTTCCAAACACCACTTACAGTTTTTTCACAGTGAAAATTAGTTTTAGCCCAAGGAGAAATATTGTAGCTGTGATTTTCAACAGCCCTGTCCTTACCTGAACAGCAATATATAGCCCTGGAACGTTGAAAGACTCAAACATGATTTCAGCAGTATATTCTCTATTTTCTGGAGTATTTAATGGAGGCTCAGTCTGTGAGACAAAAGAAACACCCCATGAGTTTTACTTACACTCAAACCAAGCATTTGACTTTAAAAAAAAAAAACAAAAAAACAAAACACCAAATCCTAAGTTTTGTAAGACGAGTCATTCAACCACAATAGCATGTAAAAACAGTAATGGACAAAGGGTGTTTTTAAGAATTTATGCAAATTGCATTAAAAGAAAGAAAAACAGAAGTGCACCTAAAACTACAGTAGTCACTGCTTAAGTATTTACATCGAAGCCGCCTTTGTGGGTTGGCTAGCTCATTGCAACTTTTGATTTCACTTGAAAGAATCAAGGACCATCAAAATAGGTGAAAGGATGCAGTCTAGCACATCTCAGGAATGACTTTTTTTAGATTTCTCAGTGAAAAGAGCTGTTTTCCTTCAGAAGGCAGCCACTCTAACACAAGTTGATATGCTCAGCTGTAGGAATGCACTCAAGTGAGAGAGGCTGAACAATGTAAAACACCATAATAGTGTGCTATAGCTTTCACTGAAATATCAAACATACTCAAGGCTCTACTCTCAAGGATCATTTTGGATAGTGCTACAGAATACTTAAGAAAAGAAAATATCACTCTTTCACTGCAGCAACTGTGTAACAGGAGGGTAAAAAGAGGAGGGAGTCAGACTTCACAAAGGTGCTGGGACACAAAACTCTACTTGGAAAATCCTAAGTAGGTGTTAGGAGGAAAAAAAGGTAATGTGAGGGTGGTCAAACATTGGAAAAGGGGCCCAGGGTTGTTATGGCATCTTGATCTTTGGAGATATTCACAGCTTGGCTGGACACAGCCCTAAGCAACTGGACCTAATTATTGCTTCAAGAAGATGGAGGCATTTAACCAGGTATGGCCAATACCTCTAATTCCAAACATGGTCCATAAATAACACACTAAACCAAACTGCCTATTTCAATAAAATACCAAGGAATAGCAGATGCTTCAGAACAACATTGACCCTAATTTAGCTCTAATTGGCCCAAATATGACAATGAACCCTTCCAGTTTCACAGAAAATAAAAGACAGAAATTTACTCTCTAGATACTTCATCCAGATGGCAGTACTGTAAAAACAAAATAATTGCAATTATGTAAAGTCAAAACACAAGTATTTTTTTTGTCTCAAACATATAAATGAGATTATTGAATTCAGTGGAGAATTAGAAGAAAAATGATGACTCAGACAATTTGAAGGGAAATGAGAACAGAAAAATGTTTGCTGTTCAGACACACTGACATTTTTAGAAAACTAAAAAACCTGGATGGCTTAAGGCAGGTCAAAAAAGCTCCAGGTAATTTATTTACTTTTGCTTTCAAAATATGTATATTTATATTTGAGAATTTACATAAATCAGCACATTCTGATTCATCATATGGAATTTCTTAAGCAGGGCATAAATTTACCTACCAAAAGAAAATAATGGTCCTCAGGTTCTGCCCTTAGATACTTAAAGATTACTTGCTCCATAAACCTCTCCATCAAGTCCCAGTCTTCAACTATACCATGGCGGATAGGCCACTGTTGGAGAAAAATATCAAATTATAACTGGAAACAAAAGGGAAAAAAAAAAAAAGAAACCCCAAAACAAAACAAAAAAATCTCTTTTCAGCTGCAGTAAAAGTATATGATTTACACAGGCAAGAAACCTTGCTGTAAGCCTACCCTATTGTGATGCATCATCTATTCAAAATTCTGATTCCAACCTGGAGTAGCAGAGACACCACATTGCATTTTTCTCAGTACAGCAAAGTGGCGGCACTGGGATAAACCAAAAGTTCCCCCAGCCCAGTGTCCCACTCTGCTGCTGCTGACAGAAGTTGCCAGGGAACAAGAGAATGTGGCATTTTCACTTAAAACCCTCCCAACCTCCCCTTCACTCATGAAGAAACATATTCATATATATATGAAATATATATTCACAGTGTTTTGCAAATTTCCACAGGCTCCCCAAGGTCAACAAAACTAATACCAAAGCTTACTTTCTATTAAACAGAGTTAATAAATAAATAGCATTTAAGTTATCCAAAAAGAATTCTTAACATTTTATTTACTTTATACACAATGCTTGCTAGAGACAGTATTGAAAAATTGTTAAAATTTCTCTTAATACCTTGGTTGCATAAGTTGGTTTTTCTATTGCTTCGTCCCCAATAAAGAAGTCTAAATCATCCACACCTTTCAAAACCCTCCTTTGTGCTTGATCGACCACTTTTGCCGACTCTTTGATAGCAATACCTTCAACAGAGAACACAAACATTACTGTAGGTCATCTATCCTGCACTAAAAATGAAAACCTACTGATAAAACAGATACACTGTAATCACAACCACCCTTTGGTTCAAGCATAACTCGGAAAAGCTACACAGCACACAGATAATTTGACTTCCAGTCATGGGTAAGCATGGTAAGGACTTCAAAAGTAACACAGTAACAGACTTAAATGCAAATTTAATATTTAGACACTCAACAAGCAATTAGGAGGATAAAATATACACAGAATCACTAAAATAAGATGACCCTACAGGTCTCATTTTACTCAACAAATGTGCTAATGTTCTGCCCACTCCAATATTAACAGTAACAATTTTAAGTGTTATTATTAGAGTTGTGATTCTTTTAAAAATAATGACTCCCCAGCTACCAGGGTTGCAACACCAGCAATATCTGCTGTATTTTTTCTAGTCCAATTGCTTTTAAACACAATCCTTCACACAGATGAGGAAATTCATACATACAAGCAGCATTAGTATCAGCCTCAACTGTTCAAAGATTGTGCTCCAAAAGCTCTTTCAATGGCAGAAGTATTTTTCTAGCTCTCACCTGCAGCAAGAAGTTATGTTTGCTTACAAGTTATGAAAGCAGCTACAGCCTCAAGCCCAGTAGCCAGAGCAGCACAGCTATAGGGTTTGGAAATCAGCAGCTTGCTAAGGGGTAAAGCACCACGAGTTCATTGATCCTCCCTTCCCACACAGAGCAACACAAGCAGAGCCAGAGGAACCAAGAAGTTGAATGTTGTGTAAGACTGGACAGGATGAGACAGAAGTCATTATTTTGAGCTCTTCAGGAAGAAAAGTGAATCATAATGCAACTTCTGTAGCTGCTTACAGGAGAGCAGAGAGGAAGCAGAAGGCTGGAGGAAGCCAAATAGAAGGGGGGCAGATGTGAAGCAGAAGCTAAAATCACAGGGAAGGAAATGTCGCAAGGCAGGTGCTTGCTGCAAGTCAAGAGCGAGCCTTGACAAATATTTTCAGGCCATTGTAACAGATCTCACATCTGGGGGAATTTTTCTGTCCAGATGTGTGTTATGTTTAACAACTTTCAAGTAAAATCCACCACTTGCCACAGGATTACACCAACTTTAAAGCCCAACTGGTTTCACCCTGTTACAAGCCTAAACCAAGATGGGAGATCTCAAATATTTTGCTGCCCTCAAGGCCAGCTTGTTCAGCACTGCGTTTGAAAGGCAGAAATTAGGAGCAAACAGCCTGAATCAAGAATCATATCCTGAAAATACAAACAAGAAAATCAATCTTGCTGAAACTTCAGCTGCAGTGCCTGAGGATGGGCAGCACTCCAGCAGTACTCGGAGCAGTTGCCTTTGGTTTGCTTGGCACAAGAATTAAGAGCTTTTAGGGAAAAAAAAAAAAGAGCATCCTTGCATTAAATCAATTTTTGTGCTGAAACACTACTCAAGCCAGTTTTTCTTTTAGAAGTGAAAAAAAAAGGTCATCAGCTATCACAGATAAACTGAAATAATGAAAAATCAGAGGAACTACTGGGTACTGGAAAGAAGGTGACTCCCATTTTAACAAACAGCAGGAAAAACCTGATTAAGTGAATAAAAATCAAGCAAAATTAATGATCTAAGATCTAAAAAGGGAAGAAAGGGGAAGAAAGCAGTGAACCCAAGCCACATCAAAAAACTGGTCCAATATATTCTCATTTACTTCACTTTTCATGCAAGAATTTATCATCTCTACAGAAGCATATTCAGAATTAAATCAAGAACACATCATAAGGAGATAAAAATTTGTTAAGAGCAGGAGTGAATAAGATAAGCTACAAGTGAACAAGGCACAAGGAATGCTGCTCAGACCTGTTTAACAGCAAACATTAATTTTAGAGACCCAAACTGATAAAATGCCACTGTTGGAAGTCCAAGGAGAAACCAAACCATTTTTCCATGGGGAATAATATTAACAAAATTATAGACACCAAAGTGCTTTTTTGTAACATTTCACTTTGAAACTAGCTACTGCTGTACTCTATTTTTGCTTCTCTAATGTGGATTAACCCAGTGTTACTTTATTTCATTCGAGGCAGAGGATTAACACAAACTCATGCAGTTACTGTAATTATCTAGCTTGGATTGCAGTACAAATGAGAAAAATGCCTTTTTTATTGAGAGAATTGCAGTCAAGGGCCATTTCAGCTGCAGGAGCACTGAGACTGAGCATCCTTTTTTCCATACACCACACTATATCAAAAGGCATCAAAAAAATCTCATTTCCCCTCTTCTACTTTAATGGCATCCCTGTTGGATAAATTTCTCTGCTTAATGATCTGACAGGTCATTTCACTCCCAGTGTTTAAAATACCATGATATTTCTTCTTTTCGGAACAAGAAAGTGATCTTCAAATTAAATAAACCAAATCTAAAGATGCAGAAAAAGTATGTAAACTCTGTCTGAAACTAAACAACCACCTGCCCATTTATGATTTAAAAAATGATATATAGTCTAATGAGCACTGCAAGGGTTTTTCTAATGCCTAGAAACTTTTTACATCTAACGTTAAACTACTTTTTGTGTGAAGAGCAAAACTGTAGAGTGTTTTATATGACACTGAAATAAACTTAATGAAATTAATTTGGAAAACCAAATAATCTAAGAAATAGCTATTAGGAGCCAAAATAAAAGATACTGAAAGGATTCTCTGAATGCATTCTGTTCTCATACACATGTATGAGCCTTATCTTTCCATGAAAATTACTTTCTGAAGTACATTTCCTAGAAATATTAACACAAAGCCTGAACTACCAAGTTCTATTTTACAGTGGCTGTGCTGAAGTAGTATTAGAGTTCCAGCTCTCTTCCTGTTGTATTTGCAAGGAAAACTGGGTGTGCTAATTATTCCTTTTCACCAGGATGTAATCTGTGATTACTTTGGCAAGATGAACAATGACGAACTGCCAAGTGGTGTAGGAGGTCAAAAGGTGAAGCATTTCTGAAGGAAGCTGAGTGAGCTCCACTCTCTGGAGTAGAACTGTATCTCTTCAAGTGGGGGAAACAATTCAGGAGAGACAGGGAGCAAAAAAATAAGCTATTCTACGTGGGGAAAAAATGACATGGTTTCTTGTTGTATTTGCAAAAGGCAGTAAATTAACATAGCTGTAATATTGATAACTACCAGAAAAGCAGAACATTTTAGACCCTAGCGATATTAAATCATACAATTTTAATTTTTTTCCCAGTTATAATCAACTCAAATAAACAACTCAGATATATAATCAACTCAGATAAATCACTAAAAGAGAAAGAACTTCCTGAAAGGTAATTGTAGCCATGCTACTGGATTTTTACATTATTTCAGTGTCCAATAAATTATATCCAACTATCAGTATCCTTTTTAATGAATGCATCTTTCTAAACTGAGTATCCATACCAAAACAGAACAGCCACAGTATTACTGTGTCATCACTCAGAAGTCAAGTCATACTCTTTTAATGTTTTTTTTTTACATGGCATGTTACAGGAAATCCAAGAGTAACTTCAGCATTGATACACAAGTAACAAATACAATACTTACATGAAGGGATAATGAACTGGGGTTCAGTATTACCCGCATATCCGAGCTTTGTATACCTGTTGAGGCAAAAAATGATTTGGTTGTAATATTTGATACCACAAGTAAAGATATCTCTTTTTTTTTTAGTGAACAGACCCCTCTTCCCATATCAGAAGATACCGCACTGACTTTTCTTTAAAAATAAACAAAACTAAGACAAACTAAGAACTTCTCTCTTTTAAAGCATAAAACAATGCTCCCTGCCACAGATCAACCATCACCAACTAACTTGTACTGTAGTAACATTTTACTAAGGAACACAAAGTATGTAATTCAATCTATCAATGTTTAGGAGTATAATTTTGTCAGAGGAGTGCCTCACTGCTCAGCAGATAGCACTTCTATAGAAATATTTTCATACAGCTAATGCTGGTGATAGAAGTGTTGTTGTAATTCCTAACTATAGGGGGGAAAAGCTGCCCTGCCTATGGACTGCCAGCTGGGTGTGAGGCAGGGTTGGTCATCCTCATGTCACAAGCAGCTGATAAAGACAAGTCATTGCAAAAGAAATTCCATTTCACAAATGGAAAACAATCTCAAAATGTGTCTAATAAGAGTAAAGAAAGCAAGAGGGAAATAACTCCATGCCTTCACCCAGTCCCTGGAATGAGCTATGGATATATACATTATCTTCATTATCATGATGCAAGAAAACTGAAGAAATTAACAAAGCATTCATGAAAAATAACTACAAAACTCAGGGTACCAAAGCCAACTGCTAGAAATGTTGTCACCAAAGCAGCACAGGCAAATTCTAAACCATGCAAACCAAAATGCACAGCTCTAACTCAAGAGTTAGAGCCTACCCGCACGTTTTTAACAAACACAGATGTGACAAAGTTCTCATTTTCTCTGCACAGCCAGGCAGCTGCACTAAATTAGCACCATCAGCAAAAGCATGAACGCTGTAGTAGCACCTCCACAGCTTTCAGCACTCTGACGTAAACCGGGAAGATCTTAGGAGGTGTAAGGCAGCAGTAACTCTAACAAACCATAAATTCATGGCAGTAACACAGCACGAGGCTGGGCTCCCCAGGCTGGAGAGGAGAGCTGCTGCAGTGGGTCTGGCTGTGATGCCTCTCACACTGCACTGAGCAGCTCGTGCCCAGTAACTCCTACACAACTTCTGTCACTGATGTTCATTGCACCCATCAGTGCTGGGCCAAGAGATGCAGATTGTCAGAGGGAAGGTGGGTTTCTCTCTGAGTAACAGAGTGGTTAGTACAGGACCTAATCTAACACCACAAATGCTTTGCAGGAGATGTGTTTTCAAAGTTGCAAACCCGATCTTGTGTGTAACACACTGTAACGCTCGTGAGTAACCACACACAGAAACTTGACTTCATAGCAATCAACAGGAATGCTTCTTGACAAAGAGAACTTTGCAGGCAAAAGATAATAATGACAAAAGAAACTAAATATCAGAAAGAACTTCACATCTCATGAAGACATCAGCATTAAGCACTCTATATGCCTCGACTCAGGACACACAACTTGGATTTTGCTCATTGAAGCTTAATTTTCTTCTTAAAGACCTATTCCTCAAAAAAATATCAAGAATTCCACAAACTGGTGCTTCTTTAACCTATCACGCATAGTAATACTGCTCACTGTATTTATAGTGTTTTAAGAGGCTTTTAGTCCCACAATTACTAAGTAAACCAGCAAATACTGACTCACTCCCTCTCCCTTCCCCTGCAAACCAGAACTGTGGCATGCAGATTTTAAAGCTAAATCTACACAAGAACTTTGGAGCCTCAATGCTACATAAACCTACAACTAGATTAGAAGTGTTTTTTAACAGTTTAAAAAGTTAAAACTGTTTGATTATTAAACTCAGTATTTCAAAGAAAGCAAAAGCTGGACTGTTGCAGGACTGGCAGCTTAGCTGCTTGTGGGTGGGAGTTTGCCCAGCACACACACAGCCAGCAAGAGTGAAAGAAAAATAGTCTCATGAAAGATGCATTTTACATAAAAAGAGTGCATTCAGACATAAAATCAGTATATATAAAAATACTATGGCCTACTCAGCAAGAAGTGTACTGACTCAGGAAAAAAAAATAGTGCATTTTTAGGCTTCCAACAGAAGAAAGGGGACTTTGGTCTCTGAATGAGCACTTTATCAGCAAGTCTCCAATGCAGTGTCCTACACGACACTTCCTGTCTCTCATGTACTTCATTGCACACCTGGAATTCCAGCATCACTGGTACACGGGGCCAGAATGGAAGCCTGCCCACAGCACAGCCAGGGACCATGGCACAACACATTATACACACTAAACCTGATTTCCGTAACTAAATGCATATAGAGATACTCTTGAGTTAAAACGGAATCTAAAAATACAATAGGTGAGGCAAAAAGTTATGGTAAAATTGAATGAAAGTTGATAAAAATCTTCAATTCTCCAAATGCACAATCGAGTAACAGTGGGATTCTTTACAAATAAACTTTTGCAGATAGGAGGCTTTATTCAACTGATCAGATCGATTCTATCACTGTCACTTGAAGTAAGTATTTTAAACTCATGAAAAGAAGGATACTATAGGCAATCTACATTCCACAAGTATAGAGTTTCCACAAGGAGTTCATACGTGGCAACATGTGTCTGACTAATGAGTGATTCACAGGGGAACAAGGCACACCCCACCTTCTTCAGGGCAGGAATCACTGCTGCTACAAGGAAAGAATCCTGATAGTAGAGATATCATAGAGCAGCACCAACACTGGCTTTTCCATAATTCACCCCTTGTCTTGCTACCCAGAACTGGAGATGGACAGAAGGGACTCGCACGGAGACAGGCAGGCACATGCCATTAATGAGGCATGGACTCAACTTTCCCACATGGAATCTGGGGCATTCAGCATTGAGTACAAGGCACTGCACACAAGAGTGTAATGGTATAAGCTGATTTCTATTAAAATCTGTAACACAGAACTGATTTACAAGATCCCGAAGATGAAAGCCTTGATTGTTTGGGTATTTTCCTTTGTTTCTCCATGTTCAGCTCCCTGAAGTGTTTGTAGATCCATAAGCTCATTAAAAAAAAAAAAAAAAAAAAAGGAAAAAACCCCTAAGAAACAATCAGGCAAAAAATCTGTTTGATAATCATGACCTTTAGCTTTAGTTCAGAAAATAAGCTACAGAGTTTCCAAGAGCAGTACATAAAGTCTCTATAGATATGTGTGTGTCTGTATATGGAGAACCATACACATACACACCCCCTCCCACACTCTCAGCATATATAAATATATATATATATATATGATATTCCTCAGTGACTTCCTTATAACACATTCTCCAAAAGGCAACACCACTCTCTAGTCTACACAGATATAACGATGTGACAAACAAAACATGGTATTTTTGTAATGAACATTCATAGAACAAACAGGTTTGGGAGGGCACCTAATGAAGGTTCCTTCTGAGTTAACTCCACTGACCCATATCTCACCTATCAGTGGAGAAATATCTCCAGCATGTGATCATCACCCTCAAAAACTCACATCCTGAAGCTGCACAGCAGCTCTGCACTCTCTGCCCAAGAGCTCCCTGAAAGGACAGCCAAAGGGCTTTCACAAGGTTCTCAACAGCACTAATGGGATTTCTTACATGTGCTCTCTCACCTAGAATAGACGTTTCCAAGGCTATGACACGAAAGCAATGTCACTGGAAGGTTACTTGTGCATTAGTCACACAGACAATCCTAACGCCAAAAGGAAACAGTGCTGAGGGTAAGAACTTGTAACAAGGATGTCATTACCAGAACCTCCATCTGCAAACCACAAACTATGACCACATGTCTCTGCTCCACTGCTTTCCTGCCCACAATAAGCGCCATTCTCCCGACTTATACACCCTAGTCCAAGCACAACTGCAATTCTAACAAAACTGAGGAATAGAGGGACAACTGTTTCACAAACAGTGTGGTTGTCCAGCTGCTCCTGGAAGTGCCACAGAGCTGGGGAGGGTCCAACACAAATTGTGAGTGTCATTTCTCTGTCAGCTTCACACAAAGACAGGAGTTAAAAAAGTACAAGCAGACAAGAGCACTTGAGGACAAGCATCACCTGACCTCCAACTCCTAGAGCAAATCTGGGTTGCAGCCTATTCCTCAGCTACTCCTAATGACCCAGGCTAACAGAAATGGCACACAATTAAAATGCACACACAAACAGAAGTAAGATGTACCTGCAATGCTGGTCCCACCGGAAAGATACAAAGCAATTTGAAAACTAAACAAAAGAAAAAGTAAACACTTTTCTGTGGGAAAAGTAAAGCAAGTGGGAGTAAAAACCCAAAACTGAAGTAAAACAAAACGGTCCCTTTCTGGTTTACCTTCAAGGTGCACCGTTAGAAAACCTAGGTCATTTTGTTCAGAGGGCTATTTTTTTTCCTTGTTCATCAAATTGCTCCTCATGGTTCTGAATTACTGTTCACCATCTGAGTCATAACCCTTCTGTGCAAGTTCTCACTCCAAATAGAACACATCCTTTGCCTGTATCTCACCCTGCAGATGCAATGGGCTTTCCAGGCACCATGGCCTGTACAGCGTATGTATGGAAGTTCTAAAATTCTGCTTTGATGTGTATCACAGCCTGTACATCAAGCTTAGCACAGTTTCTCTAACTAAACACACCTCAACTCCTATGCAGAACACCTCCAAGTGGTGATGCTCCAAGCAAGTCTAGCATGCAGTGATGGGATTAGGCTTTACACAGAGTTAAATGCTTTTATTCTGAAATGTAAGCTGATACTGCCTTTTTGCAAGGTGTCACACTTGCTCAAGTAGCAGAAGATCCCTGCTCCATATCCTCTTCCATGCAAATGGGTCTGGAGCCAATCTCCCATTTCCCTTGAGAGCCTCTTCCCATGTGTTTATGAACTCTTCTGAGGCAGGAGTGCTTTGCATTTCTTTACTGAAATCATGTGGAAAAAAGACTCCAGGAAACGAGGGCCAAAGACCAAAAAAGCAAGATGATTGCAACACACATCATTCAACACATGCTCATTGCTGGCTAAATTACCTTAACTCAAAAAATTGCAATTAAGTAAGCAGGGTATAGAAGGCACTACTGAAAGGCTCGGAGTGTGGAGAGTCTAAGGAGACTATGCACGTGGTAATATATTCAAAAGCGCATGAAATAAATCACATGGCAAAAACTCCAAGTTTTTAAACAGAATGGAAAGGGATTCTGCTCTTTAATACCAGCTCCTTATACACGGTCTGTCTGTCAAAAACTTCATCAAAAAGGGCTTAGTATCCTTTCCTGTTTTAACTGGATAAATTCTACATAGACAGGCACTGTAAGATAGATACCATGCTTTTACTGTCTGATGTCTTCTGCTAACAACTGCCTCAAAAACATGGATGAATTCCTAGTCTTCATACACAGAGCCTCATGTGACTGAAAAGCCTGAACAAGCCCTTATGTTTTTATTTGTTGCTTTTCTTCTATCATCCTGCTTGTATCAGGATTGTTCTCCCATCCAGATGGGACTGAAAAGCCTAGGAAGTATTTACTTTTCAAATCCCTGTAAAGAGAAATCATAAGAAAATTACAGTGAAAGAGGAAAGCCATCTTGCTTAGGAAAGGTCCCAGTTCTAGCATCAGGTGCAAATTGGTTAAGCAGCAGCAAGAAGTCCCTGAAGAACTGAGTATATTAGGAAAATGGGACTTGTATTAATAAATTAGTTTACTATCTCTTTTCAAATGTCCTTGATAAAATATAAGACAGCATGATTTTGAATTTTGCCATGCTTTTCATATTTGACACCTTTAGCTAATATATTTTAATTTTTTACACATTATTCATTATTCATAGGCATTTTTAAATACCACCTGCTTCTGTCAAACTTTAAAACATTTTTGATCAACATGCGTTTTAAGTAACAAATAGTGGAAACCAAAGAATTAGCTTTCTAAATGGAAAAATCCCACAAGATTAGAAGTACTCCCAGATAAAGAACCTTCTTAAACCACAGATGAAGACACATGAAGGGATGTTAAAAGGGAGTACAGTTTTTCAATGACATATGGGACCTCTACATCACAGAAGTATTAAAAATCTCAGTCTACAAGCTTGACCTTGGAATTAATTGTATTACTGTGTGTTTAAAACTATTATTTTACAGTATTTCCCCCCAAAAATATCAGCCCACTCAAGCAAGAACATTCACCTTGGCAACAAATACTTCTGTGCCACATATTGAAACAGTCACAGTAAAACAAACCATAAGCAGATTGGTATGCAATTTAATAAATGAGCTCAAAAGCAGCTTGAAAGAAAAGTGCTTCTAGCAAATATTTATTTCCTAAATAGATAAAATCACCTTTAAAAAAGGCCGATTTATCTTTAAAGGCATCTATATTTTTGTGTAGAAATTCATCCAGTGCTGCTTTTTACCAGCAGCTACCTCTACAACTCAGAACACAGACAAGTGTAATGCTTGCTAGTAAAATTCAGCTAAAATGGGGAGTGAAAACCACAAAGACACGACTGCACACAGCCAGACCAGAATGACCAAGAGGACATCGGGGCAAAAGCAGCCTCTGCTACTCAGCACTCAGAATAAATTCACATGTACTCTAACAGAGGTCTCCAGGTGACATTTTTAACACCAGTCTGGAGAACAGAGGAAGCCACAGCATTGTGCTGCTTCTAACTTTGCTAACATTTGGATGGAGTAGAAGAGCAACAGCCTTCAATTTTGCTCTGTGTTTATTACCATCAAATCTTTAAAAACCAACCAACCAAAAAAAAACCAACAACATTGGTAGCTGGACTCTAGAAAAGTTCTTTTCTCCTGAAAGTAAACAGGAAAATAAGATGCATTTATGTGCAAAACACTGGCTTATAAGTGAGCCACAAAAAGTGGACTTGAAACCAGCCCATACTTAAGTGTTTTCAACAAACAAAATCCAAATTCTGGCATCCTAATGATACTACCATCTAAATTTGTAGTCTTTGTCCATTTTATTTGTATTTGTAAACCTGTTTCTAATATTTAATGCTTTAACACAGAAAAAGTCAGCTTTCCTCTGACTGCATTTTCCTCAAAGTAAGAAGAGCAAACAGCTTGGGTTATTATCTTTGTATAATGAGAGTAGAGTAGTTTGTGTTGGCAAAGGCAAAATGCTCCCTTTCTACTCACTGCTTCCTTTGAGACTTCCAGACTAATTCATTTTAACAAGTGTCTTAACAGTGCCTCTGTGTTACACCACACCCACACAGCACTCACCTATACAGATAGGCTTTCTAATAATTTTCAGTTTCATTTTTCCAGGCTTTCTGAGCATTTTTCACAGCCTGCCTACTCCATGCAGTATTTCCAAATAATGAGGAAAGAATGCCCAAAAGTTTGGCAGTCTTACATGAATAATTACTTAACAGTATAAGTTATTTAATATGAGGGGGAGATTTATTTGGCAACTTTCTACATCATTTACCCAAAATAAGCTGAACATCAGGAGTTGGATTCGATTAGCCCCATGGGTCCCTTCCAACTCAGAACTGCACAGACATTTATCAGGAGGACAATAACCCAAGAGGATAAATTAATTACACATTTTTCAACAGATAAAGCAAGGATCAATTGAATGAACAAATATATAACCTCCAAGT
Source organism: Eopsaltria australis (assembly GCA_034509425.1). NCBI lineage: Eukaryota > Metazoa > Chordata > Aves > Passeriformes > Petroicidae > Eopsaltria > Eopsaltria australis. The sequence continues at coordinate 802,824 of JAVTVJ010000112.1, forward strand.
AAACAAAATCCTGCCCTTGAAGAAATTAAACAGGTAAAATCTAAGTCTTATGACGCAGAAAAAGCCTGACGTGGCTTAGAAGTTTTTTTCAATCAAATGTAATAATGGGCTAAAACTGTAAAGTTATTCCACATTAAAAAATGTAAAAAAAAAAAAAAAAAAAAAAAAGGAAAAAAGTTGAGCTTTTGTGCTTGCTCTTTGCACAGTTTCAGCACTTGAGGGCTCCAGCTTTGACCCAAAAGCTGCTAAGCCATGGCCCCAGTCACACCAAGCCGAGCAGAGGCAGGATGGAATGGACTGGGAGAGCAGGAGCACAATGGGATTGTCCCAGTATTCCCAATCCTCCCTGTGCACCCGTTACCACTTCAGCCTTTCAGCAGGTAACCAAATGTTTTCCATCAAGAGCAGGCTTGCACTAAAGCACCAGATTACATATTTATCATGTTACACCACGCTTCTAATAAAAGATGGTTCTGATTAGAAACAGTTGGCTTGTGGAAAAAAATGCCCCACTCAGCTGTGGACAAAAACATACCAGTAAATCTTGTTTAATATAAAAAGCAGGTCTCATTTAACAGGATCACAGAGATTCTGAAGCCTGTAAATATGCAAGCAGTTGTATTGTGAAAGCTCTTGCAGATGATAAACAGTGTTCTGTATCTAAGGCAAGTCACGAAAAAAAAAATACTAATATTGAAAAGCTAGATAAGAGATACGGTGCTAAGTAAAGAATTACAATTTGGATTCATCCACTGATAGCATTTATTTATCAAAATAAAGTATCAACAGATAACCTCCTGTCTGCATCTTGCTTTCTACAGCCTGAGCATGCCAAAACACATTCTGTGCACAGCTGCAAACATTTGCACTGACCACACGAGAATAATAAAGAGAAAAAGGAAATCCCAGAAAAAATTAAAACCGTACATTTATCTAGAGTTTTTCCGTCTAGTCTTAAAAATGCAAACCCGTGATCAGAACAAAAAGAAAGAAAATTCAATCATATTATAGCCAACATTAAGTCAGTGGATAAAATGATTACTTTTTCAATTTTGGATATAACTGAATAAACAAAACCCCAGCAATACACCACTAGTAGCACTTGGAAAGGATTGATTCTTCATTTTGAACATTAAAGTAATCCTGTTACGGGCACTAATAAGTTTGCAATCCAATTGGTGGTTTTAAGCATCTACCTAAGGATCTCTGTTAGATTGGTACACCTAAAGGTATTTTAGTTCAGTGACCAAAACCAAAAATTAAGTATTAAAGCAATAGAGATTCCTTTTCTTACACAGAGCAGAAAAGAACTTGGAATTTCCTCAGGGACAAACCCAAGTATGTTTTCAGTTATTTTACCTTTGAAATTAATCTTGCCTCCCTAAAGTCTTTCAATTTTGGACCAATATTCATAGAAGTTTTTTTTTAGAAGTTTGTTTGAAACTGTCAAAACCTTCTAGCATGTACCAAAGAAAGTCTGCAATGATGAAACTAAATGTTGAAACATTATGTTGAAACTTTTCAGTTGCATGAACAGACCTACTGCAAAGTTTTGTGTATGTGCCTACAAAACAATATAGAGGATGGATTACTACTCAGAACTGGTGCAACATTTCTGAACTCCTAAAAACTGTATTTTCAACTAATTTAAACAATTAAACATCCATAGGAGCCAGGCAATCCGCACACCTGCTGGGCAGAAAGTCCAAGGCAGGTACTGAACACACCAAGGAACAAGAATGGAACCTGCCCCTTCCCAGGCACACCTCAAATCCTGCCCTCCCTCAAACCTTGCCCCAAGCAGGAGCCCTGCAGTTCACAGAAGGAGGCTCATTAATCATTAACTTGACAGATCCAGCCCAGGGATGCAAGTGGGTTTGTCCTCTACCCTGAAATGCCGCTGCCCTTTTCCTCTGGATCAAGCACAAGTGAGACACGGGAGAAGAGGAGCAGAAACAAAACGACGGGAAGGTGCCATGCATCTTGAATGGCTTCTGGAACGCACTAAAACAAGATATAAACTGATTCCTATGACGGAATTACAAAGAAAGCATGTATAGAAATATATATACTCCTAACTGAACTCCTATTGTTCCTAATTATATTGCATGCTCTGAGCATTTAGTGTTGCAACATAGACTGTGATGCATTAGAATCATTCAAGAGACACCACAGGTCATCATCAGCCTTCAAGGTCTCCTTGCAAATGTTTTTCAAATGCATTAAATCAATTCTTAACCTAGTACAATTCCTTTTTCCATGTGAAGGATGACACATTTTCCCCTCCCTCTCTAACCACATTTCAGCCACTGGCAAGCAAAAGATACTCCTAAAACCCTGGAAGAGTATTTTTTCCATATGCCATTAAGGAAATATTTTGTCCATGCATTCCATATTGAAAAATTACTTCTGGGATGACACAACACAGCTAAAATTCAGCCCAAAAGAGAAAATGTTCATGAAAACTCAAGCCCACAGAAGGTTATGACAGGACATCCAGTTGAAGTATAAACTGCAAAAAGATCATGGTGCTGAAATCTTTATACTAAACCTAAGTTATGCTTTGAAAAATCTGCAGAAATAACCCATGTCTGGAACATTAGGAAAGAAAAATAATTGCAAGGTGCAGTATAAAATACTAAGAAATTGAAGAGCTCACAAAACAGTCCGTTACGTCCTCCTACCTTGATTTCACAGCACTGGATTTCTCACCTCACAGATTTTGCTGTCTATAGAAGAGTACTGCTTTTCATGGATCTTGTACTCATTTACACTCTCAGGTCAAAACCCAGAAGAGAAGCAGAACAACACAATCCTGTCATAACTTCTCACAGCAGAAGACCCTCAACCCATAAATACTTTGCTCTCCTTAAGAGCGTGAAGCTATAGAGGTGTTGCATGAAGATTAACTAGAGCAGCGGGGTTTGGAGAGAAATTTCCCCAAAGCAAAGCTCACTCCAGCCAGCTTCTGCTTCTCTGGGGTTCTGTGTACAGAAGTTTACTCTTTCTTCATTCACAGCACTGGCAACAGAGACCAAACAGCCAAGAAACTCTCAGAGATGTACGTGACTCATTCCAAAGAACAGCTTGCAACTCCACATCAAGAAACCCTGGAAATCCTGACCAGCCTCAACTCTCCTGGCTCTCAGCTCAGCAGGAATCCAGACTGCCAGGATGTGTCGAAGAAATCCTGAGTTCCCATCAAGAACAGGAAATATTTCTCCAGTCAAAATCAAAACCTTTAATTCACCCCTAGTATTCAAGAAAGAAGTTTAAAAAACCCATCACTTTTTGCAACCTGTGTATGGGAAATGAAAGGGGCCTAGCTTGGCATAGGAGGAGGTAGAACAAGATCTATGAAAACAGAGTGGGTTTTTCCACATAAGCACATAACAAATTTACTCAAGAAAGGTGCTACCAACAAACATGACCCTCCCAACAAGACTCTTGGGTACATTAGAGAAGCTGGTCACCAGTGACACTCAAGTATCGAATGGATCCACCTAGCAGCCACTGAAAAACGGCACATAAACCTGCAGAAAACAAAGTTCAGGTATGGAAAATACAAACAATACTCTGTAAATCCCTTTCAGTGTTATAATCAAGTTCTCATTTTGGTAGTGCAGTAGTTACATAGTCACTTACTTCAGCTCAGCTGAAGAGCCATTAATTTGAACGCTTGCAATTATCTGCCATCCCAAATGAGCTAATTCGGTGTTACACAAGTTATACTGAAGGAAAAAAGTGCATTCACACAGAAAGACACAGTTAAAATCTACTTGTCAACCTAATCAAGCTAAATTCCAAAGTGGCGTAGGAAGAGCTTTTAATCATGACTTGCAGGCAGTGCTGTGCTCGCCTGCAGAAGAGGCGGCAAGAACAATTCAAATACCCAAAAGGCACAGAGCAAAAGACTGCAGCCTACTGTGATTAAAAAATGACTAAGAGCTTTGCCTTTCTTTGGTATATTGCTCACTTACTTTATGGGAAGAACTCCATCTCATTTTTCTATTTTGAATTTTTGTTCAAAAATGCATGTAATCCTTACATACACCAAAGTATGAAGTAAGTCTCATTCACTTCAGGAAAATCAAAAATTTGCCAGTGTTTGAAGGCTATAAACAGAACAGCTACCTTATAGCTGTATTTACCTGCTCTTACTAGGTATCAATTACCTTATTTTCTAGGTATCAAGTTTGCTTAAGCAAAGAATGCAAATTTCAAGGGAACAAATGCAGCACTGGAAGAATTTCAGCTGCATCTGATTGCCATGTCACTGACTAAACCATACAGCTCCAGCTGTATGACATGTACTTAGATGACCCCTAAAAAGTGCGACTGAGCTGTTAAAATCTCAAATGACAGTGATCACCTCATCTGCCCAATCTCTTCTGTGTTTTGGTCTCTTTATGCTTTGGAAGAAGTTCTTATTTGTGGAACCTGTGCAGGCTGATGCTGAAAACACAACTCTGCTGCCTTTCTCATCCCTCTGCCTTAGGAGGCAAAAATGCACACAAACAACAACAACAAAAAAAAAACCCCAAACCCCCCCCCCCCCAGAAAAAAACAAAAAACCAACAAACCAAAATTTAACACTCAGATAAAGTGAACTGTGGCTACAAGCACAAGACACATAGGAAGAAACGCTTCAATACCACTTTACACCTGCCCTTTTGCTGATTGAGGTAAATTCTCCTGAGATTACGAACTATCAACCCTCCCCTCTAAAAAAAGCAAACTTACTCGAAAAACAAGCGCGCATTTAAAGCCTGTTCGAAACAACGCAGTTCCTTTCACCCTTTCTACTTTGGCTGTATTTCCAAAACCTCTTTTCCTCTTTTTGGGGGCTATATTTAATCTGTCTGTCTTTCTGTCATTCTGGCAGACAGGACAGAACACTGAGACCTCAGATGATCTGCACTGAGCACAGGGCTGACATAGTTTGTGCTCTCGCACAAAAAGTGAGATGGACTGGGAGGGCTGCATCAATTAAAAAATAAAAGCTAAAAGCATGATTATGCTATCATAACCCACTGCACTATTACCCACTTGTTTCTTATTCATCTCAACCATCATATTTTTCCTTTGCAAATTCTCCACTTTATATTTTTGTCTATTTAAATTATTGAATTAACACCTCCCTAACACTCTGTAATCTTTACAGTGCTATAAATCTTTGCCTCCACTTTCCTGAAGCAGAATTTTATGGAAGAATAACCTTGGTCTAGGAAATGCACCTGAAATGAAAAACATAGAGAGCAAAATAGGCTGGGCTGCATTAAAAAAAAAAACAGCACCTTAGAGCATTTTTTAAAGATCTGTAAGGAAATAAACAAGAAGCAAGACTTGGCTAACATATTTAGGAACATTACAGAGCACATCCTCTGAACTGAAGTTGATTAATGGTGTACTTGCACACACATCTTCTCCAGGAACATTTGTTTTAACACTCATGTCCCTTGATACACCTCTCACATCAACAACACAAAGTTATTTCTTACACAGCTCTGTGCTTGCATGCTCTTTCCGCGGAGCATCGCTGAAAGCTTTAAGTGAATTCCTAATCCAGTGGCCACAACCTGTACTTTACAAACCTATAAAGACATAATAATTATCTTTAATGGGACTACCAGTGATACACAAACATGTGGGATGGGGAAAAGCCTCTGGTGGCATGTGGCAGAGTAGTTACAGATCTTTTGCTTTGAAAGACAAACAGCAAATATACACATGTCAAACTCACATATTACATTCAGCTACACACCCTCATTCCCACTGTGCTAACTTTCCTCCATCCCACAGAATTCAAGGTTTTAATTCTGTTTTCACTACAGGAATGACTTTTTCATACAACTGTTAGACATGAAGACATTAGACACATACATATTATATACCTGCTCTTCCTGAAGACCGATTTATTAATGTCCTACACCAAACAGATACTCTTGAGGGGATGATGAGCACATGCTTTCTGAAACAAGTGTTTGGATTGCAGAAGAACACGCCCTTTCAAGAAACCATGATAAATATCTGCACCTACAGAGCACTCACTGAAAAATTTCTTTATTTTTACCACGAGGGATGAGAAGCGAAACGAAAGTAAAAAAAAAAAAAAAACAGTGAAAGAAGCAGCATGCCATCAGCGGTAGCTAAAGAGCCTTGAAAACACAGCAGTGCTTTCCCTTCCAATGAAAAGCTGAAGCCTGATGGAGACGTTTCCTCTTTCCGCTGGCCCTGCAGCCCGCGGGTCCCGGCGCGGTTCGCACTTCCCGAGCGCGCTCCGGGAGCGGCCCCGCGGAGCCCGCCCGGCCCGGCCCGGCTTCCCACGGGCACCGCCGAGGCTGCCGCCCTGCCCCGGCCTCCGGAGCCGCGGAAAGGCAGCCCGCATCCCCAGGGCCTCCTCCCGCACCGCTCTTTGTGCCATGGATCACTGGCACCGTGTTCTCTGCACCGCTCGGCAGCTGCTGAACGAAAAGAAGCGTTTCCAAAGCGGATTTGGTTCAGGTTTGACACTGAAAACTGCCTTATAAGGTATAAAAGCCCGAAAGCAGGAAGAGGCTTTGACAAAACTAAGGAAGTTCCTCTGCGCCTGCTCGATGGAGGGGGAGGGGTTTTTTTTCTTCCACAGAGAGAAGTAACACAGAATAAATGACATTATCCGCACATTAAAAAAAAAACAAAACCACACGATCCCCCCAGACGGCGCCGGGCACAGCGGCGACTCCCCCGAGCCGAGGCATCCCCGGGGCTCTGAGCAGCCCCGGGAGCCGTGTCCCCCTCGCCTTCCCCGGCCCCGGCAGCCGCACAAGGTCCCGCACCCCGGCCCGGGACCGAAGGGGGCGGCCCCGACCGGCCCCAGAGCAGCGAGTGGGGCCGCGGCAGGACACGGGTCCCGCCGGGTGGAGAGCGAAGGGCGGGGAAGGGAAGGCGGCTGGATGCTCCCCGCGGCCCAGCCCAGCCCAGCCCAGCCGGCCCATCCCTCCCGGCACCGGCCCCACGGCGGCTCGGGCGCGGCTCCCCGGCCCGGCAGCGCGACCCCCGCCGCCATCTGCAGCAGCATCGGCGGCGGAACCCGCCCGGCCCCGCCCCGGGCGGCCCCGAGCTGTCAGCGGCCGTGTCTCACCCCGTGCCGCAGTCCACCACGCAGGCCGGGAGCCGCCCTGCCATGCTGGTCGGTAGCGGCGGTGCTGGGGACGGCGGGCAGCCCTGCGCTCCGGCGGGGCTCGGCGGGCTGCGCTCGGCGGCACCGAGGGACTTCCGCAGGGCGGGCGCTGCCTCCGCCCCCGCCCGCTCGCTGCCCGGCGAGCCCAAGATGGCTGACCCGCCCCGCCCCGTGACGTGCGGTGGCGCGGCCTCGCCCCGCCGGCAGGAGCGGCGGTAGCGCCCTCAGGGCGGCGGGAGCGGCTCAGTCACGGAATATCACAGAGCAGCAGGGGCTGGCACACGATGGCACAGGGGCAGGCGGGCTGGAAAACACCCCCGAGGTCACCGGGTCCGACCAGCGAGCGAACAGCACCGTGTCAAACAGACCCATGTGCCACGTGCAGGCTTTCCTTAAACACCTCCAGGGACCGTGCCTCCACCACCTGAGTGGCCCGTTCCAATCACAGAATTGTTAGAGTTGAAAGGGACTTGTGGAGATATTCGGTCCGTCCCGTGTGCCCAGGCAGGGTCACCCGGAGCAGTGACGCAGGAATGCATCCAGATGGATTTGGAATGTCTCCAGTGTGGGAGACTCCATGCCCTTCCAGGGCAGCTGCTCCAGTGCTCTGCCACCCCCGATGTGAAAAAATTCTTCCTCATGCTTAGCTGAAACTTCTTGTTCTTTAGTTCCATGGCCAGTGCTTCTTGTCCTGTCACTGGGCACTACTGAAAAGAATCTGGCACCATCCTCTTGGCACCTGCCTTTGAGATATTGATGTGCATTGATGAGATCCCCTCTCAGTCTTCTCCTCTCCAGACTAAACAGGCCCAGCTCCCGCAGTCCCTCCTTGTAAGAAGAGATGCTACAAACCCCCCCATCATCTTTGTTCCAAAGAGGGCAAGAGACAATGCACTGTTGGGGTCAGGTGTACAGGTGGACAAAATACAGTCTGTTCTCTGCTCGCTCTTTCTCATTCCACCTTCCACAACCCTTCAGGCTTTGAAGGACAGAGCGCTTGTAACACCAGGTCTGGCCCAGTTCTTGCCCTGTAGCGAACTGCAGCCACACACTACTTTTTGTTTGTTTTCAAAGTACCTTAGTGTTTTAACAGTTCTCATATTGGGGCTTTCAGGTATTTTCAATCCTTTGCTTGCTGCTCCTGCCTTGGCAATGAGAAGGTGTGAGCTTCATGGCATAATCGGATGTCAAGCTGTGAACAAATTTGGTAGTCCATCAAAAGGAGTAATGGTCATTGTCAGGACTCAGTGGGCATTAATGGATCTTCATGGCTCCAATAGGCATCACGGGGGTCTCCACCACAAAGTCCTTGTCCCAGAGAACAGGAGACCCATTAAGCTCAGTGCTGGCCCCTCAGATTTTGTCTGAGCTATGCTGTAGCCTTGCTTGCTGGCTTGATATTGGACTTGCCTTGTCCCTCTGGTAGCCTCCAGCACTGATCCTAGACCTGGTCTGACACCCTGACTTCACCTCGGAGCTGTGTAGCTGCAGGTGGCCCCGTGTCCCTTAGGGAACCCTCCAAGTATTCTCACAGTGCTTCCTTCTTCAAGCGTGTTCTCCTCACCTGGTTTCAGCTATCTCTGGTTAATAGGCTCTTTGCCTTTGCCACTGGAGGGACAGACTTGGAGTCAGTGCCAATGCAAAGGAAGGACTCAGTACATGCCCTTCAGGATGAAATAGGAGGGAGCAGAACCTTCCCTTTCAGTAGCAGCAGCCAGGCAGTTCATTTGGGAAGTTCAAGTCACCATCTGGCTTCTGTGGGCTGCCAGATCTTCCTGAGGAACATAAGCAAGGAAAGGAGATATTGAGAATATTAACATTTTTATTTTAATGTCAAAGCAAATTATGAATAGAACATTATGAGACATTTTACAGATAATGAAAGAGATTTCTAGAGGATATTGTGTAGCTCGTGAGTGGTGCTGTGCTAGAATATTAAAGATGAATATCTCTGAAAGCTTTTCAGAGGAAGTGCAAATAGCCCTTTCTTATATATGTGCTGCTGTGTGTGCATAGGTAAATATTTATCTAAAATAAATACAGGTTGGGTATAAACTACCATGTGGACTTTTCACTCTCCTCTCAGTTTTATTACCTGGTAGTCAGGGTTATACATGCAGCAGGTTCAACTGCTGCGTCTGGCAGATGGAATCATGGAATGAGAGAGCAGCTTTGGGCTCCAGCTGCTGGAGTTCAATGATCCTCCCAGAGGAGCACAAAACAAGGTCCAAAAACCTGAGGCATGTGGAAAGGATGGAGCTGGCAGGCCCTGTCCTGGCCATACAGCTCACAGAGCCAGCACAGAGGGGATCAGGACCAGAGTTAATTTACCCAGCTGCAGTGAGATTTAAACAGAGCAATCATTAGTGTTCCATAGCTGACCAGAATTTATTACCTAGTATTTCCAAATAATGCTCCTGATCAGTCTTGCTAAGCCTTAATAGCAAAGCCAAAGGACAGAGAATAGAATGGCTCTAAGAGTGTGCTGGAGATTTTCTGCTAGCAGAGACATAATTTCACTATAAAACTTTAAATCACACCCAAAAGCACTTACTGTAATGCACTTTACAGAAAATATCCCATAGCTGGATTTATCTTTTCCTCCCTGTGAGTGCAAGTGCTTTCTGGGAAATGGTGGGGTACTGAGCAGAACAAAAAGGTTGAGCAGAACAAAAAAGTACTGCAGGTCATATGGAAAGTGAAACAACTCTGTTAAGCAACTTCATTGCAATCTCTTGCTATCAGTGTGTGTTCTTCCTGAGTCTGCATGAAGAATGACATTGAAAAAGAGCAGTGCTGGTGCATTTTAGTTTACTGAGTTACAGTGGAATTTACATTTGAGGACCAAAAAGCGTAGGATTTCTCTCAGTATCAAGGTGCCAAGTCAATCACAGTTTTGCAAGGGAAGGAGTTGAAAGACCAAACTCCCTGGCCGTGAGATCTCAGGTTTCATTTTGTTAGCCCTGCCAGATGGAGTTTTCAGGTGGCTGTAGACTCAGGCACCAATCCAATAAAATAAAGGGGCAATATTACTTTTTAAGCAATATTATCTCACATTGTTGGACGATAATCACAAGTTTGATATATTAACTCATCCAAATTCAAATAGATCAATCTAAATTTCAGTACTGGTTTCTGTATAGACTTTTTGTAGTTTTATGCGTTGGCTTCTAGATTATCTTGGTGGATATTTTTAGCATAGAAGTCTTGTGCTTAAATTACAAAATTGAGCTTTTAAAGCTGAAATTCAGCTAGATCCAGCAGGATTGCTGTGCTGATTGGTATATTTCTTTTATGGAAAGGTTTTCCAACCTTTACTTATGTCTTTGGTACAGGAACAGTAGAAAAAGCCTACACTCTGTTTGCATGGTGAAATTTTCTGAATCTTTTCATCCTTATTTGGCCAGAAGTCAGTTCCTGAGTTATGAAAAGCTTTTCATTGTGTCAGGGTGTACCAGAAACAAATTTTTTAGTGTGTAGAGGCAATGTCTTAGTATATTCTCAATCTTACCAATGGAATGGGAGTGAATAAAAGCCTGAATTGCCTTTATCTGCTACCATCTCTGGGAGTGTTTAAAAAGCATGTGGCTGGGGCACTTGGGGACATGGTTTAGCTGTGAGCATGGTGGTGCTGGGCTGCTCTTAGAGGTCTTTTCCAACCTTTATGATTCTATGAAATGCTATACAGCACACATAATCCAGCAACAGCATCCCTCTATGATGCACCAAGTCCAGCTTCTGTAAGCACAGTTGGATTGCAGGTGATCTTTTCCTAAACATCCATGATAACAGGAGTAATTACCATTGCAGAGCATCTTCCTTCTGTTGCCATCTGCCTCCAGGCAGTTTACAGTGTAAACACAGAGCAAGGGAATGCAGATGAATACAAATGAATAAGGAATGATAAGGAATGAGGGGATTAAAGTCAGAAGGAAAGTACTTCTATTAATCAACAGGTAAACAGAGATGCAGTCTAACAGTTCGATTCAGGTGGAGGAAATTTGCAGACAGCTTTCTGCAAGTGTTATACAAATAAATCATTGTGCTCCACAGATTTCCAAGATGTAGGTATGATTTACCAGCTCCGGCAATGCTAAGTATTAAAATTTCACACAGGTACCTCAACCTGAAGAAGTACCTAGACAAAAGCATTACAAATCCCTTGCTAAGCTGTGTAGGAAGCTTTCCAGCATCCTGCTCACTCTGGATGTTTTCATGCAGTTAATGGCCTGCCCTTGAACACGCAGAAAGAACAACGCTGTGAATCCATATATAGATCCAGGCATGGGAAGCACAGCAAAGTGCAAGGAAAAAAAAAAAAAAAACCAAAAGGAAGTTCCAGGGGTGGAAGGATTTTGGAAATGCCCAGGAGGGCTGAGAATCTGATGCCTGGATCAGCATATTGCCACTCAGATTGGCATAAACTGAATTTAAAAGGCACATTAATATCCAGTACACCGCAGGTGAACAGCCCATAAGCCCAGCTAAACATGACAGTAAAAGCCAGAGAAACAGCCAAGAAAAATCATGTCTAGGTTATCCATTAGACAATATTCCTTTATTGTAAGTATTTATTATAAAGTACACTGCTTAATCACTTAACCATCATATTCTGAGTATTTTAATATAAATAAGTTTTCCAATAGTTGAGAGAATACTACAGAGAGCTAAAAAAAAAAAAAACCCAGAACATTTTATCTACCCAGATATAAGGTGTGTGTAGATTTCCTCCAAGAAGGACCACAAGCAAGATTACAGTGTAATTGGTTGATTTTGGCATAGCTATAGCAACAGCCATATGGGAGGCATGTAATTTCATGGAGCTGCACATGGTGAAGTCATGGCAAATTACCGGGAACTCATTTGATGTGGCTGCTCTCCAAGAGTTCAATGTAGATCAACTAAAACCATTAACTTTCAAAATATAATTAGTCCAACCATATTTTTTTTCTAAATGAGGGATGGGAAAAAATCAGCTATAATTCTTGGTACACTGAAACAAGGTGCAGAGGGAGAGAGAGAAACTTATAAACTGGGGCTTGTTTAAATCCTTGGACTATTGCCTGTTTTATTTGGTAGGAATTACAGCAAATCATGTATCAAAAGACAAACCTAGAAGAAGAATTTGACTGAAAATATGATTCCTCAAATAAGAACTTGATGTTCTGGGCTGAGGCAAAATCTGCAAAAGTCAAGAAAAACTTGCATTCCTGTTTACAGCTTGCTTTTCCATTCAAAATTGGTTATCTTTATTATGCTATTCTGTGCTTTCTCATAATGAATACATCTTAATCCTTTATAATGGCACTGTAAGTGAACTAGCAGAAGGATGGCAGCAGGATTCCTACAACAGCAGAGCAGGACTCAAACCTCTGCCCTTGAGTTTTATCTGTACTGCACAGGCTCTACACAGTCACATCTGGGAGCCAAGGAGTAGCAGTGCACAGTTTGGCCATGAGCAGAAAATCTGGGCTTTCTTGTGTAATAGAAACATTATTGTGTGTTCTCAGTTGCACCTATTTACTTCCTTGGCTGGAACAAACGTGTACTGCTGCCGTTTTCATATGACTTACACACTTCATCCGAACTGAGAGCCTAGATCAACCACAGCAGTAAGTACCTGGCCTGCCTCAACTTCCATGCTCACTGTGTCATGAACATTCATTTGAGTAAAAGGTATGATAACTCTCAAATTTATGTAAAATCACAGGTTTTAATTCAGTGGTCTTTTATTTTTTATTCAAAGATGTCATCCACATGCTAAATGAAATCAGTATGTCACCAGTTTGCAGTTTAGCAGCAATTTAACAGGTTTGTGAGCTTTCCAGCAGAGCGCAGAGGCCCACCAGGGTAAAACCAAGCCTTAAAACAGAGGCAAGTATCAGAGCAAGAAAAGCTGGATTGGGAAAGAGGATCAAGGTGAACCAAGTGGGTCATTTCACAAAAGAAGTAGCGTGAAGAGTCATAGAGAGTGCAATGACACCATGGATTTTTTTGCTACCCAACCATTTGAAACTGAAAGTAATTGAATGTGTGACAAGTAAACAAATGGGTTTCTGTTCTGAGACATTCTTCTGGCTTTCACTGTTGCTTATCAACTTTTGAGAGGGTTTGGCTGCTAATATTTGACCTCTCATTCTAAATGGCTTTTCGTAAGAGGATTGTTTAGAAACACTCATATTCTACGTGTTTGGATTTCTCCTTGGTGTGTGACTTTTGATAAAAATATATTCTCTCCAGTTTACCCAAACTGTGGACTCCTCAGATTAGCTTTCATGTTATAAGGTTATTATATCACATCTGTGATCATGGTGCCACATTACTCTTACTGTATTTATTTCAAGATAATGCAGGGAGGAGAGGAGGACTAGGAGGAGAATTTGGAGCTCACATGGACAGGTGTCCTTCTCTGGATGCAGCAGAATGCTGCTTGAATATAAAATATCAGACAACTGGGTATTGTAACATCCACAGTTCCATTGGAGAAGCATGGGTAAGCACTCTCCAATTGTCTCTGGACAAAATGAGACATCACTAAAAATACCCCCACTGATGGGTTAAATTATTTGGATGCCTTTTTTCTAGCAGGATAGAGAATGTTCTCTCTCAGAATAGGGAACGTTCCCTCCACCAGAGCTGGGGGAAGGCAATGAACAGCTCGTGAAGCATCTTTTTCAATTATCACAGCTCTCTGCAGTCCAAGTCTCTTATTAAGATGTATGATTTATTTAGAAACAATATACAATACTAGTTAAGTTAGTCAGCAGTGGAACACTTAAAAAATACTCTGTTCTTCAATAAATGTATAACTCAATTTATTTTTAGTGACAATGCTGCTTGCATACAAAATTGAAGCAATTCTAAAGCATTATTTCTGAATGCTTGGTGACTCCATACTGGGTTTATTCTCTCTGGTAATAAAGAAACTGTTAACTCATCCTGTAAAGCTGCGGTTTCTTGTTTGTCCTGCTCAAAGACTGTAGGAAATCTTCCTGAAATAATACCTTAATGAATCACCAAAAAGTATAAAAGCTGATTTGCAGCTCTACACTGCTGTGTCTGACACTGTAAGGATTATGTGGATGTCTTTGAAGAAGGCCACAGCCAATTTTTAATGATGTAGTCTTCACATGTCTAGTATCACAAATATATCAAAACTAGCACATTGTATTCAAGTGTTTCTCTCACTCTGCTGCTTTAAAAAAGAGTATTAAAAGCAAACACTCCTGTAAATTATGCTAATGGATAGGTAAATGGAACAAAATCTTATAGACAAACAGATTCCATTAATTATGTTTGTCCTTGCTGTGAAAATAGGGACATTAAAATCCCTATTTGGGGCACTACGTGCCGGTTCAATTTGGTGTGCCATCCTAACAAGCCAACAAACTTAATCTTTATGAACAATAGATTTTGAAACATTTTGATCTAAAAATAATGCACCAGCAAAACCCCAAATCAGCAGCTCTGTCCGTGCAATTTCTCACCTGGTAAAATTTCATTTTTGGTGCAGTTTAAGAGCAGCACCATTGAGAAGACCAGAGGCACATGTTGAAAATAGAATATGTGAAAAACAAAACGTTTCCTCCTGTATTTCCCTACAGAACAGCCTCCAGTTTAATCCATTTGTGTGCTCTTTATAGAACCCACATACACACAGTAGGTCTCCCTTGCTGATGGGGTAAGAATCAATGTGGGGCATTCATTGCTTTGCTTTAGGCCCTTCCTGGGAGAATCCCTGCCTTCCCTGGAGCATTGAGCATTCCCAGCAAGGGATCAGTTCCCTATTGCCATATTGGGCAATGCTTCCATTCCCTTTGAATACCACCTTATGTTGCAATGAGCCTCTGTGAATCATTATGATTATTCACCCAGGAATGTGCAAAAGCACAAATGTGAAAATCTGTTCTGTGTTCTGAACATGCAGGGTCAGATTATCCGCAATTCCATCTGATCAGATTTGTGCTTGGAGAACTGCTTGACTTGACCTTTAGAGAAGTTGCTTTAATGGGGTTATTCATTGTAAATAAAATTCACTTTTGGCTCTCTGTTAAGGCCTGTTTGGTGGTTTCGGATCACATCTGCAGCAGGACAGGTATTTATGCTCACACATGCATTTCTGCCAGCCCTGCTGTTCAAATGGCCCTCTGGTTGTCAACATGCACCAAGATTACACGTGCAGTCCCCTCCTGCATATGATTTCTCTCAATGGCACGATAATTCTGTAATTCAGAACACTTCTGAAAGGTTTATTTTCCATTTACTTTTTGGCTTGCTTGAATAGGCTTTCAAATGGTTTTTTAAATTGTCTTTTTCAAAACGAATTTGGGATGATCACAACTCATCTACTGAAAATAATTGAGTGATAGCAATTTAGTAATTTTCAGTCCGGGAAATCCCATTGCCAATTAAGCTTCCTGTTTTCTTTCCTTTTATAAACCAGCAGAGTAAAGAGACTGAAGTAAGTGATGACAAGTTCCCCAAACGAGTTGCTTTACTCATCTGTAATTTTATTACTAGCTAATATTTGCAAGTAATGTTCAGTAGGAAGCAGAAAAAGCTCTCAGTTTCAATTAATTTTCAACAGCTATTAAAAGTAATGGTTGATAAAAAATTACATCTCAAAAATATCTGTGGTTTTTTTCTTCTATTACATCTGCAGAGTAATATTTCTCCTGTAAGTACCAGTAGTTCTCATAGTGGTCGGTATAGATTTTGTTCAAAATAACACATTTTTAAGCACTAAGATTTCTTTGAGCCTTGTAATCAGGTAAAACATTTAAGAAAACAGCCATGTAAGAGCTCAGCAAGGGTCAAAAACCACAAAATGTTTGTAAATACACAGAAAATGGACTGGAAACAAAATGGAAGTTGTAACTTCGACATATTTCTATATCTAGACAATATCTAACTATATTTCATGCATTCATGTTAATGTTTTCATTTCAGCCTCTCAAGAATTGGACCAGGGTGAGGGGAAGGCAGTGAGGATAATTCAGCAATAGAATCATTCCCTCAGTCACAAGAGGCTTCTTGCAAAGCTGGACTTAGGGTGTGAGAACACCTCAAGGACAGTTGAGGACCAATATAAGACAGTTAAAACTCAAATAATGCAAAGAAGGTGAAGTGAAACAGGGATTACAAGTTGTGTGGTAAGATTATTATCCAGTGGTCTAAACCCAAGAAAAACAAAACATTTTCTGCTATGTCACAAGACCCGATAAATCCTCAACAGCTCTTGTATTACTGGGTTGGCAGAAGGGATTAGCCAAATTCATGGGTCCATCAACTATTAAACGCATTGGCTGAGTTGCATCCTTCCACATAATGGTGCTGGTACCCATTTATTTCTAAAAATTACAAGGATGTGCCATGGAAAGCAATCCCTTGTTTCCAACACCAATTTTCCCAGGCATCCATTATGAGACACTGGGGAGACATGAGGATTCTGTGCTAGATGGATTTTTGATCTAACCCAGCAGAACAGGGGGAACATCCCACTGTCATGCATCCTACACCGAGTCTAGTCCTGAGCACTCAGACTGTGTCCTTTCCCTAAGGAGAACAAGAGTTGATCAAAACTGACTTTGTCACTTTGAATTTTTAATACAGTTTCTTCTGCTGCTTTGCCTTGTTCATCAACATGAACATCTTGTTCATCAAAGGTCTGCTCCAAAGCCTTTTGAAGGAAGCATTTCTCTAAAATAAGTAGATTCAACTCCTTTGTAGAGATCTATTATGAAACCTACAGAGTATTAAATTTCATTCTTGGGATCTGATCTATTTCTTCCAAATCAGCTTTTATGTTCTTGTAAGTAGAATATATATGAGCAGAAGCTAAATTCAAGTTTTCAAATAAGTGCACTTTGAAAGGTTTGCATGTTTTGTGGATGTTTTATCTTATGAAAATATTACAGTGCTGCTGGGAAGTAGATATAATTTTGCTTTGCCTGTGAAAATGCTATTCATGTAACTAAAACATTCACAGCAAGAAAAATAAATATGCACTATGTGTATATTTGCAAGATACATATTGTTTATTATGTGTGTTTACTAAAATCTAATTCCTGAAATAGACACAGTAAAAACAAAAGGGAAATCATTCTCATAATAGTTTATTTCAGAGAAGACACGAGATCATCATGTGAACTTTTACAATAGGAAGCAAATTACTTAATCAAGAGCTAAAAATACAGAAGTCCTGTGATATTTTTAAGTGTAATAAGTACAAACTTCTGGGCTTCTGACAATGTAAACCTGTTTTTCTCAAAACACTCCAGGAACCACAGCCTAAGTGCCTCATCCTGTGATGAAGAAATCTTGGCACTCCACCTGAAGGACTCCTTCTTGCCTGTCCCAGTCAAAATTATTAAAATCAGAACCTTAACAAGGTGGATTTAACTGTGTTTCCACAAGAACACATGCAGTGGTTTGTTATGTGTTTCTTTAAAATATAATTCACCCCATTTTAATATAAATTATGCATAATATTTTCAATATATTATTTAGTAAAGACACTATAAGCTGTAGGAAAGTATTATATGCAGCGTCTCAAACAGAGCACTGTAGTCATAACTCTTTGGTTTTCTCTTCATGTTTTGCTGCTCATGAACTGACTGACCTTGGATTAACCATGTAAATTTACTGAGTCTGTATAAATACTAAACAAAGTCCTGCAAGGCCCATGAAAATTAGATGCTGTGAGATGCACGCACATTTTTACAGTTACATTTTACATAATTTTCAACTCCTCTGAATTCCACAGAATGCTCCATTTCAAAAGGACTGCTATTTTCCGGAAGCTTTGTCTAAGAAATTCATTTTACCTAAAATCTCTTTATAAAGCTGTAAAATTTCATGGAAAAGTATTATATAGCATATTTTGGCAATTTTGGCTGAAAGGCCAATAGTGATAGTGAGGAAATATTATGTTTGATATCAACAGTTTGTAAGTGTGAGTAGCATTTAAGATAACTTCACAGTTATATCATATGTATGACCTAATAACAATTAAACATCATTTATCTTTTTCCTTGTATGTATACATTGCTTACTATTGTTTCCTAGTAGTTTTGTTGTAAAATTTCCAAAATCTGTAGTAGCTAAATTTTGCAAAAAGCTCTATTTCTGTTAGCAGGCGAATACTGAATAATCTGCAAGATGTGACATACACTATTGGTTATCTTTAGGTTGGTATTGTGAGTTTAATTCTTAAATATTAATCAACACTGACTACAGGGAGCACTAACATAGACTACAAATTCAAACCAAACAAGACCAGAATTCGATTTTGCAATTTCATCTAAGCCTATGATAGTTCATTTTATTTAATATCTTTGACAGATCTTGTTTAGTATTTCCTTTTACAGCTTGTTAGTCACTAACTTCTACATCTCAAAATTTTGCTTGTCTTTGCTTACCTTGCATGTCTACACAATATTGCTTTTTTATGCTCTTAAAAGTGTTTTGATAATGAAGCAGACATCAATTTAAATTTTTTAATTAGTTGCTACTACTTTCAGAGCCTGTGAGATTTTGGATCACAGAGCATAAAGATTATGGTAACTATGAAACTAAGATTCCACCACCTCACTGCGTTTTAGGACGTTTCTCACGGGTCTTTCACACTTTGGTTTCTCTTCTTCCCTTTTTTTTTTTTTTTTTTTGGGCAGACTAGTTTCAAGCTCCATCCCACTTCTCTATCTCTAGTTCGTCACTCCATGCTCTCTTCCTCTGCCTTCTCTGTTCCTCCATATTTTGGTTTATTTCTTCTTTTTTTTTAACTTGCTTATCTGGAGAAGCCGTGTATGAATGCCCGTGTCCCCGGGGCAAGCTGTGCTCCGTCAGAGCTGCTCTAGCACTCCCCAGTTGGAGATGCTCGATCTCTTTGCAACAGCCGGCGCTGCTCCGCTGCCAGCTGCGCTCCCGGGAGCCGCGGCGGAGCTGCCCGGGGGCCGCGGGGAATGGCCCCGCCGGTGCTGGGACCAGCAGGAGCCCGGGGCTACCAGCCCGCTCTGGCTCTGCCCCGCTGTGCGCAGCGCTCCCTCCGCGTCCCCGGTGTCGCCTGTCAGGAACGGGCAGGAGCGGGGAGCGGCCCCGGAACCCTGCCCGAGTCTGGCGGCAGAGCGGGGAACCCGGCGGGACACGGAGCGGAGCGGGCACCTTGGGCTGCAGAGGGAGGGACACGGGGATGGGAACGGGATGGGAACGGGATGGAGATGGGGACAGGGATGAGGATGCGGGATAGGAATGGCTCGGTGTTTGGGCCTGTGATGGAGATGGGGATGGGAACGCTGATAGGAATGGGCTCGGTGATGGCAATGGGGACGGGGATAGGGATGGGGACAGGGATGGGGATAGGGATGGTGATGGGGACACAGACAGGGATGGGGACATTGACGGGGACGGGCATCGGAATGGAGATGGGGATAGGGATAGGGACGGGCATGGGGATGGGGTTAGGGATGGTGATGGTGGCAGTGGTGGGGACAGGGATATGGATCGGGATGGGGACGTGGACGGGAATGGGACGGAAACAGTGGTGGGGACAGGGATGGTGATGGTGACAGTGAGGGTACAGCGATAGTGACGGTGACAGTGAGGGGACAGCGATGGTGATGGTGACAGCGATGGTGACAGTGAGGGGACAGCGATAGTGGCGGTGACAGTGAGGGGACAGCGATGGTGACGGGGACATCGATGGTGACAGTGCGGGTACAGCGATGGTGATGGTGACAGCGATGGTGACAGTGAGGGGACAGCGATGGTGACAGTGACGGTGACAGTGAGGGGACAGCGATGGTGACAGTGCGGGTACAGCGATGGTGACAGCGATGGTAGCAGTGAGGGGACAGCCATGGTGACGGTGACAGCGATGGTGGCAGTGAAGGTACAGCGATGGTGACAGTGACGGTGACAGTGAGGGTACAGCAATGGTGACAGTGACGGTGACAGTGAGGGTACAGCGATGATGACAGTGCCGGTACAGCGATGGTGACAGTGCCGGTGACACTGAGGGTACAGCGATGGTGACAGTGCGGGTACAGCGATGGTGACAGTGACAGTGAGGGTACAGCGATGGTGACAGTGACAGTGCCGGTACAGCGATGGTGACAGTGCCGGTGACAGTGCCGGTACAGCGATGGTGACAGTGCCGGTGACACTGAGGGTACAGCGATGGTGACAGTGCCGGTGACACTGAGGGTACAGCGATGGTGACAGTGACAGTGCGGGTACAGCGATGGTGACAGTGACAGTGCCGGTACAGCGATGGTGACAGTGCCGGTGACACTGAGGGTACAGCGATGGTGACAGTGCGGGTACAGCGATGGTGACAGTGACAGTGAGGGTACAGCGATGGTGACAGTGACAGTGCCGGTACAGCGATGGTGACAGTGCCGGTGACAGTGCCGGTACAGCGATGGTGACAGTGCCGGTGACACTGAGGGTACAGCGATGGTGACAGTGCCGGTGACACTGAGGGTACAGCGATGGTGACAGTGACAGTGCGGGTACAGCGATGGTGACAGTGACAGTGCCGGTACAGCGATGGTGACAGTGCCGGTGACACTGAGGGTACAGCGATGGTGACAGTGCGGGTACAGCGATGGTGACAGTGACAGTGAGGGTACAGCGATGGTGACAGTGACAGTGCCGGTACAGCGATGGTGACAGTGCCGGTGACAGTGCCGGTACAGCGATGGTGACAGTGCCGGTGACACTGAGGGTACAGCGATGGTGACAGTGCCGGTGACACTGAGGGTCCACGACGTCGTCGCCGCCGCCCCTCCTGCAGCCGAGCGGGGGGCGGGCAGCAGGACAGGGGTGTGGAGCTGCTGGCCGAGCGGGTCGATGGGGCCGGCCCGCGGGCGGGGCGGGTGGGGCGGTCGCTCGCTGGCTCGGGGATGGATTGCGGGTGTCCGGCGCGGGCGGGCGGTGCCGCCGCCGGACGGAGCGCGGGGGGCGCCGGGCCCGGGGCGGCCTCAGGTACCGGGAACGGGAGCGGGGCCGGGAACGGGAGCGGGAGCGGGGCCGGAATGGGCGGGTCCCGCCGCTGCCGGGGGTGCCGCGGGAGAGAGGCCCCGCAGGGGTGAGCGGGGCTGGGCCCAGGAGGGAACTTTGTCCCTTGGCGCGGGCGGGGGGGCCGTGCCCGCCTGGGCCGGGCTGTGCGGGTGCCCGTGTCCCGCCGCCCCTCGGCCCCGTCCGGCCGTGACAGCGGCGTGGGGAACGCACGCTCCGCTGCCCGCCTCGGGAAGCCGCTGTGGCCGGGCCGGGGCTGTGTGGAGGGGCTCCGCTGTCCCCGGAGCGAGCCTGTAGCGGCGGTGTGCGGGGAGTGGCTGTGGCCCTGAGCTCCGCGCTGTGAGGCCACGCCTCGAGTGCCGTGTCCTGTTCTGTGCGCTCGCTGCAGGAAAGACATTGAGGCACCGGAGCGTGTCCGGAGAGGGCAGCGGAGCTGCCGGAGGGTGTGGAGCACAAGTCCTGTAAGCAGTGTCTGAGGGAGCTGACGGGGTTTAGCCTGGAGGAAAGGAGGCTCTGGGCAGACCTGATCGCTCTCCACAACTCCCTGTCGGGAGCCAGGTGGGGGTCGAGCTCCCAGGGACCAGTGGCAGGACAAGAGGACACTGTTAAGCTGCGCCAGGGGAGGTTCACGTTGGATATTTGGAAGAATTTCAGGGTGATTAAACAATGGAACGGGCTGCCCAGGGGGCTGGTGGAGTTACCATCCCTGGAGGTGTTTAAGGAAAGCCTAAGCCATGGTCTGGTTGACAGAGTGGTATTTGGTCATGGGTTATGTTCAGTGATCTCAGAGCTCTTTTCCAATCTAATTGATCCAGTGATTCTGAGCTGGCACCTCTGTCCTGCCTCGCTGGGGGTGTGGGGGGTCCGTGCTTCCTCTGCTTGGGCTTCGGCTCCCTTTCCTTTCCCTTTTCCTTTCCTTTCCCCTGCAGTTTCCAGTGCTCGAGGTGTGAGTGCAGCACGCTCATTCTTTCTCCCCCGAGATACCCAGGGCTTGAGCCATATATATTTTTCCTTAGGCATCCACTTTTCTCTGAGTGCATTAAGAAGACTTTCTCATTTCCTTCTTTTCGTTCCTGCTACTTTTCCCCAAAGATGCCTGTCGGCAGGAAGGGGACCCCCATTCACTCGTAGTGCGGTGATTTCTTCCTTGCCTGGAAGGCTGAGCTTTCAGCTGCCAGGGTGTCTCGCTGAAAGCTGCCCTGCTGGTTCTTATCAGGGATCTGTGTCTGTATCTCCTGTGACAAAGCACGATATGTTTAGTCCTTGCACTAGCCAAGATTAGATCTGCAGCATGTGAAATGGATGTCATTTGTAATCCTTAGCTGATGTTAAATGTGGAGCTACTGGTGACTGAGAGATTGCTCTGTCCGTGGTGAAGCTTAGGGAGGCCTTGGCAGCTTGACATGGAGTTTTTTCTCCTAATGTTGCTGGACAAGAATAACAAGGTCAGTGTCTATTCTGCTTGTCAGCTTTCACCCTGCAGACCTGAAACTTTGGGGTTTCTAACTCATTGCAGTTAGACTTCAAGTGCAGCAGGGTCACAGGGGGTACTGCAGGAATTACTGAGAACTGTGTGCTTGGACAGGCTGGTAGCTGGTAAGGACTCAGATTAATACTCTGCACTACTGGTTCTATATAGGAAAATTTGCTTGAAGTGTTGTTTCATGAATTTTGACTAAGTACTGAATAGGAAACTTTCATTTCATTCATGAAAATGTTCAAACATTCATGTTCTTTTTATTCCTTAGATACCCAGATCCAGCTGTGCCGTGACAGTTTGATAGCATGACTGTTACATACCACCAGATTCCTAAAACATATCTTTGGTTAAGCTAAATTCTCTTACTTTGGTGATAAAATTAATGTGTGTTCTGTGTAGACTTTGGTCTCGTGTAGCTTCTTATGTAGATGGGAGCAGTGATCTCTATTTGCAGAACTCAGTACTGGCATGGAAAACTTGGTTGTTTTTTTGGATCTTTTGCTTCTCTATATTCTACAGATCCTACAGGAAACTTTCTTTGAGTAAAACTTCTGTAGTGAATGTAATAGTCATGTTGCATAAAGCTCACTTTTGTATCTCTTCTGAATATTCTTGCCTTTGCTCTCATCTTGTGATACCCTCTGGAGGTTGAGTAGAGGTCAGAATTGTGTTAGATGAATGTTGCTTACAGATTTGGACATATAAATGTAAATCATTTTACTTTCAGCTTTTTTTATTCTGGTTAGAGTGAAAGCAGTGTCTCTGTTTCTCTTATCTCAAAAGCAATCCAGTATGAAACAAGAATCACCTGATGACAGAACATGTTAAAAGGGGGAGGAGGTTGTATCCCAGAACTTGTATTGTTGGAGCAGCTGGTATAACTGGAAAAACTAAACCCATTTATTTTGCTTGCAAGCCTTATCTTGATACGTTGTCTTTCAAATTGTATGTGAAATAATCTTGAGTAAATACAAGGAAGAATTTCCAGTTAACTTGCTTGCATCACAGTTTGTGACTGAGCTGCTGTTCTGTGTCTTTTGTCATTCTTGGTGTTTACTTTTTTCTATTTTTTGGTGATGGGGGGGAGAGACAGGCTGTGTGTTTTCCTCCTAGAACAGCCAGAACAGCAACACTTCTGTTTTGCAATGATTTAGCAGTTCTTTGACCTATAATATTCTCTTCCCTAGCTGTCAGTGCAGTGAAAGTTTATGAATTTCATGTGATCTTCTTTTTTTGGGTGGAACTTTTCATGCAGAAATAATCTGCACAAAGAAACATTTGATGCTGCCCAAATAAGATTGCACATGAAGTATCAATGGTGCAGTTATAGATCCTGCCCTCAGAAGAGGAGAGTTGGACAGGCTGCTGAGCCTGTTGGCTTTAGTGCAGTCAGCTGTGTGAACGTGCACTGCAGACTACACACTGCTTTTTAGATATTTCTGATATCATAAATTGAAGTGGTGACTCTTCTTACATGATCTAGGGTACTTACAACATTTTAAAATCTGACAAGAACATTTTTAATGCTTATTTTTCAGAAGATCTTCATGTAACTGGCTGGAAAATGGTTCTGCAAGATGACAGCACCAACTCTGAGACTGTTGGAATGGTAAATAAATAAAAAAGGAGACTTTACAAGGTCTCAGTGCTGTTTGCTGAAAATTATGATTTTAAGAAATGTCTTTTAAATGAATATTCTTTTAAATGTCAGATTTGAGCTGGAATGTTTAAAGTTACACCATGTGGAAAGCATATTTATTTCCTAATAATGGAAACAGAGGGCAAACATGCTGAAGTTTCTGCTCTTAATAGAGTAGAATATGATATTTACTTTTAAACCATAATTTCTATTGCAGTCTCTGTGTTTCTGGTGGCTTAAATTTATCATAACTTTGTGCACCTGATAAATCAGATGTTTTGTAAGGATCAAGCTGTACAATAATAACACCAAGGTTGTGGCTTCATTTTCTGGGCTGTTCACTTAAGAGTTGGACTTTATGATCTTTGTGGGTCCCTTCCAACTCAGAATATTCTGTGACTCATTGCCTTGGTGTTCAGGATCTACAGTGAGCACTGGCTTTGTGGAGTAGAAGATGGATAATCACATGCTTTTGTCTTAAAAAATGTATCTTCCAATTTGTTGGTTTCTTTTAAGCAGTTATGGTCATTTGGTAAATTATGGAAAAGGTTTGAACTTGATGTATGTAAATGTTGAGTTTAGTGGGGGCTGAACCTTAGGCTTGTGGGGTCCCTTTTTATGAGTTACCTCTTCATCTAACAGGGGAAAGGCATGAATTTAGCTATTGCCCCCTGTTAACAGTTTACAAACTCTCAGCCATGCTTGACAGGTGATGAAAAGCTAATTTTGGGTAAGCATTTAATTCTGCCCTTGCTGCACTTCTGTTTGGGACACTAATTTCAGACTCGTTAGCACAGTGTGTGACTCCTGTTGATTCAGGATATCCCTAAAACAGAGCTTAACAACATTTCACATGAAGAATAATAATAATAAAAATTTCTGCACTTCCAGGCAATAAAACTTACAGCTCTATTTTGTATAATCTTTCTTTTCCTATATAGAAGTTTTAAAAGTGGATTTGATTGAATGTGTTTATAGGATCTGAGTTTAAAAATTTTAAGAAAAGTTTTAGGTAAGATTATGTTTTGTTTTAATACAATAATAATGCTGTATCCACTTAAGGAAAGATATTGGGCTTTCACAAGACATAACATGGAGGTGCCTTATCTTCCTAGATTATTTTAAGGCCAACAAGCCTATATGTTCTTCCATTACCTTCCTAGTTCTAATGTTTAAATTCTTTGCTTAGGAATGTACATTTAAGAAATGGTGCCTTTCTCTGCATAGCTTAAAAATCAGAACTTAACATCATCAGGTTCTTGTTCCTCATGTGAACCTCCTATGGTCAATTAATAAGGAAGGGATCATGTTCTTTGTAATATCAAAAGTAGGTAAGGATCCTGTTTTCTTGCAATTCAGAACTGCCCTGCTGGCATTTTTGATGCAGACCAATTCTTAAAGTTCTAGGTCTGTACATCCCCAACTCTTAGGACTTGAGCTGCAAAAGGCACTTGTGGAACTTGAAATTTTAGACAGTATTTTGCAAAGATAAATGCTTAATATACCTATGCATACAATGTTTCACACTTTGCGGTTTTTTTTCTTTTTTTTTAGGAGACTATCTTCACTTTGACATGAAGTGTGAAGTTCGTTAGTCACCACTTTTGTTTCTTTTTTACAGTTATTGTGGAAGGTAATACAAGAAAAGTCTTGTTCTTGTGTGTTCATTTCTATCAGAGCATATTGCTCTCAGAGTACAGAAGCCAAACATAAAAGTGTGAAATTGTATTTCATTGCAAGTTCATGAGTACTGTTAATAAGTGGGACAATATGTCTGTCTAAAACTTCTCAATATAGTAGTTTCAATCTGTCTTTTAATTTTGTGTGATGTTTTAAAGGGTTTTAATTCTGTCTTAAAACTTAGTATTTAGGTTTCAGTAGGCTTTTGAATTTCTGCTGAACTTTACAGGCATTTTAGTATTGCTGCTTTGTAACTTTTTCAGCCAACTGTTAGCTTGAAGGTGATTGTGCTGCACTTTGTTGTCACCTTTTCTTGTTAAACTTTTTGCCTTGTTAGGGAAAGATCAAGCAAAGGGCTGTATTAGGCACACAGAAATGTTAAACAGACACTGACACATGGTAGTCAGATGAGAAAGTAATAGCTGCTCTTACTGCAGCATACAAAAAATTTCAACTTCAGGGCATAATTATGGGCTCTTTATTTAGAATTTTAACATCTACTTACCAAAGGTACAGAAGAAATGGTGTAAAATGTACATAGACTGTGATTAACTTTATGTGTAACCTCTTATCTAAGAAGTGCTGGATGTTTCTTCCTCTACTTCGCTCCTGTTGAGGGATTTTAAAGCAAGAGATTTGTTGAAGCCTAATGTAGGCAAGCTGAATACAAGATTAAAGAACTGCAGAATGTGAAAGTTATCTGTGCATGATCTCTGTTCACAGAGTGTGCTTTGAAGCAGCTTGTGGTGAGAACAGCAGAGCTGTAGGTGTGAGGGAGCGCCTGATGTGGAGATGTCCAGCTGATCAGGCTGCTGCCATTCCCTCCTGTCTCCCCAGCTGCCTCTGCCCTCCTGCCTGCAGCACAGCACTGGTGGAAGGCTGCAGTGCTTTCCATTTCTAGGATACTTTCCCACTGTCCATCTGTTGTGCTATGGCCTGACAGGAATGAGATTTGTTTAGAACTCTTCTCTGCCCAGCTTCCATATTAGCTGCATAGTATGCAAACACAGGAGCAATTTTTAGGCTCTGTATAATGTAAGTTCTTGTAATGGCTTCTATTAGTCATGATGAAATGAAGGCATAGTTTATAGAGTATAATATGTAGGATCTGTTGAACCAATTCATAAACCCTGAAGAAACTTAAAAGCTTTCAAGCATGAAAACCTTTATGTTAGTTTCCTCAAGTTTAAGATAATCCATTTATTTGCTCTCTCTTTGAGAACAAATGTTTTCTCCTTTATTCTGTATCAAGTAGAAACTATAATTCCTTGCTGAGTCTTTCATAACTTTGCCTCTCTCAACTTACAGATTTCTGCTTTCTTTTGTCAGACCCACCATTTTATCAGAAAAGCAGAGTAATTATCCAGAACTGATGCCCACACATGGAATATATCAGCATAGATCTAGTGGTATAATTATACTTCAGGAACTCTGCCTGTTCATTTTGCTTTTGAAAGAAGCCCTTTAAGGAATGGAGGAAAAAATGTCAAAATTTGAACATGGCAGAGACTGTATAGAGATACGAGCCAAAGCAGGAAGCAGTGCTGTGATCTCCCATGCGCTTGTGCATATCTAGGCATTTGAATCATTAATCTGAGGAACAGGCTACTCTGGAAAATGTAATGTACCTTCCTCACTCACTGGGGACATTGTTGCACTGTCTCTTTCATAAATCATTTGTAAATAATGAAAAGAAGGCAAGTATTTGTATGTTGACACATGGGGAAAAAACAAAGTTGAATTTAAATTCACCAAACCATATTAGCAAAGCAAATGACCTCTGTTTACTGAGAAAGTCAGAAGCTGCTCTCTAAAGATGACTTAGATAGCAGTTCCTCGAGCAATTCTCTCAGAGATGGTTGTTTGAATTTATGGTGTGCTGTGCCATCTGTAGTTAATGAGCTCTTAATAAACTGGTTCTTAAAATATATACATAAATAAGTGAATGTTAATCACAGAAATAGCACATACATGTCTTACTGACATTCATTAGAGAGCTTGTAAAGGATTCCAGTACAAGTAGAGCAATGAATGAGTCATCAGTCTCTGTCACTTGTATTTGCAACCTTTTAGTAATATAATTGAAAGTTTTCCTAAATTTAGGCCATCCAATGGGCAGCTGTAAAGCTGTGTCACAAATCTGAATTCCCTTGTAGTACCATCAGATTTTTGATAGATTTTCACAAGAATTGGTTCATGCCTGTGTGTCATAAATTCCCAAATAGCTGTGTAATTCTTAAAAATTCAACTGCATGTGTAGTCTGCTTTTTTAAGTTTGCAATTAATTATTCTTTTTTTTTCTTGAATCACCTCTTGTTACAAGGGTTTATAATCTACCCAAACGTTTTCCTGTGTCTTCAGAAATGTTTGTTGAATGCCTCTAAATTTAAACATGTTTCTGACATTTGTCACAACACATCAATCTATTTTATACCGTCTGGTATCTGAGTTTACCAAAACAGTGGTTTCAAATTTTGCAGAACTTGTATCATACATTCCAAAAAAGCATACTTTTGGTTACTTCGATGCTAAAGCAGTTGATAAATCGTTGCAAAGTCAAGATTGATTTCCTAATTGTCCCTTATATCTCTGAAAATCTCCTGCCAGATCTGTCACAGATCTGCTTTTTAACACAGCTATGTGTTTCCTTGCATATTAGGTTGTGTTCATGTATATGAAACAGTTGTCTGCAGTGTTTATTTCTTTGTGCGTCACTGTAACCTTTTGCGTTTTATTTCTGTGTCTCTTGCCCAGGTTCCAAATGGTGTGGGTTTTTATCATGAACCGGATGAGCTCCCAGAGCAGTTCATCCGCTCAGCGCAGGCGAATGGCTCTAGGAATCGTCATTCTCCTCCTGGTTGATGTGATCTGGGTGGCCTCTTCAGAACTCACTTCTGTAAGTATTGTTCCACACATCTTAAAGGGAAAACAAACGAGAAAGATGCAGCAGAAACGTGGTTATCAAACCACGGTGTTTCACCAGCCTGAATCAACTAAAACTTACAAATAAGTTCAACTCAGTGCCTGTTTCTTTTGAGACAGAAGGTGTTACTGATGACTTTAAACAGCATAAGCTCATAACTGTGTACTGTAATCAGGGAGTTCATTTTGGTACTCCCATATTGATTAAAGTAATGCCCATATGGTTCCCAAAAAGTAGTAAATGAGCTGTAATGTGGAAGGCTGAGTGATGTGGTGAATTGTAGTTCAGGGCATCCAGCAGTCCAGGATGAAAGGACTCAGGTCATGGAGTTTAAGCCCTGTAATTTCATCTAGTTCAGGTATTCACCATATTGGAACTGTTGTGATATTTATTTCATGTTAAGTTTTAGGACTTAAAACAGAGTTTTAGCAAGGGAAATTGAGTTTTTAAGAAATACTTAAATTCAGTTTTCTGTACTGTCGTTATGTTCTTACATTATCAGTTTTGAAACTAAGCGTATACAAATATCTGTACTTATCATGTGATACTAATAAAACATTTTTTGGAATGAGCTGGTGGAGTCACTTGATCCTGAAATGTTATTTAACCAAAGTAATCTTCTGTAATTTATGATGAATATGTTATTGCTTATAAAAGTGGTCTTTAATTTAGAAAATATTTGTATGTAAATGTATTTTCAGTGCTATTTGAGTTCAGTAGCACATAAATATGTTGCTTGGTGAGATACAAGTAATAAGTAGCTTTCCTCCTGTGGCATTCTCTTACAAAAAGGCTCCTTTTTGTTGGCATTGGAGATATTTTGGGAGAGGGTTCCCCCAGAACAGGAAGGGCCACCTGGTTCCTTTGATCATCCATGCCAATACTCACAGCTCTGTTATTTTGGGGACCAGACTGGTCTGGACTGTGTACTTATACCTGTTCATTTTGTGAATTCTTACCTATTTGGTAATTTTGGATACTGCAATTATTTTCTTTCCACAGTATGTTTTTACAAGGTACAACAAACCCTTTTTCAGTACATTTGCAAAAACATCCATGTTTGTTCTATACCTCTTGGGATTCATTGTTTGGAAGCCATGGAGGCAACAGTGCACTCGTGGGTTTCGTGGAAGGCATGCAGCTTTTGTAAGTATTATAACTCTGTAGATGTTGTGATATTTAAGTTTGTACAGAAAAAAAACCCTTAAACTGGAGACTAAAGAAGAGCAAAGTTTACATATTTGAGATATAAACTGAATTATGCCACAGGAAGACATTGCAGCTATAATAGTTGTCATGTGAAAGGATGAGGCAAGAGAAAGCAACATGAGATGTGTCAGGAGTTGTAAGAAATGCTCTGCTGGGCCAGACCATTGGCCCATGCCAGCCTGGTTTTGTATCCTGGATAGTTGCAGAAGGTAATTCCTCTTAACAAGAGCTTATGAGCTTCGCTGTTGGCTCTTGGTTCCCTTTGACTTTCCCAACATCTGTAACCAAGGGAATCAGAATTTGGACTTTGTAGTTGATTTTTAGCACTGACTCTTTTTGTATCTGGCTCAACTATGGACTGTTCGCTAACAGTTTTGAGGGGTTTTAAGTTACATTTAGTAAGGGTGGTAGAATTATGTTTTTGTTGTTGTTAATATCATTTTTATAGCTTTTATGCATGAGTGACCTTCTGATGCCTATTCCAGAGTTAGGCATAGTTTGTGCTAGAACCTAAAGTTATTGTTATATGACAGAAATACAGTTTTTTTTTTCCAAGAGATACTGGGGAGAGCAGTTGTTCTGTGCCAGTGTTTCAAAATGCTGAACAGCAGCACTCAGGAAGCAGTAAGGCATTTGGCCTGATACTAATCTCATATTAAAAAACAGAAAATGTGATCCAAGAACATGCTGTTAATCAACATATCTTTATAGAAAATAGCTTGTGTCAAAATAACTGACTTCAGATTTTTTGGATGTGTTAGACTTCACTGATAGTGGCAGTTGTAGGCATGACATCTTTAAAGTGTTACATGACTTTTATCTGAACTATTTTTATTAAAAAAAGAAAAGACAGACCACAAAGAACAACTGAAAAAACCTCTTTAAAAAAAAAAAAATGCTTGAGTTAAACACATTTAAAGTTGCCTGATATCTTGATACAATTTTTGTTATATCAGCCTTTAATACCAAGTGTTTATGTGTAATATGGCATGGGTTAGACTTGATGTTGTTCAGAATCTTCATAAGATAATTTGAGAATAAACAGAACTTGGTTTCTTTGCTGACAGTAATGAAATATGAACTGGAATGCAATGAGTAAGAGTGCCCAGTCTGTCACATGTGTGTGACACTCATG
Source organism: Eopsaltria australis (assembly GCA_034509425.1). NCBI lineage: Eukaryota > Metazoa > Chordata > Aves > Passeriformes > Petroicidae > Eopsaltria > Eopsaltria australis. Next base: position 834,071 of record JAVTVJ010000112.1, read on the forward strand.
GCACTGCTACTGGAATCCCATTATTTTTCCTTTTCAAAAGAACAGTGCAGACAGGACTGCAATGCGCAGTTAGAAGTTTTCTTCCCCCTCAAGGGGTGTAGTTAAATATTCAACTCTATAATTATTGCAAGTGCCTTTAAAATGTCTTGCGTTTATTAATCTGGAAAACACATCCATTTACATGGTTTCATTTCAGTGATTGCTTGGATACACATTCACACCTTACTTTTAAGTTCTCTTCCACATTAGAGGCTTTGTTTAATAGGTTTGCTACCATCATGGTAGAACAGCAAGCCGCAGGTCAGGGAACATGGGTTTGGTAAGGTGCAGAAAGGAAGAGGAAAAGGAGCTTTGCCCAAATAAAACGAAGAAAGAAACAGCTTGTTAATAGATGCACAATCATTTAGTGGAGAATGTGTCCCTCAGACTGAATTTTGCAGGTTTTCTGTAACTGAGAGCTTCATCTTGCACTCATGCCTGGGTAGTTGAATTCAGTGGGTCTCTTCAAGAGGTACAAGTAATTATTTACTGAACTTGTGAGTCCTCTTGGTATTGGGCTGAAGGGCTGAGGAGAGAGAGGGGATTGTGACAGAATTATGAATAAAGTAATAGAAAAACATACTCTTCAAAAATTTCAGTTAGTAATAACTTAGCCTTGGTAGTTTATTACATTAAAATTTCTGTAATTAGTTTGCAGATGCTGAAGGTTATTTTGCTGCTTGTACAACAGATACCACTGTAAACAGTTCTCTGGTAAGTGCCTTGATTTATGAAGGTCAATACTTTACAATAACATGGCACAACTATCCTAACTTACTGTTTATAAAATATGACAGTCTTAAATGTAATAGGTTTTGTCAGAGGGGATTGGCAACTTAAATGCTTATATGTTACTAATAAGTACTGCAAATAATGGTATTACTTATGATAAGAAATACGGGTTCTCAGCTCAATGAAGCACCTACTTGAATGTTTCTGTAGTAGTTTGTCAAAGAAATACTGTCTTGTACAAAGGAAAGCCTTTACATATTCAACTCAGTACCTTCTCTGTAACAGAGTGGGGGAAGCAGTTGAGTATTGGCAAATTACCGTATGGATATTTTATACAGAATTACTTCAAGAAACATTTTTTCAGGATGTATTCTTCATTTAATTTTTTGAGGATTTTCAACTTTATCTATCTATATTGAAGAATAAAATCTTCTTAGCCTTCTCAATTCATTAAGATCATGTGGCTCTAGAAACTTGGGCAATTTTGCATTAATTTAAACATCCACCAAAATACTGGTCCTGAACAAGCCTAATGAAAATCCAACTACCAGATAAAAACAGCTTAAAACTTGTCTTGCTAGTAAAAGTTTTAATTGCTTGAAATACTTCTAAGACCTTTACGTATTGTAGATCTTTCTCAAAGTTTTTTGATGTTTAGGTCTAGGGAAGAAAATGAGGGGTTTTAGGGGCATGGGAAGAAAATGAGTACATTAATTTTTGTTCATACGTTCTGTATTTCATGTGTCTAGTTTATAATTTAGACAGATGCTATAGGTAACGAAATATCTGTGATACTGATGATTTATTTTGTAACTTTAAATCAGTAGGTGTGAATTTTCTGACCATAAGTTTTGTGTTTGTGAGGATACACACAAAAGAGCACAGTTCTTTTCTAGTACTGTGTTTTACCAGTATGTCTAATATACAATATACTTTATACAGAAATTTTGAGAAGTCTATCCACTGTGTGCAGACCCACTTTTAAGTCTGATTCTCTCACTATTCACCAAGCTTTTCTTTATTTAGTTTTCTAATTTCCTAAATAAATTTTACTGCTTATAATTTAAATATGCTGTTTAACTGTATTTTTACTTGTACTGATTCATTGCAGAGTGAACCTTTATATGTTCCTGTAAAGTTTCATGATTTGCCAACTGAAAAAAATGGCAGTAATAGTAGTGATGCAGAGAAAAGTGAGTAAAGACTTTTGGAATGCTGTAATGTTAGTTCTTTGGTGAAGGAGTTACTTTTCTCTTTGTTTTGTATAACTGCTGCTGTATAAGTGTTGCAGGACTGGCTTCCTTTTCCCCCTCCCCCCTTTTTTTTTCTCCTTTTTCCTCTTTTCTGAAATCTCTTATTGCATGAATTGCAGTTCTCATATATTTACTTTCAGGTAGAGAAAACATAGGCCTGTCATTCAGTTTACCTTTCTTGGTCACTACAGATGCAGCCTATGTTTATCTCAAGGGACCAGCTGGGTTCAGTACTTGTGATTCTTTCCTTCTGGGCTTGTAAGACCAGCAGCAGTGAGTCAGCCTCTGGGAAAACAAGCTATTGTCCTTTTTAGAGCAGGAGCAAAGCAGTCAAAGTAAGAATTTTAACAGTCTATGTGCATTCTGGTTTTATTTAAGCCTCACTATCTTGTGATAGTACCTGTAACAGGCTGAACTGTCCCACACAACTGTAGAAGGGTTGGCTTCAAAACATCCAGTAGCCAATCCTCAGCAAGAGTCCCTGCTTTATCAAAGGGAAGCTCTCTTAATTTCTACATGACACATGTTAAGAACCACTTTGGAAGGCTCTGCTTCCTGTGGCAACATGCACCAGTAACATCAGAATTGTTCCAGCTGCAGCTTTCCCTTTACTGTTTTTTTTGGAAATTAGGTATTCTTTCATATTGATTTAGGCTAATATTTACCTGTAGTGTGTAGTGTAGTGTTTTCTTTACAGAGGAAGCTAATGATACTAAAATAACCTTCTAAATAAAACCTGATCCTAGTTTGCAAGATTAGTTAGTGAGTGGATTTCAAAAGGGCAAGTGACTTTATGGTCTCTGCTAAGCTTTGAGGTCTGTTGGACTTTAATCTTCTGAATGAAGCACTGCCCTTGCAGTTAGGTATAGCTGCGTGCAGGTTTTGACTGTTTGGCTCTTAGACAATTAAATAAAATCTTAAATATATAATGTTTGTCAAGATTAAATAATTCCTATCTAAAAATACGTCGTTACCTTTTGCTGATATTTTCAACAGGGAGCAAGGGTGGAGCTTTTCAGTGAGGTTTTTGTGGGTGGACAACTTACTGATTGAAAACAGTAATTAATTTTGCTTTGTCTTATTAGTGGCCTCCTGAGTAGCAAAATTTTAGTTTAATAAATCATGATGGCATGTCTTGTGTTTGGATAGAAACCTGTTACTTGTGCAGTGTGTGTGTTACAACATCATAGCTTTATTTGCAGATTGTGTTGGCTCAAAAAGTTTAATGATAACGTATTTTTCCTTTCTCTTTTTTTCCTTTTATTTTTTCTCCTCTCAAGCACCCAAAAAGCCTCGTGTGAGGTTCAGTAACATTATGGAGATCCGGCAACTCCCATCAAGCCATGCCTTGGAAGCAAAGCTGTCCCGCATGTCATATCCAACAGTGAAGGAGCAGGAGTCTATCTTAAAAACTGTAGGAAAACTCACTGCAAGCCAAGTAGCAAAAATTAGCTTTTTCTTTTGCTTTGTGGTATGTGCTCCATTCTTTCAGAAAACCTAAGTATAGATGCATTTAAAACTTGTATGATAATAGTGAAAAAAAATTGAGATGACTTGTATTCTTTAAGCCTTATTTTATAAATGTACTATAGGAAGTAAAACTTTCCTTGTGCTGGACATGGATGTGCAAGATTTAGTTATGAATCTGTTGGTAGATGCTGTTGCTGCATCATGCCTCAGTTCTGGGGGAGAGGGAGATTACAGAGGCAGGATTTTTGAGACAGAAAAATATAGAGGGCAGATCAGTGATACTTTTTCCAGAAGCACCTTCACTGGTACTGCCAAATGGGTTCTATGTAATGTGGACTCACCACGACTTTTCCTCAGCAAGTAGAGCTCTTTAAACATTATTGTTATTATTATTATTATCATCAGTAATAATAATAATAATAATACCACTGATGCATGTACCAGAAAATAGTGATGTAATATTTTCTAGGGTAATGTTCTCATGTCCAAAACAAATGCTGTTTATTGTCCATCTATTCATGGTCACTTCTGACATGTACCTGTATTTCTTCTTGGACTTTATGAATATTTCCACATAAGACTAGAGAGTGGTTACTTCCCTTAGAATAGATCTGAGATCTCAATCGAGAAGTGAGAAAACACTTGCCGTTTTATTTCTTTATTGAGGAATTAAGAAATATTTTTTAGGCACTGAATGTAGGAGATGCTTGTTTTTAACAGTGGAGATGTGTGCTGGTTTTAAGTACTCTTAAAAAACTTCATTAGGCTGACTAATGTCACATGCTTTACTGAAATTTCTTTGCAGCCCTTGTGCAGTTATCATCTTGAAGCACTCCAAAACAAGTTAAAAGTACCTTTAGTTACTACAGACTACCTATTATAATGTCATTTTAATTCTTTTTAAGTTCTGAAGTATGTTATTTCGTTATTAAACATGTACTTGAACGTGGTTGGTTTGAGCCAGTTCTGAGTTTGCTGCTGTCTTTTAATGTGCCTGCCACTTTAATAGAAGTTAGAAGTTTCTTTAAGCTAAAAATCTAGTTCTGATTTTATTTCTGGTTAAATATTTGCGTTTTTTTCTTAAAGTAGGATTTTATTTCACTTAGAAACTTAAACTCTGTTGTTGCTACCCATATAATAACAAAATTATTTTTCTTTTTCCCCAGTGGTTCTTGGCAAATTTCTCGTACCAAGAAGCTCTGTCAGATACCCAAGTTGCCATAGTCAATATCTTGTCATCCACCTCTGGTAAGTTCTATTTACACCACTAGATGTGCATTATAAGGCTATTTAGAACATAAAAATCTTTTGTTACAATGGATTTGTGTAATATTTTTAGCTGTGGGTTTGACCTAAAGGCATTGAATATGTGTGTTTGGAAAATTCATTTTGTATTTGCAGAAGTTTTTTTGGGTACCTTCATGATTCCCCTACTTTTCATGTGTGTACTTCTGTAGTTACATTTGTATATTAAAGAAGTATGTTTGGAGTGTAATAGCTTTGAAGCTGTGTTGCTTTCTGAGCAAACTACTGGCAAAGCTTGATTGTATAAACCCTTCTGAATTTCTCTTGCAGGCCTTTTTACATTAATCTTAGCTGCAGTCTTTCCCAGTAACAGTGGAGATCGGTTTACCCTGTCCAAATTATTAGCTGTTATTTTAAGGTAAGGTAATGGGAGGGAACATTTGGTCAAAAACTTTCTAGTACTGTGAGAGGACAACTGTACCTGTGGTATCTGTGACAATAAATAATGCCCCTTTTTAAAAATCCTTGTTTCACAGATGAATTGAGCAAGTGAATTTAAGTATTTTTAAATGCTTCATATCATGAACCATTTCCAAATCTCATTCTTCTGTAGGAGATTAGATTAATTTCTGTTGGAAATAGATGGGCTTATTTTCTTGTTTATTTGTGATTTGTTTATTTTTGTGTAAGTGGTGAAAAAGGAAAAGGTTTGATGTTCAGTGTTGTCAGCCTGTTTCATTAAATGCCTGGTGCATTGTTCTGGGAAGTTAAAAGTGGGGTTGATTTGTTTTAACTTAGGGTCATGCCTTAGCAGTTGAGAACTCATTTTGACTTTCCAGAAGTGGGTTTTAATTAACTAAAAATGCCTAAAGATAGAAGTGTATATTTGTTTTCCTCTTTCTTTTATATGTTTTTTGTAAAAAAATTCCTGAGTTCAAGCAACGTTTTGCATTTCTTCTTTTTTTTTGCTAGCATTGGTGGTGTGGTACTTGTTAACCTTTCTGGATCTGAAAAATCTGCTGGAAAAGACACAATAGGTATTTACTTATGGGTTTTAATCCTGGAATATGCAGTCATCAGTGCCATCTTCTGCAGTCATATAGCAAGCTCTATATCTCTTATTCATGTGACATTTCACAATCTGACTTTTTGGTTTCAACTTCTAAAACTTGCCATTTATGATAATTTCCCACCCTGTGTGTATATTGGGGAAGTATTTAAGTTTTAGAGCTTTCTTAATTTTTCATTTAGTAATGGATTCTGTAATCAACAGAGTAAGTTTAGTAGAGTTGATCCTACTGTGCATAACATGTTTGGCATTTCTCAAGGGAGTATTTTTCCCATTTTTCCAGGTTCCCTTTGGTCTCTTGTAGGAGCAATGCTGTATGCTGTCTACATAGTCATGATAAAAAGGAAAGTAGATAGAGAAGATAAACTTGACATACCAATGTTCTTTGGTAAGACCAAAAGTAAACCTGTTGAAAGTTTTAATTCAATGTGTGTTTAAATGATTTGCTTTTAGGCACTGAGCTATATCTGAGTGGTAAAGGGGCTTAGAAAAGCCAAGGAAGTAGAGAAAGCCTCTTAGTCCCATGGTTATGAGTCTTTTAGAGACTGGTTGTGTGAATTGTTTCTTGTTTAGAGCCTTAACAATGAGAGGTGACTTCCTGTAGGAATGCAGACAGCCCCCCTGACTTAATGAGATTTCTAATTTTTATTTTCTTTTCAATTTCAAACCTGTAAATATCTGATGCAAATCTAGTTTGTGAATTTTAGGTTAAATTTCTTACATTTGTTTCATTTAAAAGATTTAAAATATTGCATCACAGCTGCTTTTCTACATGCATATTGTCAAAATAGCAGATTTTAGCTGAGATTTTGGTTATGTTGAGTAATATTTATTGTGATTTACTTAATAGTGTTTTTCTGTTCAGGTTTTGTAGGACTGTTCAATCTGTTGCTGCTGTGGCCAGGGTTCTTCCTGCTTCACTACACTGGGTTTGAAGCATTTGAGTTTCCCAATAAACTGATATGGATGTGCATTGTCATAAATGGCCTTATTGGAACAGTTTTGTCAGAGTTCCTCTGGCTGTGGTATGTACTCCATGCATTGAATATATTTCACATGAACTATCTTACCTATGTTCTCAGATGTTGAGATGTAAAACTGTCGAGGTTAGGGTTCTTGCCCTTTTTCTTTTTTTTTTTTTTTTTTTTTTTTCTGTCCACATGTACCGTTTTAGCTTCTTGTCACGGTGTCACGGTGTCCTGTTAAGACAACAGCAAACTTTAAAAAGCAGCTGATGTGTTCATGTAGTAATTAAAATCCTGTGTGCTTAGCTTGCTCCAGAATTAGCATGTGGAGACAAAAAAAGACTTTGTGCTACAGAGTTGCAGCAGCAAAAGGAGAGTATGAATTCTGTTGTAACAGTTCTGAGACAGTAGTGCAACAAAAGATCAAGGTGGAATACATGGAGTTCCTCAAAAATCCTTTGGTTTTGTTTGTGGGTGTGGATTTTTGTTTGTTTTTTCAAGTTTAAAGTTATGTATGAGTTTTAATAATTTTGTTTATTGGCAAACTTTTACACCAGTCCTAAGTATAAAAGCATTGTAGCATATGTTCCTTTGCAATTGAACTTGTTTGTTGATAGAATATTTTCGTGATGTTAATGCCATCCTGTAATATTAGACTGCAGCTCAGTATCAGGTTAAGTGTAATTTTAACATAGGCAAAATAACAAACAAACAAAGAAACCCCCCAAACTTCAAACATCGTCTCTTGTCCCAAAATCAAGTACCAGCACAGGGTTAAGTACAAGGGTGTGCACAGATGTTTTTACACATACAATATTTGTTTAATTACTCAGAATGATACTCCAGTCAATTAAAGAGCTAGTTTTACTTCAGTTCCTTTTCCCAGGAGTTTTGGATCGGAACTAATTTCAGAGTTTGTGCTGATACCATTCTTTACCAGTCCAGTGTGCCACTAATACAGTCGTCTTTACTTTTTTTGGAAGTAAATAATATCATTTAACCTACTTGTTTACTCCACCCAACCACATATTACTGACTAAATAATGTAGGCATAGATGTGATGCTTTATTTTTTTTTAATCTGCTAATAAGTTTTTATTGGATTCTGTACCATTTATTCATTTACAGTTTTCTGTGGACAGGTTGGTTGTAATTCAGAGGCAGTCTCTTATGCTATAGAGAATCATGGTATGGAAACAAAATGCAGATTTTGCTAGATGAAGTTACTACATGTGAAATAGGGAAATTTCCATCATCTGAAAAAATTGGTATGGGAATTAAACCTCAGCCCAGAAGACATAATTTGCCTAGTTAAGAATTCCATGCACTTTCACAGATTTATGATGGAGTGTGGTGGTGTGAGTTAATTTTTGATTATTAAACAGTAACTAACAGTTCATTAAATGTCTTCCTCATTTGATGTATTACTTTGGTTGTCTTATTAAGTAAGACCTCATTATTATAATTACTATTTATTGTCATTAAATTGCATAATTGTTATTATTTTCTTGTCTTTTAGGGGCTGCTTTCTTACCTCATCACTGATAGGCACACTTGCCCTAAGCCTTACAATACCTCTGTCCATAATAGCTGACATGTGCATGCAAAAGGTAAAGTGCTACTAAATCTTGATCATTGTTTACAGAATTTCTTCTAATTAAATTCTTTTAGGATTGTACTTGCTTATTTGGTACAAGAAATTAATCAAGTTTTGCACTTGGAATGTTTCCAGCCAAAAAGAAGCTTTGCTGGTCAATGTTTTCAGAAGCAAAGTGTAAATTGTAATGAGTACTTCAAGACTTCTGAAATTTTGTGCATGTGAAAATGGGGCAAAAAACCCCGAACACAACTTGTATTTCACTTTTGCTTCATATCAGTGTGGATTTCGGAATATAAGTCAGAAAAATACAAGGATAAATATAAGAAAAGTCAAAATGAGTCAGACCCTGAATAAATACTTTTGTAGTGAACATGTGATACACAGCATGCTTTCTGTTAGTATTATCTGCATATTCCAGTATGGAAATAGAGCAAACACTGCAGTGATTCCAGCAATAATAAAACATTTGTTGGTAAGATAATTGTATTTGTGTTGCTCTTAAAGCATCTGCAGTACACACTTGAGCCATAAATTGTAATGGGATGGTAAATAACTCATGATAGCTATAAAGGAAACAAGGAATAAAATATCTTCAGACTCCTTCCCAGAAATTCACTTTCATGAGGTCAAATTAGGTTTATTTGTGAGCAAGTAGCAAAAAATAAGTATTTTTTATGTAGGTTTGTGTGTCAGTACACATTTTGGATATACACAGATGTGTGTGCATGTGCAAATACATTGGTAGAGATGTGGAGATATATATATATATATATATATATATATATATATATATATATATATATATATTATATAGCTACATATATCAATATATGAAAAGTTTAGGTTAAAATCACTTCTGAAGTGATTAACCTTAACTTTCGTCTGGGATACATTGAAAAATGGACTATGCTTTTCTAATTCCTATCAAACACCTTAATCTCTAAGCTGTTTATTCTGAATAAACACAGAGTCCAGATCTTGTAAAATTAATTTATTCTTCATGTACTAATGCAACAGGGAGGCATTTCAAATAGCAACAACATCTCCAAAGCTCTTTTGGATGAATTTCAGCTGATGTTGGTAACAAAAGGACAAATTACCTTTTTAAGTCACGTTGGAAGTAAATCCTTTCTGTCTTACATTTTAAAAAATAAATTATTGGTATTAGAAGCAGAAGTGAGTGACCCTGATTAAAGGCAAACTGCTGCAGGCTTTGAGGTTTTTTGTGCAGGTGTATTTGTGCAAGTTTGTCTCATCAGAGTATCCTAAGCCAAGCCCTGTGCTTGCTGCAGTCTCAGGTGTCCACATCTCAGATGACCTGACATAAATTTGAGCTTCCAGCTTCCAGAGGCCCTGTTAGAGCCTCTGGCCAGCCTTGTTTTAGTTAAAAGAAGCCTGCACAAGAATGCCACTGATAATCATGGAATCATAGAATGTGCTGAGCTGGAAGGAACTTGTCATGATCACCCAGTCCAACCCCTGGCCCTGCACAGGACACCCCAAGAATCACACCATGTAATATAAAGATTAAAATATCAATACATGCAGCCTTTATATGGCTGTCAAGTGGCATGGTAATTATACAGTATTCATAATTACTAATTTCTGGGTATTTATGTTTCTGTAATTTTTTAACATAAATCTGAATCTTGGAAAATTGCAGCCAGGTTTCTAATGAGTAATTAAATATTACTTTGGCAACTTATATGTTCTGAATTTCATTAGAAATCAGTTAGGAAACTTAGGGCTTAACAATTGCAGTTGATGAGATCCTTGAAGAGGATCATCAGTGCCAGGTACCAAAGCTGAGTCTGTTTTCTCCTAAGTCTTCAGTTTTGGATCTTTTCTCCACACGGGGGGGCCGTGCTCCTGACTCTGTCATCCTGAAAGGCAGGTCCCAGGCTCTCCCTGTCCTTGTGCCCTTGCTTTGGAGTTGCAGAACCCCGGAATGGTTTGGGTTGGAAGGAACTTCAAAGATCATCTCTTTCCAACCCATGGAATATCTAGGAGGCTTTCTCCTTGGTACCAGAGACACAGCTAAAAAGCTAAAACTGAGACTAATAGGAAATAGCAGTCTTCACTCAGCTCCCAGTGCAAATAGAATGTTCCATTGTAAAGAATGGATGCAGTTCTTAGAAGAAGCAATAGCTATAGAAATTGTACCAAATCACTCACTCAGTTTAAAATAACTCAAACTGCATCTCAGACTTACAGTAATAATCATTCCAAATATATAGCATGCCAATTCTTTTTTAAGCTATTGAGTGAATGATGTTTGTGTTTCAATTCCAGGTGCAGTTTTCCTGGTTATTTTTTGCAGGAGCAGTACCTGTATTTTTTTCATTTTTCATTGCAACTCTCTTGTGTCACTATAACAACTGGGATCCAGTGATGGTGGGAATCAGAAGAATTTTTGCCTTTATTTGTAGAAAACATCGAATTCAGAGGTAGGGCAGTCTAATAATCCTGTCTCTTTAGCTTTTACAATATCCTAGAAGCCACAATACTCATACTCGGTTTATTTTCACCTGATTTTATATTCAGATGTACTAATTACTTAATAGCAATAGTTGCCAATCCATTTATTAACCTATGTAATGCTCAGAAAATGGAAAGATGTGAAGTCTGTTTACCTTTTAAGAGAAGGTTCCTAGTGATTGTCACAGTTTTTCCCTTAATGCATCTATGATAATTTCCGTGCCCAGCACATGCAGTGAAAATTGTGCAAACATGAGCACACTTGATAAAATTAAGCAGTCTTTGCATGTTTGTGATGGCTAAAGTTCAAACAGCTGCATACTTGGTGCTTATGTTGGCTTCATAACAACCAATTTAATATTACTGTGTGACTTTAAATGAATAACTGTGTTTCTTTTAAGAATGCCAGAAGAAAGTGAGCAGTGTGAAAGCCTCATCCCTATGCATAGTGTTTCACAGGATGGTGACAGCTGCTGTTCATAGACAAAAGGTAAACCTTTAATAAACCTCAGACAGTGCACAGAAAGGTGAGGATTGGTTTTCATGGTGGTATTTGTGTTATGCAAGGACACATTTTTAAAGAGCATGCAGTCATTCTTGTTCTGTATTGATGGACAGAGTTTTGAAGTTATTATTATTCTTCGAAGTTATTATTATTACTTGTTGCCAGACATTATTCTTGTACTTCTTGGTCAATGGTTTTGAAATGTAGTTTTTTACTGAAGTGTGTTACAAAGTTCATCCAAAACTGGATGTGAGTCAATACACCAGAAGAGCCATACAACTTCTTGGCATGGATGATGTGTTTGGCAGACATCTGAACTAATTATGTCACTCTTTAATGCTGTTGGGGTCTCAATTTGGGCTACTGCAGCTCATGAAAAACACCAACCATTTAAGGAAGTTTAGAGAACATCACCAGACTTTATCATAATGGGTCCAGAAAGTGGAAGGGAGCCCCTGTGTTTGTGGTTGACAAGAATTGAGTTGTTAAATTCCATTAAATTTTAGGCTAAATATTTCTCATGATAAGCATAAGGAAAGTAGACTAGAATAGCTAAAGAGTTTGCAAAATATCCCTCTTTAAGAGGAGGTTACACAAATCTCTAAAAGGAAGGTTACATGGTTTGTCAGTACTGACTTGGAGCATTAAAACAGGCCAAGTTTAGGACACTCCTAGCCCTGTGCTTCAGAGCTTTGGTTTTCAATAATGTGTGCAGAATTACATGAGAAGTGTACTTGTATTTTTCAATGTTGCTTAAATCTAATAATGAAATTAAAAATATTCTGATCACTACAGTAATTGTGATGTCTTAAGACACAGAATTATTTCCTTTGTTAGTAAGGTGGAAACAAATGCTTTTGGTAATTCCTCTGTTGTAATCCTGAATTATGTACCCCTGATAATTTTTTTCTTCTTCTTCTTAGTTTAAAAGTGGAATGATGCCCAGCGAAGAGACAATCTTCTGGAAAAGTCCCTAAGGAATCATGTTTCAGTGCCTATTCTGAATTTGTAGTAAAAAAAAGAAGTTTCAGTTCTTTTGAAACTCTAAACTTTTTCTCTTTCTTGCTTTCATCTGATTTTATAAATGAACAGATTTTAGTACACGCCTGTCACCATAGGGAGTCTTAGTTCATCGGAGCAACCAACCTGCCTTATAACACTTGAGCTGGTGACATTACTTGACAAAATCAAGAAAGCAAATGCTGTTAAGTGATTTCTTTCTTTTTTTAAGTCACAATTTTGTTAAATGCTGGACAATATTATTTTTAAAAGATACTTTAAAGTGAGTTATGTAAATAAGTTTGCAGGTCATCAAGTCTTACAGGCTTTCAGATGAAAAGCTAAATAGATACGTTACCTGTAGTAGGTACAAATTAAATTTTTTATGTTGTATAAACTATTTGCATATTAATAGATGAAAATAGAAAAATAATTTATTAAGTGCATTCTTACAATTGCTGAGGCAAGATCTTTGTACGGTCCTGGAACACTACATGTGTAATGTCTTAGGCCATTTTGAGTAGCCTTGTAATGGCAATGGGTGCTGATGTTTAAAAATCAAAAAAATTGCCCAACATCAGGAATGCTTAAAATTTCAGTGAATGGTAAAATATTTCTTATTGCAATACATATGGGTATACATTCTTATACATGTTTTAAAACAGGCTGGTTCTGTAACCCATTCTCAATCCCAGTTATCTCTCCGATGTGAAAATTTTCAGGTGTAGCTGCCACGTGGTGAAAGAGATGAAATTAATTGTGAAAGTTTTCAGTCAGTGGGTTGGCTCTACACTAATCTGCTAAGCAATCTGAAAAGCAAAGGGGTTTGCATTGATTTTTCTTTCCTCCCAGCTGTATTAATTACTTTATTCTAAAACTGATAATTATCTTCCTTCCAGTGCAGTGTTTTATCCTTTTTAATCCAGAGAAACTATTATAATTATATTCAGGAATATTTGAAATTAGTCAATGCCATTTTCCAGCTCCTGGCCTATAAGACACTTTGATCAAAGTTAGTTTTGGCTTTTGATGGATTTTATTTTTTTATAATGAATGTAAGATGGATTTTTAGCCAGGAGTATTTTCTTCCACGTAACAAAGTTATTAATAATATAGGATATTTCTACTGTCCCTCTACATAAATACAGGAGGATGGCAGAGCAGAAATGCCTGTTCATGTTTTGGCACTCAGTAAAGATCCTTCCAAAAGAAATTTTGGTTTTTTGGTGATAAAACTATTATTTGAGAGGGAATGCAGGAAAGCAACATGCTTAGCTCTACATTTATACAAGAATTTGAGCCAGCAGCTGGAATTTATTATAAGAACTGTGTGTAGGGAAGGAAGGCAAAATGTACCTGGGGATATTCTGTTCAAATATTTAACCTTTACCAAGTTTTGCCTTCCTGTTTTTAATACTGGATTGCACTGCAGACTTTGGTGATCTGAGGCATCTCTTTAAGATGAGGTAGTAAGTCCTTCTTGGACTAAAATAGGAATTAAAAAAAACTCCAAACTAATCACAACAAAATCACAAACCCAAAAGAGACAAGAAAGTCAATTACATTTCACAGCTACATTTCCAAACCCCACAAGTAGAGGGATCAAAAATGCAGTTGAACTAAATTTTACTTTAGTAGAATTTTCAGGCATTTTTTGATCAGTGGAGTTCCCTTGGGTTTTGGATTTGTCCTTCAAAATTATGACAAATTTAGAGGATGTTTCCTTCAACTTTTTTTCAAGAAGTATTGTTAATGCCTACTCAAAATAAAAAGATAATGTCTCTTTTCAGTTAATGAAGTGTTTCAATGAGATCTTACTGAATATTTGATACCAGGCATTAACTGCAAATTTGAATCAGCTGGGACTTGTGGCATCAATGAATTAAGCCCCGGAGAACTGAGTTTGCTTTCAGATGGGCAATGACAGTGTCTGTAGCAAAATTTTTCTATTACTGGTTTTGAAATTGGTCATGCAAATAGGATTGGAGCTGTGATATCAAATGGGCAGTTGCTGTTTATATTTGCCCTTATGTTCATGGCTTACAGTCAAAGATCATCATAGCCTCCCAAGTATATGACTGTTAATTTGCAGTATTCATTAGTTTGAGAGGTTAAGAAAAGAAATACTGAGAGAATATTCTTCTGTCTCTGACCCCAAGAATGCTGAAGAACATTGAGTAAACTCAAAGTCAGAGCTATCCAAATGGTTTTGTTTTTAACAAAAATGTGCTAATTTTTTAAAATAAGATAGGAAATATTTTTATCTCGTGGCACTAGGTAGCTTAAGCTGTGTTTTTGCATTAAGTTACGATTCTTTAAATAGTAAGAGCAAAACAAACTGTTCTTGCTGAAAGGATTTTTAAACAGTGGTGCCCCTGTAGTTACAAGAAACGTGTTACACTTTTAATTACAGAAGCTATGACATATAACATTGTTCCTGCATTTAATAGAATGTGATGGCATTTTTTCTACAAAACCTTGTGATTTTTAGTACAATGATATTTTATAAATACAATGTCTGATTTGAAATGTATATTGCTTAGCTCTCTAATGGGTGCTTGGTAAATGCACAAGAGATTTAGCTTTGATTCTCAGGTACCTCTGACGCAATGGAGACGTGCTGGGTTTTTCTTCCCCGTGACACAACTGGAATGTGAAGGAGCTTTCTCATGAATGCTTTACCTCTGTGTGGTAGCCTAAATTGTCATTGCTCTTACTGTTTCACTTTGGGAATGTCTTTATTCTGACTTACTTCTTGTAGGAACCACGTATGCTTTAGAAAAATAACGTCGAGCATTTCTTTGATTGTCATTAGATGGTTAAGGACCAGTGATTTCCCAGGCCTACAAAATGGGAAATTAATGCTATGTGTTGCTCTGTCAAACAGTTCAACTAATTCCTGTAATCCTTTGAGACAACCAACAATTTCTTCTGTGCGTGCAGTTGAGGTTTTGGGGCTGTTTGGTTTTTATATATGAAGGAAATTATGATAATTTGCCAAAAGCTACATGCCTTTGCTTTTAGGGTTTTGGTGAGTCTCGCCTAGTTTGATAAGCAGTGTGCTGCACTTCAGAACAAGGGCAGGAAAGAATTTCAGGTTTTCTGGCCACTTTGTGTTGGTTGTCATGCAGAAAATGTTCACTGCAAGGGACTGCTGCAGATGTAATACTGGTTCAGCAAGGGATGGAAATACCACATCTGTGACAGTCTGGGGCACATGGGTGCTCCTGAAGGCACCGAGAGCCTGTTTGTCTTTCCCGGTGTTCACTGCATCCTGCTCCTTGGCTTCTGGCTGTGGGAATGCCTGTGGGCGGTGGGGGCTGTAGGGCAGGGCTGGTCTGGCTGCCATGGAGTTGGGCTGCAGGGGCTGCACACAGACTTGGTGTCCCTGTGGGTATTTTGTGGAAATTGGGTGTTAAGCAGAGCTGTTGTGGAGAGCTGCAGGTGATACTTGGTCTATTCCCGGCAGACCTCCTTGGAATGTACTAACAAAAACAGGAGAGCCTGCAAATTGCTTTTCTTGGTGTGTGCTACTGTAATTGTCATTCCTGTCACAATACTGTGCCTAGGTACTGCTATTCACAGCTGTGATAGCTTTAAATAAGGTGGCAAAATTATTTCTTTCTAATTCTTGATTCCATTTCTCCTAGTGTTGAATGTTGTCTTTCCTGTTCCCTACTAAAAGATCCTCCTGTCTTAGGGAAATCATGTTACTGAGCTAAACTAAGCTGTCAGAGGACAGGGAACTCCAGTTAAATTTTGGAGATAGGTTGAGTTTATGGACACACTTCAAATTTCATATGGAAACAGGCCTCAGTAAGGCAGAGTGTTTGTAAATGAAGAACTGGCATGCTCAAAAATCCAGAAACAAACTGATGTTAATATCACAATGTTGAGTTACATGGGTGATTGTAGGATGGTACTGTGGGATAAGTTTTGCGTTAGTTGCCATTTCTTTTCTGGCTGTCACATGTAGTGCCTGCAATTTAATTGTTATAACTCCAGTAACATTTATGTCTTCATTCATAAACCATTGTTATGCATTTTTTCCCCTATCTAATCCACAATTTCATTCATGTTGTATTTTGTTTTACATGATCATTGCAGAGCTTGATTTCTCAGGGAAATATGGATGATACCATACATTGTGAGAGCCAATAACCAATTCCTGCTTTTAAAATAGCTACAAACATTTCCAGATTTCACTCAAACATTTCACATCCTGTAAATTCCATGTTGAATTTCCTTAGGCTTATCAGGTAAATCATGATGAGAATGTTAAGAGCATTTAAAGATGTCAATAAAATTTACTCTGCCTAACACTTTGTTACTTTTTGGAGAAACATCCATTTTAAGCTGATGCTGAAATATTTGTGTGATTTTCTACTTTATTGTCCTCTGTGCCTAAAAATGAATAGTTACTCTGCTGATTTTGAAGCTGCACTTCTGGCATGACGGTGACATTAACTTTCAGGGTTAGGCAGTGCTATAATAATAATCATAATAATAATAATCTGATTGTGGGGTAGATCAGTATAAATGTCTAACATCAATATATTCATTTATATCATTAAATTTTTACAAAGTCTCTTCACTTTGGGGATTTTTTGTTTGCTTTTCCTGTAAAGTTACTTTGGCTAGACTGGGATCTGATCCAAAGCCCACGAGAGTTATAGACAACATTAATAAAGTAAAACTTTATTGGAAGGAACTCTGCAGCCAGGTTGACCTTTATGCCTTTGCAGTATTTCCGTCTGCAGCATATATTTGGAGTGGTTGCTTTAAGACCTCAGTAATATAAATGGAGGGGTTTTAGTGCTGGTAAAAATGGTAAAGACACTACTGTTAGTGGTCACAAAAGATACTTCCAGTAAAAGATATTAAGCCAGTATGCAGCTTAATTATTCAGAAGGTGAATTTGTCTTGCTACATGACTTTAGTTTGAAATCAGCAGCATGAGAAATATTAACCCCTGCACTTTGCTGTTTACTTTTGTCCATAGTGAGAACATGTGATCATAGGCATCAGCCTTGAGCATCAGCTTGCTCTTGATGATTCCTGCTTTGACATTTCCATTTCCATGCCCTGTTGCATTCATTGCAAAGTGAATTTCTTCTCTAGGTAAAGCCAATGTAATTGTGTTTTGACTGCTCTAGTCCTCTGTGGTGTTAGAAATCTGACATAAAACGTAAATCTGACATGCAGTGTGACTACTTCGAGATCTGTGTTCTCACTCTTGTCATTACAGCTGGTATTAGTAGGTAACCAGGCCTTTTCTGGACATGCCTGTCATGATGTGGAATTCATCCAGAATTCCATCTGGATTTCACTTCCTACTTTTGAAAAGCATAAAGCACTTTTCTCTGAGGATTTTTGTAGAAAGAAACTGTTCAAGTTCAGAGTCTTTTAACTGCATCTCATTTATAAAGTTGCATCTAATTTTTCCTTTCTTTTGTTAATGAACTTCTGAAGGTTTTTTCAGGGAAGGTGCACAAATTTTCTTTATGTTCCACAGAAGAAATATGACTGGATACTGAAATGGCCTCAGAAATAAAAGTTCAGGGCTGTTTCTGTAGTTCTTTACATAAGTTCCTGATTTTTTCCTGACTTTTTTTTTAAGAAACCCAACCAAATAAAACCAATCAAAAGCCCACATTATCAAGCTAAGGGGATTTAGCCATTTAGCACAGAACTAATTTTATAATATGCAAATGATTGTATTTTTATCAGTGGTATCAGTCAATATATTACTGATGTTGCCAGTCCACAAGTCTTCCTTGTCTGTGTCACAGGTGATGCTGCTCTTCTACCTAAATCTGACCTCTTGCATACCAATTAAGTTAGTTCCACTGCCAGAATGAGTAATTTCTAAAATATTTTAGAATCTACTTTTTCCTCAAGCTAGGGGAACAGCAGGGGCTTTCCAACCAAAGAGTGTCACTTTGCTGTTGGAGGAAAAAAGAATAATTCAAAAAATTTAAAACAGAAATCTTAATTGAATATCAAGACTATTAGTAGGAAAGTAGGAAGCATATGGTGTAACATCATTTGGGTAATTTCTTGCATAGCCCAATCCCACATAGGAAGGGCTAGGGCAGTAGCTTATTGTGATTGATCTCTGGTTGGTCTTGTAATATAGAAAGTAGATATTTTAAATAATCATTTCATATTGAAGCAGAAAGGCTTAAATTAAGCCCTGTGATTGTAAAAAAAAAAAAAAAATGGAAAAAAATATTTTTGGAGACACAGTTTTTTTTTGTTTGTGGTTTGGTTTTTTTGGAAGTTCATCCAATGCAGTTAGAAAGGAATGCTCTGTTAATTAGCACTCA
Organism: Eopsaltria australis; assembly: GCA_034509425.1. Lineage (NCBI taxonomy): Eukaryota > Metazoa > Chordata > Aves > Passeriformes > Petroicidae > Eopsaltria > Eopsaltria australis. The sequence continues at coordinate 852,754 of JAVTVJ010000112.1, forward strand.
TGAGAGGCTGTTTGCACAAGGTTCCGTGGAAAGCATAGCCAGGTGTTGGAGTTGACATTTCCTGAATGGAATTCGAGAAGTGTACCGAGTATGAGATACCCCTTCAGCTCTACAATGCTGAAGTTGAAGATTTAAAATATATATAAGGTCTCTTTGGAGTAGATATCAATAAAACAAAATAGTTTATGAAACCTTGATTTATGAAACTCCTGAAACCTGAGTGCATTAAAAGACGCACAAAACCAGTCATAGTTTGATGGTTGTTTTGACATTGCATTTTGTACTGAGTTTGAGGGAATTCTCAGTTACACTATTAAAGTGGAAGCTGCTGTAACTGAAGAGCTTTCACCTGAAGAAAACTTTTTTTTTCCCTGAAGGCTGTACAGTTTGCTGATAATTCAGATGTTCTGGGAGCACAGCAAGTTCCAGATATCCAAGTATCCTCTATGAAACGTCTTTATGCATCATCTTTTAACCATTTTCCTTAGTGAAAGCAGGACGTGAATAGCTGATGTGTATTGCATTTGCACTTGAAAACCTGATTTCAGAGTGTGTTAAACCTTGATCTATTTTTGATAAAAAAGAAATGTAGCATTTTAATCTAATTTCCATTTAATGGCAAGGATATTCATGCAGAGAAAAACATATATCAGGGTTTGATGCAGTGATTTTTAAGCCGAGAAAACAGCAGGATGGCAGGGGTAAATCTGAAATGAAGATGCATATCTCTTCAGAAACTCTGGTTTCCTTCTGCCCTCTTTATACCAAATTGTGTCTCCATTATTCCAGGATAATACAGGTGAAGCAAGGACCAGAACTTTTACGCTTTGTTCTTTAAAAGTGAACACTGGCTTTTGCCAGGGGTGTCTTTGTCCTATCACTTCATTTTCTGATGGAAGGTCGGTTAAATAAAAAAATATAGGATAAGTATTTTTAATTAAAATCAGATTTAAGCTATTAATTATTTTGAAATTCTCTATATTAATAGAGATCTAATGAATGGAAATTGAAGTCCTATATTGCAAATACTGAACAGTGCTTATATATTTTTAACAGAACCAGTATATATATGAATATTTGAAACATGCATGAAGGTGAAAATTGGAAGATTGTTTATGTTAACAGGTTTATAAATTGAAATTCTTAATATCCAGTACCAAAACCCTATAAAAGGGCTAATGAAAAGAAAATGTAATGTGTTCTGATTAACAGCCTGTGTAATACAATCAATGGGTGTGATGTTTTTGTTCTGTATTATATTTATTATACGTAAGTAAACAATAAAGATTATAAATCTTATTTTCTTAACAGGAATTGGTATTTGGTTGGGGTTACTGCTTAATGTGTTTCATATCATCAGTTATGAAAAAATGGTCACTAGAGGTGGGCTTAAAAGTGAGTTTTTGGATGTCTCGTGTTACCTGAAGCCAGCCAGGATGTGGAAGGTTATGATTTGATGTCAGCTTGGTCCGAGTGCAGGTTTTGGCTGGGCAGGATTGATTTTCTTCCCCGTGGCTGGTGCGGGGCTGTGTTTGGGTTTGGGTGATAATCGAGACATGCGGAACTTGCACAGAGCCAAGGCCTTTCTGCTGTTCCTCGTCCCACTGGGGAAGAGTTTGGGGTGCACGGGACACAGCCCGGACTGACCGAGGGGTATTCCGGACCACGGGACATTGCTCAGTACTTGAAGTGGGGGAAGGAGGAGGAAGAGGGGACATTGGGGTGATGGTGTTTATCCTCCCGAGTCACCATCATACACGGCAGGGTCCTGCTCTCCTGAAGATGGATGGCTGAACACCTGCCCAGCCATGGGAAGCAGGGATTCATCCCTTGCTTTGCTTTCCTTGCGTGCACACTTTGCTTTCCCCGTTAAACTGCCTTCCTTTATCCCAACCCATGAGAATTCTTCCTTTTACCCTTCCCATTCCTCCTCCGATCCTGCTGCTGGGACAGGGAGCTGGGGCTGTGCGGTGCTGGGGTTAAACCAAGATAGCCGGGTCATTTAAGCAGTCAAGCACCGATTTTGGACGTCTTTTGACGGCCGTGGGTGATTTTTATTTGCGAACACCTGGATGGCAAAGCGTGCGCAGGGCTGTGAGCAGCAGGGGGAGCTCCGGCCGTGCCCATCCCGCGGCTCCGGCTCAGCAATTACAGTATGAGTGCTGAAAAAACAATTAATTTACCTGTTTATCATCCCTGATTCCCGCAGTTAACCAGGGCTAGACACTGACCCTTCTTCTTGCAGCTGAACTTTCAGCATCTTTAATAATTAAAACCTCGGGGATGATGGGCATTTACCTAAGAACTTAATTTAAAAAAATGAGGAAAAAAAAATTTCACCATAGGCTTTTCTGAGTTTTCTGGATTAACTGCAGCTGAATTATTTTTTACCGAGATAATAAATATTACTACACAGCAATAGGAAGAAGCAGCCTTTTACACTAAAATAATGGGATATTTGCTTGGCCACTAATTATCAAGGAGTTCATATATTCCCTGACAAGCAACAGGAATTCTGGAGCTCAAATTAAGAATTTGAAGCAACTTGACTTGAGAAGTTTCTATATACTTTAAAATGCAAGTTGGCAGTAACAATCCTGTCCTTTTTCTAGTGTCCTAAATGATGGCTAGAATCCCAGTTATTGTGTGATTCCTCCCTTTTAAGTCATAAAGTAAATTGTGGAATAATTTTTGGCAGGTTCTGCCATTAGAACATAAAACCCTAAAATGCATCACTTTCTTAGTCTCTGTCAGTACCTGAGTTGTGCTGAGGGGACAGCTGGCTGCATAAATGGCTGGGGCAGCTGGTGACAGAACCACAGGGAGTAGATTTTGCAGGGGATGCTTTGATAAAGATGTGTGGGGTCCCAGGAGGAGCTACTGGGGAAACAACTGAGGTAAGAACTTGTTCTGTGGTTTGTTGTTTTGTGGGTGTTTGTTCGTTTGTTTTTCCTTCTCCACAATGTGAATCGATGCACTGTTACTCTGTTAGGCTATTAAGATCTAAACTCTCCTCTGTGATATCCTGACACCTGGTACTTTGCTGTATACAAAGGGATCTGTCAGTGCAGGCTCTCTGGATTGCTTTCAGACTTTAGGATGTAATTTGTTGACACATTATCTCGTTCTACTCTGTATGCTCTTCAGTTTTAGCAGACACATTTCATACATGAAACTGCCACTTGCCAGAAGATCAGTGTCACTTGCTGCAAGGTGAGGTTTAAAGCTTCTGAGTAAGATGATTTAAACGCCATTTTCAAACTTCTTTTTCTATCAACACTATGTATGTGGGAGACATTCTTGGGTTTTATTTATATCTGCAACCCAAGTATACTCTGTTTATATTGATTTTAAAAAACTTGGAAAAACCAAAGAAACAGTGGTTTACTGTCTCAATGTGAACTTCTTTGCCTCTTTTCCCCTCACTTTCCCCTCCTTTTGTCCCCAGCCACTACTTCAAGATGATGTGAAAGAAAAGCCAGTTCTAGTTTGTGGCTTCCAGGACTTTTTTTGGCAGTGTTACCTAATCTGTTATAATTTGCTGGGAGATTAAATTCTTCATATCATAAAGATTCCTTAATTATCTAAATAGGCTTTTTATAGTGGGAATCTTCCAGCATTGGGGCATTTTCTAGGCTGCTTTGATTTAACTACTGGGGTCCTGCTGCTGATGGTGACGGAAAACTCATGATTACACTGTGAGTGTGCATTTACACAACACAAGGGGCTTCATTAACATAAAGGAACATTCTGTCTATCTGTAATAGTGTTCCCCTTTAGCAAGAAGCTCATCTGCCAGTAGATCTACTTCTTTTTTTTTTTTTTTTATTTTTATTCCTTTGGAAGAAAGCAGATGGCTTTTGTGGCTGTGGTGTTGCAGGCAAACAAGGAAGTGGTTCCCCATGAGAGGTTCCTGGCCATGGGACTTGTGGTGGTCTCAGAGCAAAGGGAGATAAAGAAGAGATCTCATGCAAGGACCATGGTGAATGGAGTTGGGTCTCATGCACACCTCTCCCCAAGTCCTCTTTGCTTTTTTATGTGTTTCATTCCTCATAAAGGAATGTACAGAAGACACTTTTTCACTAATTGAGAGGATGTCATTAGTTCACAGTATAAATATTTTAAAATATTATGGATATGTGTTAGTAATTTAACACATGTCTTTTATTAAAAACACATTTTGACAAAAGTGCTGAGACTGACTTCTACCTCCCCTTTCACTGTTAGGTAAAAGCTGACACAGCTCCATCTGTCACTCTTTTGCATGTGATGTTTTTCCCAGTGCTTAAAAATGGAGTTGGATTCATTACTCGTCCTACAGGAATGTGTTGGCCATAGTGAATTTCAAGTGTAGGAAGAGAAGCTCCTGGAAAATGTGTTCCTAGGGTGAAACAGAGTCTCACTGAAATATTTTTCTCAAGGAAATGGTTATGGACTAAGCCAGTGTCCTCTCTGAGATGTAAAGGGGCAATCAGGACCAGCCTAACCTAGAGAAGAAAAGAACAAAGTGATGATCTGTCAGGAGCTGATGGAGAGCCATGGAAGGGAATGAGCAGCCCCTTGGAATTAGATTCATAATGGATTTCCAGTAAATGAGGTGTACCTGAGCTCTTGCTAAAGGAGTCAGCCTGAGCTGAAATTATTCCTGTCCTTGTCTGCTCCTTTTGTTCTCAAGAGCAGGGTAAGACAGTGAGTTCTTGATAAAGCTTCAAGACTGAACAATTTTGTGAGAGTCTTAACTGTTCTGTGAATAGCGGATGAATCAGCTTCAGATTGTCATGGATTAAAAGTTTCAAAACACCCAAAAACTGAAATGGTAGAAATGTTTCATTATTTTAAAAAACACTAATTTGCTTTTAGGGGTCTAACCAATATAAAGGTTTGGTGACACATCAAGTCTGTCATGAAATAATAGTAATGTCATATTGGTACCCTGCCAAAGTAATTCCTCCAAACACCTACTTAATGCTTTTAATGATGTATCTCTGCTTTCTGGCTCTGGTCTGCCATTATACCTGCCAACCTACCTCCTCCCTTTGCAGATTTCTAAAACTGACACATTTATGTCTCCCTTTATAAATTCTTCATTTTTTACCTTTTTTTCCCCCTCTCCTCTCACAGGTTTAAAAAAAGACAGTTCAATTCTAAATTGTTTGAAAAATTGGCAGCAGAGTCACCCTAGCAGTATAGCAAAGAGGCACAAGTACAGAGGAGTTGAGAATCCTGGCTTTGTGAATTTCTCCTCACATACCAGACTATTTAAATCTGAAGTGTATGTTGGCCTTGAAGTGAATCTTCAAGAGAACTCCTTAACAAAGCTTCTTGTTCCACATAACAATATTTTGTTACATGTTTAGAGAACACTGTGCTTCCTGCTTGGTTTAGTTTTTCAGGAGAGGATAATGGTTTCAAGGTAAAGGTTGCTGGGTCTAAATTCAAGAACTGAATGGACTCTTACAGAAGCTCTTGAGTCCTACAGTCAATTCCATAGTGTCCTTCTGAATTTGACCTGTTGCAAGGACCCAATCTTTTATGTGGTGCTGTGGGTGTTGTGAGTAGACACAATACTCCCTCTTCCCTTCCTGATCATTACTGATTACACTTGGGAAAGTTCCTTCACCTTCCAGTGGTTTGGGTTTTCCCCTTCCTGAAATCATGGTAATGATTACAATTTCCTTTCTAGAAGGTGAAAACAAGACAACAGATTGTTGGCCCAGTTGCTTCAGGGCCTGGGCAGAAAGCTGTAGTTCCCATGTCCCTAAGAATGCCTCAGTTTTTAGGAAAGCAACAGCTACAGCTTTCAGCCCAGGCCCTGCAGCAATATTATCATCTTTTCTCTCATATTCCCTTAAATCTGTCTAATTCCTGCTGCCCTGCCTGACCTGTGCTGCTTGAGCAGTCAGTTCACTTCCCTAAATCCTTAATCAGTCCCCACTAGAGGTGGCAGCACTGAGATCAGTGCTGGACCAGGACCTTCAGTGTAGATGCCACTAGAGAGACACAAATGAAGATTAACTACCATTTGTTACATTTTTAAAGGAAGTCTTTTAGCAGTTTGAAAAGAGAGTGGGGATTGCTTCAAACACCTAGAAGTCTTTTTTTCTTCGATGTAGCAAATGTAAGTTTACCTCGACTGCTGCTGCTACAGAAGCTGTGCCTGTACCAAAGGGTGCAGAGCCATCATAATGGAGATGTAGAAACGTTGGAAACTGTGGCTGAGATTCAGTGTTAGAGGAACTGGCCCAGGCTCCCCAAAATTTGCATCTGTAGGAGACCAGGGAAAGGAATAAGCCAAGAAGAAGAGAGGGGTAGGAAGAGAGGTAAAAAGGGTGGCACACACAGGGTGAAGGCTGTGCAAATCCTCTCCATCCATCTCTAATTCTGCCCCTAAATAGTTATCAGTAGGTCCCAAAACTCTGGAAGATCAAACCTCTTCCATGTTTACTGTTCTCTAAGCTATTCCTTCTTACAGCAGCCAAATAATTTTTATGTTCTGCCCCCTTAGACCAGACATACCTTGCAGCATCAAAACACCCAGGAGATGTTTGCATATTTATTTTTCTGTCTTAGGAAAATCTGCACATAGTGAAAAACACTTTGAAAACATCCTGCTAGTGATAATTTCATCACTCTCCACCCACAATCTATTGAGTCTGAACATTTGCTTCCTCTGAGCCACCTTGCTGCCTCTAAACCTACTCATGGACCTGTAAAAATGCTTTTCCTGCATTCTGCAAATCACCAAGCTCAGGTTAGGTAGGAGAAATTCTTCCACTGGTAGATGGACTCTTCTGGTTAGTGGTACCCTTGTGTGCATTTTGTTTGGTTTTTAATCACATGTTACTCCCAAAAACCTACTGTGTTTTTCTTTTTCCCAACTTTATATGCACCAAGTTACTCCTTGGAGATAGTCTGGCTCCAAAAGTTGGGAGTCTGAAATGTCTGTATTTTACAGAAAGTGTAAGTACTTACATGTAAATTGTAACTCTCTGAAGAAACATCTAAAAAATTTCCCCTCGCCCACATGCTCACTGTCCCACTGAGCTGAGATTTCTCTGTGCTTTATGGGCTTTAAATATAGGGTGTCCCTTTCCCCCTTCTTAATTTGCTGCTGTATTGGGAGCTTTTTTCCCTTCCTTTGCAGACAAAGCAGCCTTTTGGAGAATTCAGGATAGCTGAAGCTTCTCAGCAGGTGTGGTGTGAAACTGGGCTTGCTGTGAACACTGACTTACAACTTTTTGCTCGGAGGCATCCCACTGAGTCTCTGTTCAGGTGAACAAAATCCCACTTCTGAGAGCATTACAGGCTGGATCATCAACTGGGAGTCAAAGACATGGCCCCATTTATTTGAATGGAGCTATGCTAATTTACATCAATGAAAAAATCTGATTTTAATGGATAATCTGCAGGTAATCCCTTCAGTGGGTAAATAACTGTCTCTAAATGCAGTCCTTAGGGTGCTTATTTTCTGTCAATTTGGTTTTGTAACTTTTTCTGTAGATTTTTTGGTAGCAAATTGAAATTTATGTGACTAGAAGAAAGAGATGTACCTGAGGCTCATTACAGTAAAAGTGAGAGTAGGAGCAGCAGAAATGTCTTGCTCCTTGCTGATCATATGAACCAATGTGGATCACATGAATTAATTTTTTATATTAAATGTGCCTTCTTTGTTGTCTGTCACCCTACAGGCAACTCAGAATTCTAAATTCTGTCTTTCCATTTCTCTCTTAGTTACTGCTTCAGTTCTTCTCTGCACTATACTTGGAATGGAGTTTTTAAATACTATTTCCCAAAATATTCTGGTTTTAGAATGACATTAACATTATTGCTAATAGTAACTAAAGTGCCGATCTTGGAGTTAGCAATTCCATGGCTATGTGCTGATTATAAATTTCTGGATGGGGAGAAGCAAATCCCACCAAGAGAACAGAAGGGCAGACTGCCCTTAATAATGTTGATTTTCCTGAAGAGAATTCTAGTCTCTAGTCTTGTCACTAGTCTTGATCCTTTTGCAAAGTAAATACATCCTTGCTGCTATTTTCTGTCTGCAGAACATCCTTTTAAGAATCAGTTATGTGCACTGCAATAATTATTTACTCTTAATTAGTGTGATAGTTTTATTCATGGCTTCCTTTACTGGTCATCTGTTCTATTATTTCAAATCCAGGTCTGGCAAAATTTCTTTGCCTGCAGTTGCTTGAGAGGAAGATTATACAACTGATTGAACTGCCTGGCTCTGGTCCAGGGCCTGTAAATGTCCATCTTGCTCAAAGAGCTGTACAGAATTTTCCAGACTAGTAGGCTAGTCTGGCATGCAGAGTCAAGCTTTATTCACCCAGTACAATTATCACTCATCCCAAGTGAAAGAAAGGTGAAGACACCTTCTAGTGAAGGATGCTTCAAGAATTTGGAAACTGATTCACTCTTCAGGTGTTATCAGCCAGAGATCATATTATCAAATATACACTGTATGAGTTGATTTGTCTAAATAGTAATATGGACAATTATAAAAATATCCAAATCATTAAAATATCCAGACAAATATAAAATTAAGGCATGCAAGAAATGTCTTACCCTATGTCTTTCCATAACCTTGTCCTCCAGTTGGCACAAGCACCTCCCACAGGTTCTCGTGGACACAGGGCTTTGCTGTTGCCCAAGTGACATGAATTGGCTCTCAGGGACCTGCCAAAATAACAGCCTTGAAATCATAATCTTACTAACATAAGCTCATATTGGTGCTCTTTCATGTTGATCTACTTATGTGGTCTCCAGAGATGGCTTTAACATTGCCTTTGGTTCATCTGGACATTACAGTGTGCCCTCCACAAATGCCTGCTAAATTTATCTTATCCCTGGCTTCAGGGGGGATTCCACCCCACAGAGCTGACACCCTGTGCCCCAAAACGTGATCATGTGGACAAGGTCAGAAAAACACTGCAGAGATTTCTGCTTTGGGTACTTGACCCACGTTTGTTTTGGCAGGCTGGGAGCTGCGCTGCTCCCACACACCCTGCAGTGCCTGGGGCATGGAGCAGCTTCACTGGAAACTCCTCCTGGTGCCTGGAGCTGGCAGGCTCTTTGGGAAGCCTCAGAATTCATCCCCAGCACCTCTTGCTGTGCTGCTGATGGCAGCGTGGCTTTGCGTGGCTTGGGCAGGTGTTGGGTTGGGCTTGTCCTTGTGCTGGGAAGATTTTAAGGCTCAGGCTGAAAGTTTCAGGTTGAGGTGTTGGCTCTGTCCTTGAACGCTCCAGCCTGAGCCTGGGTTTGGTCAGTAACACCTCAGGGGGTTAAGCTGCTTGTGGGGGAGGAAAGGTATTGCCTCCACTCCCTCACCAGCAATCCAGCCTGAGCTTCCAAGAGCAGAGGGTAAAGGGTAACACATCTCTGCCTGTCCTCTGCAGCTGCTCCTGCTGTCTGACTGTCTGGGCAGAGCCCTGTGCCTGAAGTCCTGCCTTTTTGGAACAGCAGACAAGATCTTTTTGTCTGCTGTCCTCTCTGATTTGAAATTATGCACACTGAATTTTAAAATTCAAAACCTTTCCTGTCCTCTCTTCCAGGACATGGTGTTGTATTGCAAGCCAGGCCTGAGTTACTGAATGTGATAGCATTTTGTAATTTTTGATGGAATAGCTGTACTCTGAAAGTGAAACAAACCTAATGGCTCCATGTTTCCTGGATCATGGCTTTCCAAGGAAGAGACCTTGGCTTCTTTGTACAAACACAGCAACTTTTTACTTCAGTAAAAAAATTTTAAGATTCAGAATGGGGAGCTAAATAACCTGAAATATGAAGTATTAAATACAAAATAATTTAACAATACTATATGTAGTCTTTTCCGTCCATCATATATGATAGTCTTTCAGATAGTAATAGCAGTAGTATAAACTGCTCTTCTGCATCATAAAGCAAGTGAATTCAAACGGCCAAAGTTGCTGTTTCTTCAAAATTATCTTTTTTGAAAACTGAACAAAGCAAACATATAGAAGATAACAGGGGAAGAAAGTAAATCCTTGTCTAGATGTAATGCTTCAGCTGTCAGGCTGCAAGCAAGAATTACACTTTAAACTGCTGTTGTTGGAACTTCTCTGCTGTCCCTCAGCTCCCAAAGCCACTGGCTGAGCAGCCTAAGCCAGGCTCTCTTCGGAGAAAAGGGATAACAGTAAGAGGAGCAGTTCACAGAAGGAAAAGGACACTTATCAGGGAGAGGACACTGTCAGGAATTAAAAACCTTGCCTGGTGGCGTGTAGGTTGCTCAAGCTGATGGCGACAGTATCTCAGATTGTTTTATCTTTACTTCTGTGTCTGGTCAGGATTTCTTCAAATGTGAGGCTGATGAGATCTGGGTGGTGTCCCACTATCTCAGGAGCCCTTGAGGCAGGCAAGTCAGGAGAAGTAGCAAATTGCTTTGAATTCTTCTTTATATGGATGCCTAACAAAAATTGAACATAGCTACCCCAAAGGGATTGGTAAATAACCAACTACCACATCTAAATATTTTTAAAGGTTCTGTTTTTAATCTTGACATACCATCTTTGTTTCACTGATTTCTCTAGTTGATTCTTCTTTTGTTTTTCACTTGTGATCAGGAACTTGTGTTTCACTTGTGTTCTTGGTAACATTTATTTATTTGCATAAATTTAGACCCCATGATATTTTTGTAGTAAAAATTTGACATTTTTGTCATCAGTGGTAGCTGACCCTTTGTGAGCTTTTTTTCTGTGCAAGAGCTGTGTTGTTCAGGATCCCCTGAGGCCCAGTAGTGAAACTTTCCAAAGATTGAAATTATGACCTCACTGAAGCCAGAGGGAAAACACCTTTTTCAGTGATGGAGATAAAAGAACACTTTTGCGGAAATTCTGGACATCCATAAATATAAGTGCATATATTATGTCTCTTTTTATGCATCACATTTAGATCTAAGATGCTCTCCACTAAAAGAGGCTAAAATATGTTCTCTTGGGATTTCTCCCTTTCCAGCTCCCATCACAGTGCCTTTTAGTAAGTTTTGGGATCTGTGGAAATTTCTGACTCTTGGATGTGCTTTTCATTTTAATTTAAGACTTAGAAATCTTAAATTTCTTAGATTTTGTAATGTATTCTGCAGAGGAACCGTATGAATTGTCAGGCATCCAATAATAAACACAAACCTGTACTTACACACTGTGGATTTCATTCAAATAAATGAGCATGCACTATTCATCCTCAAACAGTGGCAACACAGCTTTCCTACATTTCTAAGATTTTTTAGAAAATTTCATGATGGTCTTAATTATTCAGTACCTATTATGAGCCTCCAAGATGAGAATGAGAGCTGTGTTTCCTAGAAATGAAACCTGGAAGTGCTCTCCAAGCTATTTTAATGCAAATTCCTGTTCACTTTTTCAGAGCCTGAGCTTTAAACACCACAACTGCGAAAAGATCAGACCAAACTGGGAATTGTATTTTGGCCATAGAGATGAAATTGTGAATTGGCATTTAATTGTGGGAAGTGATTCTGTAGTAGGTCGTTTTAGATCTTTCAATTGGTGTGAGTCAGAGAGCTTTTATGGCAACAAAATTGCACAGTAGGCTTTAATTGTGCATAATTATTGCACTGCATGGTGCAGACACTATACTGTAGGCATTCAGCTGCATTCTGTTAAATGTTTTTGTTGAACTCTCTGAAGAAGTGTACCTGATGTTATTTGATAGATATTTGTTTAATGTGCTCGTGCTTCTTTTTGTCTTAGGAAAATGAAAATAATCATAGAATAGTTTTCCTCCCTCCCCCCCATTTTCCAGATGACTGCTTATACTGTATGGGATACCTATGGGCATCTGCTAAAATTAACTGGAGTCCTATTTCTGATTTCAGCTACAAGAATCTTACAAAAGGGCTTTAGGTTTAGGAGTGTAACTTTAAATAATACAGAACAGGACAGGGTTCAGGTTCTTTACATCCGTCTGCACATTCTAAAGGCTGAATGATACTTGGTAGGCTTTCATCTTGTTACTTCTGTAATCTGCAGCTGTTTCCAATTTGATTATTTTTCTTCCTTGAGTGTTTTATGTCTGCTGGATCTGACAAATGCACCCACCTACAACACAGCCTGTGCTTTGGGATTAGGAAAATTTTATTTCCTCCTCTATAAGTAAGTAAAATATTTTTATCACTATGGACTTCGTCATTTGTGAAATCCTGTTGTACTTTCTTATTTCTCCTGCTGAGCTTTTAAGTTGTCAGCAGTGATCTGATTGTTTCCCACCATTCCACCAACAATGGAGCCCAGGCCAGCACTCTGTTTCTCTCATGAATTCAGTATCACAGCTCTCAGCCATCAAAGGGCTTTATGATGTTTCCAGGATGTGACATTTCTGTGGAAAAACAGCTTTGGGTTCGGAGCTTGGGTTTTTTGGGGGATGAAAAAATAGAGTCTGATATTATTGTCATTATTCTACCACAAGATTCTGTAGTTCTGCCTTTCCAGGGATGGAAGTACTGTATAACAAACACTAGCTCTGGCAGATCTTTTTCCTGTCTGTGTTGATTAATTTGCCTTTGCTATAATGTAGGTAACAAACCTCACAATGACCCTTTTTCTTGTTAGCATCTTCCAGCACTGCAACTTCTGTGGCTGAACTCAAAGAACAAACGTCAGCAAGCATGAATGTTGATTGCACCACTGCAAAACCTTTTATTGTTCTTGTTTGTATGGTAAAAGTGAAGTAGCAGGAAGAAACTTCCTTTTTTTTTTTTTTTTTTTTTTTTTTTTTTCCTTAATAACTATTCTGTATGATTCCAAGACGATCTGAAGAATATTGTTACAGGTGGGGTTAAGCCAGGCAGGGATGTTTTCCCTCTTCCAGACTGTTTACTACAGCTATACCTGGTGTTGTATATAATTCACAAAGCACATGTGAAAAATTCTCCAACAGCCTTACAGCACTTTTCATCAGAGTGTGCAGTCAGGAACAATGCAGGATCATTGGCATCCCACCTACTCTGAATTTTACCAGGGAGATGAACTTTTATAATTTCTGCTTCAATACTTACATCAGTGGGAAATAACTGTACAAACACCGCGTCCTGTCTGACATCTGCCTTCCCACAGTGCTCTCAGCCCAGAGGGCAGAGAACAGACACCTCTGTGTGGGGTGAGGGGTAACTGTTGGTAGGAACTGTGAAAAGAAACATTTAAACACATTTTAAGACCTTTCTGCTCTCCATAGGAGCTACCTGGTAAGTGGGATCCTACCTTCACTTAAATAAAGTCATTCTAAAACACGGCAGGTTTAAATGTTTGTTTATCTCAAAAGCCATTGTACTTCCAGAGATAATCAAGTCTTTGATAATGTGCCATAGAACTGCATCCACTGTGATGCTTCAGTCTGGCTTTTTGTTTAGTTTTGTTCTGTTTTGTTGGGGGTTTTTTGTTTGTTTGTATTTTTCGGTGGTGTTTTATTGGGGTTTTTTGTTTGTTTTTTGTTTAGAGGTTATTTTTAATTTTCCTTGTTTTCCTTGCTTTAGTTTTTAAGGAGCAGGAGGAGGAATGAGCAACAATAAAAGGGAAGAAATTCTTACTGATTATCTTACCACCTTAAATGACAATTTGGATGTAGTCCCAGATTGTACATCTGCCCCTCTAATGTACATCTGAAATGATATTAATACCAAACCAGACATCTGTGTGCTGGATGTGTTCAGCTGCTTGGGAGAGTGGTGCTGCTGCTGCTGCATCTGCAGAGAGCAGCCTGGGCTTCCTCCTGTGCTCAGCAAGGAGTGGCAAGAGGGAAGAGCAGCCCTCATGCCTGGGCTCTCCACCCAGTTCAGAAAGCTCTGAAATCATCATTTCCCCCTTCAGAGTCCATCCATTCTTTCTCTGACTCTTGTCATGTTCTCTAGATCACATCTAGAGTCAGGTTAAGCTTTGGAATTACAGCAGCAATGGAAGAGAAAAGGTTTTCTCAATGTGTCATTAACTGGACAGATGCCAGCACTGAGCTCCTGATGGGATGGGTGAGGGCAGCCTTTCTGTGCAGGGTTAAAGCCTGAACTGGAGAACTGCACTGCCCTGGCTGCACCAGATAGTCAGGCATACTCCTCTGACTGCTCTTATGCTTAAATTAACCAATTAATTAAATATTTGCACTTGCAAAGAGAGCTGAACCTTTTTTCAGCTCAGGTGAAGTTACAGGCCAGGCTAGGGTAGTGAAAGGATCAGGATAGTGAAAAGGTTTTACCATCTTTGTTTATTCATATAAACATATTTATATTTTTGTATTTTGCTAATACTTCTAACTTTAAACTAATCCCAGAGTGGAAAGACCCATTTACACTTGACATCTTTTGTAAGAGAGCTTCATTTACAATGTAGAAAGATGACTGATACCCAATTGGTCTCTTATTCCAGGTTTCTTTTTCAAAGGCATCATTTATAGGTTGCCAGGTAACCATAATTCTTTGACTTTTAGGTAATACTTCATAGAGGTACAAAAACCAAGATTTTTTTTCCAGAAGTGAAATGGCAAGAGCTCTCTGAAATGAACAGTAGCCTTAGCAAACGTGTATGGAGCTGACCACTGATATATGCACACACACAAAAACATGGAAAAGCCATTTTCTAAACTCTTCTGTGGCTCTGTGGATCCAATCCCAAGCACAGACAGTGTGTATTTTCCTAGCTGGTTATTAAACTGAATCTGCATATTCCTACTTGAGGTCATATTGGTGTTCAACAGATAAATAATATTCATCTCCTCCAGGAAAAGCAGGTGTCTGCTGCTCCCAGTCTGCTTCTGCTTCTCCTCCGAGCTGGCTACGCTTTCTGCAATGTGGGAGAGAGGGATAAAAAAGATAAGTGTAATTAAAGTTGTCAGCACTAACATAAGAAGCCAAATGTCCCTAGAGGACAGTGCCAGCTCTTCCTTCCTTCTTCTACTTTAATCTGAGAAGAAGCTGAGTGCTGTGGAATACCCAGGATCACTCATGGAGCTGGAAGAAAGAGCTCAGTGCTGGGTGTGCCACTTTTCCAGCCCACTGCTAGGCTGTGGCTCAGTCACCACTTAGGTAAGGTACCTTATTCTAAGGATCTAACCCAGTACACACCAGAGTTAAACCTCTGCTCATTAGTGCTTTGTGCTAACCAGCACCAGGTAGAAGATAAAGTGATTTTGATTTAACCCCTTGTTACTAAAGCACCCCAGTCCTGCCTGCGGGGCAGGAGAGCCCAAGCTGGGGCTGGAGCCTGGGGAACAGGGTGGATCTCACAAGCTGGGGCTGGAGCCTGGGGAACAGGGTGGATCTCACAAGCTGGGGCTGGAGCCTGGGGAACAGGGTGGATCTCACAAGCTGTTGGTGCTGCCAAAGGTGGAATTGACTTTCACAGCAGTTAAAGGAAGCTGTGACAACGTGGCCTTAAGAGCAAGAAGGTCATTGTTCCAACACTCCTCCTGCCCTGGCTGGCTTCGTGGTGAATCTTGCTCAAGAGCAGCTTCAGTCTGTGTCTTGCAGAGTCCAAGGGGCAGGTGATTGCCTCAGGTGATTGCCTCCAGTTCTGGCCTCTCTGATGTTTAGTGACAGGGCAGGAACTCCAGCCCAGCCCTGCTGGCAGGGAGCTGCCTGAGGCCAGGAGCTGGTGTCACACAGTTTGCTGTTTGTCCCAGTGTGGTAAGGAATTTCAGTTCTTACACGCCTAGCTTTGAGTCTAAAATCTCCACACAACAACTTTCCCCTTAAAGGCTGGTTTTTCAAAGTTTTCTTTTTCACAGTATTTTACCTCTGAGACCATTGAGGGATATCTATCTCAAACATTCAAGCCAAACCAGTTCTATTTCCAGACCTTCATCAGGGCAGCAGTGCATTAGAACAACTTAATAAAATGTTTATGTCAATGTCTGAAGTTCACAGTAATCTGAGAGTGTGCAAGGGCATCTGTAGGATAAATTGTACAGCTCAGCACTGAAACATGACCATAGTACAAAGTATATTGTTTGGAAATCAGACCAGAAATCCAGGTTTGCAATTTTTGCTTCAGAATTTATACTGACACTCCTTTATCATAAAGGAGATACTTACATGCCATCATTTTGGGCATTACAGAATACTCCAGGATCAGAACTGGTGCTGAAACCACAGCCCATGTACCACTAAAACCAGGCAGATTTTTCCTAGCAGTGTGCTCATGTTAACTTTTCTGATAAGCTAAAACTGGTAACACATTTATTGTGTGATTTGCTAAGTCTTTGCTTCTGATGAAGGGCTCTGGAATTGCAGCATAAAAACTGCAGGCTTATTTCAGCAGAACATGAAATCTTAATCCTTTATTGCTGCAAAAGTAAACAACTGTTCTTATGAGCAGCCTAAGCCAGAACAGGAGAGCTCAGAGAAGAATCCTTCCACACAGAGTCACTGCAGTGCTTGAGCAGCAGGTTATACACTTGTACCTCAGTGTATGTTTATTTATTCAGATGTTACTAAACTAGGAGGACTTTAGTAACATAAAGTAGAAATCTGGAATCTGCAGCCTGCATTTCTCTCTTTGCATTCCTACCAGAACCCAGTAAAACAGATTCACAAGTACCAAAAGACTTTCAGCACAGCTAATACACCAGTTTGCTCAAATTGCAAATGGAAGTGATTCATCTTTTCCACACACTGGCTCCCTACTGTTAGGTCAGGAATAGTAAGGAGATGTGGGGGAGCTGGAAAACTCACTTCAGCAGCTTTTTTTCATTCATAATTCAGTTGAGGTTGGACCCAAACCTGTTGAAGAACTATTGCAGTTGATTGCAGTAGGATTGTAGTATCCAGCCCTTTACTATGCAGACAGAGAAAAGCAGAGCTTAGAAATTAAATACAGCCATGTGATGCAATGGAATATTCCAGTCAAATCACAGCCTAATCCTTCAGACCCCACTCAAGTGTTTGCTGTTTCCAGGTGAAGACAGCAAAATTGTCTGCAGTGATTCAGAAATGTTCAATGAAGTTTCTTGTTTGATATCACAGCAGGAAGACTTAAGTTTAAAGCAACACACTTGGAAGTCTTGCACTTTACAAAACTGAAAAGAAGACTTTTAAAACAGCATCTCTGGTCTTGTGATGCTCTTTTAAAATCGTGAAATGTGGGGTAAAATAGCTAATGTAATAGCATTTTCCAAAGATTTAAAAACTTGACATGGGTGAGAAACTATTCTCTTATCCTTACGTTGGCAAAAGAATGGAAAAGTTAATAAGAGATTTAAATGATAGACATTCGAAGGACAGAAATATAATAAATGTTAATCAGCACAGTTTTTTTTTTAATATACAGCTTGTGCAGCAAACCTGGTTTTGAATGAGATTATAAATGTGTTGATAATGGCTGTTACGTAGATATTGATAATATTTTCCTTATATTCTGATGAAAAATTTTGCATTCTGCAGCTTCAGTGAAACACGCATTAAAAATGAGCTAGCAGATCTCAAACATGAGATATCATTGGCAATTATTCCAGAGCTCTTAAAGTGCTCCAGGGAGGTTGGTTGGGGGAACATTAAACAAAATGTAACAGATCGACCGATCAGCTTGGGCTAATCATGGGCTGGAGCTGGGCATCCCCTCAGGGAAACAGAGAAACTTGGATGTATTTCAAACAGTTCAAACGGCATCTGAAGCTGCTGAACATTTTCATCAATGATCCAGCTGTGAATACATGGATTAAAGCCTGGGGCAGTGGTCAGCATGAGGGCAGGGTATCCCACTTTGCTCTGTGGTTTATTTGATGAATCTGAGGCCCTGCACAAAAGGCAGCCAACAGACAACCTGTAAGGGGTGCTTCTGCAGAAGGGAGAATTCCCTGGAAAACAGCAGCTTGAAAGGTGTTTCAGGAGATTAATTGAAACCCAATGCAATTAGCCAGGGTGATTCTGTAGGAGAAAGGAGGAGGAAGAGGAAGAATGAAGCATTAGCTGAGAAATGGCTGATAGGATTGGGAAGGAACCTCCCAGGTGTACCACCCTGGTGAGGCTGAAGGCAGTAATGCTTTTCATGGGAAACCCTGACCTGAGAGGTGTAAAAAGTTGGATTCCAGGTAGAAAACAAGCAAACATGAGCAGGGCCGGATACCTTGGTATAAGGAAGAAATAATCAGGAAGACCACACATGGGTGACAGCACATGGGCGACTGGAAGAGGCTGTAAGTCCTTTCTCAAGGGCTGTGGGACTTAAATTGGAGTCACAACAAGAACTGGAGTGTGCAGGAAGAAATCAAACAAATGCAAATAAGAAACTGTACTCAGACTTTAAGGGACTACAAAAAGAAATGCTGATGCCTCCATCTCTCGAGGTCTCTGGGTGAAGAAGGGTGCAGATATCTCAGCCAAACAGAAGCTGATGTGCTCACTGCAGGGTGGCTGGGGGATTGTCATGGGATCTGACCAGCCTGTTCCCTTCTGGTCTTCAATGTAATGAACCTATGAGGGGGAAAGCACAGCTTTTATTTGAAGGCAGTTAAATTTTGCCTAAAGAAGTTCTGCAGCATAATTCCAGGTTTTTGAAAATTGAGCAAAGTTCTTGGTTCTGAATACAAATCTTGCCTTACAGTGTTGCTGTTTGCACACATCACAGAGTTCTTGAGCTATTTAATCCTCATTAGTGAAGCATTATTAATCCACAACACTGAAGGACAGAAGGTATAATTTAGAGAAATCCTTATGGGAAGGATCTCATAGGAGATAGAAAAGAATTAAAGTGTTTCCATGGACTAGTAACACAAATCATGGCATTCTAATGCACTTATTCTATTAATGCTGTAAATTTAAAATTCTGCACAAGAGTTTTGGGTTCCTATGGGTGCTATAAGGCTAGGGAATAATGTTCATTTTTAACCTGTGTTATAGCTAACCCTGGTCTGTGGGATTCCCATCTTGTTTGCTCCTTAGGGCTCTCCAGTAGTGTAATGTGTTAGAGAACCACTGAACTGTTCAGCTCAGCATCTTGGGATTGTTTTCTTTTATGCTCAGTACCAGTTTAACCTGTCAAAAATAATTATTAAGCAATTTGTAACATAGTAGAGATGTAAATGGTCTCAAAAACATATGACTGAAAAAAGAGCAATGCTGGAGCTTGCATACTTGCAGAAATCCATGTTAACTTGTTTCCCAAGGGTTAGACTACTTGAAAATATTTTGGAAGGTTGGCATAGTCAGGAATTATCAATCTGGATAAAAGGGGAAGGGCTTTGCAGACACCTGCTCAGGGGGAGAGGGAAATCTCCCTGCTCACAGGAGGTGCTTGCCACGTTTCACACACATTGTGAGGACGAGCAGTTCTCAGGGACACATCCCAGGTTCCCTGGGAAGGATATGACACCCCTCTGAGAAGCTGGATCAGTCATTTCTCACAGCTTCCACGTAAGAGAGGCAGTGCCTTGGAAACAGCAGTCTCCACGAGTGATGCTGCAATCAGAGTGGGAATGAAACAATGGTGCTTTACGCAGCACAGACAACGGGCGTGATGCTCTATTCCAAAATGTTCCAGTGTGGGAGGCAAATTATCTCTGCCAGTAACAAAGGGAGCAAATGAAAGAGCTTGTATTTTCACTTAACAAAGCAAAATGGCTGTTTTGATCACATTGAGTGGTTCCTCAGCTCCTTCTCACTGAATTCACCACACAGAGCAGTTAAAGACATAAAGTACTTAAATTTAAGACTGACATTTATTTTTACAATAGCACTACAAAACTTGCAGAGCAGCAGTCCCCAGTCTGGGGCTTCCTACAACCCCTGCAGTCAGGCTTGACCTCGGTGTTGGTAGTGGGAGATTTTGCCATTTCAGGGCCAAAAGAGGGGAGAGAAACCTCAGCAGGCAGGAGTCTCTCACTGCAAGTCTGTGGAGCCTGGTCTAAAGAGGAGAACAATTCTCCTCTGGCATCCACCAAGCCTCAGACCTGCCTGTTGATTTGCCCCCTTCTTATTTCCTTTCCTTTACCAAGCTCTGTACATATACCCCATCTAGGAGAGTAGATTGTTCATGAACCTGCACTATCCTGCCCACTCCAGGTTTCCTGTGTTAAAAAGTGCCCTTTGGCTCTGTCTCTCTAAGCATATTCTTGGATACAGGTCCTCTACCAAGGATTTGTTTTGGAGATGAGTGCTGAAAATTGGAGTGGGGTCATTCACCTGCAGAGTTCCATGCAAGTCTCACACAGATTTTGCCATTGCATTTTTAGACTTTGCTTATGTAGGCATGTAGACAAAACCCATGACTAAATCTTGCAAGCACTTATACAAAACATTTTCTAGGAGACCTTCCTGACTTATCACCCCTTTAGGATTTTGGTTGATGTTTGATAGTTCCAGGTGTCTTTTTTTTTTGCCCTAGCGAGCCTTTTCTTCCTGTAGATAGTACACAAGTCTGAGTTAAAACTCTATATTTTTACAAATTCTAGTTCCTTCATTCTGGGTAGCATCTGAAGAGGCTATCTGTGGACTGTGGACAGTGTCTCCACATAATTTCTGTTCCTTATCAAATGTTTATTTAGGAGCAAAGCAGGCAAGTCCATTCTGGAAGAGTTATTTCCTTTGACCTAGACCTGAGTCCTTTATTCATCTGAATGGATGTCCTGTGACACTAATGACTCTTGAGCAGTCTGTATTGCTAGCTGGTTTCTGCATGCAGTGATTCTTCCTGATGGCTCTGAAGTCAATGAGAAGTTAAGACTGGGAGCTATAATAACAAAGAAAAGTCACCCAACAGTTGCGCAATCAAAGTAACATTCACAAAACATGTGGGACACGTCAGCTGATGCACACACAAAGGTTTTTACATGCTGTCTCCAAGCTGTGTTTGTGCTGGGAGCCCTTTCTGTCAACAGAGAAAAGAGAGGCTCCTGGGGCAGCAGGAATATTTTAAATGTCTTCTTTAGGATGGCACCAATCAGGTCTTGGTTCCAGTGAGGAAGATCTTCCCTGCCAACAGGCAGTCCTGGGGTGACAGTGTCAGGTGTCAAAACAGGCCTGGTGGCAGCAGGTTGGCATTTCCAGCTGTTCAAAGCACATGTTTTCTTAGTAGGAGGAGTATGCCATGGAACTAAGATAGAAACTATTGCCAAGAGGGGTGGGGATGAGGGGGAAAGAATTAGAGATTCAGAGAGCAAAGAGAAAAAAAAAAAAGCTTAAAATATTTTCACATTTACTTTACATAATTCATGCTTCAAAATTCATATAAAAGCAGTTGTTTGCTACAGACAAAGGAGTTTTTGTACTTTTCCAAAACAGAAGAGCTCTACTTACTTGTTATGTGAAGTCATAACAATTTATTGATCATGGGTTTGTACTAATAGGTGCTCCTGTTGTGCTTAAACAACCACTTGCACAGAATGCAGCACCACATAAACACACTGAAATAAACAGTTTGGGATCCCATTCCTTATTTTCCCTGACCAGTTTCAGGATTTAGATCTGTAGGACAGTGACCAGCCACTTCCCATGTCATTGTTTAATAGAAGCATTTCAGGAATAAAGTTACACAGATAAAGTAAGCAGAAGTGCATACCCAAAGCAAATGAGGAACCCCCCCCCACACACTGTACAGGGCTCAGAAATAAGCACTGCAAGCAATACAAACCTTAATTCTGAGGTAAAGTATGTGCTCTAAATTTAGATCAGCTCACTTGCAAGTTTGTTTGTTTTATATTTTCCTTGCTTGACTTGCATTTATCAATAAAGAACTAAATTGCCAAACAGTCCCATTACACTGTTAATATTTGCCTCTGCATTTCAATGACAGCTAGAATGCAGTGAAGAAAAAATGCAGTCCTCCATGAGTCAACACTGAGCTGGTGGTGATGGAATATCCTGGAGCCAAATTCACCTGGTGTTTTTGCTGAGAACAAGAACTGAAGCCCTGCATCCTGGCCAGAATTAACCTCTGTCAGAATTTACATGTTTTACGTAGAAACTTAGATGTGGCATCTTCTAGATGCATAAATTACTGTATGATATTAATTTTCCTGCTGTATCCAGAGGTGATTGTTGCTACCTGCTGTAGCCCAGATCACAGCAACACGTGAAACATTCTGCCTTTTTTCTTACAAGCTATTTAAAATCGAATTTGTTGGTGTTTCTGCAAGGGAACGAGCTATGTAATGGTAAAATACAAGATCCTTAAAGTGAGGAGTTGGGTATTTTGAGTCTTGGCATCATATATGTATTGTGAATGAGAAAGAGCAGGGTGACAGAAGTGCTGCTAGGACTCCTTAGAATCAGGTCAAAAAGCTGTCATTAGTTTGCTTCAGGCTAAACCCCATCAGCTGAGTTCTGAAAAGAGGCAAAATTATTCTGTAATAGCTCAGCTGAGCAACGTGAGTGCAAGTCCTGAGGGTGACAAAATGACAAGCGCAAGGAGCAAGCAAGGAGATAATTTTTGTTTTTCTTTCCAATAATAAGACTTAATATTTCTATAAAGAGATTTTTTTCAGGAGACCAGGATTAAACCATCAACATTTTTAAAGAAAATGCCCCATTGGTTTGTTAGCAAAAACAAACAAAAAAAAGCATGAACTCTGAACTGCAGTGTTTTGGTACCTGCATGTGACCACCATTTCCACAGATTATCGACCTTGCTGATTTTTAACAAAAATTGTGGAGAATTCAGGATGTGAGATGCATTTTTACAGAAGTTGTCCCTCTCTTGTCACTTTCAGCAATTAGCTACATTCAGAGAAAGAAATTTCAAGTGTTTTTTCTAGGGTAGCAGCATAGCAGCCTCCAAAAGCATGAACCTCTGTTGAAAGATGAGCTGGAAAAGCACACTGCACAGAAGAGTTTTGTAAAATATTGCATCAGGAGCTGAGTGTGCACTCAAATAGGAGCTTTGAATTGTGTTTTGAAGTCATTAACATCTATTTGCACAAGGTGGCTGTTTAGAAGTTACATAGAGAAAAATGGGATTTGATCCAGTGTGCTGGATTGTGCCCCAAGGCTCATGGTGATGATTTGTTGAACCAAATGTTGTGTTTTGGTGCCACTGTGCTTCAGACAGAGGGGAGTCAGATGGATATTTCAGAGTATGAGTTCAAATTTGTGATTATTGGGACCCAGGCTTAGTGTATGTGTTCGTTTTGGTTTCAAGTTACAGCTCCTTTGTCAGGACTGGGATAAAAATAAATCATTTCCTTTGGTGCCTCATTCCCAAAGGATGCAGAAAGGACCAACTCATTTCAGGAGAATTGTTTTACCTGCATTTTCCAACCTGTCTAATCAGCTGCTCTCTATTTAGGGCCACAACTGTGGCCTCTTCTCAGCCTGCTGTCACCTCCTGCAGTGTCAGGGGACAGAGAAGAAATCTCTTCCCTTACTCCAAGAGTGGAGCATTAACCCTTTCACCTCCTTGCCAGGCAAAGTGCTCTCCCACCTAATCCCAACAAAGCACAGACCTCCTGCTGCATTTGGTTTGCTTCAGACAACATTGCAATTGAGTGAATTCAGGCTTTGAACAGCTTTAATGTCTTTAATTTACCAGGGAGATCAGACAGCAGGTGGTGTATTGTTCAACAATTCCAGATATGACTGTGTACAATAATTACGTGTTTTGGTGCTGTACTTGTGTTTTAATTGTCGTGAATTAACATCAGTTAAAAGCACCAGAGCAGCCAGTGAAGACCTGTGTAAGAGCACTTCTTGCTCAGCAGCCTGGGTGCTGCAGTTCATGTGAGGAAGTTAGCAGGAATCCAGCGTGTTGGTGAGGAAGCTCAGGTGTTGCACAGGTTTTCTGTATCTCGGATAAACCATTTAGTCTCACTCTCCCCAGTTTCTTCTCATGTTGCTTGCCAATTTGTAAAACACACTGCAAGTAGAGAAGTGCTTTCATCTATTTATTTAGACAGAATGATTTGGAGCAGAGATCTTTCTCACTGTGTATCCTGGAAGCACTTTAGAAATCCCTTCTCTATCCTCCAAATAAGCAAACACTCACAACACAATGCTCCAAGAGGATGGCATTACAGCAGGTAACACTGCACATTGCTGAACAAAAGATGGCAGCTTTCCACGTGCCATTTTGTAGAGGTAATTTAATTCCATTAGAATTCATTATGGATGTTCAGGTTACACGGCAGATCCACTGCCCAGCTTTGCATAACCCAGCCTCTCGTGCTGCCAGAAGAAAAGGAGCCAAGCAGGTAACAGCACAGTGGTTGTTAAACTGTTTCACCCAAACCCAAACTCCTAGGGAAATTAATGAGAAATAAATTTCACAAAAGAATTGTACTTATTTGTATTATTAACTATCACAATAATCTTCCAAAGGAGAAAAATATAATTCAAGAATAACTCACGAGAAGAATACAATGGGATCTTAAGGGTAAAGAGGCTTGTAAGAGTCCAGAAAACAGAAAGAAGCCGCAAGTTATCTGAGAGCAGTCTTTAATTATTTAAATTTCTAATGAAAAATAATTTTAAAAGCCAACATGAGCTGTCTCACACAAATTGATTTCTTCAAACATTTGGAATCATTTGGACATTTCACTTTTGTCTGTGTTGCTTCTTCCTTTCCCGCAGCACTTTCCCCTCTGCCTGTGCAGATCAGAGTAGCTGTCTCTGCAGAACAGCAATCTCATTTTGTTTACTTTGTGTTTCAAAGAGAATTGAACAAGCCCGGGATTCACTTTCTCTAAACAAATACTGGCAAGACAAAGGTATCACAGCTATTTTGGGGACAAGAGGTTCGCTGAGATGGGAAATGGTAAAGACCGGCAAGGAAAAAAACACTCAGTGTGTTTTTATCTGAAAAAAAGTTAATCCTTTTCACAGCCTCATTTTCTTTGCTTTTGAGATAGCTCTCCTTTTTCATTTAGGTTTTAGAGTTTGTAAGCTAAGGGAAGCAAGAAACCGAGATATTTTCTTTGTTGCTGTCAAGTAGCTTGAACAGTTTGAGAACAGAACCCAGTCGGAGCAGTGTGATTAGCGTAGCCAATTAAGGCGGATTTGCATATTCACAACACGGCTATTGAGAAATAATTCTGCAGAGATAACGCGAGTGTGGCAGTGCCAATCAGAGCAGCCTGGCACTGTGCTGTACGGAAACTGAGCAATAACCAGGGGTGCAGAGCAGGCACCCCGAGCCAGCTCGGTGCAGCAGGGCAGGGAAGGGCACAGGGAGGGCAGGAGCATCCTGGCCCTGCCTTTTGGAAAAGGTTAATCTGCAACCCACTCACCCAAATGCAACAGCATCCGTCCCGTGGCTTTGTTTATCCGACATTCATTCCAGCTGCAATGTTTTGCTACCTGCCAGTTTTGGGGGCCCAGCCACATCAGGAGTTTGGGAGAGCTGGCTTTTGATGAGCAGCTGGCCAACGACAGAGCCTGGCAACCCCTCCTGCCCCCAGCTTGGCCTGGCCCATGGGCAGGGCAGGATGTGAGGCCAGGGGTGAGCTTTACAGAGGCCACAAGAGGATCTTCATGTGGGGGATGGATGGCAAAGCTCTGCTTTCTTCTGCCCCAAAAGACTTTTTAGCATGGCGGTATCCAAGGGCCAGGCAAGAAAGCAAACAGCCCTCCAGGAAACCTTGTACACTGTTGGATAACAAACTGGGGCTGGCCATCACAGCAGCTCTGTAATCTCTGAAGGTGAAAAATCACCTTATGCACTACAGCAGCAACGATCTGTGCTCCATCTCAGTGACTCTCACCTCCCACTTTTCATCTCTTACCAACCACTGCATCACTACAAACGTTTGGGTGAGCATGGACTGGCCAAGGGAGTGACACCCTGTGCCCATGGAATCTGCATCCCCAGGAGGCTCAGCTTTCTTACCAGGGGGCTGACAAGTGATTGGCAGTGTGCAGCATCCATGGGTGCTGATTTTAGAAAGAAGTACAGTGGTTTCTGTCCTAAATGCTCTTGCCTCCTCCTCCTCGGTGCTGGCAGCTGAAGTCAAGGTGTGCAATTGCAACAAATTGGGTCAGGAGGGACTCCCAGGAGCCTTCTCCCAGGTACAACTGTACAGGCCACACTCACTTTCAAAACTGCTGAGGGAAAGGCAGCAATACAGAAATTAACTCATGGTTAACTCAGTGTTACAAGGAAATTAACTCAGTGTTACAAGGTATCAAGGAAAACTTAATGGATCCCTCAGACCATTCCATAAATCCTAAATTTATAAACTGGTATCACACCCATGGGGGTAAAGACTGTGAGCTCTCAACCTCCATGCCACAAAGAGGCATGAAGCACATTTAGTTGTGGGGAAATGTCTCTCTCCAGGAAGATACATCTTTCTATAATCACCCACGATAGGCATTTACTCTGGAATACTCACTCCTGGTTTATCTAGTCCAGTAACCCATGTAAGACTTTTGTATTTTTAATGGTCTCTGTCTATGATTATCCACAATTGTCTCTTTCCTTCCTATCCCCTTTGTGGCACCAGCTCTTTATTAGAAACTTAACAAACTTTGTGTATGTTCTAAAGATAATACTGGAAACGTAAAATTGTGTTCTGCATTTTATAATTGGTGTGGAAAAAAAGGGGGAGATCTAATCCTATTGGGCCTTCTCTTTTGCTCTCTCTCTCTCCCTTTTCCCTTTTGATGGTAAGCAGCAAATTTTAATTAGCTTCATTTCCACAATTCAGTCATGCATATGTAATCTTTGTTCACACTTTTATAAAGTAAAATTAAGTGAAAGAAATGGGGTAATAATAGAAAGCTTGTCTGAGCAGAACAAATGTGAATTATCAAACGTAAGGAAAGATGACTGGGACTATACAGCTTGAAGTTCTGCAAGGTTTGAGGTGATATTACTGAAACAGAAGTGCATAAATAATGCACAGAAACAGGTGCTGATTATCCTGTTTGGGGCATCTTTTGTTCATTGTGTACTTGGGCTGCTGAGGTGCAGTGATAACCACTGAATGTGAGGAGACTGCTTAATAACAACTTCCTAATGTTTCTCTTTTATCATGAGCTGCAAGTGTCACATGAGATTGTCTAGTTAATAAAAATCACTCTGTGAACCCACTGTTCTTAGATTTGGTATTGGAGCAGATCACTGTGCTGGGCCTCTCTCTATTACAGCTGCAGAAGCTGCACTGCCGTTTTGTGTAATTTAAAGGTTTCCTAATCCATACACACACCCTCTAATTAAATGTTTCCAGGGGTTACCTTGGGAGCTGTCAGTGCTATGGTTTGAAACTAAAACTAAAGACAGCATTAAATTCTTTCCCCCTGGGGTTAGACACAGGAGGGGGAAGAACATTTGCATCCCTCCTAGTCCAGATTATTTGAAAGCACTGGCATGACTGGGATTACTGATTTAGTTTTTTCTGTTATCTAACACAAGAAGATGGAATTTTGAAGGGAAACAATCCACGTGTCTAAATCTAGAGCTCATCTTGTTTTATGACTTCCAAGAAGCCTCTTTAGAATCTAACCACTTATTTTAAGAAGATACCAGTTCATTAGCAGCAGCTGAAAACCAGAACCTCCTGTTGATGTAAATCAGTCTGTGGCTGCACAGGCTCCATACCCAGAACTGCAGATGCTGATGCTTTCAGTAAAGGAAATGTGAAGTAGTGAAGCATGTGGGCAGTAGCACATACAGTAGTGAAGTCTGAAGCCCAGTGAATGTTAAACTCATGAGGAGATACTTTCACTTCAGCGCCATTCACACATCCAGCCTCACAACCAAACCACAGCTTTTTAGGAGAAGCAACTCTTCCTGTGACAGGAAGAGAATTTCAGATATGAGTGGCTTGCGCTTTTTTTCCCCCCGTCTCGAAACTGGCTGTGCTGCCAGTGTCTAAGGATAGCCAAGATTTTGGTTAATGGTTAACAGCAGTATAACCACACAGACTCTGACTTCCTTCTGCTGGGGCCAGGACCAAAAGCTGCTTTGCTTGCTGGGGCACAGGCAAGCGTGGAAAGCACAGCAGTTCACACTGTGAAGGGCCAGAGAGCAGGGGCTTCACCTGGTGGAGAAAGGAGGAGGAAAATCCAAAAAGAGCAAGAGGTGTTTGCCATAAAGAAAGGTAAGAGCTGAAACACTTTCCTGTTCGACTGACTGACTGACTGACTCAGAGGCTGTTGCTCACAGACCAACAAACCCCGCAGGTGTGGCTGGTTGAGACACACTCGTTATACCCGACTGCTCGGACATGTGTGGCTCAGGGAGAGGGGCAAAGTGAGAAAGGATCTGTTTGCTGTGAACTTGAAGGTTGGAGAGGGCAGGAGAGCACCTCCTCCACCCCGGGACTGCTCATGGCAGAAGAGTCACCCAGTTCAGACTGTTCTCATCTCATTGACCACAGCCACGTCCCGGAGTTTGAGGTGGCTCTGGGGGTCAAGATCACCTTGGCCTTAATCTATGTCTGCATCTTTGTTGCGGGCCTCTTGGGCAACAGCGTCACCATCAAGGCCACCAGGATCCTGCAGAAGAAAGGTTACCTGCAGAAGGAGGTCACCGACCACATGGTGAGCCTGGCCTGCTCCGACCTGCTGGTCATCCTGCTGGGCATGCCCGTGGAATTCTACAGTGCCATCTGGAGCCCCTTTTCTACCCCTAATGGCAACATTGCCTGCAAGCTCTACTACTTCCTCTTCGAGGCCTGCAGCTATGCCACGGTGCTGCACGTGGCCACGCTCAGCTTTGAGAGGTACGTGGCCATCTGCCACCCCTTCAAGTTCAAGGCAGTGTCTGGGCCCCGCACTGTGAAGCTTGCTCATTGCCTTCGTCTGGGGCACCTCTGTCATCGTGGCCCTGCCCCTGCTCTTTGCCATGGGCACGGAATATCCCCTGGAGATCATCGAGGGCTACCAGAGAACAAGAGCCTGTGTCAAACCTACTCCCAGGCACTACATTCCTGAGCTGAAGCACAACATGACCATCTGCACCAACCTCTCCTCCAGGTGGTCTCTGTTCCAGGCCAGCATCTTCAGCGCCTTTGCCATGTACATCCTCGTGCTGGGGTCTGTCACCTTCATGTGCCACAGCATGATGAAAGCCCTGGTGATCCACAAGGAAGGCACTGTGGCAGTGAAGGGTGGACAAAGGCACCAGGAGCAGTACCTAAGGAAAAGTGAAAGTTCAGAGGGCAAGAGCTCCAGGAGACAGATCACTTTATTCCTGGGTAAGAGCCATGTCCTACTCTGCCTCCCCTCCCTCCCCTACCCCCTTCTCACGTGGGAAGAAAGCCCAGAAAGCTCTGTTTTTATCTCACCAAGCTCTCCCAAAGGCTTTGAAAGTGGTACAAAATGAGGGATAATACTTTTGGTTGCGATGATTCATTTTAAGAAGCCTGATGTTTCTGTATGTTTTTGGTTCTTTTTGTCATTAGAACAGGTGGGAGGGAAGAAGGAAAAATCCATTTACTGCCTGCTATTTCTGTTTGATATTGTTACATGCCTACATGCAGCAATATGGGTGACAGGCTTTTGCAGCTCGACCTTTGGGGTAGCAACAGGCAACAGTTGCCTGGATATAAAGTAGCTCTACTTGGATGTTTTCCCACTAAATTACAAATATGAGTGTTCTTAGTAAGGCTGCTGATGGGAGGCAAGACTGTCTTGCAAGATCTCAAGCTTGTCTGTCTCTGAAGGCATTTCCCTGTTAATTCAGGATGCTCCTTGGAGAGTTCTTATTTAGCCTCAGCAGTTGTGGCTGTGTTGCATTTGAACATTAAGGAAGCTGGACTGGAGAGCTGATTTGGTCTCACAAATTGCAGTTGCCCTCTTTGAATTCTTTTTTCTCTGGTTTTATTTGAAAGCCGGTGACCCTGAAATTATGTTTGATTCTGATCTCTCTTGCTGCATTTATCAGGCAAAAAACTAATCAAGCTGTCATTTTACCAGCTTGGAATCTTTCTGGTCAGTGATCCATGCAGTCTCCACGTTTGTTGATGGTCTTACAGGCACCCTTAATCATGCCCTGGCTTCATTACTGTTAGTTCCTGTTTTGTTGGGTTGCTTATTATGATGCTGGATGTAATAAATGAACCATCCAGAGCAGGAATGCACAGTAGATCCAGTATTTCTGTGCTGCTTTTTGGTCCTCTGACTGACATGGCAGAGAGGGATTTGAAATTCATGGGTCTGTTTCACTTCTACAGTTTTAAGAAGATTAGATGTTGTGTCACTTTTTTCCTCCTTTTAATTTTTTTTTCCCCTGAGGATTCTCTGCTTCCTCACCTAGTCCTGCTTTTGCCATGGCTAGGAAAATCCTGGCAAGGTTAAGAG
The DNA here is from genome assembly GCA_034509425.1 of Eopsaltria australis. NCBI lineage: Eukaryota > Metazoa > Chordata > Aves > Passeriformes > Petroicidae > Eopsaltria > Eopsaltria australis. Next base: position 882,947 of record JAVTVJ010000112.1, read on the forward strand.
GGGAATGTAAATTGCCATGACTTTTCCCCCCCTTCTTGATTATTTTTCCTGGTGCTCTAGCATGGAATAGGCAGATGCAGTGCTGCCTGCAAAAGTGCTGAATAAATGAAAGCAACTGGTTTGCCCTTTGTGATACGGGAATTTGCCACCCAGTGTACCTGACACTTCCTCTGTACTCTCAGATTTCTGGAGGCAGCAGATACTTGTGTGAATTCCCCATAATTATTTCAGTGGCAAGACTCTTAATACAAGTCTTGCTAATTTACTTGGCTTGGGGAATAAATTAATAAACTGAGGAGGAAGAAACTCTGGCTTGCGTTTCTGAGAACAATGCAAAGCAATTTAATTTGGAGATTTCATAAGAGTGATGCTTTAGGGCAGTTTTAACCCAGAAGAAATGAACATATAAATTGTTTACAAATCGCTGAATTTAAATATTGTGATTTAGAAGTCCTCTTTGCTTTTCATTTAACAGATGGGTCAAATTAAAACCAATACTTGCACATTCACAGCATATTTCACTTTTAATGTGAAATGTAAATGACAGTATATAACATCATGTCTTTGTGCATCTAACAGCAATAAAAACAATTTAGCATTTTCTTCTGGTTGTTAAAAGTGATAAGTTCTATAAAACTGAGATTAAAATCATAAATCTGACAATGAGAAAAAGCTAAGTAGAGGATGACACGGGGAGGAACTAATGCTTTTTTAGTGTCATGTTATTGCGTGGCACTCGAGAACATTCATGGAAATTAATTGTAAGTGTTGAAAGTGAAAGATCACTTGTCATCGGTGGTATTGATGCTTGCAGGAGGGGCTCTGGGTGGGGTGAAACCACTGCAGGAACTGGGTAGCTGTAATGCATCTGAAGACACCTGGCTGATGGCTCCTAAATGAAATTCAAGTTTTAAACTTGAATTTAAACCTCTTACTGTGCTTGACCCACCCTGACAGGGATCAATTTAGGCTTTATGGCTACTTGATTTTGTCTTTCTCCTGTGGCCATGAAGGCAGTGACCACCTGAATGGTCACAAGGGGCCACTGGGGACCTCTGACTGCTCCAACACCTGAGCTGAGGCCCTGCACTGTAGCAGAGAGCTCTCAAGAAAGGGTGAGTTTGGATAACGTATATCTTATTATTATAAATATTATAAGTGGGTTGTAGCAAACACAGAAAGGGAATGTAAAGGAAGGGGTCCGTAAAAGAGAGCTTGGACTAGTGCAATAATTATAAATATTACATAAAGAACGCTTCCATAGCTGAAAGCAAGTTGAAAATCTTCAGGAAGTGTTAGCACTGGGAAAGGGGAGCAGTATGGGATGAGCCTCCACAGAAGCTGCTGGAGGGAAAGCATCACCAGCAGTACCTGCTCACTGCCCATGGCTACACCCCTCTTAATCTGGACATTGCACAGAACCACATTTGTACAAAAAGAGCTGTGTGGTTTGTCATCACACTGGGTCTGACTCACCTGAACTTGCACTCTACAACAAAGTGAGTTCTGACCATCCCAGCTGGAAAAGCTGTCACTTCTAAAGCTTCTGTGGTGTTTCCCTTGGCAGCTTCAGTTTGAGCTTCTGCTAAAACCCTTGATCATTTTGTATAAAGCAGCCTCAAGCCCACCACAGTACAGACGTTGAAATAAGAGTCCATTAATGCTGCTATATCCTATTTCTTTGTATTATACAATTCCAGTTCGCCCTTTGGAGCAACACTCCACTATTCCCACAGCTCCATTGAGCAGGGCTGCTGGGCATGGTGGGTGCTTTGCCAGTTGACATCTGAGCAGCATTTTTCTGTCTCCTGTCCATGAGGAAACATCTGTCCTTCCTGAGATCTTCCATCCAGAAAAGAGAAATATCAAAGTAATCTGGCTGCTATGGAAGTGTTGGTGGAGGTGCATTAAAGCACTGCTGTAGCTGCAGCGATCAGCAGGAGCCAGAGCTGATGCTAAACCTAACTGGGGGCCTAACTGGGGGCCCTGTTGGTACCAGCCTGGCACCATCAGCAACCCTGGGACATGAGAGGCAGGGAATTCCCACTGCTCTCTCTTTCCCACCTCTACAGAACTGCAACTTTTTCACTTTGGGAAGATCTAATGTAGGAGGAATTTTGCCTGGACAGCAAATATGCTGCAGCTCCTTTAATAAGCAGGCAAGGGAATTGCTTAACATAGCCTATGGCAGTGCCTCCATCTGAAAAAGGCAGTGTAGTGGTGGTTTTAATTTTTTTTTTTAGGTGGTCTAACACTTAAATGTGTTAAATACACTGAGTGCCAACCTGAAGGCAGTGGTGGTGTCCTGTGATGTGTTATGGTACAGACAGTTTCAGGTCCAGTCTGCTTTACAGGGCAACAGCAGCCAGAGGCTTTGCTGAGACTCTGGTGAGTGCCATGGAACAAAAGACACGCCCTGTCTCTTAGTTAAAAAAAAAAAGGGGGGGGGGGGGGGAATAGGCACAAGGGAAGGGCTGCAAAAGCTAGGCAGGAGGAAGTCTGACCTGACCAAGGCCATGCCACTTTTTTGGTGGCTGTTGTTAAAACAATGCCAGGCTATTCTGTGACAACACCAATGTCTCTGTAAACACCAGGAACAGCTGTACCAAGCCAAAAGCTAAATCTAGATAAAACCTTGACTCAGAACTTAAAAGGATCTCTTAGAACTTAAGATGGAACACCATTTTCTTCCCATATACTGCTGCTGGCAGGTTAATGCTCTGCTGGAATAAAGGTATTGTGTGTGGGAATAGCCTTCCCAAAGATCACTAAAGAAGTGTATTAAGACACTTGGCAAATTATTTCAGAGCACTTCAAGTAGTTGTGAAAAATACATGGTTGTCATCTAGATAAGACTCAGGCATGGTGTGCCTGACAATGGTAGGACTTCTGTTACAGGAAAATTAGATGCTTGTTCATAGGTTGGAATTTGGGTGGGTTTTTTGCTTACTGAAAAAGTAAAAGGTAAAGGTTAGGGATAGAAAAAAAAAATGGAAAGAATAACCTTATTGATGAGATTCCAGAACACATCTCCTGCCCAAATTCTTTAAACTCACCTTCATCAACTCCTCTTTGGTTCATTTCTTTAATAATTCCATCGAGCTGCCTTTCTTCGGGCACATTCTGAAGATGAGTACACTGTGAGCTGGATATGATTTTAATCCCTGTGTTTTGTGTGGTGTTTCTATCCATGTGTTTTCCTGAGCAGGGCTTTGAATTACACAAGACAAGTAGGAGGCTCAGTGCACTGAAATGAGTGGCAGGGGCTGAGCAGGGAACATGAAACATTCACACCAACAGACTGGGGCCTGGCCACTCAGCTCTATGGAGCATCCACCCTCTGCAACTAGTAAGTTTTCTCTTTTAGGTCCTGCTTCTTGGAAAAGAGATAAAAGCAATTTATTTTCCTGCTAGTGTTCGGTGAAATTTGCCTTCCTCTTCTCTGCAAAAGCATTAACCCAGTGTCAACAGCAAAACCAATCAGTGCTGCTGAATGCTGGTAGCACAAAACTGAAGCTCAGCTATTCAACAGGTAACAATGGAAAGGCTGCACTGAGGGATGATGGCTTCTCAGGGCAATTGTGTACAAATAATCTCCTCTGAAGAGCAGGGGAACTTCTGTCAGTTTGAAAGAAACTCCCACAGTAAAATAGACTCAAGGCAAACTCCCAAAATCCAGACATCTGTATGTTCAGGTTTCCCACACAGCAATTTAAAAAGGAGCATAGGGAGAGCCTGGTATAATTTTCCTCCCTATTGTACAGAAAGCAATTTATCTACTCCTGCTTTTAACTGGACTTGTGTAATAGAAGATTGTGCTTTCGGCAGAAGTGGACAGTCTTCCTTTCCTCCTACACTGAGGGGTAACAAAACAGCACCAAGAGAAATAGAATGGAAGAACAGGGACTAATTGAGGCCAGCACCCCCAAGGTATTTAAGACTTTTGTAGGTTTAATGGAAAAATCAATGCGTGATTACACTTTGCATTAGAGTACTTAAAAATTGCTTCAGCATGAAAAGTCTGCAGGTTTGAAAGCAACCTCACCCCACAAATACTGCAGTCAGAGGACCAGATTCACCCCTACTGTAACCCACATGATTCCCCATATATGATACCTTTGGCAGATGTGGTCTCTGGGGACACCTGAGTGCTGTTTTTGCATGAGAAGCCCATGAGGACAATGGGTGCTTTACTGGTGCTTTATTAAAGTGGTGTCCATGCTTCTGTCTTTCCCCTGATGCCTACAAGGGAGCTGGTATTGCACCTGGTCTGCAGGGACCTGTAGGTCTTGGTTCTTCATGCTTCAGCATCTGTGAGTGCACAGCTAAGATTCCTGAAGTACTTCTGCCCCATATTTGCAGCTGCCCAAAGTCTTTAAGCCTCATTAAGGACCATTACCAGTGTTGGCCTTAAACCTAGTATTATTAATCTCTCTCTCTTTCTCTCTTACAAGCTGTAGATAATAAACCTAGTGGCCCTTGGTTCTTCCGGCACTCCTAGGTAGATGCTAAGAGAAGGAATTGGGGAAGTGCAGGCAACATCACTGTGGCAATGTGAGCCAAGAAACAGGGGACTGCTGCCTTTGGAGCTGAGGACTGGCTGTGTCACCTCAGCTTCTGAAAAATACACTCTGTATCATGGCAAACCCTCCCCAGGACATGTTTTCTTACAAGTAGAAACCTTGGAAACTGTCTTTTTCTTCAGAGTGGATAAGAAAGCAGGAAGATTTATTTCTCTCAAAGTAGAGAAACACAGATGTTGCTACAGGTATGAAGTGGATTGAGGGAGACAGCCCTCAGATGAACACAGCAGCCCTGCATTAGGGAACCCTGTCCCATCAAGTTTGGTCCACTGCCCTTATTCTTTGGTCAAGAGTCCATTGTCTTAAGCATTCATTTTCCAGTTTCTCTCTGTTTTCTTGCTATCTCTTCTGAGCAAGATGCCATCTCAAATGTAGATTGCTCTTGCAACTCCTTAGTTTCAGTAGGTAGGAGTCATTTGTGGGAAGTTCACAGATGATTTATTGGGATCTTCACCTGTGAAAGCTAAATGCATTATCTGGTCCTCTGTTGTTTCATATTCAAATTATACCATTTTTCCTGTAATTAAATCTTTTGTTTTCCTATCTGATGTTGGGGCCATTATCTTTTAACAATGATTGCAAGCCTGTGCATTTTAATGGGGAAGAACTTTAATATCTGTGCATTTGTTAGAGAAGCTTTCAATTTTGTTATTTATTATCTTAATTAATGACACAGAGGGATAGAGTGCACCCTCAGCACATTTTCAGGTGACACCAAGCTGAGTGGTGTGGTTGACACACCTGAAGGACAGGATGCCATCCAAAGGGACTTGGACAAGTGTCCAAGGCCAGGTTAGACAGGGCTTGGAGAAACCTGGTCTGGTGGAAGCTGTCCCTGTCCATGGCAGGAGGTTGGAGCAAGATAAGCTTTCCAGTCCCTTCTAACCCAAACCCTTGTATGATTCTGTGATTATCCTACACAACTTCTTGGTTTACTGGAGGCAAAATTTGAGTGAGAAACTGAGAACCCACCAACATCTTAAAGACTGTTTTCTTCCCTTTCATTGTTGCAAGTGAGTTCCTAAACCATTGAAGATAAGTATTTAAGATTTCAAATTCTATTTGGCACAATGTTCTGTAGCAGATTTTAGCCTTTTTTGAGGGTGTCATAAGCATGCTTGTGCTGTTTAGGTGAGAAAGCAGTTATCCATCTGATCTCTGCCATGCATGGATGACTAATATCAAGGTCAGAATATTATGGATTAAATGAGTCTGCCAAGAACCTTTTAATCTTATGAATTGTGACTTACAAGGAAAGGTGAAACTGAGAAAGAGGTCTGGTACTGTGATGAGCTAACTTTTCCATGTTTCCTCTTAAGCTATCTGTAAGCTTCTTGATGTTGCATTAATTCCCTCTTAAAAACACCCAGCATTTTTGTTCCTATGAATTTTTAGAATAAGGAATTTAAGTTGAAAGTGCAGCACATGAGGTTAGAGTTAGGGATCCATCAGCAGGTGTATGTTGTTACAGAAACAGGCAGGGAGAGTTCTGTAGGTGCTCAGAAAGCATTTGCCTGCAAACAGGTGCACACGTGTAACAATTACCAGGAAACGAAACTTTATTCATCAGTATAAAAAAACAGGCATGCATTAGAAAAGATAACATTTCTTAGCCATCCATCCTTGTCCTCAGTGTAAATGGCTTTCTTTTCCCATGTTTGATTAGGTAGCATCTGCTCCAATCTCTAGCTGAACCTTGCAAAAGAGCTCAGTCCCTTTCAGAGGGTACTGTAAGTATTTTGTCCCTCTTCATGCAGCATTTCTGCAAATCCACCTTGATTCGCTCCTCCATATATTATTGCCAGCTTGCTTTTTGTTCAATGTAATGACTGTCTTACACAGCTAAACGAGCAGCCACCTCATGCCCAGACTCTTGTTTTTGTGCTTTGTATGATGCTGCTGAAGGTGATTTAGATTTGAAGAAGTATTAGGAGACTTTCTTGATTGCTCCTTCATAACCAAATCCCTGGAGTTCAGTATATGCATATGCCTTCTATTAGATTGCTGTAACTGCAATTATTATAGTCCTTTTACCATAAGGCACAAAATTCAAATTGTGAAACTCACTGTTGTGGAGGCCAGATGTAAAAATGAGCTGTTAAAGAGGTTAAATGTAACCTTGAAGGATAGTGCTGTCAAGAACAAGATAGAATCCCCACTCTAGAAAGTCCTGGTATTGCTGGCTGCCAAGACCTCAGTGTGAATAGAACAGGAAAATCCCTCTGTGCTTGTTCCTTTTCCTGAAGATGTCTATGTGGGATCATCACAGAGAGAAATTAATGTGGCAGATGAGTCCTAGGTTTGTCTCACTGTGTCTGTTTTAATATGAAACTTAATATGCCAAACCAGGTACATAATCTGTCAGCCTTCAGCCAGGAACAGGAGCATGGTATTTTTGAGATGGTAGAAGAAAAATTTTGAGTGGACAAGAAAAAAAATGGATTGAAATGCTCTCCCTCAAATTTTCATTATTTTTCCCTATATCCTTCTGCCCCCAAAAAATAAACTTTACAAGAAAAGAAAGGTGTTCATTTCTGGGTGTGTCACTTACCTCTGTGGTGTGTGCACCAAAATGTGTCTCGTTTGATAAGCTCTAGTACTTGCTGATTTTTTAATTCTTGTGCTTCACATTGTCCCTCTCTCCAATAAAGACAACTTCTGAGCTGCCTGAGTTTGAAAATAAAGGTGGCATTTCTCCCATAAAGAATGAAAGTTCTCACCAGTTGAATCTCTTAGTAATGCTTAAAGATATCTGTAGAAGAGTTCTTGAAATTGCTAAGACTGAACTAAAAATCAGAATAAAACTTTTAAGGTAGCTAAATATTGCAGTACGTCAGTAACAGAGTACACAGATATTCAAACAGTCTTTCTTGTGAGCACAACTTTTAACATGTCAGGCTTCAACCATTAGATAAGAACCAGCATTGTGTGGTGAAGGTCAAACAGAAGTCAAAAGCAAGCACGTTGCTGCTTGCCCTTGTCCTTCAGATAGAGAAATTGCTAAAAGCCTTCTGACTTTCTGTCACAGGTTTACTCAACAGACCTTTCTGATTGCTTGAAAGAAATGCTTGTCTAAAATGGGTGAAATGGGTTGTGTCACAGGTGTTCAAAAGATGGTATTTAAGGGACAGTTTTGTCTTGAAAGCCAAAATAACTAAGCCCTAGCACTAGTAATGATGGCATCAACTTCTGCAAAAATGTATACAAGCATGTATTGGCATTTTCAGACATACACAAACTTTTGAAATCTTGGATAGTGACTCTAGAGAGGTAACTTGGCTACTGAACTTTAATGGTTTAGAATATATTTGTTTTTAAACTTGAACTTTTGAAAAAAAAGCAGTATGAAAAAAACCCATATTGAGGTTGGAGGAAAAAAGTTGCTGAGGTGTCTGGAGAATGGGGAGACAGATCTTAAAGAGAAGCTGAAATGAGGTTGCATTGTTTAATGTAGCAAACAGAAGAATACAGCTGCTTTATCTGTAAGTACAGTGGGGCAGTGAGTGCCAAGGGAAGAGGAAGATCTGGGTTGTACCCTGGTCTGAAAACCTTGCAAAAATGGGTTCAGAAACAGCTGTGTGCAGAGTGACTCTGGGCACAATCACTCTGATCTCACTGTGCAGTAAAGCCTGGCACTCTTGCAGTGCATGTTCAGACACTGCCCAAGGAGCCCAGCCTGTTTAACTCAGGTTATGTCAAGCAGTTTGCAATTGCCTACTGCAGAGCAAGAATGTTCCCTCCAGCCTGCACACATCTTGCTCTTCAGCTTAGAGAACTGAGTCTGAAAGCTGTAGTGCCCTTGATTAAGTCCAAATTTAAAGAGTTTTAAATCCATACTGAGTATAGATTTGCTATTTAAAAAAAAACAACCAAAGAACAGCAATAGAAGAGCAAAATGAGAGAGTTCTGGTGAAATTGCTGCCTGCTGGTCTGGTGGGCACAAAGGGCCATCACCCACAGCTGGAGCAGTGTCTGTGCCTGTGGAGGTTCGTGACTGTATCCCTCTTGTGCCCTTTCTTAGAAAATTTTCCCCACCTGGTGTACTTGGAGGCAGCCTTGGGAGTTCATTGTTAAAAGTTAATGTCTGCAGACTGAAGCTTTCCATTGGCTTGATTCCCTTCCCTTTTCCTACCTCCTGCTCACACACGTCTCCTGAATTCTAAATAGCTTTTTGATAGCGACTCGGAATTCAAACATCCCCTTTCTATTTGTCTCCTGGTCCAAGCCAGCATTTAAATGCATTCTTTTCTATTACTAAGAACATATTGACAATTTAGGAAACATTGTCCTACAGTGCAAACACTCTGATATTACAAAATATTGCCATGTTCTCTGCATTGATCTAAATGAGAGCATTGGCACAAGAACTAATAGGTCTATGGGGGCCATGAATGAGTACAGACAGAAATGAGAAAATTTCTAATCATGAGAAGGACATGTTCAGGGACAGCTTTCCAAGTGGAGAGCAGGGCAGAACTCGTTCAGTTTCTGGGGTACAGAATGTGATCATTTCTGCAAGTCTGTGGTGTGGCTGCCTGTGCTGGGAGTGGAGACTTGTCTCTGGTCATAAAGATAAGGATTCGTCTGCATTGGAAGAAAAAGGTAGGAATGAAAAAGGTCATGTTTCGTGCTCCTTGGTGTGGCCTGTGTGACTCTGTATCCTCCTTTGGGAGACTGAACGTGCAAGGAAGGTGCAGCAAGCCTGAGCAAGCTGAACATTTTCAGACACCTTTTACTTTCAAATACCTTTTGCCAAAAGGAAACTTTGAGAAAGCTGACCTGGGACCACACAGGTCCCCTTGGTGCACATCCAGATCCCTGCTGCAGGTGGGGGATTAATTTCCTGTGTGTTTTGGTCTCTGAATCAAGGGTAAGATATCCCAGTGCTGCTCCTCCTCTTGCTGCCCAGATCCACTCTGCCAGCCTGCCCTGCTGCCCTCCTCCACGTGGCTGTCAGCCTCCCTGTGCCTGATGGTACTGTGCAAAACCCTGCTCTGAGCCCCTATCTCCAAGAGAGAATTGCTTTAACCTTATCAAATGGAGGTGAAATTTAAAATGACTTAATGTTTATTTGCTGACAGGCAGGAATGTCCTCTAAATTGACTGTCACAGCTAGAATACAATGCTGTAGGACCAACTCATAACCTCTTGCTGGCCTTCAGTGAAACAATGTTAAGCTTGGGAAGTGGGGATATAATTTTGGCCCCCCTGGATATATATGGATAGCATTCTCATTTTGAAGTTTTATACAATGAAGCTATATTTGATATTTGCATAATTCAAATAGATGAAATCCTCAAACAGGCACAGAAGACTTGATTTCATTAACTTGGGATGCAGCCATCCCCATCTTTCATGCAAATGGAAAATACCTTTCCTGTAAGTATGCTTTAAAGATTCATTTCTTCCTCTAATCAAGTGGTGAAATCCTACCCACGGGAACCAGAATTGATTTCTTTTCCCTTCAGACTTGATATCACAGACCTCATTTCGGTTAAGTTCTGTCATGGAATGTAAGGTTAACCCTTCTGTGTGCTGCCAGTCAGCTCCACGTGCTCCTGTTTGCTGCTCCAACACGCTAAAAAATGCACATGGTGCAGTTGTCCTGCAGATGTAGCCATCAGCTCAGGGAAGCTCTGCCTCTTGTCAGCAAGGGTCTATTTCCACTGAATCCCTGACCTTGAGAGCTTGTTTCTAAATTTCCTCCTGGGCCTTGAATGCTGTAATTGATTAGGGTTGTTTTGGTTCTAGTCTTTAACAATCAAGGTGAAGAATTGCTCCCAAATTTGTTAAGATGTCAGGAGGAAGGCAGCTTGCCCACACTGCATGGACAGTGTCAAGGGGCCTCAGTGGGCTCCTGCCAGCCTTCCATGAAACACTGATGCTTCTGGTTGGGAATGGAAATCAGACACCTCTTGGAGCTGACACTTGTGACAGGATCCTCTTGGGATACGAGACAGCTCCACGGCATTTATTCAATTTAATAGGCATCAGTGAAAAATTAAAAATATTTGATGCTGGTCCAAGTAGTCTTGGGGAAGAGTCCTTCTCATTATGCAGTCTGAGCCCTGGCTGGGACTCCTGTCCATGGCAGTGCTTAGGTGAATCTCCCTCTCTCCTCGCCACTGATTGCCTGCATATCTTTTCATGCTATTTTCTGGTTCACCTTCTTGGTAATACAGCTCTGCATTTTATTTTCTGTCTTTCAGATATATCACTTTTCACTTGAATTGTCTTATATTACTTGAAACTGATAGCCTGACCCCTTGGCCACTGTGCTTCATCAAAAGCAGGATGCTCTGCTACATTCTAATGAAGAACTGCCGTAAAAATAACAAAAAAACCCCTCCCAAACCAAATAAAACCAAACCAACCAACCAAAACAAAAGAAAACACCCTCCCACCCTCCAAATTAAGAACCACAAAGACAAGAGGAAAATATATTTTTTCCTTGGATGTCTGGGATGCTTAGTTTTCTCATTCCCTTTCCCTTAGAATACAAAGCAGTCATTGGGAAGGGTTTTTTCCTTGCTCTGAAAGTGAATTTATGGTGTGCTCCTTGCCTCTCCTGCCCACCAGCCTGCCCTGCAGAAGAAAGCAGCAGGTCACCTGCACTGAATTGCTTGAGAGAAGCCAAGATGACCTGGATTTTCCTCTTGTATTGAAGGAATATTTGACTCTCTGATTGGCTCTGATCAGTAAAACCCTCCCTTAAGTGTACACACATTGTGGTATCTGACCTTGGCATGTAAAGTCCAGTACCTGGAGTCAACTCAAAGGAAGCAGCCAGCTGAGAGGTCATATCTGCTTCCCTCAGGGTTCACCACAAAATGTGGCTTTTTGACACCAGGGAGTGCTGAAATGCTCTAAGTCCACAGCCACAGACGTGTATAAACACATTTACATGGGAGTATTGACTAATCAGGAGTAGCCACTCTTACCAATCCACATGCCATGTCTCGGGGCACGTTGCTCTCACTGAGCAGCAGGGTGGGGTTTTGGCTTGTTTGGTTTAGTCTTTAAGCAGAATCAAGCACGTTTTGGGAAAAGACCTGTCCAGCAAAAGCCCTAAGAGCCTGGAGAGTGGGGCAAATGCCACGTTTGTCAGTGCTCACTGGAGATCATCACACTGAATTCAGTAGGGCTAAAAGCATTTCAGACTTTGGGTGACAAAAATCTTGCTGGATGAACTCTACTGAACTCTGCTTTCGAGTCATTTCAGGTCAGGAATAATTGCCATCTTTACATCACGATTTTCAAATTCTTTATCCCATGGAGCAGCACTGAGAATGCCAAGAGTCCCCAGGGTTCAAATCTTCTTTATTTAATTTTCCTACTATTCTAATGTATCAATGGTTCTGATCATTTTTGCTCAATGTGCTTTTGAGGAGAAAATTCTGGGGCGTTAAAAAGTCTGTTTAAACTGAAAGATCATGCTTTTGATCCAAGGACTGATGTTCCATGGGAGGAATAGAAACAAAAGCCTCATGATAACCCCTCTGCTTTCCTAAAATAGAAAACCTGCCTAGTAAATGAATATAAATGAATGTGCATTCGCTTCCTTTTTTTTTTGAGGTTACTAAAGCTGATTAGCATTAGGGTACCACAATTTATTTAAAGCAGTTGAGTAATTATTCTGCTTTCTATCCTATGAATATGCAACTTATTTATTACTAAAAGTTTGAGGGTTTTTAAGTGTATCCTTGAAATAACATTGGGGACATATCTTCGTCATCATCTGAGTTTTAAAATAAGTATTTTACAAGAAGTAATTCTGGTATACAGGCAAAGAAGAAAAATTGGTCAATGCTATAGATATTCAATAAACTGTGATGCATCGTCTTACAGCAAAGGACCTAAAATCCTTAGGCACGAAATAATGTATTGACCATTTGTGTTTACACAAGTAGAATTCAATATTCAGCATAATTAAATTAGAAATTGATAGCTTGAGCAAAACAAAACAGTTTTTCATATAAAATTTAACACGGGTGAAGCCACTTTGCTTTACTGTGGCACCAGGTGGACAGGGTGCTTTGGCTGAGAGTTATTTTCCAGCAGATCATCATAAAGTGACTTGTATGCATTGGCCTTACCTGTTATGTTGGGCTAATGAGAATTTATTCTCCACTCGCCTGTAGAGGCTGAGTTGTTAGGAATGCCAAGCAGGTTAAGTTGCTCTCTCTAGGTCCATCCTTGCAAAAATTGCATCTTCTTTTCTCTCCAACTACCCGTCCTCAGGGTGTGGAAAGAGGTAGAAAAGTGAACTGGCTCTGGCTGCAGTTGCAGGTGTCCAAGAGCTGTGCAGGTGTGGAGATTTCTCAGGCTTGTTCCTTGTTGTCCCCTCTTTAAACTTTAATAAGCTGGCTGTTGCACAGAAATACCTTTAACCTGGTTAAAAGTTATTCACTAGGTTTCACATAATTTAAGGTATAATTGGAGTCTTCTTTGGGCTGGCAGCACTTTAATTCCTCGTGCTAGGTAGTCGTCCCTGAAAGTGTGTAAAATTGTGTGTGGGGGAAAAGAAACAAAGATTCTTAAACACAATATTATTATTTTAAATGTAGTAGCACCGTTTTAGATTAACTATCGCTTCAGTATGAGAATTCTATTTTGGGATTAATGACTAAATCACAGCCACCTCTAGCCAAAACAAATGGAACTGTTGACGTGAGCACCCAGCAGAGCAGAGTTTCAGTGTTAGGTCTGCCTTCCCACAGGAACACACACGCTCTCATTAGTATTTGCAAGTTCTGTGTAGGTACCCAGGGAGGAACACACGCCACTTAAAAGCTGGGGGAAAATAAAAAATAATCTTCTCTGGAAGCTTCCCTGCTAAAGCACTTGAACCTCATCTAAAGAGTATTATGGGACAGAAGAAAAATTCTGCAGCTGGTGAACTTTATGGCAAAGTTGCATTTCATCCTCAGACCAGTTGTAAAAAGACAAGCTCAAATAAATCTTCTACACTTTGCAGATGTGCAGACAATTCATGAATAAAATGTAAATCTGCAAGCAACCTATTATGCCATAATAACAAGTTTAAAACAATTCAAAGCACCTGTATCCTGCTCATTTAGAACCACCAGCTTCTGAGAGCAATGAAGCAGCACTGAGTTATATAAATGTAGGTATTTCAGTGATGTAACTTGTAGTTTATTTATCATGTAGTAATATTTTGGAGCCCAATCTGAGACCAGGGGCCTGCTGTCTATGCACTGACAAGAACTAATAATTTCTATGTCGAAATGTACAAAATCAACATAGAGCCAGAAAGAATGGTGAGAGGGAAATTTGACATATAGAGTTGATCTCCTCTGACTTTTATTAACAGAGCAGTTACACATTAAGTGCATGTACCAAATATTTTGAAACTAGATAAGAAATGTTTATTTACAGAAGAAAAGTGGCCTGGCTGCTTCTGAGAACCACAGGCTCCACGTGTAGCAAGTTTTAGGTAATTCAGTTTTGCATTTCCCGAATATGTACATGCAAGAATCTTCTTTGTAAAAACAATTATTTATCTTTGAAGAGCTCATGATTACCAGGAGCTCCAACACGTGTTGCATTTTTTAAGATGCTCATCATGGGTCACTAGATGAAAATGAGGTGCAGTAAGCTGTCCAAGGCAGATGGATTTGAGGAGCAAGAAATGCTGCTGGTAGACATTCTTTGTCAGCCACCTCTGATGCTGGTGTGGGAAGATGAAGAGGATTATTTGCACCAGCTTGTAGCTGCTCAGAGGAAAAATAACTTCTGTGTATTTGCAGATTAGACTAGACAAAGGCTTTGCTTCTCTGAAGAAAACTCCTTAATATAACTTGCACTGAGGCTCTGAAGTGCAGCCTGTTTGTATTTTTCCCTTGGCAGTTTTACAAAACCTCATCTCTCCCTGATCTGCATTTGAAGAGTCTTCATTTTTATCTCTTTTAGATATGGGACTTTTCTGCTTTAAGCACTTCCTCTCTTTCATTTGAGCATGGAGCTGTTGGGAGGGGTTTTTTTTCCATCTGGAGCCTGAGCAATAGTCCAGCTATTTGCTTTAGAGAGTCCCTGGTTTGTCATTGATGGGCAGTCATATTTCCAAATGGACTGACTGCAGCTCTCCTGGGTGAGTCTGTTTTATCTGATTGTGTCTTGGAGTAACACAGGGACAGCCTGCAGCTTTGTTTGTTCACAGAACTGCACATTCAGACACACTGGTGCATTTAACTTTATGCATTTAGGAGGGCAAATATCCCGTGGCACGTGGAGTGTAGGCCTGATGGAATCATAGAATATCCTGAGTTGGATCATTTCTAAGATGCAGTTTCATGTGCAAAGGAATTGTTTGGAACGTGATGAAATTATGAGAGTGGAGAAACTGCATGGTTTAATTCAGGCAAAAAACACTCCACAGGAACAGCACTTCTGTGAGTGATGTGTCACTTTAGTGCTTGCTGCACAACCAGATGTTTTGGACTTTTAAAAAGACCATCATCTGATGCTAACAGTGCAGGTTTTCTGAGCCCATGATATCAAGATGTGAAGAAATGAAGCTGAAACCTCTCTCTCCTTTCCCTTCCTTTCCCTACGTCTCCCACCAATATTCCAGTTCTAGGTCAGTCAGCAATGAACAAACATGTGGGATCTCTAAATGGGATAAACACATGCAGTTTACTTATGGCACTTGATTTGAGTCCAAAAATGAGTAATTAAACAGTTTTTGGAGACTGATCTTCCTTTTTGCCCTACCTGCAATCTCTTTCTCCCCAGCTGGCTGAACAGCAGTGTGTGGGTATGAACCTGCAGATAATACAGGAAATTTCTCTGAAGCCTTTCCTGCCTTTAATTTCATCATTTATTTGTGGAAAATGTGATTATATAGGCTGTGGTTTCATAGAATCATGGAATGCTTTGGGTTGCAATGGACCTTAAAGACAATCTCTTTTCAACTGCCTGCTATGGGCAGGGACACCCAGCACTAGACCAGGTTACAAAGAAAACCAAAATCCCTTGATTCTCTGTGTGTTTCTCTGGAATCACTCCAAGAACTCCATGTTCTTCTGATGCTGGGGCCCCAGAGCTGGATGCAGTGCTCCAGGTGGGGTCTCATGGGAGTGGGGTAGAGGGGCAGGATCACTTCCCTCGCCCTGCTGGTCGCATTTCTTTTGATGCAGCCCGGGATGTGGTTTGGGCTTTCTGGGCTGCAAGTGCACAGTTTTGGGTCATTTTGAGCTTCTCATCAGCCAATTGACAACCAACTCAATTTGACAGAGGTTGTTTTCCTCTTGAATGCTCGTAAGACCAAAAGTGATTGCCAAGTGTCCACCACTTTATGCTTCAAAGACAACATCCTCTTTGTAGCTTATAAAAAGCTGTAAGCTGGGAATGCATTATGTGCATAAAATCTATGGCTCTCTCTTACACCCCAGCCATAACAGAGTTTTTTATGGCTCTTGTGCTCTTCCTCCAGCACGCAGAACAGTTGCCTGAAAACAGCCCCAAGTCTATTGACCAGAGGTGTGTGCACAGAGTGACTGAGGAAGGGCTAATATTGTCAACTTCCCTGTTTTGGAGCCCAGCCCAAGAGGAATTTTTAATTCTCTGCTTAAAAAGAGGTGCCAGCTTCATAAAGCTGTATTACTTCTAAAGGGTTACAGATGCAGATAATCTGAAGCACAGTAAGTATTAATAACAGAAAGCACTGGACAGGAGAAGATTTTCTTTATGGGAAATTGCCCATCCACAGCATAGTAAAGATTTTATTCCTTTCATAAGTCAGGATTCTGGGTTCAACTAAGGCTTTTACAACTTCAGATTTTTATCCTGCTGTCCAGCTGCCTCTGTTTCTTTTGGAGAACCAGTGAAGATTTTTCTTTTTAAAACACTTTTGCCCTGCCTCAGCTCCACACACCAAAGTACATGCATGTATTTTGCTTACAATTTGGCCAGGCTTATTTCTTATTTAACCTACTTGCAATTAGGGTTCTAAAATGATAGCTACTTTTACCCCTTTGCGGTTATGGAGCAAACAGCAATTTTCTCACTGCTCAGTAGCAACAAACTCTTTTCCTGCTTCTTCCCCCAAATCAAAAGTAAATAGGATTTAATTTCATTCCCCCAGCCCCTGCCTTAACTGGTTCTGTCCCAATGGCACCATCACTGTGATTATATTTAACAAGTTTCGTTCTTTACACCCTTTGAAATAAACATGTTTACTAGCAATAACTTTGCTAAATTTGTAGCCCTTACACTCAGGGACTCTGCCCTCAGGTTCTCTGTGCTTTTGCTGTAGAAAAATTGGATGAGAACTTCAAATGGTGCCGCTGGAAGAAGAAGTACGTTCCCAGTATCTTTTCTTTTAAAAAGCAGCAGCAATTATTTCAATGACACACAAAAAGATTTGTGTTGCAGAATAGCTGGAAAGCAGGTTTCCCTCCATTTGTATTCATGACAGCTTCCATATATTCAACTATCAAAACCTATTATGAAGAGCTGTATTGTAGTGTAGATAGATTTTTATGCTTGTCATAATACAGATCTATAGGTAAATTTGTCAATGATACGTTCACTGTCATATTGCTGTATTTCTTACAGAAAATATTCTTAATGATACCAAGCTATATATCCTTACCACGTAAGGCTGAGTTCATTTGGTTGCTGGGTTTTAAGAAGAATGTTTTAAATTAACAGGGGTTTTTCAGTTTGGAGCAAATTTAGAAACACCACATTTAAACCAAAAGTAATTTGCTGGGCTAGTTACTTTCTACATCATGTTTTTTTTTTAAATAAGGTATGCACGGTCCAACAAGCTCCTTTCTATGACTTCCAGTGCTAGAGTTTCCTTCTTTCCATTTTTATGTGACTTGTACAGCCTGTGTTAGCAGTTTATTCTGGAATGAATTTTAACAGGTTGATTTAAAACCAACCCTCTCTAATTCCCATTTGAGCTCTAGGCTTGAGCTCAAGGGCTGTCCTTAAAGCCCAAAAAAGAAAAAAAAATCTCTGTGTGTTTTTGGTAGAAAATCTCCTGATGAAAAGGGTAATTTCTTCAATTTCTTCAGTGTTTTAGTTCTCATCCTGTCCTCCCCCCTGTGTTTCTCCATTCCCTATTGTTAGCTGAAAGGGGGCTGAGTGTGGGGTGACCAGGCAGTTACAGGGAGGGAGCAGAAAGGAAAGGGATTGAGTGGGGAGGGAGGTCACTCATTAATTTAAGAACAGACATTCAGGGTTTGTTTTCCTTATCAAACAGGAGATATTTATACCAATAATTTTGTTGTTTAATTTTTTTGGTCACAAAGATTAAAATAGTTCATCACTTGGGAAAAGGAAGCCTCAAGTATGTCACGAAGATTAAGCCAAAAGGTGTTTTCTCATCTGCAGAATCAACAGCTGAGGTGTCCCCTGTTCCTCCCACACCATAAATAGCATAGCCATCTAGGGCAGAAAGAAGGAAGAACTGAGGGCACAGCCTGGTTTTGGGGCTCTCAGGGTTGTGTCACATCCGTGGTGACACATCTTAACTCCCACTAACACACAGTAATGTCATTTCTCTGGTACCCATGGGGTACCAGCAATCACTGCTGTTTTATCCTTGAACTCTGACTAATTCCTTTCCAAACATGAAAATGACATCAGCCATTGACTGAATGACAAACTCGGTGATGCCATGAGGGAAAAGAAATCCAAGCTGAAAGATGTCACCCCCTCATAAGGAAAATTCTGTGAGAGTGCTGGGAGTACCCGAAGCCACAGCAGGGAAACTCAGTGCGTGCGAGTGGGACAGCCCAGGCAGCACACGCAGGCACTCGGTGTTGACTTGTCCCGTGGGTGTTTGGGGACCCGCCCAGAAAGTGCCTCTGTGTGAGAGGTGAGACGAGGGAAAAGAGCTGTTCCCACAGCCTGGGGCTCTCCCAGGGTCACAAGCTGAGCAGAGTGACCTTTCACTGCAGTGACCTGTAAGACCTGGCTTAAATCAACACCTCTTTGTCCACTTGAACCCAGGGCTGAATTGTGGTCACTGGTGCTGCCTGTACAGACAGCAGGAGGATCCTGGCAGTGGTGAGTTGGAGCTGCTGAATCAATGGATTCTGTGAGATCTCTGCATCCATTTCTGGGTTCATTCCCCCCTCCTGATCACTCTCCTTGCAGGCTCCATCTCTGCTTCTGGCCTAGGCTACAAGCAAAGGCAAAATAAAGCAAATTAGCTGATTTCTGAGACACAATCCATAGCTTCCTTGCTGAAGGTCTTGTACTCTGAAGAAAAAGGTACCAATCTAATCAGAGGAGCCTTTCTGATTCCATTAATCTCGGATTTTTCCGTGTTTCTTTTCCCAAATTGCCCTGCAGGTTAAACTACTACTGCATGTCCTCTGTTGTTCAGCTCCAAGTACAGCTCACACTATAGCAACAGCATTCAAGATGAACCCAAATTAGGTCTGTGTCTGCAAGGGAGACAAAATAAAAAGAGCTAACTAGTTTAATTACTCCCCATTCAGATGTAATTCAGTTGCATTGCACTAAGAAAAATAAACGCTGCCGGGATGTTATGAGACAATTAGTAAGATAATGGAAAATAGTTAATATCCCTCATGTCTGTGAAAGAATGCTCTCCCCTCTGCTTCAGAGTAGCCTTGAAAGTGTTTTCTGAATTGTATTTTCAAGTGAGAGTATCTTCTCCCTTTGGAAATACTGACAAAATCCTGTCACAGTACAAAATGGTTATTTACAGCTTGGAAATCACAGAGTTCAAAGAAACCACCTTGGTCCTGAGCCAGCCAGAGGGTGCAGATGCAGGTGCTGTGAGGACACCCCTCCACAGGGAATGAGGAGTGATTGCTGCACTTTCTCACCGGGCAGGTTTGATTGTGCCCTGTGCGTCCTTGCAGGCACATCCAAATCAATCCTTGGCCACAGTAGCCATTCAAAACATTTCACTCAAAATGTGTCACAAATATCTTCCTGTTATACATTCAAGACTGAGGCTTTTCCCGCTTCTGCTGCCACAGCAAAGTTAGAACAGCAAGTTTGCCAGTAACTTGCCAGCTTATCTCCCCAGCACATCTTGCCAGCCATAAATGCATTTGTCCTTGGCTATGGGGTCTGGGACACAGGCTCTGATCCCAGCTCCTCTGTGGCCTCACTCACTGAGTGACCTTCTTCAAGCTGTGCACCCTCCCTGTGCCTTCCACACCATAGTGGTAATGATTTCTGACTCTCTGTAAGTGTGTTTTATTTGCTACAGTAGAGTCAATTACCCTGGCTTTTGCCACTGTGTGAATTACCAGCTGCCAGCACCCACGGACACAGCAGGGTGAGCCCAAGCACTTGTGTGGGCATTAATGCACATTTCCTCATTTCTCATGTTTTGAAGTCCTTCCCTTGGGGTCAGGAGTTTGGGGGTTTTTTTAGTCTCTTAGATGTGGAATTCCTATTAAAAGTCAACTGCCCTGCGCAACTCGATCAAAAAAAGAATCCTGTTTAATGTGAGATTAGTTTAGGCTTTTGTACTTGGTTTCCTTGGGACTCTAATGGCAGTCTGAAAAAGAAAATCACCCCTGAGAACGTCTGGGTTTCACATAAATGTAATCCAATTACCCCAGCCTAGGCCATGCAGAACTATTTGGTCTGAGGTATACATCAATCTAGGAGAAGTACAATATACTGAGCTGAAAAGAAGGCAGATTGGGCATATTTCTTAATAGCATAACACAATGCAATTGCCAAAGGAAAGGCAGATGCTTCTGTCCCGCATTACGCAGAGCCTGGACTGAGTAATTTGGGGGGGAGGCGGGAGAGAGTGAAGTCCTTGCAGGAAGGGATTTGAGAGGTATCTTCCCTGGAGGCCAGTTTTGTAAAGGCATACCATCTGGTGCATTCAAAATGCAAAAAGATTTGTTCTTCAGAAGTCTGAGCCAGGGATGAAAGTCCATCCCTACCAGGGATGGCTTAGCAGTATCCAGAGAGAAGGATGAGTTTTATCACAAACAACGAGAGTCTCCTTTTCCTCCGCCCTTAACCTCTAATTCAAACATCAAACAGACTGATCTGACTGTAGCTGCTGGTTTCTGCAGTGAAAGTTTCTGATGTCCTTGCTTCCTGTGAACTGAGCAATGAACTGTTTCATTACTATTTCTGCTTTGCTTCCAGGCACCTTCATTTTACACAGAGGTCAGAAAGGGGTTAAACGCAAACGCTGACATTATCCCAGGCAAAGCCTGAGCTGGGACTGCTCCTCCCTCCCTCGTGTGCCTTCAGCAGCAGCCAGCCTGAGTGCTGTGCTGCAGGAGCTTGTGGCTGCCCTCAGCATCAGCCTCAGTGCTGGCACCTCTCAGGCCTGAGCTCCAATGATTGAGGCTCCTTGCAGAATTAAGCCATTTCTGCCCCATGCCTTGCAGAGTGGATTTCAAATTTCCTGTTAGAGGAACGGGTGGATGTTTAGCTTGCCTTGGAGCCAGTGCTGGCGCTGTTGATGGAAGCTCTCAGAGCATCACTGACACAACTGCAGCTCTCTGCAGATGCTGGGGGCCTGCAGGAGGCACCTGCTGCCTCATCCCTTCTCCAGGCACCAGCTCTTCAGGGCTTACAGCATCCTTAGCTCTCCCATTGGGTGGGCTCAGGCTGGCCACAAACTGACCAACAGAATGCGCTGTACAAGTTAGGATTTTACAACAAAAGATGGTGTCATCACTGAATAAGACATTAGTGCTTCATGCCTGAATATTGGAAATTGATCACAGTCCACAGCTCCTGGCATATCCATGGCTGCAGGCTGAGTTTCCCTCTGGAAGCTGGGAGCCATAAGACAGCAATCTTGAATACTGAGAAATTATGCTAATCTCTAGCTAATTAGTGCTATATCTTTGCTTGCAAAAAAGCAACAAAACAAGCACTGTGGGCTGTATGTGATGCAGCTCAGCAGAGCAGAGTGCTCCTGTGGCTTCCAGGGCCCAGGTAAGCACAGGGATGTGGTCCCCATGGACTGTTCACCCATAACTGGTGTTCTGGCAGCCCTGCTCCTCGTTGCTCGTGTCTGCAGAGCTTTGAACTTGTCTTCGTTTTGTTAATTTTAACTTGCAGCCAATCGATGCGCTGCTCGTGAGATCCAAGTGCTGTCAAACCTCTGTCAGATGTGGCTCTTTGTTCTAATCAGGTGTAAAAGAAAAACTAACTTTAATCAATTACTTTATTTAAAAACATGGCTTATATTGGCATTTCTCATAATAGAAGAAAAATGCTGTCTGCCAACTAGAAGGAGCCTGTACAACCTCATCTTCCACAGCGAGAAACTCATAGAAAATAACTTCTAGTCTATTCCTGTTCATTGCTCCTGCTCTTCCTCCAGATTTGTGAATAGACTTTCCTGTGTCTTTGAAGCTTAATATCTTTAACCTCATTCCAGTCTTCCTTCAATTTGAGCACCTAATGTGTAATATCATGGACCTCAGAAAGCAATAACTCACTGGAAAGTTATTGGGCATCTTCCTGACGCCCTGCAGTTAATGGGTGCTTCAGCCTTGAAGAAGCAGGTGGAGCCCTAGTGGTGATGCTTTGCTTTGTGTCCCCTTTATTTGTGCCTTATTGATCTCTGAAATGCATTTGCTGCACTACTGTTGAGTTCTAACAGCTCCCACATGAAATGTGCTTTTGTCACTAATTTTGTGGTGTTAAGAGCTTACCTGGGTATAACTGCTCTTCCTAACTCTGGCCACAGTTTCTGCCTTGCCTATCTTATTCCTGCCAGTGGAAGGAGAAGAGAGCACAAGAGCAAAATCTGTTTTCTTGCTATGATAACTTATGTGATCAGGAAAATTAATGCAAAATAAATATATTGCAGAGAGGCAGCAATGACAGAGCCCTTGCACTGCCCTTTGTGTGGCCATGGTAGGACTGGCTGTTATGAATAAATAAAATAATTTAAATTGGGGCTTTCTGCTGATGAGTCTTCCTTTCCTACATTCTCTGCTCTTTCTCTTGCTCGGAGGATCTTTGTGGGCTTGATAGAGCTTGAGAGTCGAGGAAGGCTTATTCAAATATAACTTGTATGGTCGGGTTAAAGAGTGTCTTTGCTTTCTCTGTGTCTCTGTTCCCCTTCACACCTGCCTTGGCTGACAGAGCACGGTGTCAGCCAGGCCAAAGGAGTGTGCTCACTATCACACTTGGAAAAATGTATTAAAGCCCTCTGCAAACCTATTAAAGGTCAGGTTAGAAGCAGTGTTATTCTTCACCTGCCTATTCCTTTTAAGCTGTTTTCTAACCATCCGTGTTGTAAATATCTCTGACCCAGAGGAGTATTTCGGGTGGAAGCCAGAGCAAAACAAAAAATGTGGCTTAATTTAAAAGTCTTCCAGGGAAAAAATGTGTTGACCATTACAGCAAGATGCCAAAGCATCATTAAGTGGTGTAAATATCCTATTAATAAAATGCAGTTATTCAGAGTGGTCAGCCTTCATTTGCCTTGCTGAGGGAAGGACATGTGATTTAAAACTTTCTTTTCCCTCTGTCACCTTGAGTAAGGAGGACCTGGCGGATTAATGGTGAGATGGTGAAGGGGAGAAGAGGAGAGAGAGGCTGTTGCTAAAATAAATTACCCTGAACTTCCTACTTTAGCAGTCAGCACTGCTGCTCTTCACCTTCCTTTTGTGGCACCCTTTCCTCCTTAGCACTAAGAAACTCTCCAGAGGTTCATGGAGGGCTCAGCACAAGGGTGAGCTGCTTTTTACTCCTTTTTTTCCCCAAGCTTCTTTTGAGTGGTATGAGGTCCTTGAGTAATTTCAGCTGCAAGGGTCAAATTTCCCTTCTGTCTCTGGGGGTGCAACACTTCCAGAAGCCACTGAACTGTTGTTGGCAATGAGCAGGAGAGGTGTATGATGATGTTGTGAGTAAATGCCAAGGCTGTAATGATAAAGCTTCCCTTCTGTCTCATTCCTCCCTGGAAAAGCTTGAGACAGGCAGGACATTTCAAGTGTCTGTAATTGAAGGCATTAAGGTTTTACTCGGTTCTGCTTAAATCAGTGGTCTCAAGCATATAGTCTCCTGCAATTATATATTGCTCCATGCTTGATTTTATGGTTCTGCTACCATAAACTTCTGCTGGAGCTTTCTCAGGCATAAGAAAATCTGAAATGTACAGATCATTAGAGGAAGTATTGAACCATTTGCTTGTAGAATAGACATAGATTAACTGGGAACGGATCAGTGCGCTTTTATCACATAGCATCAATAGTAAGACTGAATCTTTGGGATAAAGGAAAAAATAATTGTTTGTGGTTGCAAGGAGACGAGGGGCAGCTTGAGAGAGCGTGGTGTGAGAGGTACAGCAGCCTGCATCCTCTATACAGAAGTGAATATTTGAAAACAGACTTCAGTCCTAGTTTATGTGAAATTTCAGAAATGAAAAAAACCCACTGAAGCAGTGCCTTGGGAAAAGAGATTGGCACTGAGCTGCACTTTCCCCCCTCACCTGCCCGGGCCCTGGTGACTTGATCTCTGTCACCAAGTCTCTACCAAGCCCTGGTTTAGTGCAGGGAAGGAGTTTCCCTCCCCTCCTTTCTCCATGCTGCAATGGCAGCAGGGATCAATTCTGAGGGAGAGTCCTCCAGCCTGTGTTTATTGAGTGGGTCAGAGCAGGAGATCATAGTGGTTCATTCTGCCTTTCTAATCTAATAACCTGCTTTTATCCAGTTACCCTCTGGACTTTATTTTGAGCTACTATTCGATCAGAGCACAAACAAATGATAGAAACCCTCAATGACAGCATGCCAGAGGAAATGCTACAAAACCAGAATTAATTGGAAATATATATTCCAAGAGTGAGATATGGACCTTTTTTCTAATAGACTTAGACTTGGATATTATTACTGAAATACTGGCAAATTCACACATCAATGTAAATTGTCTCACCGCATCTGTCAACAGGCACCTAAAGCAGTAATAAAGGCAGAATAGCTCCTCATAAATATCCAATATCCTAATTATCAGAGCTTGACTTAACCAATGGCAGGGTAATAAAAAATGAGATTTTTGGATCTTTTGCCATGACAAATGCATACTTTATTCTTTGAAGACCGACTGCAGTGTCACAACTTTTGTGGCAAATAGAGCATGAAGCATATTGTCAAAAATATGGTTAGGGAATATGAAGCCACTAAATATTTTATCTTCCTGGCAATGTACTAGGAGAAAAGTATAAACCTTAAATCTATCAGATTCCTCCTCCCACCTCCCAAACTGTTTTAATAATATAGAAATTCAAGTTCCTAGAGAGAAGCAATACATCCATTTTCAGTGCGTTTTGATATAGTGAATATTGTGAATTTTGTAGTGTTTGCATTGGGGTTTAAAATGTCATCAGTGTATATCTCAGAGAATTGTTTGGCAGTCGCATGTTATGAACATCCATTGTTTCCCTCTTTGCTGATCAGTCACGATGTGCTGGCTGGATGCTAACCCCTTCTACTGGATGTCCCAGGGGTGGTGAGAGATGGGGGCCAGGAGGGGTCCCAGGAAGGGACAAGCTGCTGTCAAGAAGTGACATCCCTCAGGGTAGGATGAGGCCTCTGCACGCTGTCACTCAGTAACAGCATCACACTTTGGAGGGAGATGGATGGAGGGACTCCAGGAGCAGTGGGATCCATCCCATTTTTTTTCCTCATGTGGCCATTGCTGTGGTTGGGAACCCATGGTTTGCTCAGTAAATTGGTGACAGTCAGTACTAAAACACTGAATCTATACTGAGCACCTGGATATGTGCTGTAGTTCACATTTTAATTCATTTAATTTATTAGAGCAAAGCACCTTTTTACAGTGTAGTCAGAATATCGTCCTATGTGGCAAGGATACACTGGGCCCTTAGGACTGACATTCACCTGACCCTTGTGAAAATGTGCTGATGAGAAAGTGTCTGGGTCATAAAATAGTGTTCTGTTGTTCATTATTAGGTAAAGTGAAATGGGCATGTGTGTGCAGCGTTGTGTCATGTGGGGGCTCCAGTTACGCAGCTAAAATCCCAAACTTTTTGCTCCCCAAGAGAATGGGTTTTCTGTTACACCATTGATATGGAGACAAATTATTTCAGGGTGCTAAGCCAATTCCTGCTTTATAAGTAGGAATCTTTTGACATAAATGCTGCCTTTGGTGTCCTTGGTTTCCTTGGAAGAGCCAAAAGGAAGTTTCCCAGCCTCACCCCACCTGTGGCTGCAGTCCCAGCCTGTGTCAGTGTGATGGGGATGAGGGTGGCCTTCCTCCTGAGGAGATCATAGAGGGCTCACATCACCCTCACAGTCTCAGCGCAAAATGTTTCACTTGAAGTGTCAAAATCCTGTGCATACAATCATTTTCTGAGGAGATTTGGATGCAGGAATACACCACATACAGATCTTACTGGTGAACTCTGATCTTCTGGTGTAGAAATTTAAGTGTTCTTTAGGATGGTGGTGGCATCAAAATACTGCATTCACTACACTCCACATGGTTTGAAATAAAGAAGACGGCACAGTAATGTTTTGACAACAGTAGGTTTTGGGAGGCTTTACAACAGGGAGTGCTGCTTTTTTGATGAAAAAGGCTTACAGATGAATGTGCATGAAGTAGGAGAACCCAATTTTTCACAACTTAGGGAAAAAAGCGTCCTTCTCCTAACACATCACTCATGCTCCAACTGCATTCACCTCCCTATTTTAAAGCACAAGAATGCACAACAGGCAGGACAGCACTGAGAGTACATCCTTTAGAAAGGATAGTCTATCATCTTGTCTCTGGCTTTATACTCCCTGTTGAACAAATCTGCCAACATGACACTGGATACTGATGAGCAATTTGTATGGTTATAAAAATATTGGCAGTGCTCCATTGTTTTGCTGTTTAATTCTTAATTTACATTTTTAATGTGCTGTGTCCTCATTCATATTATAGGTTTTGCTCTTCTGTGTACATCTATAATAGAATGATTTTTTTTCCTAAAAATTAATTATGAATACTAAAGAGCTGTTACAATTGCACTGTGTTTGAATTAAGGACTGTGCCTGTCTTTTAAGATACGCTTCCTTAGGAATGGAGTACTTTTGCAGGGGACAGGGGGAAATGGAGTACGTACAGAATAGGTGAATTTTCAAGTGTTTTGCCTGAGTTACAGATTGTGTCCAGTACTCAGAGTGGCAAAAAAAGTGCAATAAATGATGAGGACTGAAGGCTCAACCTTTGAACGGCCTGTCTCAATGTATTTATTAGTTTTCCCTCCCTCCCTCCTCCTCCTCCCCAGTTCTTGATGAGGAGGATGATGTGGATTTTTGCCAGCCCAAGGAAATAAAGGGCTTAGCAACAGTACCTTCACTCTCTGTATCCAAGCAATGTTTTTAAATTGCTGTGTCCAGTAAAACTTTTTTACTGGACTATGATTTGTGCTGGAACTGAAGTGCTGGTAAATGGTTTGGTTTCCTCCTCCAGAACAACTTGCCCACAGAAAAGCATCCTAATATGTGTGTATTTCTGTGCTGTGTTCCCACAACACGTGGGCTGTCAGAGGAGGCAGGGAAATGCCAAGTGTGCTGGTTGGAAAAGGGGCTGAGCGGTGGGAGCTGAGACCACCCTGTCCTGCTCTGTCCCGCCCTGTCCTGCACTGGGGAGCTGGGCTGCAGAGGCACCACCTCGTGCCTGGAAAAGCAGAGGCGCAAGCTGCACAAAGAACTGTCTGCAGGCATTTCGTTCCATTGAACAGACTGTCATTCCCAGTGATTAATGGCTTATGGAATAGCAATACAGTGAAATCATTGACAGGAGGTTTAAAGTATAGTTTAAGGACTCTGAACCCAGAGAAATAACAGCAGTCAAGTTTATGTGGCACAGGCTGATAAACCTGCTGCTGTGAGGAGCCGATGCAAAACACGGGAAGAGAAAATGAATGTTCATGCACAGAACACCTCTGTGCTCCTGCAGCAGTGCTGTGCTTCCTGTGCCCTCAAAAGCAGTGGGAAGGCTTCTTGTTTCCAGTGCTTTGATCCAGCAGAAAGCTTTGCAGTTGCCATGAAACCTGGCAACTTTAGGGCCCCTTTCAGGAGTGCATACCTTTCCCCAGCAGGGACTGTGTGTGTGCGTGTGTGAGCTCAGGGAGCAGCCCCAGAAAGTGCAGCAGGAGAAATTTTTGCTGTGTCATCACAGAGGGACTTGCAGGAACACTTGGAGCAATTCACCAAGAGTAGGAATTAGACTGGAAAAAAGTTTTTACCTACACGTGCAGACCCAGGCATTTTTATGAGACTTCTAAAGCTGGGGTTGAGATAAAAGGGCTACAGGGAATGGGAGCCAGGTTATTCAGTGGAATTAAAACTGCATCCTGGACAACTTTTCTTGGATCACTGGAGATCATTGATTTATAACTTGGACCCTATATGCTCATTGTATGGATTTATATTCTTAACTAATTGTTTAATGCTTTATTTTACAATGAGCAGTCACAATACTGCTAAAAATAAAACTGTGTGTGGTTTATGTCCAGATTTGGACTTCTCTTTAAACTACCATTCTTTTTTTGAAGGCACTGGTAGGGAAATAATTGGGCCATCCCCTAACTCATAAGTAAGAGGAGTTTGCCATCTTGATGGCACTTTATTTTTATGGTCTTGTTCTAAACATCTGTTTATGAAAAGAAAAAAACCATTATCCAAGAGAAATCACCCAAGCCGCATTGGAAGTCTGTTCTCTCCTACGTGATCTCACACAGTCCTACTTTTTTCAGAAACATCAATAGATTGTTTTGGAATTTTTGAAAAGCGCCTCATTCTGTGGCTTTCCTCTTGAAAGCTGTGTAAGTGCTCAGTGGGAATCATGAGTGGGAGAAGGGCTCTCTGCAGATCTGCTGCTTTAGGGCATTCCCAGCACCATTTGGGGTCTCAGCTGGGATGGGGGTGCCATGGGTCTCCCCACTTCCCAGCGAGAGACTTGGACCAAGGCAGGGTGGGTGAAGAAGCAGGAAAAGCTGAGAAGGCACAGTCCCTCCAAAGGGGGAGGCCAGGGGTGGGCAAGTGCCCATAGCTCCTCCCCAGGCAGCACCTGGAAGGCATCCAGGGATGAAGGGGGATGCTGTGGGAAGGGTTTATACCTGCTGCTTGTGCTTCCTCCGAGGAAATATATTGGAAATGCCCCCCTCGGCTCCCTGGACAAACACACTTCAGTTTCCCCAGAGCTGCATAGGGTGTAATAAACTGTTCCTGCAGGGAGTCTACCCAGTGCTTTAGTTTTAATTCAAAAGATGTCTTTAATCTTCCTGTTGCTTTGTGTAAGTTGTAAATTACACAACCCTGCAGAAAATTATATGTAAAGTAGGATTATGATTCTCATTTTTATTTTGAGGCTGGCTCTGCATGGTAAAAACCGATTCTCACGGTCACTTAATTTTTCATTTACTCTCTGATTTGCATTTCACGTATTAAATTCCTTCAAATCTGGGCGGATTATTGCAATGTGGAAATTCCAAATTTATTTATAAGCAAACTAGCTAAACAGATGCTGTAGACACGAACTATAAATGACCATAACAGTTGGGCTGACATGCCAGAGGCTGTTCCTGTGCATGTGCTGTGCACAGCAAGAGCTGCTGCAGGGCACCAGGGTGCTCAGTGCTACAGACAGACCACAGTAACTGGCATCCCCACATCCCTTAGGGAGTTGGACAGGGTTCAGGGAAGGTTAGGAGTCAGAATTTGAGGCAGCACTGCAGACTTTTATGGGAAAGCTATACCAGGAGTGAAGAGGGCACAGCAACACAGGGAGCATCTCAGAAGCTTGAAACTGGCTGTAACACCGGTTGGCGGTGGCAGTGCTGGGACAGGGCAGTGGCTTGATAATGTTTATTTAAGCTCTTACTGAGCTCTGCATTCCTCTGCATCCTCAGTGTTTACTCCTTTGGGGTGGGGAAAGGAGGATGCAGTGGGTGAGCTGAGGGGCAGAGGGCTTTCTTGAGGGGTGAACTTGAGGTGGGAGTGGGAATAGAACACCAAAAACAGGGGAAGGAAAATTAAAATTCCTGAGAGGACATTGTCCCTGATGCTCCAAGATCCCTGCGGGCAGCAGTGTGTGGTTAGAGTGATGCACTGGCCAGCAGACACATCCCTCTGAACAGTTCAGCCTCCTCCTGCTGCTGCTTTCCAGATAGCATTGGAGTTAGGCACTAATTGGATCTTTTGTTTAAAATGAGAATAAAAAACCCCCACCTCCAGGTACTATGCAGTGCCATTCAATTTCCAGCTCTGTGGGACTGCAGACAGAGTTGTTGAGTGCATCTTGAATGTTTTCTGATTATTAGGGATTTCTTTTTTCACCCATAGGTTGAAGGTTTTGTATTTAGTCTTTCCCTTCTTTCTTCTCCTTTTCTTTCTTCCTTCTTCACCCCTCCTTCCTCGCTCTCTCTCTCTCAGTCTCCCTTTCTAATTTAAGCTAAATTGGTTCAGCTGCTTTTGATTTATGCAAGCATGGGGAAAATATGTTTTTCCCATAACTTCAGAATAAAATATGTGCACACTCATAAGTCTAAGCTGGCTGGAACTAGCAATGTCAAATTAGCTTGTTTATAGCTCTCACTGGGGAGTTCCAAGTTTTTGGAGAAAATTGGTTCCGTGTTTTTGAGTTCTGAATGCTCTGGAAGTCAGCGTTTTCATGTACACACATTAGATGGGGTTTGTTTGATTTTTTTTCTCCTTCCCCTGGCGCTTTTAACCTGAATCAGCTCTGAGCCTTTAAGCATGCATTGCTGGGAGCCTCTTACATTCTGTTGAAGTGCTAAAGCACTTTGGTCACACATGGGTGCAGAGAGTAGCACACTTTCCTTCCTTTTAAATAAACGTGTATAAGAACCAAAATGCAGCAGGGAATCTTGAATAATGCAAGCCCAGTGTTCCTAATGCAGTGTTAACCATGGGAAATGGTGAGTTTCCAGAACAACTGCACTTGTTTCAAAGACTTCTCTCACAGTGTTTACAGCAGCTGCTAAATGCTGTTCTGCTGTGTAGCACACGGTATCAAACAGGTGCACAGTAAACTATAAGTGCTTTACATGCAGCCATGCGTGCCACCCTGCATGTTTTTGGGGATGCCCTGTGGGTACCAGCCCTGTGCCTGTCCCTGGGGCTGAATTTGTCCCTGCAGCGCCAGCCGTGGCCTCAGCAGCCCGGCCACAGCTCAGACCCTGCTGCTTTGCTTCAGGACTGGGACTCGCTGTAGGTACAGACCCTGCTCTCAACAAGGGTTGGTGGATGTTAACTCTGGGAGGGCTAAAAATAACAAGCAAATTAACCTGACCATAAAACGCAGGTTTTTAGCAGTTCCTGGCCTGCTTACTTCAAAAGAGCTTTGCTGGGTGAAGGCCTGGTTCCTCCTGTGTCTGTGCCCTGCCCCTCCCAGCCAGCACTGCCTCTTTCAGAGGGGTGTTTGGGCTCCAGGACCCCAACCTTCTGAATGTTAGCATCCCCTTATTTATGTCTGCACACATTATTTCCTCCCTCCTCTGTTTAAGCTGATCTCTGTCTGTCTTCCAGTGCAAGCAGGTGGTGGTACAAAATTTAACAGGGACTCCTGTAGGCACAAAACAGAGCTGGTTTTGGCAGAGAGTCAGCAAGCAAAGGAGTTGAAGCCTTTCTCTCTGTTCCTCACCTCGCTACTCTGTGCCAGCCATTGAGTGGAAGCCCTGATGCCTGGCCCTGCCCCTTTCCTCCCCACAGGTGAGGAAAGAGGAGGATCAGTGCTGGCAGAGGAAAGGAAATGCCAGGCTTGAGGCAGCTGCTGAAAACCCCTGTAAGAGCAAAGGCAAATCCCAGGGAGAATGGGGCTCAGGGTTTGAGGGCACAGAGGGCATGCAATGGATGTTGGACAGCACAGCATGTCCTGTCCATGCACACTTCAGCACCTGCTCCAAATCCCTGAGGAAACACACCTTTATGCTGCGGTGTTTAACTCAAGTGGCTGCATTTGCATGCCCAGGAAAGTGATCCAATTTTGTGCCGTGTTAATGTGCTGCATCTCTAATGTGAAACCTGGGAGTTGAACTTTGGCTTGGAGAGATGTTTCCTGAAGTCCTGGTGGGTGTATTTGATGCTTGCACATAACAGCAGTTTTTGGTAGCATGTTAACATCACCTGCTTCTGCGCACAGTGACAAAGGGCAGGTTTAGATTGGATATGAGGGAGAAATTCACTGGGAAGGGGATGAGGCACTGGCACAGGTTGCCCAGAGAAGCTGTGGATGCCCCATCCCTGGCTTCAAGGCCAGGCTGGACAGGACTTGGAGTAACCTGGTCTAGAGAAAGGTGCCCGGGGCAGGGGACTTGGAACAAGATCATCTTTAAGGTCCTTTCCAACCCAAACCATCCTGTGATTCTATGAAATGCATCCAAAATCGCTCTCTATCATCATTAACATTTATCATTGCTAATGAAATTACTTACTTAATCATTTTAACCTTGATGCTACCCTGGATAAAAGACCTACAATGTATCTGAAAGGAATAACTACACATTTGATACAGTTGAAAAGATAGCGCTAATTTATTTTAGTCTGATTTATGATTAGTACTGCACTGCATGACGCACTCTGTGCTGCTCTGTACATCATTTAGGGCCCATAGGATAAATAATTGCTGTGCTCACCATCCCAGAAGCTTCGTGTCAGGCGGGCACTCTGTGTGGTGTCGTGATTTTAGTTTCCAAAATCTATGGGTGTGCTCCCACCATGGGAAGATGCTGAGGGGGCTCCCCTCAGATCAAGGGGCTTCTGGAATGCCAGGTATCAGCTCCATCAGAACAACAGAAAAGGCTCAATCAGGATTTTACACGCTTATTTTCTTTTAAAAGAAGTCACCTCCAAAATCTTTCCCCTTTGGCCACCAGAATGAGTGTCCAGGGCCCAGATTTCTCCAATAAAGGTGCTCAGGTTTAAAAGCTGCCTTTTTGTAATTGTGCTGGGCCATGATGATAGTGAAATGAGATACGCTGCATTATTTTTGGTTCTTGATTTCAATTTAGGATGGCTTTTTCAGCCATACCTTAATCACGTAGTGCATCTCCAATCTACAGAGAGGACTGGATCATTAGGATAATTAGCAGCCATTAAGAGTATAGGATAATATCACTATAAAGCTGTGCAGATGTTCTGTATTCTTCAGGTCTCTGTCAAAGGAGGAAATTTAACATATGTCAACTCCCATCAGTGATGTCGACTTTATTCCTGCAGCATACAGGAAGCTTGGAGGGATTCGTCAAGCTAGACTCAGAATATCTTTTCCTTCCTTGTTTTCGAGTAAAAAAAGTGTTTTCTTCTAAAAAATCAGTAATTTTTCTCTCACTCCATTACCCGCTCCCAGTATTTGGACTCAGAGGTATAAAAACCACGAGCTCGTGCCAGTTGTTATTTCTCACTGAATTCCAACTCGCCTTTTTGTCTCTTACATTTATTCAGCCTGTGGTCATCAGTCCTGCATTACACAAACCTGTCTAGCCTGTCATGTTTTACTCCAATGAATGGAAAGGATGGCTCTGTGCAGCTGCTCCCATGTGTGGCCATCGTGACACTGGGGCTGACCTTGCACACCCACACCTCCAGGCTGGGACAACTGTCCCCACCACATGGTCACAGTTTGAGTGAGAGTTATACCTGGGTGACCCCTGATAGTTCTGGATAAATCTAGGTGCTGGTGATTTTATTCAACACCTTCAATGCATTTTTGTTGGTTTTAGTTTTTTTTTTTTAAGAGAAGCATGGCTGCTTTGTCATGTTACAGTACAGAATTGTAGATTGCACCGTGTGGATTTTGCCTCCCTCTCTCAAAGGTATATTTTAAGGTTGTTGTCATTTTAGACAGCATCTCTGAAATAGATTTCCAGATGATTTGAATGGATACCAAAAGGTATTTTAAGTCTTAATGTTAGATTTAGCTTATATCTTTGACTCACCCTCTCTCTGGCTTGAAAGATGCTTTCAAAATGCAGAGCTCTGGTCTTATATCCTTATGATTGGCACAAAGATTTAATAATCTCTTTTGTCTTTATGGCAGTTCCATTTGTAGCAATTTAAGCATCAGTCTCCAGTGAGCCTGAGTAAAAAACTTTATTTAATATGAGCCAGCTAAATATAATTTCCCATTTCTTTGATCTCCACTATTTTAATTTGCTTCTTATCAGGTACCTGTAGGGCTAATAGATACAGTTGATGGTGTGCTGCTTACGGACAGATCTCATTTAAGCTACATGGATTATTGTTGGTGAGATATTGCAATATTCCTCTCATTATGCCTGTGCTAGTATAGGTTAGAGATGTTGTTGCTAACAAACACCCTGCAGCTGTTGTGGGTACGGGTTTTGTTTCTGAATCTCCTTCCAGAAACTTCTTTAAAATCTAAGGAAAGGATTTGATGAACAACATCTGGAGCAAGTGCCTGTTGATTAACACCAAGGGTACCTCAGTTACCTTCATGTGGGGGATTCTGGGGATATTTGTGGTGTGCAGCCTTAGCTGTGAATTGCAGACAGAGCATCCCTTCTTGAGTTGCAGAAATGAGGTAAGAACTGAGTGTGACCATCAGGTATCCCAGCTGCCTGCTCTCACCTGCCTGTCTCCTCAGCCAGGGTCACCTTTTGCAAGCAAATTGCATCCTGAACTGCCTCTCCTGGAGACAGCTGGAGAAGAGGGGAACACTGAAGTCCCCCAGTTCTTCTTTTCTTTTGCTGCATTACTTGTTACTATGAGCAGCAAGAGGCAAATAGTGCTTCAAAATCCCGGGAGGAAAGCACCTCAGGAGCAAGTGTGAAGAGCAGGATGGAAGAGCCAGGCTCGATCAGTGCTTTGTGCTATTGCCAGCACCCACTGGAGATTTAACCTGCTGCCTGCATTTCCCTTTGCAGATGGGTGTTGAGACTGCTGAGGGTATTTGGGTGCCTGTGTCCTCGCCCATGCAAACCACCTGAGCATGTATTTGTAGAAGAAAAAAGCAGCTGTTATTTCGTGCTGCGGATTTTGGTGCTTTTGTTCTGCAGTCTGATAAGGACCT
This sequence comes from Eopsaltria australis, assembly GCA_034509425.1. NCBI lineage: Eukaryota > Metazoa > Chordata > Aves > Passeriformes > Petroicidae > Eopsaltria > Eopsaltria australis. The sequence goes on from JAVTVJ010000112.1 coordinate 917,539, forward strand.
CGGTGCTTGTGAAGTAGAGATCAGGTGTGCACATGCACAAGTGCATTATACTAATTAGAGCCAATTTGAAAACCAAACTCTTCTGCACTATTTAAAACACAATAAACAGCTTTGCTCCCTAAGTGTTAATCATCTCCTGCTGTTCAGCCTCTGAAGCTAAACCCCTCTATTCACTTCAAAACACTCTCAGTAACCAAGTGTGACATTGCAAAAAGGATTTTGAGGACTTCAGTCTGGGAAATAGCAGATGTGTTTAGGAGAATGAAATCACCAAGGTCTTGGGAACTACAAAGAAACTCCAGGCAGGAGAAGGAGAAGAAATGAAAAACCCAACCCTAATCAATCTAAGTGGACGTGCTCTAAAATCAGCAGGAGGGGAGGGAGAGGAGGTCTGTGTGTGTGTGCTCCTAAGAGTGTCTCCCACAGGGAGCAATCCTGCAGCTGGGGATGTGGGGGGCTGCTGGGGGCCTTGGTTCTTCTGTGGGGTGAGGCTTGCAGGTGATCTCCAGAGGCTGAGGGAGCCATCCAGTCTCTCCCAGCCTGGTTCCAGCTCTCTCAGCCACTCTGGAGATCAGATTGTGCCACACCATCAGCCCTGTGAGATGGAGTGTGTTATTAAGCTGAACCCAGACATAAAGAAAGGGTTGAGAAATTGCTACAATCGCTGACCCATGCATTTATTATAATTGAGTCCATTAGCCTTAATTTTATAATTTCTAAATTAGCTTTTCAGATTTACAAATGGCCGTAATTGCTTCATGGAGGGAGTTGGGCTTTAACAAAGCTAAATGGCTGAAAACTGTATCAGTTACATCAGAATCAGTGGGTTTGTTCATAGCATAATGCCTCCAATTTAGATCAAGCAAATTGTTTAGAAAATGCATTGTTGAAGCATCAAAGTTGCTTAAAGTGATTCTAGCTAGGAAGAAAAAGCCCCAAACCTCAACTGGAAGTTTTCCCAGGCAGATTCCTCCCTATGCATGCTAAGCATTGATTTTAAACACTATTTTAGTGTTTACAAAAGGTGTTAGCGTCCAAACATCAAACCTGATATTTTCTCTCTTGACTAAGAGTAGCCTCTCTGTATCAAAGTTCTAATCCAGAATTTTGGGTAGTTCTCTGGAATTTCCATGCCAATCTGTGAAGAAAGTTCAAAAATGACATTACAATTTTCAGCGTGGCTTTCTTTTGGACCTGAGGGAAGGATGTTCCAGTTTCTACTCCCACATCTTGGTGGGTGAGGGACATCTAGATTGGAGATGTTTAATCTAGAGATGCGTATAACAGGTTTTGGAAAACATCTTCTTAAGGGACAGTGCTGGAAAATACCAAACCCCTAATCTATATTTCTTTTTAGAAATCTAGAAGAAGGTTCCTCCAGTCCATTAAGAGATGTGAAGTGGTTTCAGGGGGCTGATGAGCTCTGCCTGGTGGAGACATCTGTAAGGAAGTAGACAATGAAACCTCAGTTGCCTTTCAACTTGTAATGTTGGGTTGTTTTTTCTTTTTTTTTTCTTTTTTAATGCACAGAAATGCAAAAAAACCCTCCATCACTTTTAAAACCTTACTTTCCTTTGGAGTACATTGTTGAGACTTGAATTCAGTCCAGCTGGCACATTGCCTCAAAGGGCTGTTACTGGTGTCCCTCTCCCAACAGGAAACTTCTCAGATTTTTTTCCTCATTATTGAGAAATGCCAGGCTCTGACACTGAAATGCCTTTGATGTTAATAGCTGCAAGGTGAATATTTTAATGTTTTTCCTGAAATTTTGCTGTTTGGCCTTCTTCACAGGTAGCATTTCCTGAAGGCACTGTGGAGTGTCACCGACTGTATGCAGGGTCACCGACTGTGGTCACGAAATTCCTGCTGTACTGAACTTAGGGCAAGTTGTTAAGGCTGCAAATTTACTTCTAAATGCTTTTATTCAAAGTAGGAAGGGATATGAATTAGAAGTCGTAGTTGTCTCATCTTTATCTAGAGGTAGCAAATTGAGGGGAGTAGAAAAACAAGGCTTGAAATGTAATTTATTCAAAAGAAAAGAGAATTTTACATATTTGGGGTTATTAATATGCAGCAGTGGTGTGTATGCTTGAGAAGAAAGTGAACATAGGGACTTCAGCAGACAGCTCTGGTACAGCATGTGACATTAAGGTATGTTTGATTGTCAGTAGTACTCCGTGACAGACACAGAATTGGGACAGGCAAGACCAAATTACACATGTTTATATGTGAACGTTTCTTTTCAGACCTGGGTGCTTTGATTGAAGCTTAGAAACTGAACTCAGTTCTAAAGTAGGCAGCAACAAGAGGTGTAGCTAGATTAAATACCTTTTTCCCTTCCACCTCCCATTTCAAAATATCAGTGCTTTTCTCCTCTTCTGCACTAGGATGAGCTCCCTCTACATTTCCCTCCACCCTTACTCACCCAAAAGAAAACCTCTATGACTAATTTGATGATGGGGGTATTGTTGAAGACAAACAGCAGAGGCTGTGACCTAGTCTGAACTTCCACATTATTGGCTATTTTGAGGTTGAGTCTCTCTGGCTGCATCAGAAATTTCCCCTGTGACTGGACAATATTTTCCCAGAGAAAGTTTTGTTTAAAACTATACGTATATTCCTGCAAAAACTTACATTTAATGCATGCTTTTTTCAAGGTCAGGAGAGGAGAAAACAAACCTCAGACAGAGAATCCTCTGGAGTTCTGGTCCCAGTGGGGCCTAGGTTATTTTCAGAGAATGTAGACCTGTTTAATGTGATTTTTATTATTATATTCTAAACAACTTATTTTGTTGCTTACTCAGTCAATTATGAATCTGAAATACCTCTGAGAAAAGGTGAAAAAAACCCCAATAAACCCAAACCACCTCAGACAACTAATGTGTGGATAACAGATAATATTTCAGAGAGTGGTGATTTTAGAGGTGTCACCCATGAATTGTAGCATTCATGTGCAGGTGAGCTCTGGTGCCCTTCACATTTATGGTGCTGCATTACTGGTAACAGGAGTCAGAGGGAGTGGAGGGAATCTTTACAGGCTCTGCTGTCAATGTACCAATTTCCACTGTCTAATCTTTCACCCCACTGCCTCCATGAGGGGCTACAGTCCCCTTAAGGGCAGGATAGCAACTATATGTGAGCATGTGTCCCAAACCCATTAAATCTTTCAGCTCATTTTTTTCCTGTTTATCTGTTGGCCTGGAGGTTATAGCATAAATTTGTCCTAAGGCCACTGAAAGCCTCTTCAGTTACAAGTACTGGAAGGAGTATAAGAGTCCATTTAAACTGTGCATGACCCTTTTGTCTTGGTCACTGACTCCATTTGACTTGAGCTTTGCTTTATTTTTGTAAAAGATTGCAATGGTAGAGGCTATAAATATTAAAGGTTTAGAGAAAAGGGAGAGTGACAGGACACAAAGGGTTTAGTTGAGGATCTGAGCAATAAGAGATAAATTAGGTGGACTTGTTCAAGTTTTACAGTACTCCTCCACTGAGTAAAAAGTATGTGCAGAATTACAGGAATCTGAGCTCTGACCCATGGGCACCATCACGTGAAGATGGGAGAGAAATGAATTTAGGTGGTAGTCATGACACGGCTGAGAACAGCCTGTTTGATTTGCAAGCAGTGGCAGTACAGATGGTAATGCTCAGATTGGATGCTTTGATGGAATGATTTGTGCTGCATCCTTTGATGTCTGATAACAATCAACACCCTTTTATATCTAATAATACAGAAGCATCAGCCACAAGCTGTGATTGAATCCTGCTGAAGATGAGCCATAGGGCTAAGCCCATCCTCCTCCTCCTCCTCCTCCTCCCTGCAGCTCTCCTGCCCTGCTGAATCTCATCTGCCTGAGGACTGCTTTGGAAGATACTGGGTGTGTGTTTGTTCTCCCCATGGCAGCGCTGTGAGCTGGACACCCCATAATTAAATGAGGGAAAGTTGTATCCCAGCCAGTCCTAGAAACACTGCACCTCCCTGCAGAGGGAAAATGCCTCACAAAACATAGTGCCAGATTTTTCCAAGTTCTTGGTTTTTCCAAGTTCTTGGTTTTTCCATGTTCTCAGTTTTTCCAAGTTCTCTTCAGTGAGACCTGGAAAAATCTGGCACTATGTTTTTTGAGGCACCAGGGGTTAGGTGTTCTTTGGTATTCACCTCCGTAGAGGATTTTGGGGGAAAGGAAGAGCCCCATCCTGGATGCTGAAGGAACTGAGTCCATGGACATGAGCCCAGCTCATTTCAGACTGGGGAGTCAAGGGAAACCCATGGTGCCCCAAGTGCTCCCAAGCCTGTGATGTTCCTTGATGTCTCACCACACCAGGATTGGGCACCTGAGCTTGGAGGGGCTTTGCAGCTCCTGTGTGACACCAGCATCAAGCGTTAAAAGCTTGAGAGGCCTTCACCTTCAGCTCTCCCAGGTCTTTTTGGATAAAAGTCTGCCAACCATAATCCTTGGGATTTAAAATTTGGGGTTTAAATTGAACATTTGGTTCTCATACCGAGAAAATAGAGGGGTCCAAGATAAATATTTCTGCCAGAACCCCATGACTTGTAGAAGGTAGAATTGCAGATGAGCTTCCTACAGCATCAGGGATTTCCTTCAGGCTCTGAGCGATGAGGCAAATGTGATCCAAGACAAGTGTTCCCAAGAAATTGGGAAAATGGTCACTTTTGGTAGCAGTGGGGTTTTCTCTGGAGCATCGTGGTGACTTTGGGGGCATTCAGGAAAGCAACCCCATGGAAATGATGTCAGGGATGTGACTGCACAGGGATGGTGCAGTTTGGCTACACCAAGTATCAGGACTGCCTCCATATTTATGCCAGCATAATGAAAGTGGAGAGGGGATGTGAATTGCTGTCTATAAATACATCAGAGAAGCAAACACCAGGGAGAGAAGGGAAAGGAGCTGGTTCATCTAGAGGACAGTGCTGGCACGAGAACAAATTGGTAATAAACTGGCCGTGAATAAATTTCAGATGGAAATTAGAAGCAGCTTTCTAATCAGTAAGAAGGTGAGGTTCTGGAAAAGCCTTTCACTGGGATTTTGGGGGCAAAGCCCTGCCTATTTTGCAGATGGATCTTAATCAATTTATTAATGTGATTGTGTGATGTGGTTGTCTCTAATACCAAGGGACTGGGCTCCTTGACCTGTACATCCCTTCAGTGCTGTATTCCTACATGTTATATTTAGTAATTCCCTCTGAATTGCCCACGTGCACTGAGCACAGAGAAATGCTGTATTCTTGTGATGCAATGCTGTTTTTCAAGAAGTGTATCACACTGTAAATGCACAGGGATGAGGACAGTGCTGGGTACCTTTTTATTTAACCTGCTTTGAAATGAAACCCGGGTGCTAAACGGCTTTAGTCACTCAGAGGATATTGGCCATATCTCTCCACACTCCATTACTAATTTAATTCCTGAAACTTGTGCTTCCGAAAAATATTGGCTGCTTAGGACTGGAAGTGTTAGAGGATATATAATATTCAAGGTTACTCTATGATTAAGGACAGCAAGCTGCCATCACATCTCTAGGTGTTAGCACAGCCTTGTCCACAAAAAGACCAGACGCTAATCATTACTCTTCTACTTCCCGTGGTGGTAGACATTTCAAGCAATAGAGAGAGCAATTTCTTACTTAGAAATTGTTTTACTGATTTTCCTTCGAGCATCTGGAACCATCACTCTCGGGTCCCTCCCTTCTGATCTGCTGATTGACAGTCGCAATGGAAAAAGGAGCTGGCTGCCAAAAAAAGCCCCAGACCCCTCTCTCTAGTTTTGTACTCGGGAATGTGAGTTTTAAAATGAATCCTGTGAGACTGATTGAATGTGATTGGCATCTGCCACTGGTACAGTGAGGAGAGGAAAGACCTCCTTCCCAACGGGGAGAAAACTGACACCTTGCAAAAAGCCATTCTTTTCCCTTCATTCATCATCTCGCAGACTTCTCAACAATAGCTAAATAACAGGAAACAAATTCTGTATTCCGAGTCTGCTTTCTGAAATGCCAAAAAGCAAATCAACAGTCTGGTTCTTCCCAGGGTAAGAGGTCTCAGAATTTAAGTCAAGCTATGATGAATATACGATAATGCTGAAATTCCAGCAATGATTACTGTGTAAACATTATAAGCAACTAGTCTGAGGGAGTAATTTGTTTTGCATTGAGCAGAGTGCTCTAGTTGTGACTGTCAGCAGAGTCTAATACTGATCCCAAACCTCATTTTTATTTTAAAAAAGGTGTAATAAGCAGATCAAAGAATGTGAGAGAAGAAAGAAATCTAAATAGAACTGCACAGAGGTTCAGAAAATATCCTCTGCACGGAGGATTTGGAGTCATGAAATGCAATTTGTTTATGTAGGTTTTAAAGAATTCTGTGCATCTTATTGACTGTTGTGTGTAACAAAACATTTTGCATTTGATCATCGAATTCTGCTTTGCACCCTGGTGTGGTGGGAAGCACAGAGTGGCAAAGAGCTGCTTGTGCTGGCAGGTGTGAAAGTGCAGGGATAACATTCATACCAGTCAGATCTGTTTTGTGTCTCCAGTTGATAATTGCCTCAAATTTTGACAGAGCTGTGATACATCAGCTTTGTGACACGTCTGCCAATTGCCTCTGCAGCACACACAGTGCAACTGCTCTGCTCAGGTGTGGATTTGCTGGGCTGGGGCTGTGCTGGCAGTGGATGCTCGCTCAGAGCACTCTGAATTAGCACTTCCATTAGCAAGAAGGAAACAGTGATCTGCTGTCCAAGTACATTGAATCAGTAAATCTCCTGCAATGACTGGGGATTAGCCCCAGATTTCCATATGTTCCAGTCCCTTTAACAAAATTACAATTTTTTGATGTTGGAGTCTGTTTTCCTTCTTGTCATGGGGAAGTGTTAGGAGGGAGAAACCAAATTAAATGGTGTTTTGCAGGACTTGACATTTGGAGTGCATTTCCATCTGATGCTCTTATGCTCTGAACAGTATGAATGACTTCATAAAATTTAGTTTGTTGAGCATGATATGCAAATGCTTTTTTTTTTTTAAGTCTCCATTTTTCCAGCAGAAGAAAGGAAGTGCAGCCTGATGCATGCTTAGGACTCAAGCTGGAAAGTAATCTCTCAAACCATAAACATATCTTTTAATGTAGGCACGTCTCATTTCATTACCTGCCAGACCAAATTAATGTGTTTGAACATTTCTGTTTGTTTGATGCTGATACTTCTCCTGAGTCCTTCAGTATCTGCTCTGTGCCCTTTGCAGCCAGACACTCCAACAACAGTAAACTGAGCTTGTGTAAGAGCCCAGCTGAGGGATTTTGACATGAGAAGTTATTTCTGAAAAACATGATGTTGAACTAATCTACCATGGAGCAGTCTCCTGCTGCAATGAATTTTCCCTGTCCCCTGGCAGAGGCTTGTTAGGAAAAGGGGGAGAGAGGGTTTCAAAGCTTTGCTTTGAGGGTGCTGTGGGGAGAGGTGCTGCAGCAGGATGGGGTAGGGAGAGGGACCACTGGGACCCCATCTGTGCTCTGCCCCACAGCTGTAAATTCCCAAGAAAGGAGTCCATCCTGGAAAATCGTATTGGGCTTTTGATTTTCAGAGGGAGAGTGAGCATAGAGGGGCTGAGATTTCACTTGGGCACAGGCCCCTGGAAATAAATGCTCAAGAATGGTCAGCAAATGCTGTAAAGCATCTGTGCTTGGAGGCACTGTCCTCTGTTGGCTCTAGTTAAATCCCACTTCCTTGAACTACATGAATTCTGTTTTCATTTCCATGGTAAATGTGGCAGTATTACAAATGTGCAGCACTGAAACTCACAGCAGCCCTGGTTGTATAACCAGGTGCCATCTTGTAGGTATAATGATGAATTTTAAAAAGGAATGTAAGCAGCCAAATACTGCAGGAATTTCTGTAGGGATTTGAAAGATTTCTGGAGTAAGCTGAGTACGGTTTTGCAGATGGTGAGTGTGAGGAGACACCTGGGATGGAACAGAAATAGCTAATTAAAGCAAGAAGAGTATGAGGAAGCCTGATGCTATGGGCAGAGGACATGCAGGCTCCAAGGTCTCATTTGCTACTGAGGAGTCAGTGTTGAGCAGGAGCAGAGTGCAAACTACATGCCAGCTTGGCATCCCTCCCCTTACCTGGTGGAAGGGAGAAGCAGAGGGGAGAGGGGCAAGTTGTTCCATCTCAGCACACCAGGAAAAAGGTCTGTCGAGCTCTTGGAATGGATGCACACACAGCAGAGCAACGTTTGCTGAGGCAGAAGAAGAAATGAGCACAGCGTGTGCTGCATAATGACAGCTCGGGTCAGTCACAGGCAGTCAGTGAGGGTGAAGCTCAGACTGACCAGCCCTGCTGCAGGCAGGACAGGAGGCTGAGCTACAGGCCAGGGAGATGGGCAGTGAGGCAGCAGGTCTGCAAAAGATCAGGAAAAGAAGTGGTGGTGAGAGGGGAACTTCAATTTTTGCTCCATCCAAACTATTCACAAGCTGACAGCTGGACATCCAGGTAGGGACCAGGGAGACAGGCTGAGCCTCTCACTGGGACTTAGTGAGACAGGTTGGTGTTGGAGAGGCAGATGTGAGTTGTCAGTGTGGAAATGGCAGCTAAATTTGTGCTGGCAGCAGAGGGGGGACCGAGCACCAATCTATGCACCAATCTACGGGAAGGAGAGGGAAGAATTAATTGTTCTGGTGATTAAATGAAGCAAGAAAAAAATCCAAGAGGCTGACCTAATTGGGGGTGGGGAGTATATTCCATTTAGCACTACTCTGTAGGATTGAAAATACCACTTTTGCAATTTTGCATGCTTCAGACAACCAACAGCTTCAGATTTGATAGAAGGACACAGAATCTAAAAGGAGTGTGCTAACCTGAAAATACACCCTGCCACCAGAAAGCTCTTTTCTACCATCAGCAAAAACAATATGGCACAGATAGAAGGGCTGTGGACAGAACTTCAAAACAGAACTGCAGAACAAATGTTTTCAACCGATTTGTTGACACCAGCTCCTGTGATTGTTTATCTTCAGCTCACTCGTGCCAGGGTGCCTGCAGCAAGGTTGGTGGGCTGTTTATGCCCTGTGGAGATTTTCTTTTCATGTAGTGGGATCTGGAAAAGTGGAGGAGGAAAATAGTGAGGTTGGTGAAACTCCCAACCATTGCTCTACTGCAAGTACTGCAGTCAAACATCAAAGCCTGTGGATGCATTAACAGGGAGGCAAAGATCACAGAGTGCTGCCAGACCAAACAGCAGCTGCACGCAAGCAGGGAGGCTGCTGCTCTCAAAGCTGTGATGTAAAAATGAGAGAAATGCCCCTGCAGTGACAGGAGTTATATTTGTCACCATTCTGTCGTGGCATGACGAGGCTTTTAGCAGCAGCGTGTTGTGCTTGCAGCCTTTCAAACTCCCATGCCTTGCCTTGCCCTAGGTTATCTCTCCCCATGCCTGCACCCTGAGGTCCCTGCTGTGTTTGGCAGGTGGAATGATGAGGGAGCTGGAGTGCTCCGTGTGTGTGGAGTGCCTGGGTGCTAAGCCCTGTGCTTCACTCCCACAGCAGCTGTCAGGCTCGTGAACTGCAGAGATCCCCAGGGAAGGAGTGCACATACTGAGGAGAGGGAGTGCTCCAGTGTCTGTGCAAAGTCCTGCCAGCATTCCCAGATACACAGAGCAATGGGTGCTCAGGCACCCTGGGCTGGCAGGGCTGGGGCAGGATTGCTGGCTGAGCTGTAACTTCGTGGTGCTGGGAAGTTTTTTTTCCAAACCTGACAGGTGGAAAACTCCGTCAAAGGTGGGGCAGAGACCAAGACTAACCAGAGGTTACAAGTGAGTTTTAGGCCAAATCTTGTGTCTTTAGAGCATTATTATCTTCTCAAAGCTATTTCTTAGAGGAAGGAATTCACAGAAACCCAGATGTTTGCATGCAAAATCAGTCTGTCCCAGGAAATCAACAGGAAATAAAAGATTTGTTTAGCATTTTTCCTTCTGACCCTGTTTTTCTATGCTGGCATGATTGCCTGGAAGGGCTGCAGAGTACTTAGGTCTCCACTGCCACAAAACCCAGCACGGTTGCCATATAATTAAACAGAAATGCAGCAAAAATGTTGCCAAATTACCTTGTGATCATTGGATTTACAGGGGAGGGAGAGGAGAAAAACCTGTGTTTGTCAGTCACTTGAGCAGTGGTAAGAACAGTGGGTACGTGCAGAAAATGAGTGAAATTTCATTATTAACCTAATGGCTGCATGGCTGGAAGATTGCAGGGTTTTTTCCTATAACAATGCCAACTGCTGTCTTTATTTACAGTATCTTAATTTTTTTATACCTCTTGTTATGTTCTCTTTTATAAAGACTCATATGGGGCTCCCAGCAGCATTAGCTCAGGGACTGCTTTTTATATTTCCCATATGCAGTTGCAGAGTGCCATGGAAACAATTCCTGGTCCAACTGGAGGACTTTTTTTTTTTAAATAACTTTCTCCTGGGTCCTCAGTTATTTTTATTTTTAAATATTTTGAAGTGTGGGAGAATTTTTTATAGAAAGTAGCAGCAATTGACTTATGGAATGAAGCTTTAATTAAATTGCAGAAACAATATCTTCTGCAGTACTAACAAACTATATTATTAAAGTAATAAAAGTGAAAGAAACAATTTATTGAGGACAAAATAGAGGGAAGAGTGAGCAGGAAGGCAGGTTATGAAAGACAAGTAAGGGTTTGGCAGCCCTCTACAGGGCAGAGCGGAGCTGGCAAAAGTCCAGCTGGAATATGTTCCCTAATTAACCTTAATTCTCCACTTTTAAATTCAGACTGGATGGCAACATGACATTTCTCTGCCATGTGCGCTCCTCTTGCCGAACGAATCCCGAGCGGGGCTTTTGCACCGAATGGCGAGCGTGCCAATAAATAAATAAACAAATAAACAAATAAATAAATAAACCAAACTGCCACGAACCATTTCGGTTTTCCAGACTACAGGATGTGCTTTTAATGCCCCTGTCGGAGCTCGGCGCTCGACTGCGGGAAGTTCATTAAGGCGCTCATTAGCGCTCTCTGATTCAGTGGCGCAGCCTCTCCCGGGGAGCGGCTGCGGGAGCGCAGCAGCCGCGGCTCAGGCAGATGTTAATAACATTAATGTCGGAGCATTTGGTGCTGCTCAGAGAGGGAGACAGTAAAGTATCTGCGCCGTCTCTTGCTGCACTTAAAAAAGGAAAAAAAAAAAAAATACCAGTGCGACATAAAATAAAGCTATCAGCTCGGAATGTTTATAGTCGGTATTTATAGATTAGTGCAGTAAGTTGGAAAATCAAACACTACTATGCACACATGAAGACCCATTCAATGAATTATTCAGGAAGATCTATTGTAAAGTGCTCCGCTGACAAGGAAAACAAACGAATGTTTCAGCGAGTTGAACTGAGTCTGCCCCCTGTGTCCTGTCAGCCTCTCACCATCAATAGCCCTGCCTGGCCTGAACTCTATTTTCCCCGTGCTCTCTGTGCACGCTGGTGGTGGCACAAAGGAGGTGCAGCTGCACCTTGAGGTTGTGCTGGAAACCCTGTGAGGAATCAGGCAAATTAGCAACTTCTCCTCAGCCAGGGAGTGGATGAGCCAGGCTGCTCCACTCCAAAACACACCCGAGTGGCTCCACAGGTGTAGGTGTGGAAAGCATTTGGTGCATTTGCTGCACTGTAAGAAATTACCAAAGTCAGAAGGAAAAACAGCCTGTTCATATTTCAGCAGTGCTGGAGGCTTTCCAGGTTTGTGGATGTGTTGGCCCATTTGAATCCACCTTGTTGTGAATTTCTGCATTTCTGCCATGAAAGTTGAAATTGGGACCTGAGGCAATAGGGTTTTAAAAAAAAATTTCACCTACTGGGCTTTGCTTGTGTCCTTTTCCTGTGGCTTAAGGAGGTCCACATGTGGGTGACTGGCTGGTGCCTGGTGTCAGAAGAATTTCTCTGCTCCTGTTTCCCACTCACTAAAATCCCATCAATGTGGCATTAGCAAATTGTGCCCGTGGATACCATGGGACAGCTCTGCCCACAGTAAATGCTTGTGAAGGGGACAGGACTAACCACGCTGAGTAGTAAAAAAAGGAGTCTTAACTTTTAATGAAAAGGTTTTGTGTATGGTACCTTGTAAATGTAATTAAATTCTGGTGTGAAAGGTGGTCTCAGTGCCTCTGGACACTCACTGGGGCTCAGACACTGTGTAATGGGCACCTCTCCACTCATAAAAAAGTGATGTATTAATTTTGCATGAACTGCTTAAAGCTAAAATAGGTTTTCCCTCTCTTTGCCTGATTGCAGTATTACCACCTGGCTCCTCTTACTCACATGGGTTAAATCTTCACTTCTGGCCTTCAGTGTATGCTTGAACTTGGGAATTTTTCATGCTATTTACTGTAGGTTTGTTTTCCTGCTCATGGTCTCTGTTAAATACTGATACATTTTCAATTATTTTTTTAATCTGATAAAGCTTTCAGCTAATTTCATTTGAGCTAATAAGCAATTCACCCCTCAAAAGTGTGTTTTCAGATCTTTTATCTGGAATGCCAATCTCCATTGCAAATGCTGCTTTCTGCTCACCCGCTGAGGCTTTGCACACCAAGATGATGCACAGCACAGCTGAGTGACTCCATGATTGCAGACTTGAAAAGTGTTTGGTCCAGTACTGGGCAATTTTCCCCCCTCTATATCTTTCTATTTCACATTTGAATGTACCATTGTTCTGTGTTGATATCACAGTGTTACTTTGTACCCACAGTCTTTTATAGCTGTAACTGAAAGATGCGCTTGAGGTTGTGGTGTGGTGAAAAAATACAAGGTTCTGTGCAGTGTGAGAGGGGTGTGGAAAGCCTCAGCGCCTTCCTTTAACAAATTCCCTCCTGGTCTGAGCATCACTTTACTTATAACCTGTCAGGAGAGGGCTTGGCCAGAGGCAACCCTCACTGAGCCAACAGCAAATTCCCCAGTGACATGGATATGCTTTTACTGGCACTGGGTGAATGAGTTTGTTTAATGAAAATCACGGGGGCTTTCCTAATTACTTTACAAAGTGCTCTGATCTCCCTCATCATTCTTGCATGGAAACCTTGCCCCGTTTCCCAGCTGCCAGCCCAGTCTGTGTGCACCACACGGCTGGGATCTCTCTCTTATATCAGGTGATATTTCTAATTTTCTTTTCAGTGCTCTGTAATTGCCAGGTTAAAGCAAGGGCCGGGACCCCTTCCTGTGCCCCTGGAGCAGGGGGAATATTTGTGTCACCAGGGTGTGCACTGTGTGTGCTGACCTTTGCTGTCGAGGGGACCCATCCAGGGGTCGGGGTGGCAGAGAGGGGCTGGGCTGGGTTCCCTGCCCCACCCTACACCCACAGCTCTCCCAGTAACACCAGTGTGACAGGGGCATGTCAGGAATTACCTGCTGCTTCTGACACGTCCAGGGACCCTGCATCCAAAGCGTCATCACAGAGCCGATTTTTACTGTTGAATCAAATCCCTTGGAAACTACCTTCTAATGGAAATGATAATGAAACTTTAATTATAACTGTGCTGCTTGGTTCCCTGAGCGTACACATCCCATTAGATGGTTTCTGCTAAGATAGTGACATCTTTCAAGTTAATTTCCAAGCATATTAAAAAAAAAAGAAAAAGAGAAAAGATGCTATTACCTGTGACATTACAACGGTTGGTATTTTTTCTTGGTTCATCAGAATTTCATTGGCATTAATCAGAGATGTGACCAGACAGCAATGTAATTCCTTGAGTTAGAGAATTGAACAGAAATATTTGCATGAGCCAGAAACATATTTTTTGATGAAGTTTTATATTTTTAAGTTGTAAGGAATTTTTTTGGTACAGCAGAAGGGCTTGTTCAGTTGTTTGGGCAGCATGCAATCCAGGTTTTATTCAGGTGATTAAGCATATTGTTCCCTTGTGACTAGTAAAGGAAAAATACAGTGCAGTCTTTCCTCACTTATATCTGTATCATCCTCTTATGCAATAATTTTTCAAAAAAGGGGTATTTAACATATTTTTAACAGATGAGCCATTCCATTAGCTTCAGTTGCAGCCTCTGTGAGTAAGACTTGCCATTATTGCAACCCAGAAACATGCAGCTGGAACTGGATTACATTAACCTGTTCATGAATGAGATTATTTGTAGGGCAACTACAACCCCCAGATCCTTTCTGCATGGGAAACTGAGAAGTTTAATAGTTTGTGGTTTGAATGCAGATCATTGTGTATCTCCAGTGACAAATACAGGGTTATTCCAGGTGTTGGAATCTGATCTTTCCAAGCTTGTTCTCACCTGGGGTGTCCCTTTGTGACACCTTCTCCTTGCTGGTTTGGGTATTGCAGGGCTGTGAGCAGGGAGGCAAGAGCTGGCAGAGACACAAACAGGTCTTGGGAGGGATCCTTCTCCTCAGCCTCGGCACTTTGGGCTGTAAGCAGCTCAGGTAACGTGGGCAGCAGTGCTGAGCAGCTCTCAGACAGACTCCTGTGTGCACTGGTGCTGGGATGCAAACAGGCAGGGCAGCCCAAGGCACTGTCTGCTCCCTGCATGGCTGTCCAGGGCAGGGCATGGTGGAGTCTGGGCTTTAGAACCCAAGTCTTTGTCCTGTCCTAGGTGGACTTGAAAAAGAATAATAATAAAAAATGCACTCCATCTGATGCTACTAGCTATGAGGGACAGGAGAGGCCTTTGCAGCATTACAACACTGGAAAGTTAGAGATTTTTCACTGTTGTTTTTTGAAAAGGGGAAGAAAAAAGGCATTGCAGTTCAGGAGAGTGTAAGAAAGGACGATGTTCTTAGTCTAAAATAGCCCCAGAAAGCAATTACTCTTCTTGTGGGAGGTGCAGGATTCCTGGGTACTTCTTAAGCCTGTCCTGCAGGTGCAAATGTGCCTTTTAAAGTTTAACCTGCTCTGTGAATCCTGCTGGGAGCTCAGTTTTCTCTCCTTGGCTTTGTTGCTGTATCTCCAGCTTGTCTGTGTGAGCGATGCCAGATTGCAGTGAAGAAAAGTTGACATTACAACTCGGAATAAAGCCTTCTTCCCTGTGCAACGTGAGGGGCTTGCTTTTCAGAGATAAGGTTGGCACCTTGGGCTCCAGCACTGCCCCTGAGTTAATGATTATCATATCCCAAATGCAGAACGAGGGGAATGAGAATGGTGCCAGTGGGAGAAGATACTGGAGGGATGTGCTGCCTTTGACACGGCATCAGCTGTGAGCTGAGGGCCAGATCTGTTATTTAGTGCCCACAGCAGCCTCTTTCCCTCTGCTTTCATTGCAGGTTTTTATTCCAGCCATTAATTTATAAAAGATGCTGGGGTCGGGAGAAACAAGGGAATATAATTCAGCCCAAACACCTTGCTGTGGGGTCAGGTTTTTGTTCCTTGCTGCTAAGCAAAATGGCAGAGGACTTAACACATGAGCTGTGGGACATGGCAGATGCAGTGTTTCCAGGTGTGCATTACCTGTTCTGTGTGTACCAAACCCAGCATGTGAACAGTCCAATCTTTCTGTATTTGAAACATTAAAAAAAAAATTAAAGAAAGTAAAAAAAGAATAGAAGAAAAAAAGAATAGAAGAAAAAAGAAAGGGAAAAAACCCTGTGTATACTGCTTAGGAAAGCATTTTAACATCTGGAATAGCCAACATGTGTAGATCATGTTCATCATCTTCCTAATCAGCACTTTCCTTAATGAGCTAATTGGTGACAACTCCAAGTGGCTGTATGAAATTGGTGCAGCAGGCTGCTGCACAGTGGCTGCCGGAGCATCGTGGCTGTAAATGCTAAAATCATCCCACTGCACAGCAGCCCATCCTCTCGTGGGCTCAGAGCCCCTGCTCTGCTCCTGTCTGTCATCCTGTGTTCCCACAGCTCCAGGAGGGCTTTTCTCCCCTGCAGAGCACTCAGGGCATCACTGTGGCCTTGCTGCCCCAGGCCCAGGAACAGGCAGCTGTCTCCCCTCAGTGCCTCTCATCTGCACAGGCAGGATAAAAGTCAATGTGCTCTCCTTTTAGACAGAAAAAAATATCTCTGTGCCTGACAGTCCATGCACAATGGATTTTATGTCTGCACCATCTCTGGAGCGTAGGGTTTTGTCATCTCCATTGTTCCTTTGTGCACAGGGAGGTCGTGGTGCACAGACCAGGAATTCGGGGAGAAGGGGCAGCTGCAGACTCGCACTGGGGTGCAGGAAAAGGTGGGGAGGTGCAAAGTGGATTTGCACACACCAGGTTCCTTCTGGCATTGCTTGTGCAGAGCCAAACCAGGTGAGGAATGATGTCTAAACAATACCAGATGGGTCCAGAAAGGAGAGACACTAAATCAGAGAGGGGCTCAGAAGGCAAGAGATGCAAATCCCCCCTGCCTGCACATGAGGAGCTGCTGCAGCCGGGACTGTCCCCTGCACCCAGGGCAGCGTGGAACTCTACAGTGGGCATCCAGGGCCAGATGGGCATGGGGCAGAGCTGAACTGGTGGTCAGCTCTGTGGGCTCTCAGGGCCCCAGATCCTCCTCTGTCACCCTTGCAGGGATGGCCCTTCCCCCATGGGGCAGTGGCAGGATGCAGTGGGGATGTCCCTGTGCAGTGCAGTCCCTGGCACGGAGCCTGTCCCGTGCTCCATCCCCACACAGGCTTCCCTCTGGGAACAGAGACTGATCCTGCATGAAAGCACTTTGTTATTTTATATATATTGGAGGACTTATCATTTAATAATTTTGTCCTTAACATGGTGCTGTTCACCTCTATTCATGATCTCTGGATTTCAAAGGAACATGCCCTACGGAGCACAAATTTACAGGGAAATTCTTACAAATCTGGGGGGAAGTGCACTTTGTGTCTGCAGCTCGAATTTCTAGTCCAGAAACTTCCTTCAAACATCAATCTGTACAGCTCCTGTAAAAAAATTAGTACCATGACAGATTAATTTTGTTTTAAACTAGACTCTAAGGTCCAAGCTTTAGGATGGAGTCAGCCCAAGATCTTTAAGGTCTCAGTACCTGATGTTGTGAGCCTAAATCCACACATTCACCCCTCTATGCCCTGTCCTGCCCCACACACAGGCACCAGCACTAAAAATGCCTTGGCACCAGCAGTGTTCCTCCTCTTCAGGGAACAGCCTGGAATACAGAAAATCTCTGCAAAACAAAGTGCGCATTTTATTATTTAACCTCTAAATTGCAATTTGGAAAACAAACAGCTTCTTTTCTGGCTCCCTAAAGCTGCTGTGAAGAGAGACATACTTTGTCACTTTGTCTTACCAAACCATCTACTGTTATCTACAGTCTTAGTGTTTTCAATTGCAATGATAGTGTGGGATTAATGGAGAATTCCAACCTAGGGTTTAGGGAGTAAGCAGGGCAAACCCACCCAGCTTTCCAGGGAGGCTCCACAGAGCCTGCAGGAGCCTGATTTGAGAAGTACTGTGAAAGTGAAACCTGATGAACTGGAAGGACAACCAGATTACAACGCAGGCAAGACCAAGATTTTGAATTAAAAGTGTGTATTGGTGCACAAACAGATAAAAATAACCAAAGCCTCTTCATTTGAGGGCTTGCAGAGGAATAATCTTTCTAAGGTATGCTTTTATAAGCATTAAACAGTTTTTGGCACTTGCAATAATCACAAGGTCCAAAAAAATGAAGGTAGAAAATTGCTTTTTTCTGGGAAAGAGCACTGTTAATATTGAAATCATTAAAGAAGCCAAACTGTGTGAAGGGCATCTTTATTCCCCTTTGGCACATCATGACTTCACTTCGATCAATGCAAGCTACATCTCCACGGTTTTCTTTGTCTAAACCAGCTTTGATCAACTCAATTGCACAAATTTCTCCAGGCTCCTCCTGTGGTAAGGATGTGTGCACTAGGCTGGTCACTGATGACCTGTCCTTATCCACATGACCTTTATGATGAAGAAATAAGATTTAGAAATGAGATTTTTAGAAGAAGAAATAGCATTCAGATCTCAGTGGATCAGCAAAAGGGCACGGCTGTGAATTGCTGCCTGTCACTGGAGCTGCTGGGTTTATTCCAGCCAGGGGCACGGGGTACCTGCTCCTTCACGTAGAAAATGTGGGAGCTTCACCCTGTTTGGAGAGGAGATCCATAAAGACAGGACTGATGGAAGTTCTTTTTGTGATTGTGGCCTGAGCAGGCTGGGTCCAGCCAGGCTGAGCAGCCCAGGGCAGGAGGGGAGGTGTCAGGGACTCAGGGCCCTGCGGCACCAGGAAAGAGGGAGATGAATCAGTAACGGGGGGGATTCAAAAGGCACAAAACTACTCCTGCTTTTAAGGGGTGGATAGAGAGGAGGTTTTAATCTCCTCCTTGAACTGTTGACTCTTTATTTCCCTCTTTAATTCCTCTCCCCAGTGGAAGCAGGGTGCCTCATGTCCAGGTGACCTCACCTTTCCCGCCCACCCACCCTGGGCAAAGCAGAGAGGAAGCAGGGAAGGACACGGGAGACAGAAAAACACTCTGGAATGCACATAGAGCAAATCAGGGTGTTAAACAAAACCTCTGCTCCCAGCTGGCTAATGTTTCAAAGGAAAACATTTCAAACGCTGGGAGAGATTGTGCAGTTAGCCGGTGATGCAATTACATGGCTGTAAGCTGTAGAAACTCTTTCAATGTGGCACATATTAAACCTTTCAGAGGTAGTGCTTTGATTTTTAATTTTACGCTGTTGGCAGGCAATCAGGGTCTTTAATAGTATGGGGGCCAGAGGGAAAATGTTTCAAAACAGCAAGGATCTTATCATAGTGTGCAATTAATGAATAATTATTAAAAACCAGAAATAGCTGGAAGAGCAGGCAAGAGCTGGCAACGCAGTTCTTTGGTTTCAGGCCTATAATGAAATCTCAAGAGAGGGAAGAAGTGTGATATGCAGCTTTGTGCAATTAAAGCTGGGATTTTTCCCCCTAGTTGAAAGATCAGTGATCTTGAAAAATATACCTGTCACTTGGGTTTGTTTCCCAGTCTTTTAATTGCCGTGGCAAAGCATTAACATATAACAAATATGGATACATTCTTCTGCAAACTATGGATTTTTGGGATTCTTTCTTTTAAACAGTAAAATTTTGGTTATTTTTTTTTTTTTTAAAGCTTGAAAAGAAGATTGGCAGCATAGTCTGAAGGTGTTAATCTTGGGAAAGGGCTGAAGTAATGTTCTGCCATTGCTCTGGCTGGTAAATTTGTCCAGGAAGACAGCAAAGATGAGAAGAAAATATTCCATGAGGACATCCACATCTGTTTGATGCTCTGCCACAGGACAGTGCTTTCTCTGTGATGCTGAGGAAATTCCTTAACACCTGTGGTATCTCCCTATTTCAAATCCATTTTAAAAAGAGCAACAAAAAGGTGCAGCTCTCGCTGTGTGCCACCACTGGTCTTGTTTTTCTAATCAAAAGCGAGCTTAGAGTTTGCATTTTCACTTGAGGAGTATGGGACCTTCCTGCTTGGAAGTGGGAACAACTGCTTTGCTTTTAAAGCTGCGTAACAAATCTAATAGTTAGATGTACAACACCCGTGTTTTGCCACTGGAATCCATCAGCCTGTGGCACAGCAAGAGGGCTCTGCCATGCAGGCTCCAAGATGCATTTGCTTGAGCAGCCTCTTCTTTTGAGAACTGAGCCACATTTGCTCACTGCTGTTTCATTATACATGAATTAAACACGGAAAAAGTTATTTACAGCTATCAGGCATTTCTACACACAACACTGAGAGGGGTTTTTCCATTAGCTGTGAGCTGGAGCAGCTTGAATCGTGTGAGTGTGTGTGACAGTGTGTGTGTTTCCTGGCTGCTCTCATCCTGTGTCCCTGGTGTCACCCCGTGGGATTGGCACCCCGCAGGAGTGTAAGACGTGGCACCCCCCTGAGCAGTGCCTGTGCTCTGGTGCCTGACTGCTATTGACAAAAACAGACTGGGAACGACTGCGAGCGTGCTGAAAGGGGGAGAAAACTCGGTTGCTTGGAAGGCTTTCTGGCTTGAGCACACTTTTGCATATTTATTTAGACACTTTGATTGCCACGGAGCATGGCAGCTCTAAAGAACTTCATGAGCTAGGAAGTGCTTCTTGAGAAACAATTAGATTTCCCAGACACATTGCACTGGAAACCAATGGCACTCTGTCAGGGGGGACGCCAAGTTGGCTGGAGGAGGCAAGTGAAACCCGGCACAAATGAGAGGTGGCATTTTCTTGAAACTGTTTCTGTGAGACAGAAGTCGATCCTCAGCACCGAGCCTGGTTTCTTCATGCTGGTGTTTTGTTTTCTGGCCTCGGGGTTTTATTCTGCTTTAGTTTTCTCCCAACTCTGATGCCCCCTTGTTTCTCCACGATGCTGTTAATATGGTGTGTGTGAGAGGGATCCCCCAGATCCTTGTCCTGGCTGGGGGACAGGAACTTCTCAAGAGATGTGGGAGAGGGGATCCTTGCTGAGCTTTGCTCAGGAGATGTGGGAGAGGGGATCCTTGCTGAGCTTTGCCAGACAGCCGTGCAGGAAGCTGCTCCTCTGAATGGACAACTGCAGACATTAGAAATTGGTCCTTTTTTGGGGCAGAGGTTTTACAGTCCCTGTCCCTATTCCCAGGCAGGGTGGGTGGATGCAGCAGGGTTCCAGCCAGTGCTGGGTGCCCATGAGGGCTGAGGTACCAAACAGGAGCCACGTGTACTCCTGTCCTCACATCACGCTGCTTTTGGAACAGTCCCTGCAGTGCCAGCAGCTCCTCCTCATCCCAGGGAAGTGCTCTGAGTTCTTTTGTTCCTGAAACACCTCCTGAAGGCAGCAGCTTTCTTTGCTCCTTCTCCCTTTAAAGGCAGAGAGTGCACCAGTGGAGTTTGTTACGGTGTTGTATCCACCTGCAGCTCCTGTCATTAATGGATAATCTTGCCGGATCTGCTGTAATGCTGTGCCAGCTCAGCAAGCTCCAAGGAGCTCTTGGGTAAAGTGCTCCCCATTTTGAGACCATTGTTGGCAGCTTATCACTTGATTTATCATCTATTTCCATGTGTGGAACTAAAGGTAAACTGTCATTGTAAATCACTAATTCAAGCAGAGTGAGTAAGCAGCACACAGTTTGCATATTTCAATACCACTTAATTAGGAAAAGAAAATTCCTTTGTTCTGTACAAATGTACAATGCAAATCCCTTCTCTTAGTGCTTCAGATGGGTAAAATGTTCTTTTGAGTCCCACATGTCTGACGCTGCTGCTCATCTTGTTACAGCAGACTTTTAATTTTGTCCCTGGGACCGGATTGGGAAGGAGCTTTTTTTAAAGCCCAACCCAGTATGTGTCTCAATCTGGGAAAGAATCCCTGCCTGCTGCTGGCACATACACCAGCACTGACACCTCTTAACCCAGCTTTGAGCCTGCTGACTGTAATTATTTATTTTTTAATTAAGCAAGGCCTTTTGTCCTTGGTAATCGTGTAACTGCCCTTTTATGTCCCAGTAGTCCTGGATGAGGTTGAGCTGTGTCTTCCCTAAAGGTGCTCTCATTTGACTCTTGCTCAAAACTTGCTTCCAACTGCAAATTGTGCTTTTGCATGACTAGACCTTCTCCTCTACCCACCCCTGATTTCCTTAAGCCACCTCCATGAAAAACAGACTCATTTACTGGATCAGTGGGAATAACATTTTCTTGTGGCATGAAAAAAATAAGAGATTCTTGATACGATCACTGCCTCCAAGCCTCCTCTCTTCCCATCCCCTCTTCCCTTCCTCCATTACCCTTTATGCTCCTGCTGCACTGCTGGATGGCTGCACATCCAGCATTTGCATCGTGTCCCTCCCTCTGCTCTTCATCTTGCCAGTTTAAATTGCTCCAGCAACCTCGTAATTTTGATCTGCAATCATTTTGCTCCAGTAGCTCACGGCTGGGCACAAACCAAACACTCCCTTTCTTTTCAGCCGGGGCTGGCTCCTGGTGTGCTGATCTCAAAGTAACTCTGAGAGTTTGTGAAGAGCCAGGTGCACCAAAAGGCAGATTAAAAATTAAAGCTGGAAGAGAGAACATCCCTCTTAAGACACAATCCAGTGTATTTTTCTTTCAGCACTAGCCAGTTGCTATTTAAACACAAAGTTATAAAATTACTATCCTGTTATAAAAAGAAATATCTTTTAGAAAAACAAACCAACCAACCATCAAACAAACAATAACACCATCTTTGATTTATTGGTGTGATTTTTTTTTTCCAAGCATGATTTCTAGCAGGTCTTTCTAGTGTGGCTAAAAAAATTGCATTGTACATAGGCTTTTCTCGTTCAGATCAATTTGCTAAATTTTCATTTAGTTTCAAAGTGGTTCATTTTGTTGAGGCTTCATTTTGTTCAGACTAGCAACTCAAGAGGTTTCCTGTAGCTTAGAAAGATTGCTTTTGAATTGGTACATTATTCAGCCATGAATTGTTTCTTTAGTATACGAGCAGTTGAGTGGGGCTTTTATTACAAATATGAATTTCAGCACAGAACAACTACTATTTTTTGCCAAATAAAGAATGTAAAATTAAGCACAGGTCTTCATACTATGCTGAGATGCTTTTCCACACTGTCTCCATTGAGTGTTTTTTTAAGTACTTGACAAAAAACTCCTATAGGGCATGGTAATATGATTGACTGCAAAGAGGATTTTAAAAATAATGCAGTTTAATGTAGAAATGTGGCTACAGCAATAAGAATTGAAATCCTTTTCCTATTATCTGAAGATGCAAGTAAGTACATTTTGGTTTTTGTGATCAGCTACTAATTAAACAGGTTTTCAGCTGCATTCAGCACCTGATCCTGTTGTGAAATTCCAAGTGAGTGTAGCAGGATTTCTGCAATCACTGAGGTAATGAGGTGGCTCAGGGTAGCAGAGCAAGTGCAATCCCAGTGTTACGCACCAGCCTTTTAAAATATGGTTTTCCTCCGTGTTGTTTCTTGTTGTTTACCAGTGTACATGATTGCTTTTACCTACCTGGAATTAGTTTCCATCTCTGCAGGATTTTTTTGTCCAATAAATTAACTTGGGTATGTGGAAAGCAGTAGGAAAGAAGTGCCTGGGTTTTGAAGATGCTGTCTCTGGATTTAGGGAGATACTGTGGATGGAATATTCTGGTAGCAAATCAGGTGACATTATTTACTTGGTGCTTGGGATAAATTGGAGTGTGTTCCAGCTGCCTTTGTAAAGAGATGGAGGATCCCATCAGTGCCCCAAAGGAGATCTCCTGCTCTGTTGTGCTCTAACAGGCTTTAATGGTGCAGCCACAGAAGGAGTTTTCCCAGAGGTGGGAGGCAGGGTTTGGAAGGGCATCCTGCCACCCCCTCAGGGCTGCCCAGGGGTCACTGGAGCACCAAATCCTGGCTCTTGGCTCTCTGACTTTGAGTGAGAACAGTCCATTTTTGCTCTGATGTGGTAGGAAAGAGCTGCTTGTCCTTTGCTCTCTGACTTACTGGTCAAAGAACTTTATTGCCATATGGAAAGATGATTTAGACTTTTTGGGTTAATCTCTTGGATACGTTAAGAAAAATTAGCTCTATTACCTCTTGGGAGTTAGAGATTCAGTCATTAGTAGGCAGAAACCTTACAAAGTTCAAAAGAAGGTATTTGAAAATCTTTTCCCAAGATGTCTCAGTTGATAGGTCTGAGTAAAAAACTTGTTTGAAAGGAAGAGACCATTCTGGAAAGAGGACCAGAAATGAAAGTCCAGTGGATATAACTGTGTTAACAGGGGCAGAACAGCTACTTAATTACGTGGCAATGTCAGAAGCAATAGGATTATCTATTTCTGTCATGCGCTGGGTCAAACTGAAGACCAACATTTGAACTTAAAGTGCTATATAAATGCATAGAAAAGTTCCCAAATGCTTATAATCGTCCTCTCAGTTGCTGTGAATTCTGATATTTAATGATCTTCTTTCTCTCTTTCACAGTCATATTTTTATTGTATGTGAAAGTGTTATTGTAAGAATCTTTTCTCTTCACATGGGTCCTGTGTGCCCACAGTTGGAATCAAATCAGCTGCATGAGGCTGGTATTTTGTAATTTACAGTAGGGTAGATTTAGTCCTTGCTAAAATCCTCTATATCTTCACTGTGTTCCAGAAAACATCACATTTATCACTGAATTCCAGAATTTACGTTAAAAATGGCATAATGGAATCCATTGCTACATTTTGATTCTTCCTCCTTGTTTATCTGGTTTCCTCCAAAAAACACTGTTTTGTTCCTTCATTTTCTCAAGGAGAGGGATAGAGAAAGCTGTTGGGTACTTGGAGCTCAAGCTTAATTAGTTTTCTCAGGCCTGCAGTAATATCTTATGGTTCTTAGTGTTTCTTGGAAAGGTGCTACAAAAGATAGGGAGAGCTGCTTGCTCCAGTTCCACCTGGAACACTCTGGTTAGCTGTGGATTCACCTCAAGGAAATAAATAGAGTTAAAAGGCCAGCAAAATGTACTCTGTACAGCTTGGATAAAAGAAAGGAGCACACACAGGGTTTTTTTCAAACTTTAAATCATTATAAGGGAGATTATTTCAAATAAATTATACACACCAAAATGAGCTGACATCTTTTGCTGTAGCTGAGATACAAGACTGAGGTTGCTTTTGTGGAGGAGAGGAAGAAGCACTGGCTCAGGTTTGCTGTGAGCTGCCCACCCTGAGACATTTTGGAGATCCCCAGCAGCTTCTGGAAGCAAAGTGCAAATATCACAGCACAGACAGCAGACTCCCAAACCAAATGGTGTCCGTGTACTGGGCAAATCCATGCTCAGGTGTTTGCCTGAATGCCATTTGCAGAGCATATTCTCCTCCTAACCTGGTATGGGAGACTCTGAATTAGGCTGCTGCCAAGGTTCTGGTGAGGGGGAAGAACACTCTTTATCTTGTATATTTATTCCTTGAAAAGGCTTGAGACAGGAGGTTTTGACAGGTTTGCACTCATTACAATTCTCTGGGCAGTTCCAAAATGTAAATAAAAGGAGATTCAGGTGTTAGCAGAGAAGAAACTTTGCTGCAATCAAAATACTACAGCTCCCTGAACAGCCTTCTTGAAGGGAGGCTGCAAACAAGCCCTGTTTGCTGGGACATTTTTCTTAGAGTGATTTCAAGGAGCTTCGCCACCACCCAGGGGTTTGATCCAAATAATCAAAGGTTAGGCTTAATTTAGAAAATAAAGCTGCCTTGTTTCTTAGCATTTACTTTATGTTTCCCCCATTGACTTGATAGCCAGGACAAAACTCAGAGTCAGACTGGAATTCAGCCTTTGTTCGCCTGCAGGCCTGGCATTGGCACTGGAGGTGGCTGAATCACAGATTCCTCCTCTCCCCACCCTTTCCAAAAATACCTGTCTGCCACCACCAAACACCTCATTCTTCACCCTCCTGCAGGTTAGGATAGTCACTGTTCTCAGGGACAGAGGAGGACAAAGAAGTGGCCTTCAGTCTGCAAGCTGAGCCCCTGAGCTGTCAGCCTCATGCCAGCGGTGCCACAGCTGCCTTGCAAATTTCTGCTCTTCCATTCCCTGGCTCCTGCTTCCTGTTGCAGATTTTGGTTGGTGGAATTTGGATAACTGCACATGATTTTGATGGCAATTTGTTTTGGTTTCTCTTCTCACTTAGGCTGCTGAACATAAACTCCAATTGCATTTGTTTTTTAAAGCAGCTGGCAAGCATGATTGTGCTACCATTTGTGCATAAATAATTCCATTTCCATCTCACTTGCTAAAATACAGCGAGTTTTATTCATTTGCAGGGGTTTTGTACAAAAATCTGACTTGTATATTGATAATACATCTCTCATTTAGGAAGAGCTTTGCTGATCCCCCCATGATCACCAGTTCCATATAACACATAGTTAAAGCCTGTCTTTCTGGCAGAGCTCACAAGTATCTGATGTATCTGCCGAGCTAATAGAGCGTCGTTCTGTATTTGTATTCTGCAGCTGATTGTTCAATGATTTCTCCTGCTGAATTGCAATAGATGAGCTGTTTAATGTTGCAACGGCTCATTTTGTAATGTAAAAACAAAAAAACCTCTCAATTCCAAATTGTGTTTGCTAGTTAGAATGCAGAATTTAAATGAGATTTATATGGAAGATGTATTTTTCCCCATTGTTTCGCCAATGCAGAAGGAAAACAGGTCTTCACTCTTTCTAAAAGAAAATCAAAGCAACCATGGTAAGAATTTGTTTTGCAAGGAAGAAACATCAATAAAAACTAAACCTCTTCCCTTCTACACATTTCAGTCCATAATAGTGATTTTTAAAAGTACTTTCTCAATTCAGAAATAACAATTTCCAATAAGCGTGTCTTTCCTGACAGCTAGAATGTTAAAATTTCTAAAAGTGAGCACTTTATATTTATTTTACCTTGGTATGTCTTCTGGTGCTGATTCTATGAATATTTCCACCACATTCTTGATCTTTTCACCAAAGTAGCCCTGATTCTAATGGGGCTTTAATGTTTTACTGGAGAATTGTGCTTGTGAATGGCAATGAATGGCTCAAAAGCAGATGCTGGATTTTGTCTTTTATTGACAAACTGCACGAGATGGGCACCTGAGTGAACAGTCAGCCCTCACTTCAAATGCCAGGTTGGTATTTATTGTACGTTCATGGTGTTCATGACTGTTTACCCACCTCTGTGAGAAAGGCACCCAAGAGGACAAGGGAGCACAGTAAATTCTGCTGGCTTTTATGTTTTGGGGCAGCCTTGGCTCTGTCCAGAGAGTTGGGGTCCCAGGCAAAGTGCTGTGGAGTGTTGGTGAGTGACCTGAAAGACAAACCCACCCTCGGGGCTCCCCAGGTCACAGGGGTGCAGCCTCGGCTCTGAATTATCTGTTTTCAGTATCACAGATTAAAGCATCATCTCTGTGCACAGTTGTGTACATTTAGGACTGAATCACAGCTGATGAGGAGTGCTAAGATGGAGTTTGATATTGTAAGATTAACGCTGAAGGGCAAGATAAACCTCCAGCACTGGGTCCCTCCTGGAGCCGCTGGCATTGGCTCCACTGGACATGGGGGAAGCTTCTGGCAGCTTCTCACAGAAGCCACCTCTGTAGCCCCCCACTGCCAAACCCTTGACATGAAAACCCAACACAGAGCATTAAAACTGACATGATTCCTTCTGGTGCTCTATGAGCAGGTCTGGTTTTTAAAAGCCTATCACAACTTTAATCACTATTTCATAAAACATCTGCTGACGTTCAGTAATAATACTCCTGTCATGAAACCTTTTTGAGTGTTTTTAGGTTTTTTCTGGTGTTTGTACTGTGAAATGACAGTATTTAAAAATATTTGAGATGGAAAACTTGACCCTGCTAGGAACTGAAGATAATTGTCAGACATTTTAAATTGCTAAGAAGTAAAACTGTTAACATTTGTGTCCTCACTAATTGTGTTCTGCATATCTGTGTTCCCCTGGCAACTTCTGGTGCCTCTGGTTCCACTCTGACTAAGGGCTGTGGGCTGTTAGATGATGGTGCAAAGTGAAAATAGCTTATTCTTCTGAAGAGCAATGCTTGCCATTGCTTGTGGAAAAGTGTGTGATGGGATCCCTCTAAGTTCTTATGATTCAATGCTGCAGAGTCAGAAAAGATTTTGCTGTAGTGCCCTGTAAGTCCCAGATGTGTGGATCATTGATATACAGACCCAAAACTTTGTTTCAGCTCCATGTAAATATTTCATAATCTTCCTGTTTAATGGCAGTGTTCGTGTTTCTCAATCAGAGCCCGGAGCAGCTCTCTGTTGCCAGTCAAGAGAAGAAATTTGTGTGGCAGGGCAGGGAGGAGCTGAATGGAGCAAACTTTTGGGTGATGCTGGGGTTTCATCCAGAGAGAGGGATTGTGGGCCTGCTTTTGTGTCCCTGGTTTGACTCAATGACACCACACTTGGCCAGAAGCTCTGAGAAGCCACTTGGCCTCAGTGATCTCCTGACACCCTTAAGGGTATTTGAGGCAGGCGATTCCAATCCAAATGAGATGTGTATTTTGGGTTCTGCAGCATCTGCTGGGCCTCAGTGATGATTTACGTAGTCACCTGTGAAATGAAGTGTCAAAAGCAGCAGCAGGTGATTTTCTGATGCCATGGGGCAAATACTTGTGTGAAATTCTTCTTCATACGCCTGACAACTCCAGTTACATACAGAAGCTTTAAATAAAATCAAAAATAAACTCCCCACACTTGAACACATTGCTGTTTTGAGTAGAGTGGCCACTTACAGGAGGAATTTGTGCATCACTTTAGCATTTGGGATTTAGTGAGACTCTTAATGGTGGCTTCAGTTGGAAGAGAGACAACTTTATGTGCAACAGAACAGCAATATATTTATTAAAATCTTGCAGGTTTGGTTCATTTATTGCCCCAAGAGGCAGCTTGTTTTTCCTCAGTGCCTTCCACTCATTGCAGCAGTTCATGGGACAGCACTGTCCTGTCACCCAGGCGTGCTCGCTAATGAGACGTGGCCTCACTGCACAGCACCCTTGGAGCTGGGAAAAGCATAATGAGCATGAGATGGACCCAAATGCATCTGGAGGCTCTGGGAATTGCTGGTCTGTTGGTTTTTTGCTGGAAGCTATTGGTTGGATGTACATGGAGCTGGTTTGCAGCCGTTTGTCCCAGGCCATATGCTTAATCCTTCCAGCAGTATTTACAACAATAATGAATTTGGTGCTGGCTTTTGTTCAGTTCAGACTTATTCTGAGAAGGGCTGGTGGGTGTTTGCCAGAGCCTCTCTGTGAACACTCTAGACATTTTCCTGCCTGTGCTGGTGATAAAAGTGTTAGGGTTTGACCTCAGTTTTTCTTTGCCCTGTATGTGGTCTGTAAGTGAGGTGGCTCCACAGCAAAGGCAGTGAGTTGCTGATGTGCAGCCACGAGGAAATTCCAGTTCTCTGAGGAGGCTGCACACAGCAGCCAGCCCAGATCCAGGGTCAGAGCCCAAAGGGAGCCTGAGGGTCTCCCTGGTGGTTAGAAAAACTGAACAGGAAATCCCTGGGAGATAGACACTGGTCATATCTTCTCATTTTTCCTCCCTGTAGTTACTGCCTGAGTAGGGGTAGTTTACTTATTGCCTTCTTCTTTTACAGAGAAACATTTTTGAGAAGTAAATCTGTGATTCTGAAAGTTGAGGATAAAAAAAAAAGGGAATTGCTGAATAACTTGAGCTTATATAAAATGCATGTAGCAATGCATATATTGACTTGTTTCAATGAATATCAAAATTTATTGTCCCTTGAACTAAATATTGACATGGACAAAGCAATATCAATATTTATCTCTCAGGTTAATACATTTTATATTCGCCTCAACATACATCAATATGTGCTTATTATTACTATAATGTTTGTCCTTCAGCAGAAGAAACTTGCATGTGGTTGAGAGGGGCAACGGAGAAGTTTGCATCAGTATTCTTTTCCTGTTTTTAATCTTCATCAGAAGTTTATCCTGCCCATGGAGCACAGTGCAGCCCTCATTCAAGCAATGGTTGTGACATTGTGCACTGAATACAGATTGGTGATGGGGCTTTGAGAAATGGGAGATTAATGGTCAGGAGTACACTCATAAGGGCAGTGAGACCACCCCTCCTGTTTGACAGAGCTGGTGGTGCTCCCTGCAGTGGCTCTGTAACCTGGAGCTGCCTCACAGCCCACACTAACAGGGACACAGTGTGGGACATGAGGGAGGAGACTTTGATCTGAGACCCAGCTGTGAGTGGCTGCCTGCAAAGGGATGCTGCAGGGGTTGCACAGGGGCACACAGGTAGATCTGACAGGAGCCCTGTGGCAGGTTTATCTCACACCTGAGTGACATGTGGCACTGTGTCTGTGTGCCAGCTGGAGCTGGATTTGTGGGCACTCTGGTGCCATGGAGAACCCAGCAGCCTGCTTGGGCCTTCTGCAGTCGTGTGTGGGCAACAGGAGCATGGCCACTTCTCTGTGTCTGGAGGATTATCCCTCTGATCTGCCCCATTGCCTTTTTTCCTTATTCTAGATCTTAGAGAGCAAGGCAGAGGTTTCCTAGAGAGATGATGACAGGCTGCACAAAAAGGATGCAGGCATGACAGCACTGAATATCACAAGACTAATTTAGGAATCCAAAGGGCTTTTAGCACACAATTTGTGCTATACAGACCCTTTTATGTGGAGATACCTGCTCTGGCAGAAACGCTGCAATTTCCACAGAAGCCTTGAAGAGACATTGCAGCTCCTCTGTGGATCTTGCTTTTAAACTTCCTGACCTTAAACCCAAGGGAGACAATGGGGGAGGCAATGATGAAACTGGGAGCAGAAGTAAAAGGTATGCTCCTGTCTCCCACCCTCAGCCCACCCTTCTGCTCATCAGCAGCTCATTGCTGTTGGTCAGAGATAGAGAGGGAGTCGAGTCACTTTTTAGACAGTGGCTGACACCAGACACTCACCAGGAGCTGTTAAAAGCTGCAGCTTTAGGTCTGAAATTCCACCCATATGCTCGAGGACCAGAGAAACTGCTCCAAACTCTTACCTGTCAGAGGAAGAACCAGCAGGAGATCCTTGAGACTGGAGAGCATGGTAGACAATCCCCTCCTGGAGGTGCCCCAGCCTCCCTCAGTTTCCCACGCCAAGGCAGAGCAGCCTGCAGTGCTGAGGGGCAGCTGCCATTCAGGCATCACTCTGCCTGGTTTCTTTGCTGCACTTACAGCTCACAGCAATGAAAGGAACAGCTGTTTGTAAACTGACATTTCAATGACAATTGTCAGGAGACAAGAAGCATATGGCAGCTGACTCCTCACATGCAGGGAGCTGCAGCAGCGGAGGCACAGAGCAGCTGCAGATGCTGGAAGGCAGTGCTGCATTGATCTGCAGTTGGGAAGGTCATCTCAGTGATTGAAGACTGCATTTCATGCCTTGACTCTTCTTGGAAGCTCGAAAGACAATAAACTAGTGTCCCATGTCCTTATTTCTAACAAAAAGTAAGTTTTTTGTCCTGGTTAAAATAACAAATGTATCACAAATACAGGCCAAAACCCCACCTCCTGAAAGTAACATTCTTAATTCGTACTTCAGTCTTTGCTTTTTTTTTCTTCTCCTGAGTTATTAGTGGCTGATATTGAGACCATTGAGACCCTGATTATTGGAAGGTATCTTTGCTCATGTTTTCAAAGCCGTTTGTAGCAGAATCCAATAGGGACCAAGTGCTTTCCTCATGATTAGCATTGCTTTATGATGGTAAACTTAATAATTGAAGGTGGTCTTATTTTCCTCTGTTGGGACTTCTTGGCACTTCTGATGCACTGTTTGAAGACTTTGTGACTAAGCAGCAGTGTCATGTTGTGCCTTTGAGTATAGTGATGCCAAATACACAAAAGTGAAATGGACACTAAAAAAGCTCTTCCTCTGAAACAAGTGCATTTCTGCCTGCACTTGACTCACAGCTCAGTAACCATATGCTTATATTCCACTGAAAATTGCCATTTAAATGTCAGCTTACAAGCAGATGCTGAGATCCTGCCTTTGTGTCATTAATTAAATCACACAGAGGCAAAGTTTGAGGTGTAACCCTGCTTTGGGCTGGCTGGGACAGAGCAGCAGCAACAGAGTCTGGAAGACCTTGACCCACCAGGTCTGTCAGGGTTAAGTGCACAGACAAAGGACTGTGTACCTGAGGTCACCAACAGCCTCAGCTAAGGGGCTGTGGCAGCCAAAGGAAACCTGTTCTTGGCACTGTCTGGTGGTAATTATGATCTTGTTGACAATTTCAGGCTTTTTGGGATGGCTGGCAGTGGCCAGGATAGAGGCAAAACACTGGGTTATAAAAGGAGACAGATTTAAGTGCTCAGGTGCAGAAAAAAAAGACAAAAATCTGTTCAATAGAAGAACAAGGGGAAGGGTGGAGAAGGAAGCCCTCTCTACCAGACATCTGCACATATTTAAAATCCTTCCCAATAAAGTTCATAATGAATTTAATTCAGTCCTCTATGGCCCAGAGGAATGTTCTGAGTAATAAAAAAGTATTGCTAAGGGACAGATGACTGCCAAACTCCTATTCTCTGCCAGCAATGAATATTTATACTATTGGCACTTAAATGCTAGGTTTATTTTACTACATAAATGATCCTTTGTCACATATTAAGAATTAATACCGTGAGATTGACTTTTGGGAAGTTAGAATAATGATTCCCAAATTTAAAGTGTTGTGAAATTTGTATGCTTTATTTGTAAAGAGGCTTGGCCTGGGGTTTTTTCAGATTAAAACAGTAGTAGGTTGTGGTAATTCTCATTTTGGGGTAAACTGTTTTGTGGCTTGTTTATGGTTTAGCTTTTTAATGTAGTTTTAGTCAAGGATCTTTTCATGTCTTTTGTTTGTTACCTTGAAATATCTAAGTCAATGTTAAATGAATTCTAAGCTCCTGCCCTTAAAGGTTATGTACTCACTTGCAGAAGATAACACAAGGGCTCCTGGCTTCTGCTGGTATTTTTCTAATGCTCTTCTGATGATTAAACTGGAATGATTCAAATGTGAGCTGGAAATTTCAAGCACCAGTGGTGGAGGTTGCAGAAGCACAGCATTACTTTGTTTATAAACATTGTTATTCCATGGAAGATAAAGCTCTGCTCTGTGTCACTTCTGTGCAGTGGTCAGGAAAATAGGGGAAAAAAAGCAGAGCTACTGTTCTTTTTCCTTTTGATAAGGAGTGGAAAGCAAAGTTGGATATGAATTGAAACGTGAAGAATGACTCTGAACAGGCAGCAAGCTCACGGGAAAAATACATCAGTGCTGGTGTTAGATGCAGTGTGGTTTACATGTAAGCTGGTTAAGGTTGTTTAAGCACCTTTGGCACACTGCAGCACAACACAGACTCCTCCAGCCCGTGTCCAGGTTCAAGCTGACAGCAGCAGTGCTGAGCACAGAGCCTTCCCGAGGTGCTCTTCTGCTGCGCTTCCGCTTACTCCGCGCTGCCATGCCAAGTGTGAAAGTTGGAAAAAATATTGTGAGTCTGTCAGCATGTTTATTTGCATGGTGCATCTCCTTTGAGTCAACAAGCAGCTTTTCAAAGTGTAAAAACGAACAATTAGTCATCCCTGGAAAACAACACGTTTGCAGACGTCTCCTCCCGCCCCCCAAAAGACAAACCTCACTGCACTGCACAAGGGCACGAGCAGCTCATTTTTCACTCGCTGTGCACACTACCAGATATTCAGTTCTCCAGAACAAAAGTGTCTGAAGAATATAAGGGGGTATCTTAAGCACTTGGCAGTTTGAATTAAAAAGAAAGGTCAATGCCAAGGAATTCAGATAGAAGCAAAAAAGTCAGACATTTCAGAGCAATGCAGTTGGGCTTTAAAATTGAATGCACGCATTGTTTGCTCACAGTTTTTCGCAGCAGCATTCATAATTTAGGAAACTATTAATCAGTGTGATGAAGTATCCTGTTTCTAACCAAGAACAAAAAAAAAAGAATTGCACAATACAGCTTATTTTCTTCTCACTTGAAAGAGATCTTCTGGTAAAATCTGATGAGTATTCCACAGATTTAGGCTTGTGAACTCTGCCTTTAGTTTGCACCAGAGAAAAAGCCCCAGCAAAGAAACAGAATCCTTCCACTGCCTTTTTATAAGGCTCATCACAAGTCACTGCTCAGGGGGCCTTATTTTCTTCTGGCCCATGCCAGGACTGCTACCCCATAGTTTTTATGCTGACAGCAGGAATAAAGCACTGAAGGCTACATAAAACTTCAGGATTACTACAAAATTCAGATCAACTTTGACAGAGGCACAGCAGGCACTGAACAGTGGGGCAAGGTGGCAGGGGAAAAGCAGGGCAGCAAGCAAAGGGGCAGGGAGGGGACTGAGAGCAAAGGGACAGTAGCTGAGGAGAGTTCTGGTAGGCAAAGAACTGAAAATGGCAAAGGTAACACATTTACTGCTGGCCTGCCAACAACAGCCCTCCAGGGCTCTTAATCCAGTGCTGTAAGTTTAAGATCTCTACTTCCCCATCACACCAAATTTATTTTAACAGATTACAGAAGCAAGGGATCCAAAGGACAGCTTTTATTTGGTAGCTCATTCAAGGAGATAATAATTTTGTTAAAGTAATTATCCCTTTCATGAAAAAAAATTAATTTTTTAAAAAAGGCATTTCATACCTTTTCTTTGCTTGAGGGTACTGGTGGAGAGAACCTGGACATATCCTGACAAAGCTCTGGCAGTTTCAAAGTTACGAAAAAATCTTTCTTCTATTTTCTGTCTCCCTTCCTTGCTACATTCACATCTTCCTGCTAGTGAAGTATCATTTTCCCGGCTTCAAAAACCTGCTATTTCAGAACGGCATTGCCACAGTGACCTGTTCAGTGGGGGCAATCTGGATCAGCCTAGAGGGGTAAGAATGAAACAGCTTCTGTGCTGCTGCTGGGAGCAGAGGCCAGGCATTGGATGAGGTGAACAAGATAACACAGAGTGAGAACTGCCCCACCAGGACAGTTCTAGTGCCAGACTGCAACTTCTGCTCCCTCCAAGGGTTCCTGTAAGGCACGGTCCCTGCAAAAACAGAACAAAGAGGGGACAGCAAACTGGAGGCTGCACCGTGAGCCAGCACTGCTCGGTGGCGGGGGGAGCAGCAGGACGAGTGACAGGGTGTACCTGGGATGTCACACAAGGTGTCAGGATTCCCACTGCTGGCACACAGGAGCAGCAGAGGATGGCACTGAGGGGTCCATCCCCTGCCTGGGAACAGCCAGCTCCAGGCACTGACATTCCTGCAGGGCTGCTGCTCCGGCCACGGCATCGCCCTGTGGAACACGCTCCACGCAGGCAGAACTGTCAGACATCCAACACTTCAGCCACCCCTTTTTAATGCCATTAGTGATGCAGCAACATGTATTTATATTTACATATAAATACAAAATGGTCAGATACCACGTTTTAAAGCGTAATTTACAATCTGAAACTGCTTACACTTTCATGACTAGGCTTGGGTTTTTCTCATTTACATTCATCATTTAATTCCACTGGAATTTGATTTTTAAGAAAGCCCAACGTATCTTAATTACCATAAAAAGATCCATACACATTTTACTTAAAAATAGCTTCTGTAAGAGGAAATCTACCAAAAATAACACGCAATATATTATTATGCATACATTTTCTTTTTTTGTAAAGTACAAACAAGAATCTGATCTCTTCTGGGTATTGCCTGATCTAATATGGCTATAGGTTCTATTTATTTTGTTTGTTTTTAAAGTAAAGGGAAAGACAGAAGAAATGTAAGAGCACAAACCAAAATAAAACAGCATTCTTTCCAAAGACACAGATGATCAGAGAAAGAACACTTTGAAAACCAATAAATGACAACAGGTACAAAGAAACACCATCCAAGCACTATGCAGTGTTTTGTCTGAGCATGTGCCGCAATGACCTTGTAACAGTTATTAAAAACAACCAACAAAAAATGCTACTGGCAGAAAAAGCTGTCAAGCAAAACACTGAAAAATTGGTACCGTTTCCTAACAAGTAAGTGCAGAACTGATAGTATTTCACGTGTCTTCCCCCACATTTGCAGACCTCTTTCTCACTCTCTCTGCCCGCAGGACTGATCATTGCCACTCTGGCCATTTGCTGGATGCCAAACCAGGTCAGGAGGATCATGGCTGCTGCTAAACCAAAACAGAACTGGACCATCCCTTACTTCAGAGCCTACATCACCCTCCTTCCCATCGCCGACATCTTCTTCTACCTCAGCTCGGTGGTGAACCCTCTGCTGTACAACATCTCCTCCCAGCAGTTCCGCAGCGTGTTCCTGCAGGTGCTGTGCTGCCGCCTCACCCTCCAGCACGCCAACAGGGAGAAGTTCCTCAGGGCCAACCAGAGCTCCGGGGCGCGCAGCACCCGCTCCCTGCGCCCGCTGCTCTTCACGTCCTCCCGCCGTGGCTCTTCCACCAAGGGCAACGCCAAGGTTTTCCTAAGCACCTTCCAGAGGGAGCCCACGCCCGGCTGCAGCCCACAGGAGCCGGGTCCTGCGCCACCAGATCCCAGCCTGGAATCAGTGCCCCTTGAGACCGGCCCAGAGCCCGGCCTGGGAGCACAGAACGGCCGTTGTGAACATCAAGTATGACTTCATAAGGCAAAGTTAATGCTTAGCAATGAGCTTAAAAACATGGAAATCAAACTGACCGAGGAAAGTGGCTACATGGCAAAAGGAATAACACAGATGGAGTTGTTTCCAGTTATGCAAAAGGAACAGGAGTTCTGTATCCTGCTGGGATTTTTAAGTGCACACTGGAAATTCAATCTGCTAACTGAACTCATTAGCTGACAAAAATATCAGCCCCTCTTCTCCACACAACCACTCAACTTCCCTTGCTGTTGACAGGGATTTGAAAACAAACAGAAAATAATTGCAGCGTCTTTGAAGAAAGGAGGAAGCAGGACAAATTGTGTCAGGGCAAAAAAAAAACCAAAAAACAAACCCAAAACAACTTGCTTGAAGTTTAGCAGTACAAAAACAACAGAGCAAATTTAAGAAGCAGAAGCGTGGTTATCACGTGTGCCCGGGGCACCACGGCAGAGTTCCCCCTCTTCTTGGGCCGGGGTCCATTGCAGAGTGGGGTGTTGCAGCAGCTGATGCAGACAGAGTTCACCTTGCCAGGGGAGCAGAAGGACTGGTAGCCAGCGGAGGCGATCAGGCACGCTGCCGAGGAGGCGCAGGACTTGCGGTACATGATCCCTGTGACACAGAACAAGGGTTACTCCGTCTGAGGGGAACACCTGACAGCAGGATTCGTGCTCAAAAACTGCTGCAAACCCAGTTTGCATCCCCAAAGCACTGCTGGTGCTCAGGGCAGACACCTCAGCAGTGACAGGACTGACAGCCCTGCACTGCAGGAGCGCCGCGGTCGCTCTGCTTTGGATTTCTCTGTAGTTCGAATGTGGTTGGAACCAAAAATATTACAGACTTAATTTGCATAATGTATATCAAATGATGCATTTTATAACTGGAATTCTTCATCTTTCAGAATAAACTGTTTGAATAGCTATAACTGAAATGCAATTAGTGAGAAAATTAGTTTTGTTTCTATTGCTGAACATGTCTGAGTTAAGGTGTCTGAGTAATTACAGCTTTCTATGCTCTTCATTCGTCTTTTGAGAAGTTTTTTTTCCTTTCCTTGTTCCTTTGCCACACACAGACAAGCAACCAGGAATAAAAAGAGGATGATTATCAGCAAAACTTTCATCCTCCTGCCTCCCCTTTTAATTTTTTTTTAACAACTAGAAGTACTTTTCCAGGTAATCTCAGTTCTTGCTCATCTTTGAAGTTTAATACCCTCAATAACAAAAATTTCCATTTCTGTAGAAGTGTCTTTCTTGAGTTGAAAGTCTTCCCTTTTTGAATGTAATTTAATTTTAATTAACAAGTTAATTTATAATTTCTCAAATTGTTTTTGACTGAAAAACAATTCTGATGCGTGTACTTTTAGCTGTTATTTTAACATGGTTTATAAAGGCTTTAAAGTACACAGTTGTATTTTCTTCTGTCACAGCAGAAAATGGTTAAGGCAGTTCCCCGCCTCATTATTCCAAAAATTTCCCTGCAAGTGATACAGTAGAAATTGTGTCTTAGAAAATCATACACATAATAGAAATAGATAATGGAGGCTTGCTTGCTTGTGGTTACAAAAAGAGGTAGGGATATTTCTAAAGATGATAAAATCACTATTCCTTATGAATATAGGATTCTCAAAAGGTTTTTGTTTTCTTCCTCCTGAAAAGCAAGGGAACAGGATTCCCTTGGAGAATGGTGCCTCTGCATCCTGTGGCATGTCTTTAAATGCACAGTGATTGAGACTTTTTTTGGAGGGAGTGAGCTGGAAATGTGACCTGCAGGAACTGGATGTACAGTACCTGCAGGTATTTGTTCAGTCCCCAGGGATTCAATAACCAGTACAGCAGCTCCATGGTCCAGGAGAAACCTCTGTAAAATGGCATCAGGCACTGCACCTCTGAGTGCTGTGAGTAGCAGCAGAACACCCTTTGTTTGGGCTGTGCTCAGAAAGAAGGATTTCCTGTCTTCGGAGACTTTTAATTAAAGCGATTCTTTTATACTGTCACAACACTGCTGCCATCCCAACAATGCAGGGGTTTCCTTGTTTTGTGTTCTCCCTCTGCAAATCTCAACTCTGAAACGTGTTTTTTGGCTATCTATCTCGTTAAACTTACGAAGAGAAGCCCTCAAGTGAGTGCTAAATCTTCCTCTGTCTCCAGTGAGCTTCAATCAATCAACACAGCAGGTAGAGCCTTTTCTCAAGAAGGAAGGGGAGCTGTGGGCTGTTCTCCCTGCAACAGCAAAGCCACAGATCAAGCAATGCAATCTTTGTTACCACAGTTTGCAAAAAGAAGGGAGTTCTGTCTCTGCTGACAAACCACCGCTGTCAAGGAGCCTCAGTGGTGTGCCATGATTGGCTTTACACTGCCAAAATCTCAGCTTGTTCCCCAAAAAGAACCTGGTGCTTTGTCCATGTTCCTCCTGCAGTATTCCCAGAGCAGAGGCAGATATGACCCTCCCGAAGGCTACAATTAATGCTTTTCCTTCCCCTTCCCTCTTGAGAAAGGACTCCTGTATTCCATTAAGCCAGGCACAATGAGTGCTCTCTGCTCCCTAATCCTGCATCTCCCAGATTATTTCCCTGAGCTACAAACACCCAAGCTAAGCCACTCCTCAGTCTTCCATACTAACAGCAGTGAATTTGACTTTCCCCTCAAAGACCAAGCCTCTAAGAAGCTTTTGACCCCGGCAGATTTCTTATTCCCATCATTTAATAGATCACTCTCTTCCTGCTGTTTCCTTTTTGCAGGTTTCCTGCAAAGCCCTGTTCACAATCTGAACCAGTGATTTATTAGTTTGGGTCCCTGAAATATCCCACTTTGCACATCTCCCATAGATTAGGAGACTAGAATTGTTCACTGCTGTGAACAATTACATGATGCCCTCTAAGGCATGGTTTTCACCAGGCAACTCTAGGAAACCTCTCCTGCAAAAAATCAAGTCCTACAGCTTAACTCCATGTGTTTACAACAGCTCTGTTCTCCAGGATCAATTCCATAGAACAGTCCTGAGCTCCTTTTGAAGTTAAAATACAGTATTCCTGCACAGACTGAAATTTTACTACCAAAGTTTCACAAACAGATGGACCATGTTCACACCTAAATAGGGAGAATAATCTGACTAGCAGCAAAATCCCCTTGTAACACTTCTCCAGCGGATTTTATGTAAATGCCTTACAATAGGAAATTCCACACCTAAATGATTGTTTATTCCCCTTCCCTGTTCTAGTAATCTGAACTTTAGCAAGACTTTTTACATAAAAAACTCAGCATTTCCACCAGGTTTTTAACAGCTCCTTTGCTAACAACATGCTCTTCACATCCAAGTTTTTTTCCTTTAAGTACTGCTATAGTCTCTTGCTCTCACAAACCAGCTGCTATCACACTAAGGGCTTTTTACAAAGCATCAGGTATGAAGCAAGCTTGATCAGCACAGAAAGGCTGTGCTCTCTCTCTGGTTCTGCAGTATCTTGACAGGAAGACACAATGCAAACAGGCACAGAAGTTGGTGGGAAAAGAGAGAATGTTAGCACTGCAGGAGTGACATTTTAAAAACACTTGTGCTGTGACTTCACTTACTCTTAAACCTTCTTCCTATCATAATTCTGGTAAGAAATACATCAGTACAACTGACTTTTGTGATCTGCTGGCAGGAACACCATCTCCTCGCTCCAGCAAACAGGTTAACAGTAACTTCAGCTCCCCCCCTGAGCTCAGCCAGGACAGCAGCTCCTCTCTGGGTTACATCCAGAGATCTCTCCTCAAGCTCCTTCCTTGCAGCATAGCTGAGCCAGTTCCAAAATGATTCCCAAGATCTCCCTGAATCATTTGCCACCAGCAGGCTGAGCTGCAGACAGTTCTTCAAAGTGGTTATCTGCCTCATAAGACTCATACCACAGACATAACTGCTAATTACTGGGTATTCTTGCCTGAGCAATCAGCTTGATGCATTCATTAACATATCACCCAGAAAAATAATTGCAAACCTTTCTGGAAGCTTTTCTTCTACCTCAGATTGTTCTGAGTCACTGGCTAATCAAGGAGCTTCACATTTTACACTCTGCTTTTACTGGGATGGGGTCATTCCCAGCTACCCACCCTCATCAACTGACACTAGTGATCAATTAGCATATTTACTACTACTCAATTAGTATATTTACTGCCCAATTACCTGATGGATGAGTAGAGAGTAATCTATCCTTTTTCAC
Organism: Eopsaltria australis; assembly: GCA_034509425.1. Lineage (NCBI taxonomy): Eukaryota > Metazoa > Chordata > Aves > Passeriformes > Petroicidae > Eopsaltria > Eopsaltria australis. The sequence goes on from JAVTVJ010000112.1 coordinate 957,798, forward strand.
AGATTCAGCAGACCCCCAATAGCAGTTTAGGTACTATAAGGATGTTTTACTATGAAGCACCTACTACTGACCAACTGTTTTTCCTTCATTTTGGCTTCAAGCTTTGTGGGATGCAGTTCAAGTACTTTGAAGAGGAGAGGAAAATACACAGAACTGGAACAGCTGTGTGATAACATGCTAATATCCCACACTCTCTCCTGTTACATATACCTACCACTGCTATGTTTGTTTTCAGGGTTTTTTTTTAAAACAGATTTGGCATTAAAAATTTATTTTTAGACTTAACAACTTGCCCATTGTTACACCTCCCTCTGCCCCACAAGTCATCATATATTTAGACAGTGTCAAGGCCCAAACTACTATTTCTGCCTTATTCCTTGCAATGAAGGGATGGGTGTAAGGCTTTACTATAGTTTCTGCTTGCAATATTTATTTTCTCAGCTGGATCCAGTCTAATTCTGTGCATCTGCACCCTGGCACTGTTTTGGCCACACGAAGGTACATTCTGTCGTGACTGTAGCAAAAAATTCAAGCAATAATTTATTCAAATCCAAAAGTGAGTGTTGTTCCCTCTACCCTGTCTGCACAGCCCAGTGCATTTCTCTTGAATAACAGCTTAACTTGTTACTAGGACAACCAAGAAAGGTGACATCACACCTACTTCTTATACTGTGTTTATGCAAAAGGCACCAGAAGATCCAAGGTTTTTCTCTTAGTGATTGACAAGGATCTTATTAGACACCTCTGATCCTTCTGTTCTAGGAGGTGCAGACAGAAAAGATGCTGTGTAAGCATGACTCTCCAACTTTTAAGAGCCAACCACAATCCAAGCAGTGTGGAACTGCAGTTTGCACCTGCACTCTCAGGAGTGTCCTTCAGCACAATGCACAGAGGCTCTCTGAAGCCAAAACAGGCAACCAGGATATCACCTCTGAGATCAGTGACCTAATTTCCAAAAACAGTCACCTTCCCACTCCTGTGACCCAGCTACTCTGAAAGTGCTTTCTGCAATGGCACAGCTCAGCAGGAAATCACAGCCCTGTCCTTCACCCCAGGACCCCACAGCCACAAAAGCCTCCTCTCCAAGTCTGCCTCAGTCAAGTGGACAGGGTCACTTTGCCCAACACTGAGCTTTCCAAGCCAGATGCTCTCTGATCTTGTGGGCTGTGACTGACACTCCACTTTTTTAAAGAAAGTTGTTTCTACACCATTTTGTACATAACCAATTTCACAGACACGTGTGAAGTCAGTCTTGTGCAGCTCATTCCGCAAACAGAGCTTTAGCAAAGTCCCCTGCATGTGCTCTGAGCAAACCTGCCACAGAAACCTTCTGGAGCACAGAATGAAGTCTGTGTCCAGCTAGGGCTCAGCAGTGAGGCATCCTTGAGCCTTTGCAGGACTGCACCAGGTGCTGGAGGCAAACAAAGAGCTGCAGGAAAGTTTTGTATCCTAAAGTAAGTAGCTGAGACAGCCAGCAGGCAGATCAAGGCAAGTTTGAGACGTACATTTACAATTTTCACAGAACCTCCGCTCAACTCTTTCAGATTGGATGTTTAAATCTCACCCATCTCTTCTAAGCAAAAGGTGGGAAATTGCCCAACAGTGAATAATTCATAGTGGAGCACACAGAAGTCAGGAGAAGCCCCCCAAACTTGCCCTAGCTCTTGCATTAGCATGAGCTAATAATGCACAAATTAGCACTTGGACAGGATCCATCTGGGTGTTCTCTTAATGCTATTGCTCATAAAGACAAGTTGAGGACTGTGCTTATGTACCAACACTCCTTTCTTTTAGTATCTTGCATAGTTCCACCTGTCTTATTTCACCAAAACTTTCAGTTTTCTGGTCTTGGTGAATCTGCAAGTTTTCCCACTCACTGTGCATAGATTTGATGTCTGCTCTGCCCAGCCACACTTGCATTGTGACTTCACCCATAAAATTTGCTCTTTATTTTTATGCCCTAAACTGTCACTAGCTTACTCTGCACCCCAGCAAAATTCAGCACCCAGTAGGACTTACAAAAGCTCTTTTCTGATGTCTGCCAAGAAAAAAAATGAAAATTTATACTAGTGCAAGAAAATAAACATGTGAACATCACTTTCTAAGGAACATAAAATAAAAAATGTGACCATTTCTGGTCACAGTACCAGTAAGGCTCAAAATTGGGTTCATACTATACACGCATAGATTTCTAAATTACATTTTTTAATTTTGATTTTTAATATTAGGTTTTAGACCCATCTTTTTACAGCTTAGGTGGTTTTGCTATGATAATTATCTGTTCCTCAGATAGTACCTGTCCACATACATCAAACAGTGACAGACTCCAGAGGTCCTATTGTGATTTGCTGTTTTCTAGAGACAATGATTATAAATATTTCATCTAATAAGGTTCTAAATATCGTAGAAGGTGACTGAATATTGAAAAGCAATCAATCATTCTTCTGATGTTTTGCTTCCCCAAACAACTGTAGTTTTAGTCAGATCATGTTTTTATTGGTTTAAAATATGAATCAAGATTCCTCAACACACAGCCTTTAAGCTATGGCTGTAAATTCATTGTTACAAAAAAAAAAAAAAACCAACAAAAAACTCCAAACAAACCAAAAACCCAGAACCCCAAACAATTAAAGCAAGTGTAAAACATAATCATATCCAACCATGTCCTGTATGTTTCACTTCACACTAACTCTTCTCATCCTTGTGAACGCCAGAGAGAAAGTTGAGGAGACAAGTGGTTTACATAATTTGTACCTTGCCAGAAGTTTTATCATGAAATTTTCTAATCACCTTGTAAACAGCTTCTTAAATACTCTGAGCTACCATGATTGGTGTTTTCTAGACAAAAAAAAAAAAACCCAAGGCACTAAAAGTATGTGACTTGAAATCCATTGCAAAGCTATGCACACACTTCCTGATTTTTAATCTTGTGTTTTAGGACTGCAGCTATTTCATCCTGGTCCTCCCTTTGATGCATTCTGTAGACAAGATAAAAGCATATTCATGCCTTTAGGCTCTCTTACTGAGTATAAAATTCTATTAAAAATAAAACAAACCAAACACCCCCCCAAAATGAAAATATAACATCCCCCACCAAATCCTACCTGGTTCACTTAGCAGATTTTCATCATGATTTTGTATGAAAACCTAATATCAAAAATCCTTCATACATCTGGCACTTTTTGAAAGTTGCACATTTCTTCAGGAGCTAACAGGAAGCTTTTGACAATCGAAGTCTGGCCTCCTCACTCTCCTCCTCACCCTGACATGACACCTTGCAGAAATTAAATCAGTTCAGGAGAAAACTGGACAATTGTTGACTGACAGAGGACAAGGGTTTAGATTACCCTGATATCTTTTTGTAAGTTGTGCCTTCTAATTTTGGTACAGGAAATGTGACTCAGGACCGTGTTAACAACAAAAACCGTCACAAAATAGTCCTTGTCACTGCTTGCAAAGCTGAAGCATAGGATTAAAATGCTTACAAATGCAAAGGCTGGGAAAGTGAAGTACAACTGCTAATGGTGGTGTTATCAAATATTTTTAAAGCCACAGGAGGCTACAAATGAGAGGTCAAAGCTCAGCTTTCAGCTGCCTATCCAATAATTCTTTTGTTTCCTACTGTTCTTCTTTGTTTCTCTGCTCACTATCATGGATGGACAGTCAAGCACTAAAACAATCTTCCCACCAAAGCTGGCTCATAGCCTTCCATCATCTCCTCTTACCTTATGCAAAAGTATCAAGATCTAAATGTCCTTAGCCATCAAGACCTAAATATACTTGATCTTGTAGAGACAGAGGTGAACTTGGACTCAATTTTCAGAATTCTGTATGAGCATTTTTCTGGACAATCCTTACGTGCTGAGATCAAGGGAAGCCACAGCCCTCAAGCTTTTAGAAATGTTAGAATGCTACACCCTTGCAAAAAGTCCCAGAAATAATTTTACACATGAACAGTCTTGCTGCGTCCCTAATTAATGGCCTCACCAATTTCAGTGGAATGGTTCAGATGTTGGCACTTGCATGCCAGAACTTTGGAAATTCATCCCACTCTTAAATCTTCAGCTATTTTCACGCTCAGGGCTTTAAAGCCTGTTCTACTTAAGAGTAGGATTTTCCTGGGTTTTATATGGGTTTTTCCAGTCTCAAAGACTAATTGGTAAGTTGGCAAAAAACAGTTTTTGTGAAGTTTTCCAAAAAAACCATCCAGACTACAAAGGAAAAACAGAAATGAAAACAGTTTGGATTAATTAAAGCTAGCTTGCTTGCCAAGGCTTTGATAAGGTCACTGGGAGCCAAGATGAGTGACAGGGTCAGGCTTCAAGAAGGTTTGGAAATACAAACTCATTTGTGTGTGAAATGCAATAGGAAACTCTTAGGGGAGGTTTAAGAGACACCAGGCTGTGGGCACTGTATCATCACAAAATTCATTTGTGTATCTTCCATACAAGCCTGAGAGATAAAATAACATAAAAAGCTATTGTCCATGTCCTGTGAAAAATGAAATTCGCTGGACCAGATACCCCATCTTCCTTAAAATAATGCAGCCTTCATCACTTCTGCACTTGGATCTTTGTCATGACTTCCAAGTCATAAACTGCTTGAACTGTTAACTCCACTGCTGCTTTTCTTTATTGAAAGGCAGTCAGAACAGCAACTGCTGCACACTGTCATAATTTCCCCTTAGCTGACATACTCAGGGCAGTTCATTCCATAAGTGGCTGGAAGTTTTCTGAGAAACCCAAAGATTGGAAAAAATTTACAAGTAAGGAAATGGCTTTGACATTTGAGAAAAAGTGTTTCTGGATGGTAATGTACCCACAGCTCCAAGTTTCCAGCATACAGTGCAAATTAACAACATCCATTGCAAGTCTTTTATTCAGTATCAAATGTGAACTGTGTTTCCAATATTGATGTTATGTCTTCATTTCGTTGGGCACCTGGTAGCACAATATGTGATGCTTTAGGTACCAACTGTCCCATGCAAAATCTTTATTTCTCTTTTAAAACTGTCAATAAAGATTTATTAAATCGTGCTTTGCTTTGATTAAAAAACAAACAAAAAAAAACCCCCAAAACCCCAACAAATTCTGTTGAGTTATGTTGATATCCTTGGAACAGAAAAGTGTAGAAAAAATAAAATTAAAAAATCCACCACCAATTTAGGGGATATTCCTTACTGTTTCTAAATGGATACTGGGGATGCAACAACTTCCTATAAAGCTTTAATGCCTGCAATAATTCTGGCAACATTAAACTTTGTTTGCTGTTTTAATCACTTTGTCAATAAAAGTACACCAGAGCGTAATTTTCCCTCGATATAAATATGCAATTAATATTAGTTCTAATGGATTAGAACTAATCCATTTCTGTGGATGAACACAGAAAAAAAGCCTGTGGTTCTGCAATCCTTGTCAGCCACACATGAGGCAACTCAATCGTGGCAAAACCAAGTAATAACCACGGGTAAAGAATTTACCATAGCCCAGCTCATCATACAACACAGCCACTGATGAAACAAATTACTGGGAAACCAATACTGGAAAGAGTTCAAAGAAATAGATAAAATGAGGTTATAATTCAACACTGAGATGCTGATCTTGTTCATGGTGTTCCCATGCACCACTTTTAAGCACACAATCTCAACAATTACTTTAACTACACTGCAGAGTTATATACTAATTAAATACTTTAAAATGGCCATTGTAAACTAAACAAATAAGCTAAGTTTCTAATTTCAAATTAATAGAATAATTGGATTGTTTCCCAATTTGCTTGCAGAAGGAAAAATCCTTGATTTTTTAAAGTATTGGCATTGCTACTGTTGATCTTTTTTTTTTTTCCTTGCAAAAGTTAGTAAAAGTACGTTCACAACTCCATTAGAATAGACAGTGTGTTGTTCAAAACATGCACACGGGCAGGTTTACTTGCAGAGAGTTCCAAGAAATTGAGCCTGGCCACCTCTCTGGGCTATCTGTATCATCCTTCCTGCTTTATCCCTCTCTGATGTATTCACATTGCAAGTTGCATTTTGCCTTAAGTAGGTTTTACATCAGCCTTTATGCTCAGATAACTCTTCCCCTCAGTAAAAGGCAAGACTATCATTACCAGTATGTTTTCTATGATATATAATATATATAAAAACCTATACACATAATGTACTTATCTATATATCAGCAAGATGTTTCACTTGATCCCAATGTACTGTGGGATTTCTTTGTTCCTACATAGATTCTAAAAATGAAGGAGCACTGACATTTCTATTTTAAAACTCCATAGACTGGAAAGAGAGAGGCAAGTGGGAGCAGAGAATCTGCCATGGGTATTTCCACAAGGTGTCTGCAAGCAGAATTATTGTAAGAACTTTGATCCTTTGTCAAACATTCAATTTACAGTTTTCAAACACCTGCTTATCCAGTTAAAGAATGCACTAGAAACTCACCCTTTACATTAATTTCTGTGGGATGAAAAATTTCATGGTACAGTCTCCAATGCCACTTTCCATTCTCATCACTCCTCCCACTAATGGAAGGCTTTTCCTTTTTTTTTTTTTTTTTTTTTTTGAGATTTATTGAACAAATTAGTTTGTAAGATTCTTTATCACAGGGAAAATACCATCTTGTTCTCTATCTCCCACTGGAACAGATGCTAACAATCACTAAACTTTTTCTGGCAAAATTTTTAAATACAACTCAGCCTTAAGAGAGAAAAGTATTTTGCCATTTACTGCTCAATTCTCAACTCACTGTAAGTTGTCCAAAGGAGCAAAAGTCTACCTGATATGACAAACAGCTGAGATCAGATGCCTGATGATCAAATTCAAAACAAAAGTTACTAACATCTGCTTTTTTAGCTGCTCACATCAGAGGCTGCCACAGGAACAGCCACTTTTTAAGCTCGGGGTTAGGAACAAGCCTGAGCTGCTGTTATTTCTCACCTGGAGCTGTTTCTCCAGAAGCTGAGATAATGTTCTGGGAGAACCCAGTGACATCTAAAGCACTGATCTTAGAGAAGCTGAGGAGGAGTTGTTTGTTCAACTGTGATCAGGCATAAGGAACTTTTTACAGTGTAAATGCACAGAGCTGAAATTTGCCACTGTGCTGCTTGTACTCCAGGCAGTTTAATCCTGAAATGAAGCTGAGCCACAGAGCTGCCATGGCCCAGCTCCATGAACACCAAAACACTCCTGGAAAGGAGTCCCTGGCCACATGCTGGGGTCTGTCCTGCAGGCACAGCACAGTGAGAGCCAGCCACCCCCTGACAGCAAAACACACAAACTGAAGCCTCCTGCAGGGAAAGGGGGGCTCCCTCAGCAGGATGGTCACCCACTCACACTATGAGATTTATCTCCAAACATTGCTCTTAACTTTAAAATAAGGTTTGAGAGAACTTGCAGCACTTTGCTCACTGGCACGGCTATGTTTTATTAATGACAAAAATGGGTTAATCTGCAAAAATTGCATTCCTTTGACTGTATTTAGTCAAGGGGAAAAAACTCTAATTATGAAATTGTGCTGTCAAATAAATGCAAATTTGCATCTTTCATATTCTGGGTTAAAAGCTCAAACTCAAGTCTATTATAAATTAAAATCAATACTTGAAACATTTCAGCTTTCAGTAATAAGCAACAACCAAAAGAATCAGGTTATGAAATACACTGGTAGAAGTAGAATGAATTATTAAATAAAACTTGAGAGAGTAAGGCATTTATATTGCTCACATTTAAATATCAATTAGGAGTAAAACCAATAAAGGATGATGAACTGAATCATCTCTGTTTTACAACCAACCCTCTCTAAAATTGACTGAGGGTAACAGAAACTAAGCATGCAAAGTAAATTTCATTCAATTTGAAATAGGTTAAAATTTTTAATTTATTAACCAGCTGAAATTTACAATCTCTGAACTTAAAATTAATAAGAAATGCATTTACAGAAGTAAATTAAATAGAACAGTGGCACCTGCTATGCACAGCATACTAGTAACCTCCTAAAGGAAAAACGCAAGAACTCGCTCAGAGAAAACAAAGTTGCACAGAAAAAAACCACCAAGAAGTTTAAGAGCCACTTATTTACTGTATCACAAACCATTTCTTCACACGAGTAGTGGCATCAATGAATCAATGAAAAGAGTTCAAATCTGACTTTTTTGTCTACCACATCTAGAGCCCTCCAAATCACCACAACATCCTCTCTAACCTCATGAAAGTACTCCAGAAGCTGCAGTGTGGAGATAGCAAAGCCTTCAAGCAGTCATTTGGAGATACTCAAGATTTTAAAAGCACCTTGCAAGCTGTAACTGTCTCACATCCCCACCACTCTTTCCAAGTGAACTTGAAATAAAACACTCCAGTAAAAAATAACTTGAGAGAGATTAATCATTCTTTAGCCAGCTTAAGAACAGCTTTTTTTCCTCTACACTGGACAGGTTCTAAGTATTTCACAGCAGTTGTCACGGTGGATGGTGTTGCCCAGGATGAAAGAGTGTCAGCAGTTCAGCTACTTTGGATGCATAACAAGAGTTGTTATTATTTATCCAGGACTGAAATTACCAGCACAGGTGGGGCCAGCAGACTGACAAACACCTGGAAGAGGAGTTTGCTAAGCCCAAGAACCTCAGTTGCTGTTCAGGACGGATGACTGCACACATCTGCTGGGCACAGAGGCATCCTGCTGCTCCTCGGACTGGCCGGGAAAGGACAGACTACAGCTCGATCTACATTAACAGTGAAACACCAAAGCTGCAAGATGGGCAGTCCCAGAGAGCAGCTTCCCCTTAAATCAGGGCTCTGAGGCCCTGAGCTGCCATCTGCTCCCCAGGCTTGGCACAGAGGGGCTGGGACTCCCCCGTGAGTGACTGCTCCTTGTCCCTTCCCTGATTCCCTCTCAGCTGCCTGCAGTGGGAGCAGGAGGCTCTGTGAGCTCCAGCTCCCTTCCTGCCATCCCACACTGCCCCAGAGCCCCTGATAAAGTTCTTGTCTTCTGCTCGTGTAGAAAGCTACAGAGCAACACAGACCTGACAGCTCTCTCTAAATCTCAAATGCCTTCCACGGTGCTGAATAAAACCCAGCCTTTTATACACAGCTCAAAAGACAACAGAGGCAAGATGCAGAATCACAGCTGATTTCCTCTTGGACACATTGCTGTCCTAATGTGTTAACTTTAATATTAATTCCAGTAAGTGAAAAAAAAAAAATCTTAAAAAATTGGTATGACAAATAAATCCATTTGTGCTCTTCTCCTCCCCCCTAAATTCCCCCCCCCCCCCCTTTTTTTTAAAAAAAATCCCTTTTTCCCTTTTGCTTGATGGTTTCTTTAATGGATGAAAGCAAAGATCACTACACTTTCCTTCCCTTAAGATGAACCTTCAGAGTATATAAATTGCTTGAGTAAATAAAAGAAAGGAGGGAATTACTAATTTAATGCTCTTCTATCTCTTGGGGAAAAAGCCCATGTAATTAACTGTAATGAGATTAAACTAACTTGTTGTTATTAATTTCCCAGTGCTGGGAAACTATATCGGAGACCCATAAGGCTGTGTATTAACCAGCTTTATCAACATTTGGCTTGCATCCTTCAGGTTTTACACCAGTTTTAAAGGAAATTGTTTAACTTAATTGAGTTGCAAAGCCACTCAGAAGCATAAGATATTGAATCTGGTCCCTTCAAGTAGGGACACGAGATTCATCTGTAGCTGAACACCACGAATGGGTGGAGCCAAAAGCAACAAATGCTACCTAAACTAAACAAACAGCAGAATAATTTTAAAATTCTTACCAAAACTTTTTTCCATTACTTCTTTCTGACACATATCTTGAACATTCACTGTACAATTCACGATGAATTCTGGAGAGGAGCAGTCATTATTTAGCTGGAACTCCTCACACTGGTAACACTGTATTTGCAAACCCGAACCTGGAACAGATAGAGATTCGTTCAAAATCACAGAATGCTTTCTGTTGGAAAGGACCTCACAGATCATCTCATTCCAAGCCCCTGCCATGGGCAGGGACACCATCTGCTCGACCGGGTCGCTCAAAGCCCCATCCAACCTGCCCTTAAATAATACCAACAGTATTTAAAAAACAAACCAAAACAAACAAAAACCAAACACCAAAGAAACCCAAACAACCAACACGTGCCTGAAATCTTCCGTATCTTTCCCCCCTTCGCATTTTGCTGTTCCCAGCTACTCAACAGCTCAGCCAAAGCATCCTTTTGACAAATATAAACTAAAACAAGCGTGCCGCCCGCTCAGCCGAGGCCGAGCATTGCGGGCTCTGCTGATGCTCCTTTCCGCGGGCGCGGGGCGGCCGCTCCGGCGCTGGAGACGCCGCCGCCAGGAGGCGACGGGCACCGTCACCGGCATCAGCACCGGCATCAGCACCGAGCACCGGCACCGAACACCAACACTGGCACCGGCACAGCCCCGCAGCCGCTGCCCATCGCCCGCCCCGCGGCTGCCCCTCGGCGCAGCGGGCTGAAAGCCGCCCGCGCCCCGCAGAGAGCAACCCGGCTCATAGATACGCTCCGTCTCTTATCTGTGCCGACGGGTTTATTTAGCTACTAATTAATTACAAATGATTTAATTACTATTTTGCCACGCACAATTAAAGCAGCGGAGCATCCCTCGCCAGCCGCCTTTATCATGCAAACGAGGCGCTCCGCCAGCAGCGCTCCTCCGGCGGCTCCCGCACCGCCCGTCCCGCGGCGGGGACCCCCGGCCCGTGCCCGGGCTCCGCTGGGAGCGCTGCAGCGGCGGGAGCGCCCCGCTGGCACCGACCCACGGCCGCCGAGGCAGCGGGCGGCATCCGCGGACAGGCACCGGCTGCTGCGCCTCGCCTCGCTTCGCCCCGCGGGCAGCCAGCGCCGGGGACACCGCCGGGGGTCTCTGCAGGCTGCGGGCAGGACGGAGGTTCCGCTGCCCCGTTCCTTTTTATCGCCCGGGAGCAGCTCCGTCGAGGGGCTGCGAGGGGACGGAGTCTCCCAGCGCCGCGCTGCCCGCGGGCGCCTCCGGGCGAGCGTCGCGGAGCCCCTTACCTGGCGCCAGGCACAATCCCCAGAAAGTTGCAGCGAGGAGGAAGAGCCGCATCCTCCCGGAGCCGCGGCCGCCGGGCTGGCGTGCAGTCGCGAAGGGGCATGAGAAGCAAAGATGCAGCGGAGGCGCCGCGCACTTGTGCCGCTTCCCCGCCGCCTCCGCTGCGGAGCGGCGCTCCGGGAGCAGGCGGCGGAGCCCGCCCTGCCCAGCCCCGCGCCGCGCTCCAGCCTCGCCGGAGTTGAGCGCTGAGACTGGAAGAAACTGTAGGAGAAGCGAGAGCTGGGGGGCGGCTCCCCCCTCCCTCCCCCAGCACCATGTGATGCCGGCGGAGCGGGGCGGGGATCCCCGCCAGCCGCCCCGCACCTCGCCAGGCGCGCCCCGGGGACGGGCGAAGTTCAGCGAGGGAGGGGAGCCCCAGCACCGCCAGCTCCGGCTCCATCTCGCACGGCGCTGCCGGGGAGCCCCGCGACCCTCTGCCCCCTGGGGCTGCTCATGACACCCCCCCTGTCACATTTCCTCCTGCTCCGCTCCGGCTGGGGGCTCGGACAAAGACCCCGCGCCGTGCCGCGACTCGCCCCGGTCCCTTCCGTGTCCCCGCCCGCCCGGAGCCCACAGGTGGCAGCCGGAGCGCGTCTGCGGGCACTGACGGGCCGGGCCCCGCTGCGAGGCGTCGCTCGCCTCCCACAAACGCCCCGCAGCACCCGCAGCCCCGGGAGGGACTGAGGGAACGCATGGCCCCACCATGCCCTCCTCCCAGCCCCCTAAAAGGGAATCCAAGCTCGACAAACGGGGGAAAGGGCGCGGTGGCCGCGTACGTGCCGGAGCTGCGGTCAGACCCTGCCTCCTCCGCGGACACACGGCGGGATGAGGCGGCAGGAGCTGGTGGAGAGCTGGGATGGGATGAGGCGGCGGGAGCTGGTGGAGGGCTGGGATGGAGTGCGATGAGGTGGCGGGAGCTGCGTGGAGCCGTCGGGGGCTGGGCAGCGCCCGCCCGTAGGGAGGGAAGGGCAGGGGCAGCCCGGGATGCTGCGCCCACGTTTCCCTACTGGCAGCGTCTCCGCCCAGCCAGAGGGAGCGGCTCGTCTCCTCTCGGATACCCGCGGTATTTCCCAGTGATCGTTTCACAGCTCTGCTGCAAGGAAGAGTTCATTAACCTTAAATCGCTGTTTAACAGCCCCCGTGTTCGGATTCCCCGAACGCTGTCCCGGAGCGGGGGCGCCCCGGTGGGTACCCCCTGATCCCAACCCAAGCAGCCACAGCATCACCTTCCCGAAAGCCCTCGGCAGGCACAGGTAGGCAAGAGAAGTTTTATTTACGAAAGGTGTTTCAATGAAAATTTCTTAAAAGTTGAAAAAGACGATGCAAGTTTACGGCAGAAATGACTTAAAATATAACAAATTGCACAAAATATTAACACTGATCATACAATATTTCAAAGATTAACAAGCATGTGCTAAAGAAACTGTAGAGTCTAGAAATACCCCAAATATATCTAGTTTACAATTGCTGTACAAAAAGCAGTTATAAATACTTAACATCTAGAAAAAATACACAGAACCTTTGAAATAGACTTTCCCTTACATATAAACAACCTTTGTAGAAAAAAACAAAAAAATCCACCAAATCCAGGCCAATCCCCCTGCCTAAAGATATGTTTGAACTAGTACTGGTTAGCACCAACATCTTAGTGTGTCACAAACAGGAGCTGTTTCATATTTTTAAAAATGATTTTAGGGTTTAGAATTTACTCAAGACCAAACAGAGACTAGAAAAGATAACACAGTGTGGTACATTCATAATTTGATGGGAAATGAGCACAGAGGAGGTGGAAGTTGAAAAGCCACGTTGCAGTCAGAAGTACAGGGAGGTTTATGTGGTTCTTATTCCTACAAGACTCCTGTTTGTGTCAGCAGTGAATTGCTTTGACCCTGATCTTTCAAACAGTTATGTGCATGATTGATGAAGCCAATGCCAGCAGTATCAGGCCTTTTAATCTATTCATTTTCTTGCCATGTCAAAAGTCAAAACCCTTTTGAAGTAAGACACCTGTTGTGAAGTTGCAATAACTGAAATGCATGTTTCCCTAGAATACCTGTATGGAATTGCACTAAAAGGAAAAAATAAAATACGTTTTCTAAAAGGGAGTCCATGAAAGTTTATTAAAGACAATCTGGTGGGCTCAGGTTTATAGTAATGCAGTGTTTCTACAAACAGTTTTAAGACTAGGACAATTATAACTCTTTTAAAAAAAATCTACTAGCTTTTCTTGTTAATATTAACACCAATTTCTTTAAGTTAGTAATCTGCCATTACAGGAGCATAGCACCAATTTAATATTTATTGCTGTCGTGTATCCCTACAAATATATTTTCCCAAGGTATTTACAACTGTACAAATATTCACAAAAGTGCAAAATTAAGACTTTATTCTGTGTATTCTGTGTGTTGGGTGTGTTGAGTCCCACGCACCACCGTGACCTGCCCTGCCTTATTGCTGTGGGGTGGGAGGTCAGAACACCCTGATGGGAGCACGGTGAGCCCGAGGGGGAATTTTTGAACAGTCTCCTCTCCCCCCTCACTCCACACTCGCCTTCAGCTCCATCCCGTGCCACACCCCACTGGGGTGTGTCCCTAAACGTCGTTGGAGCCTTGGCTGGCACAAGAGGAGAAGCTGTCATACAGGGAATCGCTCAAGGACTCCAAATTGTCCACATCCTGCCGGCCCGAGCTGTGCAAGGAAGCTGCTTCTTTCCTTCCGTTTTCTTCCTTCTGTCCTTCAACCTTGTTCAGACAGTTCTTCTCTTTTTCTAATAAAAGTACATTATTGCTGTTAAATTGATTGAGAGACTCCAGGGAAATTTTTGGTACTCTATTCTGGGAATCTTCTTTTGTTTCTTCAGCTTGCTTCAATTTCTGTAAAAGTGAGGGAAATATTAGAAGCATATTCCTTAAAAAGTTATCCTATTGTACACCATTAATTACCATCTTTCCAAAGTTCACGGGGTGAAAGGAAATAGATTGTTAGATGCTTAAATAACTGTTATGATTAAATAGAACATAAGTGTCCATTTTAGGATAAATCATAACTTTAATGATTCTGCTGAGACAAATAGGACTCCATTTATGTAACACTCAAGTGCTATTAACATCCTAAGTAGCAGACCCTGGCTATGAACGTGTTAAACATCTCCAGCATCCTCACAGTAATTTACATCTTCTCCTGCATGAATACTTTAGGGGTATGTTTAAACAGGTACTTGTTTAAGTAGAGTTTAAAGAAAAAAAAAAAGTGCAGAGGAGAAAACAGCATTTTCCATAAATTAAGGATGCAAATGAAACTTGCTAGGGAATAACCTCACACTTTGCATGTATAAGCCTATTGATTTCCACAAACCCAAACCCTCTCTAATAGACAAGAAAGCAACAAGACAGGAAATTACACTGAACGGGGCCGATCCCCACAGACCAGAATCAATCAGATATTGGCCAGTTCTTTTTGGAGCAGTGGTGTAATTCTGTGGGAACAGTGCACGATGTATTAGCACATTATATTAAAAACACACAGTAGGATTGTACCTGAGTAATTTTATCCCTTTGTTAGCTACTGGTATTTTCAATCAGAGACCTGACCAAGGAATCATTAGGGAGCTGTGTAGGGAGCAGCTCAATAAAAATGACCTGCTGCTCATATACAGAGTGTTTCAAAATCTGAGTAACCAACTCCTCTTACAGATCGTATTACCAGAGAAATATGGGATAGCATTCAACATTTTACAATCAACATTCAATAACCTCCTGGACAGATAAGATTCAAGCATTCTGAGAGATGCCATCAGAGTGCAAAGCCATTCCTCATTTTTGGTACTGCCATCAGATGGCAAAGACAGAATCAGTAAATTACTGTAAATCCAAGGCATCAATATTTTTGTTTAGCTAGAAAATGAGATGGCATTTTAAGCACACAGAAGATACAGCTTGGGCAGATGTGTGGATGCTGTGGGTCATTAGATGTGCAGCTGTAAAGGTTCCTTAGAATTTTCTGAACAATTCAACCTTCCAGTCAGTCAAATGTTGGGCACGCTGTGCTGCTTCTCCTTGGAAATCTTTGGGAAGAGGAAGATAAATCGTTGCATAGTTTGATTGCTTGTTTTGATGGCTAGTTAGATAAAAATTGAAATGCCAGTCCAATGACTGATTTTGCTCTGATCTTGTCACATTTCATAAGATGACAATGCATGGATTAGATTACTATTTCTGGAAAATGTTTCAAACAAACTTGGGCAAAGCAACAGGAGATCCTAAAGTCTTAGTAAATGAACATTTTCTGTTTGGTGCATTAATTAATCTTGAGTCTAGAAGGTTTTAGGGAATGATGTGTTGGATTCTAATTTTAGATGACAGTTAAAACTAAGGTCTTCAGTATCTGAAATTAAAATGTTTTCTGAGATAGAGAAATATAATCCTTGATAATGGGAATGACCACAAATTTAGGACCCTACAATAGATGTTTTTCACAATTTAACCTTAAAATGTTCTTCCCTTTGCCCTCTTTTGAAATACTGAAAAAGTTGTTTCACTTCTCTGTAGGCCAGATGAGAAAATTCTCAGCCATGGCATCAATAACACACGTTAGCACTTTTTGGTTTTCAGAGTGCTAAACCTAAAATACTTTATTATATGACAGACCAAATGATGTTTCTTCGTCTGTAATTTTCCCACTTCAGATTTTCTTTAGATAAATTGAATGTGACTACTTAGCACAGACTTGGGACTGCAGGACTCAATAGTGGAGTTAGTAAGGCCTGTGATAAAACCCTTATTGATTCAAATGGAGCCAATTTCAACTCCTGGGCAGAAGGAGCACAGACACCTGGAGAAATTGCAGGACAGAGCAGTCTGGGTGAGGCATCATAATCAGAGGAGGATTTTGGCTACTGAAGGATGGATTTACACCTCAGGACAGCTCAGACTGAATTCATTGGTATCTTCTGCATATATGCAGTATCAATGATTTTTTATGCCCTTCAAGCACAACCTAGGCTACAATCCTACTTTAATCACACCCTAGATTCTAATTTTTTTACAGATTGCATTAGAAAAACTGCAGGGAATAAAAGTACTCTACAAATTTTAAGCGAAAACACTGCATCAAGTGAAATTGAAGAGAACTGAAACCCATCAGTGAAACCTGTTGGCAAAAGATACAGAGTACTGAACAGCACATCTTCAATACATGAAGGCTTAAAGGGAAAACTAATTCTAAGAGTGGTAAAAAAATTCTTTTTTTCAAGAATCAACTCAGAAATAAGTTATGGATATTTTTTGAACATACAATTGTCCTATTTAGGTGTCCTAGTGCCCAGTTACACCCTTCTGTAAAAAGCCTGCAACTTCCTTTCTTTAACACATAGAAGAAAACTCATGAGCAAAAATAAAACTTTAAGCAGAGATATTAATGTAAGAATCTGCATAATCAACAAATCACTTTCTCCCACAATAACACAATTATGTACATTCCTAGAGCTGAAAAGTCACGGGTCATTTCTTTAACCTTGATGTGTGTCAGAACAGAAATGTTAACCCAAGTAAATAATTTTTTCTCTAGTTACTATAGATACAATTAGTAAAAAATTATCAAAGAGTGTTTATTTAGATTCATCCTTAAGTAAGTTTTTTATTATTCATGGCAGTCACAAAAGCTGCTGGATGAATCAAAAGGCAAAAGGAAAACAACCATTGTTAGAATTTGATTGATAAATTGTGTATGTGGTTATGTAGTATCTTTGGGGTTTTTATGTAGATTTGCTATTGACTGCAGCAGAGTCACAGCTATAACAAAGAACAAGGGTTAGCATTGTGCATTTTAAAGTAATTAGTTCATGAATGCATTTGAGAGTCACTCAATGTGACTCAGCAGCTGCTTCTGCAGAGTGGAACGTGAGGTGGGTGTGTTCCACATCCAGGAGAACTGGGTGAGGTTCTCTAATGGGTGTGGAGAGCACCCAACCTCTAAATCATGGCTTCCAGTCAAATCTCTCCTGCAGCAGGAGGGGTTTTCTGCGTAGGGAACAGGTGGTTTTATCAGCACAGCAAAGACAAACACTCCATGATTTTGCTCAGTGCTGCTTTAAGACCAAGATGGGACCAACAGCACGTGCTTGCTCTCACACAGGATTCTTCTCAGCAGTAATGCTTAAAACCATTTCAGCCTCTAAGTGTTGACTTTGCTGCTGACTATTCTGATGTGTTCTGTGAATGAGGTGAGTGCAGCATTTGCTGTGGATGCTATGTTTTCCTAAGTATGAATTAAGGGAAAAGACAAAAACTTGTAGTCAGATTTTGGTCTACGAAAGAAAGGTAATAGAAAAAGAGAAAAAAAGGCCCAGTGCAGACAAGAACCGTGCTTTTCACAGTGCCTCTGTAACACCTCTGGCCCATCACCCTAAAGCAGATCAATGGTTAGCTTGTTTCACTTATCCTGAGTGTATTTTTGTGTGGAAAATCTGTACCGTTATGGCCTTAGGGTACAGAGCTTCCCAGGGCTGGAGTTTCTTTGCTGCCCAGTATGGGGTGCCTTGCACCACCTGAGAACAGTGACCAGGTGTCAGAAGAGGAGAAACTCTTCCTGATACACACAGACATTCATCATGAGCCACACCACTTTGAAACAAACCCATGAGTCATGAATCAGAATAATGTTTCCTTGCTGGCAACATCCTAAAGGGAATACTAAAACCCATTAGTGATGTAATAAAATCTGGCATGTCACTTCAAGCACAGCAAATTAGGAAAAAAAAAACTAGCCTGCAGTTACACTGATACATTATAAATAGGTGTTATTTCTACATTAATACATCAAATTAGGTTTTCTGCAAACTGTAAAAATGAGAGGTTACATGTGGATAGAGTGGCTTTGCAGAGCTGTGGGATCAAGGGCCAGGAAGAACTGCAGCCCTTCAGAATGGCCCAAGGATTCCTCAGGTGCAGTGGGAAGGAGGAGCAGGGAAGGATGGGCTGGCTCACAGGCACAAAGGACAAACACTCGCGTGCAGGAAGGAAAGCAGCAGCAAGGCCATTTCTTGTATGTGGTAACACACAGAAGCTCTGATTATCTGCAGGTCAGGCTATGCTTGTAAGTCCCCCAGAGCCCAGAAATAGCAATGAACCATTCTGCAGGATAAATGTATTTTCCAGCTGTCTAAGTTTAGTTAACCAGCACTTTAAAGGGCTCAGAATCAGTTACAAAAAGGAATAAAATGAACTTTATTTATGTCTCTCATGCATTGGGCAATTTAGTTTCTAGATTAACACTAAAGCAAGAAGGGCATTTCTTCAAGTGAAGTATAACTGCAGAACACTATTGGGTAAAAACAACAAAATTGCTATGAGAATTAAATATAGATCAACAAAATCAATACTTAATTGTATAACTCAAGGTCTTTCATTTCAGATCTGATCTCTAATAGAAGATACAAAGTATGTTCCCTTTTGTTTTTTTAGTTATTACTCATAACTTTATTGTGAGGGAAAACAATTTTCTAGATTTTTACTTTTTAAAAACTGCTTGTGACTTTGTCTGCATATGCTCAGGGTAAGCGTGATCCCAGAAGCCACTATTTCTTATTTTAAATTCAGAGTTTTACTAATTTAGATATCCTCTAACGCCTGTAACTGCTTTGTGTCTACAACACAATGGGTCTGAGTGGGATAAGCTGCTGCAGCATCACATAGGCTGCTCATCCATAACCTGTTTAGGGGGAGAATTTTAATACATTCACAGCTTCTTGCAGAGCAGGTGCAAGGAGATACAGGGCAGTTTTCTGACCAGAGATGCTCTGGTCTGATCAGAAGTAACTGCTCACTGAATTCTGGCCATTTGCAAAGGGCTTGGCTTGAACTGCCAGGCAGTGTCTGTCTGTCACCCAGCCAGGACAGAATGCCATGCAGGCTCTCTGGAAAGGGAACAATCTCCAGATCTCACTGAACATCAGGTGAACAAAATAGCTGTACAGCCACATCCAGCAACCTACAAAGGTGAAAGCTGTAACTGCGTGACCTCTGCTGCATTACAGCTGAGCTAAAAATGGGATGTTTGAACTTCTTTCTCTTTAAAGCATAACTTTAAATAATAAGATAAGCCTTGCTCTCCACTGTACATTGTCAGAAGCTTTCATCTATTTTCTAAACTGACAGTAAAATAATTTCTGAAATAATGAATATTTTTTCTTTTTTCTACTTGAGCAGAAATCCCAAAATTATTTTGCTGTAGCAGATAATGACATTCTCAGAGACACACCATCAGATTTCCATGATAAACAGTAAGTGCCAGTTTCTTTTCTGGGGAAAAAAATGCATTGCTGGCAAGCATTTTTAAGTTAATTAGTCTGTTCAGCAGTTGATAGGAAAGCCAGATATACATAGGTATGTATATCATATATATCCAGATATACAGATATAGCCATATATATCATAGGTATGCCCTGATGGCATTATGGGTAATGTAACAATGACAATGTGATCAAAGTTCACCTACTGTATTTCAGAGTATAAAAATCTACAAATATATTTTGGTATCACAAGGAAAGCATTTCTCATGATCCTGAATTGTAAGTCAATTACCTTAGAGGAAAAGAGCTGATTAGCACAAACTGTGTACGATTCACAGCTGCAGATCTGGACAAAACAGCTACTGCCTAATGAACAGGTGGCTGGGGAGTTGAGACTTATGCTGTCTATAGCTTGAATTCTTGTGTGGTTTAGGAGATAAAAGATAGTTTAGTGAATTGGGCCTAATGCTTTCAAAAGGATAATTTTCATAAAATGATGAGATGACTCAGTACATTCAGCATTCTAATGCCAAGATTACCATTCCCATACACGAATATTTCCTTGACATGACAAGACTGTTTGACCTGATTAGCTTTATACCAACCCTCTTTGAACTTCTGCATAATTTAATAAACCAGGATGCAGAGGTCTGAGTTCCCAGGCTTTTTGCCTTCTGTTCAGGTACAAACTGAATGGCACAAATGTGGTTGTTTTCTTATAGTGTTTTCTCAGAATGGCCACTGGCTGCATCAACTCTGCATGGACAAAGTTTATTTAAAAAGGAATAAGAAAACACAATTCTAAGTGGCAATACCTTGGAAAACTATAACAGTGCTGGTGCTCAGCCAAGTGTGTTGAGGGGATGTATTAAAAAGAAAAGCAATTAAACACCAGTGCCTTCTCCAGAAGGCAAAGCACAGCCTCACTCTGTTCATATTGGCAGAATCACCAATTTTGCTTCTCACAGAGGGAATCTACCCACTAAAAGCAATGCTTAGTGCAATCAGCAGCTCACCACAAGGCATTAAGGAAGAAATATCCATGGTGAGAAAGGAAGCTGTTACTCGGTTTTTAGAACCTGATGGACTGAAAATGAACAAGAGATGTACAGGATTCACTTAACTTCTCAGAGATCCTTTTAGCTTTACTCATAGAGTAAATAGCAAAATACCTCTGATTTTCTAGTGATTGAAAAAAATGGCAGTGGAAAAAAGTCATACTGAAAGGTAAGATTGGTGACTAAGTTATTGAACTTAACCATTTGAAGGTCAATACCCTTCTTCGACAGAATTATAGGAAGGGTTATTTTGCCAGTGATAACCAAATGGTACAAGAACAATGCAGTCCCAAATAACTTCACTGTTTCAATCTTCATCAGACTGCATCTCACCTCACAGAATTGAAATATACAGAGGTTTGTCCTACTGAATGAAAGTAGTTATCCTTACCTCGATGAAAGTATGGCTGATTGTTTCAATAAAGAAGGGGCTTTATACAAAAAAGGGGCTACAATTTTATCCTGGCCTAGAGGTTTGGATGATTTTTTTTTTTCAAATTGGTATACTTACACAGAACTGAATCCAGGAGGCGAAAAAAGGATAGTTCAAAGTTTTTGTTTTTTTAAATCCAGTACCAAATGCAGTTCTTAAAGAGATAGATTCTATCTCCCATTTTAATGATGAGAAAAAATCCTCTCAAACTCGGTGGATGCAGGATTGTACTCACCTAACATATAATCTCATAGACATTTTCAGTAATCAGAGTCATTTTTTCTGTATGGCTGAACTATTCTCAGACTACTGTTCCTGAGTATTAGCTGTGTTCTCACCTGTCTTCATCCTCCACCTTTGGCTTTTTAGAATAAGACAATTTATTTTGGTAGTTACAAAGACACTTATCCCCTCCCTCTCTAGTGATGCCTCAGTCCCTGGCCTGTAATATCTGTCTGTCAGTGTCCCAGAATACTGGAATTAGAAAAATGGAATTGCACTTCAAGACTGTACTACAAAAGGTAATTGGACGTGGGCAATGATTTTCCTCACTGGTAATCCTGTCTTTTGTGTATTGGACTAGATTTACAGCCTGTGACCATCCAGCTGACCTGTGGGTAAAAAGAAGCAGTAGAAAGAGAATCATGGAATAACAGACTGTTTAGGTTGGAAAAGACCTTTCAGATCATTGAGTCCAACCACTGAAGAAGCAAGATAACATGGCAGGATCAAGAAGAAATCAGAAGGATGACAAAACCATGCAGAAATAATTCTCCCAGCTATGAAGACTGGCTTGTTACAGGCATTATGAGGCCTGTGCTGTCGGGGGGAGAGTTCCATGAGCATGAATCTGCTGCAAGACCTGCAGAGCAATGAAAGGGAATGTCCCTTCTTGCAAGTTCTCAAAATGATTCAGGGAGGTAGTTCAAATAAAGGAGTGAATTCCACAGCAAATACGGCTTTTTTATTTTCAGCCTGTGAGGAGGAAAGAAATTTGGGAAGAGACAATCTGCCCAGACCCATCAGTTCCCCTCTGTGTGACTGCAATCCTCGGCTGCTGCAGAGGGAGCCTTCATGTCCTTGGTCCACACACATCAGAACTAAAGCTCTTCCAAGCTCTCACCAGGAACAGAGATAAAAATTTTAGAATTTGGAAACAGGGTCTTCTTCATTGTTAAAAAATTCTGAATTAGCTTGCTTAAACCTCAAACAACATAGTTTATTTTAGGAGCCTGAAGCTGCCATTTCCCTTTTCACTATAGATGGTAATCAACTCAACATTTCAGAGATTTTACCTCTAGTGATTCTAACCAAAACCACTGCCAATTCTTTCCTCTCCTGTGCCACCTGGCCTCTGAAAAGCACTAATGAAACCCACTAGGTGTGCCCTCCTCTGCACCTTCCCTAAGTGAGGGTTAGCGGCTGGAGGCAGAGAAGGGGAAGAGGGTAGAGGCCAGGCTGCCTTCCCAGTAAATCTATAGCAGCCTGAACCACCTGCACACTGCTTTCTGAGTCTGTGCAATGAGACTGGAGAAGTTCCTTTGTAATCAGAGAGAACTGGGGCAGGATAGATGCAAATAACTATGCTGGTTACATGACTCCGCTTGCCACCTCTCCAGCTGAAGTTATTGAGCTGCATAGTTTTCAGCACTGATTCAAGCAAAGCATGAACTGCAGATGGAAACCTGTGTTTTAAGTTCATCTGCTGTCAAATCCTACATAACAGCACAGTTATTTACATGGACTTTCTAAATTTATGCAATTTATCTCTGCTGTAGGGCAGAGTATTTCAGGGACAGCAGCACAACACACACAAAAATCCAAGACCGAGTTTCAGGCTGCAGAACCAAATTAAAGTAGAAGGATAAATCCTCTCTTGCAATTTTTAGTTCATTTCAGTACAGCAAGTTGTATCAATAAAAAGCCTATAGTATAAGTCAGCTAGAAAATAAATGCTATGAAGGATGTTCCATTTTATGTTGTTTGAATTTGATTAGTGATTAGTCCTGGCGGTTAAACCACATGGGAACAGTAATCAAGGCTTCTCTACTGCAGCTCTGTAACAACTGGAAAACACTGTTGGCTCATGTCCTATTCCATGATGGGATATTAACCTAAAATCTAATTAATATATGAATGAATTACGTTTCTAGAAACATACTATATTATAATCAATTTTAAGTGAGTTCCTAACAGGAGATAAGATGAAGAAAAAGCTGTAGAATTACCAGAGGCTGATAAATTCTGTTTACTGTGACTGATGATTTTTATGGAGGATAATTTTACAATCCATCAAACTTTTGTCAGTTCAAGAATCATGCTGCCAAACGTATGCAGTAAATTAATTTTTAAATTTACATATTTATTAAAAATCTTATTGAAAACAGCAGGAAGTAAGCCTTGTTTGAATAATAAAATAACTTGTTATTCTACTGGAAAGAAAACAAAAAAAACCCCAACCTTCTATTAAGA
The DNA here is from genome assembly GCA_034509425.1 of Eopsaltria australis. NCBI lineage: Eukaryota > Metazoa > Chordata > Aves > Passeriformes > Petroicidae > Eopsaltria > Eopsaltria australis. Next base: position 981,124 of record JAVTVJ010000112.1, read on the forward strand.
TGATTTTATAGAAGGCAATAATTATAAACAACTACATGAATTAGTTAACCAAACACTGTATTAAATAGCCAACCCAAAATTCATCAAGAACTTAGAAAACCTTTTGGAAGATAATGAAGCAAAAAATGCAATTTGAAAGCTAAGAAAGTCATGGCTGAATTTCAGATGTGCTGGAGGACAGGTTTTCTAACTCATGCCCATGGCTGTGGGGAGGTGCCCACTGGGATGTGGAATCTTTTTTCCCTTCCCTGCTCTCACCTCCACAATTGCTGCAGTTTTCTTTGGCTACTCCTGGCTCTGGGGCCAGCCATTCACACTCTTAAAACTCTTAAATTCATTTGTGTGTACAAAATGCACACTCGGGAACGTGCAGGGAATATGCAATTCATGTCCTAAATGCTGATGGCAGGTGACAGTCCTTTTTTTAACTCTCAAGGATGCTCAAAAAGAAACACTGCTTCTCTATTATTAAGAGAATTAAGAATTAGAATTACTAGAAATAAGAATTTAGAATTAAGCAAAGCAATGCTGGGCACCAAGATGACCACTGCTACAGATGCAGATGGAAGCTCCTACAGCCAGGAGATTTATAAATGTTGAACTTGCCTCCTCACTGAATTAAAGCAGTGATATCCATTTTGATTAACATGCACATCATCTGGCTGTGATCCGAGGGGAATTTCAGTTAATTTATGGATTTAGATGTGTTTACTTCATCTTTTAGAAACGAGTACATCTGTTTGTGGTCATGAGAAGCTCTATCCTACTCCGTGGCTCAGCCAGGCATACAGAATTGTCTCCCACTGGGAGCTGGCAGGAGGCATTAGTGCTTGCAAACTCTCTGTGAGGGGCACAGAAAACTCAAGGACAAGTGCTGGACAGACCTTTGCCTTCCCACCTTCATCTTCCCTGGATCCCAGCAAAGTTCAGGACCTGAAAGGCGGGGAGCTGTGCTGAGCCCACCTGGGCTGTACAAGGCTCTCCCGAGGTTGTGAGGTGTTACTTTAGCAAGGCTTGAGGCTTTTTCAAAGAAAGAAGGCACAGTGAAAATAAATATTAGGAATCCTGGTTCTGTGGAGTCTGACCCGCCTCTCTGGCTGTGAGAAAACCTTTTTTGGGAATGATTGAAAAAGGAGTTTGGTGTGAAGAACCAGCATAAGCTCTTGCTCCCACAGTGAGCTTTCTGCAGGGACAGAATAATGCAGTATTTTTTTGCATTGATTTTGCTGCAATTTGTGTATAAAAAGAGAAATGTGTGAAGTGATAGCTGCCACATGACTGGATCTGTTGGACTTTAGGAGATTTATTGACCCTGGCAATGCAGAAGTGTTACCACAGTATCAATGGTGCAACTGCAGTGAGCTACTGGTGATACAGAACATGTTCCTATGCCTAAACCACAGATTGTAATATTGTTAATATAATAGGCCACTAGGAGGACTAAAATACAACTGGAATTCATGCAGACACACTGTACAGCTGATACACACTCACTTTTTGAATGTCCAAAGATGATACAAACAGAAAATCTGGATGAAAGTACAGAATAAAGCAGTTGCCAGGCCCTACTAGTGAATGAATAATTTTAAAAAATGTTGCTGAAAATGAGCAGGAATTTAATATTTATTGGAATAAAAAAATAAATCTTTTAAGTGTTGATTTCTTCAATATCTTAGATTATTCAGGATTCAAATATTCGTAACAATGGAATAAAAATATCCTCCATGCACAGACATGGTTAGGAACCCTGTATGGTCAGCAGGACTACTGAAGGGGGCAGGGTTCTGCCCATGCAAAACTCTTTCAGGATCAGGGTGTGAATTTGCTTCTGACATTCTGAAAATTCCTCATCAGAGGAGCAATGTGTTTATGGTTAGCCCCTGTAATGCAGGATCCCATCTTGAGCAAGAATGCTTGATGAGAATATTAAGTGATAATGATTATTTGCTTAGCACTGCTATGGGGCCTTCAAAGCTCTCAAAGCAGCCTGCTAACAGTACTAGATTAAATTCCAAATGCAGCTGGAAGGTATTATTTATATTCTTTATTTTAAAAATGGGGAATTTAATAGCAGGAGAGGTTTAGCAATATGGACATTCAACCAGAACGTCATCCCTATCTCCACAGTCCTGCACTCTTGTCTGCTAAGCTTTTTGTCAGTATTTGAATATTTTTTTTTTTTTATTTCCAGGCAAAAATTTTTCCATGGAAAGACAGAGGCCTATTGTTCTCACTAGGGAGCATCTGAAATACTCTTCAACATACAGGACCTGGCATTTAATCCACTGAACGTGGTAGTTAATCAAATGTTTTGCACTGACTTCAGTAGAGTTTGGATCACTCTTGATGCATTAGAGAGATAAATTATTTAACTTACTGAGTTCCCCTAGAAACAAAATATTGAGCTGCAAACAAAGCTAACAAACACCAAATGGGATGCCATCTGCTGCAATGAACAGAACATGACCAGTTCCCCCCATGCTTGAGATTTCTCCAAAATACAATTTGAAATACGTTTGTTAAACTCCCAACTGTCTCACAAAATTGGCTTAGCACAGGTTAGCAAATGCTGGTGCCACCAGCAGCAGCAAGGCAGGCTAGGATGTATCAACTGGAGTCATTGATGATTGCATTTCTATTGGAAATTTTCAGGGTTTTGTGCTGTCCAGAGCCCATGGAGCCTGTGGAGATGTTTGACTTCATGCCCTGTGTCCTAGGGCCCATGGACACTGAGTGGTTTCTCCCCCTGTGTAAATATGAATGGTAATTATCCACATAATGCTGCATTCAAAAATCTGGATTTTTCTATCCTTTGACATCAGGACTCCATGTCTACTGAAGAAACAGGATATGGAGGCAAAAGTTCTGCTTCCCACAGATATCTCCCCCAGGAACGGCACGAGATATCTAAAATCCCGAGTCAGGAGCATTCCCTGCTTTGTAGGAAAGTTTTTGGCTGTGGAGGAGAGAGAGTGGGCTCCCCAACACTTTCACAGGAACAGAAGGACAGCGCTGAGCTAAAAGCAGAGCGTGTGACGCCTGTGGGTGACATCAGCCTTAGCCCCCTTTCCGCTTCCCAGCACTGATCGGGCAGCCAGGCAGCTTTTATGGAATGGGAGGCAGAAACCCAGCAGGATCTGCCTTGTAGAACAAGACAAGAAGATAAATGTCTTCATACCTAAATCTTCTGCCCAGCCAGACACTTCATCTTCTCGGACAAGTGATGGAACTACCACAAACAAACAGAACCTCCAAAGACCATTTAGTCTTTAGCAGGAAGGCTCCAGCCCTCACATGACACAGCCTCTGGTGGTGGCTGCTGTCCTTGGTGCGCTCTGCTGCCTCTGTTTTCAACACCACGTCCCTAATGATGTCATAACACAGCTTCCCTGTTTCCACAATGGATTTTATTTGTAGAAATGCTGTATTAGCAATGTTGAGCTCTCTGTACTCTTGCTTGTTATAGTGGTTCTAGGAAACATTAAAAGATAGGATGATGTTTCTGTAATAGTGATAGTAAAAATACTCTGTAAAATGATACAAATGAAAGTTTTAGCTTCTTCTAGTTGCTCATACACTAATGTTATGGAAAATGCAATAAAGAAATGGATTTAAAAATATGAAGAATTTCATTATGATACGATCTCAATGGGAACACAGTAGGACCAGATTAGAAATGCACAGTATTTGGCCTTCCTTTTAACTTGGGGGAAATGCTGATGTTCCATGTCATTGCCCACACAGCCAATGCACAGGAGCAGAATGCTACAGACCAAAATTCTGCCAGCTAGAGGCAGAATATCTAAACCAACTTTCAAGCACCTATATAAACTCCATGATTTTCATAGGATCCAAATAACGTGAATTGATCAGAGACATGAGCAAAAGCTACAGATTTTTAGCACCTTTCAAAACTGGGCAGCTGAAGTGTCCAAATATCCATTAAGGCACAGCCATTAAGAAAAGAAGCTTGAAACGACCCTGACCTTTACTTTTACTGATTAGAGGCCATAAACAAGTCTCCTCTGAGCCTATGCAGAGAAAAATAATTCTTGCAAGAGCAATCAGGAAGCATGTGCTGTGTGCTTTGCTACTTCTGCTCCTCAGTTTCAGGCATTGCCTGAAAATCGTTTACATTTCAAATCTGCTTTTTGTCTTATTATATGTGTTACCAGCAAGTTTCCCAATCTGCTTTTTTTTTTGTTGTTAGAAGAAATATCATAGAATATTACTGCATGGTTAACATTTTAATTTTATAATTCACAGCAACACACCCTATTCATATTTAATTTCTTCTTTTCCACCCACTTCTGCTTTACTCTTCATCCTCCCAAACCCATCTGAGGCCTTGTTTTACGGTTTGCTTTACAGAGCATTCAGTAACCCAAAGGATATGTGCATATGTAATAGGATGTCAGAAAAATCACTTTAAAGTGTTTGGCAATTTTTCAGATAATAATCACTCGGGGTTTGATTTGCTGAGAATAACACTGGAGTAGCTAAGGGAAGTTCTTCAGGCTACCATTTTTTACAGTATGTAAAATTTTTAGTGACCTCTATTAATGAGGAGGCAAAGGATGGAGAAATTGAGAGAAGGTGGCACTAATGGGAGCAGAGCCATCAGGTTGTCTCAGTCACTGATGGATTGATGAGCAGCTCAGGCTGGGAGGACTCTGACATGTGCTATGAAAACTTATATCAGTTTTAGCCTTTGTAAAAGATAATTAGACATTTAAATTACGTAACTGCATCTTGAGAACTTCCCAGAGTTCCCTGTGTCACATATTGCTGCTAAATCTGCTGAATACCATGTTTGTTTCTCCTATCAAATTCAGACATTACTTTTCATTAAATTAATATGAGTGCTGCAAAAGCCTAAAAATATAGTAAGAGATAAAATATTTCACTTTGGGACTTGCTCTAAAGTAGAATGTTTGAATATGCAGAAATATTTACCAATATTTTTCTTAAAGTTTTAAAGAATCTGTGTGTCATACTGCACAAAATCTAATACAACTTCTTATTTCAATAAAAGGCAAATCACTTTTGGGAAAGGAAAACAGCTACTGGAACAAACTATAAACACCAACAAATTATTTCAATATGTTTTTTGTCAATATTTGACATAGAAGTTGCCTTCTTTTCAAAGACCATGTTGATTAGGATATTATTGTCGTGTGCATATGGAAAGAAAAAGCGTCCCTTAAAAATAGAAATAATTTGCAAACATATTCTGAGTATATTGCCACAATTCCTGCTCCCATCAGCTGTGTAACTTACTCCTCATGTATTCTCCTTGGTACAGAACTCTCACACTCAAAGATCAGTCATTTTCCACCGTTCTCTGCATGATGTTTTGATGTTTGAGTGCTTTATGCAAAACTTATCGCTGTTATAGATGGGAAAGGCAAGTTTCAGCTGGAAAAACAATTCACAAAAATATTACAGCATTATTCATCTCATTTAACTCTGCTAATCACATGGTCCTCTTGGAGTCAAAATATTTTCCAGCCTCAGAAAACAAACAGCTCACTGAATACACCTCTGTGCCCTACTGCTCTTAGCTTGATTGAGTCAATCCAATGTTTATTGGATCCAATCTATTTTTTAGCTTTTTCTTTTATTACTAATATAATTTCTACCATTACAACAATTACACTTTCTCACATGCTTACTAATATTTCTCATTTGTTGCTGTTAATGTGCCCTGAATTCCATTTTGGCCCACAGTATTATTATAATATTCCAATTCGACAGTGAGAGAAATGAAACCTGCAGCTTTGTTTCCAAAGATGGGGGAGTGAGGAGCTGGTTACAAATGGCAGAAACATGAGTGCACTTTGGGCCATGCTGCAAATCACATCAGCTCCATCTGTCAAACCCCTGAAAAACACCCCAGAACATTTTCCACTCGGGGAAATCACCAGCAAATGATACTTTTACTCCATATGTACTTTTGGTTCTTATTAGACTGAAGGATCTTCCTACTTACACCTAAGAGCCCCTGTGCCTATTAAATCCAGATGTAATCTCCAGTTAGAAAGCCAAATAGACATTGGAGTGCTGGGGATGTGTGTGCAGTGAGCCAGGGGGTGGGCAGGGACCAAATGTGTTGGGGTCTTACCCACACCCTGCCTGTTGCAGCCACTCAGCCCTGCTGAGAAATGACCTGGGGTGCCCAGAGCTCTGCTAATGCTGTGCCAGGCCAGGCTCCCTGTAAATGAGCTCTGCTCTGTTCTGTGCTGCTCTGCCCAGCTCTGTGCTGCTGTGCCCTGCTCAGCTCTGCTCTGCTCTGCCCAGCTCTGTGCTGCTCTGCTCTGCTCAGCTCTGTCCTGCTCTGCCCAGCTCTGTGCTGCTCTGTGCTGCTCTGCCCAGCTCTGTGCTGCTCTGGGCACTTGCACACCAGCAGTTTTGGGCTCACCCCCAGGGACTCAGGCAAATGAACTGCAGGGCATTTCACAACATCTGGGCCAGTGTATAATGTGGTTATGCAGCTCCCACATGCTAAAAAGACAAGCTTCTCTCTGTAATTTGAAATTAGTTGCTGAGATGGTGGGATGCAGGGTTTCTGCTCCGGTGATCAAGTTTTTCCACTCAGAAAGGAAAAAGTTCTCCCCTTCTTACAGTGCCAAAGGGGTTCAGTGAGCACAGCACTCCAGCTGTGGCCACAGGACATCTTGGTGTGTTGCTTTAGATCAGACAAGCCCAGACATCTGCCTCTGGCACTTGAGAAGCCACACAGGCACAGGTGACTGGGTTCTGTGAGTGACTGCGGCATTCAGCACTCGGTGACACTGTGCCACAGGCACTGGAACTGCACCTCTATGCCCAGCCATGCCTGAAGTCCTCGGCTTTCCTGCTTTCCACTTCTTCCACACCTTCTCTCAGACTCACATCCAAACCATTCTCCTGCTAGCCTTGCACACCATGTGTTTTAAATGCCACACAGCCTGCTCCACTATGCCAAAGACTTTCTGTCCCTCACTGATACCCAAATACTCTTTAAACTATGTGCTAAAAGATACTTGAGTTAAAATGTCACCACCTACCCATCCCCATAAATACACTAACCAAACACAAAATAGCCTTTATACCAGCTGGAGGGCTAGGCAGAATGGTGTTTGGTGGCACAGTGCTGAAACTACTGAGGCCATTAATGCTAGAAGCAGAACTGCTTCAGCAGATAGCAGCTTTCAGGTTTTTTTTAGTGTTATGTTTTCCCTAAAAATGTCCCTTGTATACCATTCAAAAAGTTATTTTCTCTGGTGGACACTGCGTTCCAAATGTTTATCTTGCCAAAGCCTTTTAAAAACTTAAGGAAGTTATGGAGATTGCTATCAACCTCCTTGCTGAGCCACTCTCCAATGCATAATTTTTTACTAAAACTCTCAGCAGCATAAGAAACCTCAGCAGTTTCACCTAGAAGGCACAGGGAGAGAAATGAGTCTCTGTATAACTGCAGCTTTTTACTGTTGCCAAGCCAGTTCCTCAGGCTGGCTGTAAGGATGTTCTTCCACACCACACAACATTTCTCTTAAGTGATGTGTGTCAAGCGAGGCTTTGGTCCCAGAAGACTGCCTAGCTAGGCTTCAAATTGCTTGTTTTGCTGTCTCCTCACTTTACTTTTTGGGGGCAGCTTTGATGGCAAGGTATTAGAAACAATAAAGACCTCATTGGGAATACAAGGCTTGGAAGCAGATCTTAGAATGTGAACTTGTCCTATGGAGGGGAAAAAACAAGCAGATACGAGTGATTTGTTGATGTCTGCAGATGTCTTAGCCTATTTCTAATTTAACATGAGTTGAATCAGACTTTAGGCTAGAAAAAATATGTTTAATTCTGTATTATTCCCATGGGTGGCATGGTCAAAGCTGCTTTCTTATCAGACCATGCTCCTGTGGTTTTTGTCACTCACATTGTCAAATACTCCTATATAATTCCCCTGACAATGGATTTTACATCAGCTCGGGCAATTACTCAGACAGTCCCTGCTTTGATGGCACAAGTATTGCATCACTCATCTGAGAAACAAACCCCTTTGATTACACAGAAAGGAAATCTTGCAGTCCCAAGCCTGTCAGTGGGAAAATCCTACTGAGAAAATTTTGACAAATGGGAATGTGCAGCTCAAAGGTCCCCACGAGGCCACGCTCAGGGATCACATGGTGGTGCTGAGTATTAATACCATCAAATGTTTACATTACCAGATCACCTCCCTAAACGTTTGCAATGATTTGTTAGATTCATTCCTTACTTTAAAGAAAAGCGACGATCTTAAAACACCAAAGATGGGTGAATGAGACTGCAGACTTGTTCCCCATCTACAGATTGTACAATGGCAGTTTCTCCCTTAATATCCTAGGTTCATTAGGGCTAGGAAAGCAAATAAAGCTGATTCCCTCCCCACCTCATCATCTTCCTCTCTCTTAAGCCTGGCAAGAAAAATAGCAAAGAGCTGGTGACGTTTCTGTACTTGATATGAAGTAAACTCAGTTATGCAATTAGTACACAGAAACCTACTATTACCTAATTTCTGCATTTGATCCAGCCCATTAGATGCTTTCTCTTATTGACAAGGAACCCCTTCTACCTTCCATTACTTTCCGGTATAATAATTTGTCAGAGCTGCTTCAAACTCTATATCTGCAGTAACACACACATTGTACAAAACAAGCTAAGACCGAGGTCATCAGGAGCATTTGCTGTTTTCTTCTGATTGTGACATGACATAGGTGTTGCTGTCACCAATTTACAGACAGCAAAACAGATCCTGCTGGCCCAGCAAAATATCACCCAGGGCTGCCCCAGCTGCAGGTACTCATGTTATTATGAAAGTAAAAGGAAAGTTAGTATTTAGTGCTCACTGGAGTGTTCACTGACATGTGGTATCACTCTCCAAAATACAGATGGTAGCTACAACAGCTGATTTTGACCGGTTCCCCACAGAGGAAAGTTTGGGGCAATGTTCATATTTTTAACTTCGGGTGGAAAGTCTGGCATTCAGGATAAGGCAGCTGCTGGTCAGGGGAAAGGAAGAAAGTAGTTCCACAGGGCAATATCTCCTTTCCAGTTTAAAGTCTTAAGATACAGCTCTTCCCAAGTGCTAATTGGACCAAAATCATGATCTTAGGCTTTTCCACATGTGAAAAGCAGAATCCTTCCCTAAGCACATCTGATAATGTGAAAAATATTAATTCTCTGTGAAAGCAGAGTGTATATGGTCTCCTCAGAATTACTTCAGATACTTAAACACAGAGAGCCCTTTCTAAGAGAGACTTAATCTAAGAGCTGAAGAGAGCAAAGCACCTTCAGAAAGGGTTTCAGAGAACCCAAACCAGGCACACAAACTTTTCTGGCAGATTCTCCAAGATCTGTCTAAAGAAGTGAACAGTGCAAAGTACCCAGTGTGCTGCCAGTTCATACCCTAGCTCAAGTCTTATTGGTCTCTGTAGGAGATGAGACACAAGAAGGAGCAGCTCAGGACTTTCTTTATTTCCCCCTCACTCTTGTTTAGTGTAGCCTGCAGAGGTGTCTGGGCTGCTCTAAGTGATGCTGTAATTCAGCAAGGCTGGAACACGCTCTCTAGTATCAGCTAAACGCTCCAAGATCCTTGAGGATGGCAAGTGCTATGCAATTACCAGACTAAGCCCTGTTCCTGGTCCTTTCGTGGGTATTCTCTCTGCTAATAGGAGGCTTGTGAGCACAAGTCAATCATACAGCATTAACTCCCAATCAGCTCACTCAGCTGTAAAATCCTCCGGTTTATCTGGGAATGCCGCCAGGTCAGTCCTATTTGTAAGTGCAGCCTAAACAGCAGCAAACATCTCTAATTTTTCTTTGGCCTGTATTTGCCAGCACTCTGTAATGTCTGCTTGAATTTCCAGACACGGGGATTTGATCTCATTCATGAATCATCTGTTCCACACATCCAAACTCCACCGTGGTGGATACAGCCATAAGTTCACACTGCACAGAGAAAACTCTTTCCTTAACCGAGTCCCCCAGTTCGAGTGCCCATGCAATTAACAAGGTAACAGTGCTAGAAATGCCAGCTTTCTTATGATCTCTTCACAACTGGAGGAAAACAAGAGGAATTAGAAACTTCTGATGGGTACCAACTCCTTCCATAACAGATCTTTTCTTTAAAGTGCTCAAGTCATGCTTTGAAACACAAGCAAGCCTTGATGGTGACTCAAATTGAGTAATAGAGACAAAAGAGAGCAAGAAGGGCTGTATTACAGAATAGAAGTGTGTGATGCTTGGTTAAGGACAGAGAAGCAAACATATTTTTCATAATTCTTTGGGACCATAAGGATAATTAAGTAATAAAATCTTTGACCCACTCACTTCTCCAAATGGTTCCTGTTTGATTATAAAATGTTAATAAACAATGGGCCTGGGGAAGGGAAATTCATCTTGTTTTCTGAATTCTTGTAAGAAAAAAGTCACTTGAGCTTTTAAAGTCTAAATAGTAAATTAACTGATGAAATGTGAATTAATTTTTTCATTGCATAAATATGGTAACAACCATGACATTGGCAAAGTGCTCAGGGCACTCCCAGTGTCTGCTGCAAGGAACTGGAGCAGCTGTTTAATGCAGGGCTCAGTGAAGTTTCACTGACAAGGTGTCTCCCCTGGGCTGGCTGCAGTGGACTTTGGATCAGGTGCTGCATATATTGTACTAAATCAGAGAAGTTACTGTTCAAATAAAAAGAATTCATTTGATACACGTAAAAATGAGCATTTCTTGTTTTGAAAATCCTACATGAGGAAAATACACCACGGTTGTTAATTTAAGAGAATGTTTTCTGCTAATGATTAAATGCATTTTATTCCTTTCTTTGAAATTTTGATTTGCTTTTCTTGTCCAAAATTCTGCAGTGTGCCAAAGGATGACATAATTTCAGAATATTTTCTTCAGGTCAAAATAAAAGTAAGGTAAAATTGGTCTTAGTGCTAAGAGAATTTAACCAGGATGCTGTTTAAGGCTGTAACAATAAGTATTTTTCCTTTCAATGTCTAAAAGCCCTTTTGAATCCTCAAACTGTCCCTCCAGTGTCCCTTATCACAGCAATGGCCCATCAGTTGTTTCTCTTCTGAAGCTCCTGTACAGAATTTTTTTTTTTTTGCTGATGAAATTTGCTGTGTATAAACTTTGGAGGTGATGCTGGTGAGTGTGTTGGTTGAGGAGACAAATCAAGTGACAAGTCTGGGCTAACAGAGCCTCCTGACTGTCTCATTAGAGCCCCCAAGCCTGAACCACCGCAGTCCTGGAGCTGTGCAGCCCAATTTAATTGGGCTCAGAGACTGTCACAGCACACTTGCTCTTCAGACAAGCACTGTAAACTCATTTTGCCCATCATGACGCTTTTTTGACACACATCTTCTGTTTGGTTTTTTTTTAAAGGCTTGACAAATGCCAGTTGGGAATTAAATTCAAAGCCTGTACGATTTCCTTTTCAAAATGCCAAATATTCTTCATGAAAGCTGCATTATTCTCCCCCCAGAATTTACATATTTTTTTTAAATTTGTTGGCTGTAAGTGCCTCTGTCTCTGGTGTCCCCCTCTTTCTGTGGGTAATGTTGCAGCTCACACAGCTCTAATTTAAACAGACTGTGGATCTTCTTGGGTTGGACAAACAACAGCTCAGAAAAATTTGCTGTGCTGGTTCAAACAAGGAGTTCAGGGCAACCTGCTTTTCATGGTTACTTCCTCTCATTTGTCATGCTGAAAAGTTTAATACTAATAGGCAAATCTCTAGTGCTTTATTGAGCTTCTGCTGTTCAGGGAGAGGCAATGCTGTTTGGAGAGCTATTTCAGAGCCTTAAAAAGTAAACTCAAGAGCTCTCCAACATAATGCATGAAAAATGCTGGTGCTGGCTGAGCTACACCTGATGCCTTTTAGCTCAATGATGGAGTTTTACAGGATTCTAAGGCCAGTTCAATGGGCTTTGTTCAGGGTTTTTTTTTCGGGCACATTGCAGAGATGTCATATACAAGGAATACATGGAAAGAATTAATTAAAAGTAGATGCAACTCTGAGTCACTTTTTAATACTGGAACCAAATCTAATTGCTCTGTTAATAGCAAAAGACCTTGACCTTCAGAAGGAAGAACTGATTTTTATGTATATTTTTCATATATATATACATATATATATATGCACACATATAAAATTCATCTCCTACACATAATTAAGCTGTGAATTTCTGGATGTTCAAGATGAGGAATTAAGGGGATGCTCAAATTATTTTCCTGCACATATCCCTTTTTACACCCTCCTGCTGCCTTTTTTCCTTTATTTTTCTTCCCAACTATGAAGCCAGATTATTTAAAATTGTTCTTTCTAATATTACCCACATATATTAAAACTGAATCATATTCTGGGTACTAATGAAATTGGATTGATTGGGAAATGAGGCACATACATTTCAGGATTTTTCTTTTGAAGTTTGTAGTCAGTTTAATATTCAGTTAAGCAGGACTTTGCTGCCAGCAGAGTTGGAATAAACAGAGCCACTGCCATTTTGTTCTTCATATTCCTTCTGCATATTTGGCCCAGATTCCTGAAAGCTCTAAGACTCTAACTCTGGTTAATCACCTCTGAAGTTGCAAGGCACAGTCATTTCCTGAAACTGAAAACTGGGGTCTGGGAAGAGATAAAAATTCTTTTTCATTTATGCACTGCACCAGTAAATTACAAACCAGCTGCTCATTCCTTATTTTCTGCTACCACCTTTGTTTATAGTGCAACACTCCCAAAATGTGCTGAGTGCTACACACAGAAACAGAAGAGTTTGTGTCCGAAAAGAAGAGCTGGGGAAACAGATTGAACACCAAGGCAAAATGATTACACTGGATCAAGACTGGGTGTCTACTTTCAAACAAATTGGCCTGTTGATCAAAGGAGAGAGGGGAAGGAGTGAGATGATGAGAGGAGAAGGGATGGGAACAGAGGAAAACAACAGGTTGAGAAGTTCCTCTTCAGGGTTTCTGAGACTGTGATGTCAGTTCAAGACTTTTAGACTCAGAGAAGAAGAGTATTCACATGAACTAAGAGGAGAAAACAAATTTATTTCAGTTTAGCATCAAGGTCAACCCCTCAGATCAGGACTGATCTTCATCAAGTCTGTAATTCCAGAGATAACACCAGGATTTCAAAAGACACCAGAAGAGAGGTGATTTCCATAGCATAATTTCATTTGAATTTTCAGCAATACTTCTTCAGAGTTTTAAGTTATTTGATACATGTTGTTCTATATAAACCATCTAATTATATGTGAAGGAGCAGCCTTAAAATATGAATTCTGTGTTTACTTGCTAACTTTAAATTTCAACTCCTCACTAATGGTGGAGTACAAGTGCGAGCCTGTCTCTACTTGTCAATTTTGGAAGTCTAATTCTATGACAGGTGAGCATTCAAATGTAACATTCTGCTCTAAAAATATTCAGATCTTTACTCTTCTGCAGGTCATGTTTTTTTCAAGTCTGCCTGGTTTCAGTAATCAGCCAACACAGTGAGGAAGAAAGGCAAGTAAAACTAATACTGAACAAAATGAGAAGTAATATAAAAATTACAGTAACTCACACTTGGGCTCTCCTTGCTCTTGCTGTCTTTACTGGAAGCTCCACTCAGCTGCTCAATTAAACTGTAATGTGTTAATTGTTCAGGTCCATCCTCTCCAAAATGGCCATAGAGACTGTGTTGGTATAAATCCAAAATCGACATTGGGTTCCCCAAAAATGACCTCCTCTGACTTTGTTTTTCCTGCACTGCTGCAAGAGATGTAACAAATAATGTCATTATGGCAGTCTACATAGATTTTAATGCAATTTTACAATTTTTAAATGTATTTAAATTGCTTTTTAAGGTATTTGAAATTCAATGTAATAGGAACATTAAAAATTCTACCTTCTAATTCTCCAATGCATATAGAGGGGACTGTTATTGTTTGAGATGAAGGAGATGGTATGAGACAGAATTAATTTCCTTTCTTTTCAAATTATAGACAAGATGCTTAATTTGGGGGATCTTCCCACTTAATTATTTGCAGAAAGGTTCTGTTCTTCTCTTTTAACAGACTTACATGGCAGATGTGCTAAGTTCCTTTAGCATATCTTTCAGTTTGACTTTACTTGCTTCAGTTTTTTTCTGTTTCACTACATTTTTAGTTAATGAATACAACAGCATAAAAAATACACTAGTAGGGTAAGAAAGATCTATAATCTTATAGATTCTGTTGTAGCACAAAAACATAAGGAATAAAGCCCCAGTTTCCAAAGTCCAAAAACTCATTCAGAATAACAAAATAAAACCAAAGGATTTTCCTGCAGTTTCCTGCAAGCACACAGGAGAGAGATGTTTATGTGAACATTAAGCTCCTTTTCTCACACCTGTTCTTATACAAACTTCAACTCTGCCCTAGGAGAGCATCTACCTCCAGTGCCTCCAACAGAACCACATCAGGGTAGAACCCAATTTATGAGATCGAAATCAAAACACTTTCACGGCTGGAAGAGAAGGATCTGGAATATTTGGCATATTCCCTGTAACTCTGCTGACCTTCTCCATAACATTGGGCAATGCACTGGGAATCTCATGCTAAGCCCATTAAATCAACAAAGGTCTTATCATTGTCTTTTAATAGCCTTTGCATTGGGCACTCATTCTTTCTGTTCCCTGCTCATAAATGGAAAATGGAAATCACTCCAACGTTATGATTGTGCAACCAGTGACTTTGGGGACTTGCTAATAAATGTAATTATCTATTCATATAAAAGTATTCTCTGTGGATTGGTTTGCTGGAGCCCCTGCCACAGCCTCATGTGGATGTTTTGAGGTTATATCACTTGTGTGCATAAAGACATGGAGATCTTTGAACACAGAATGGGATAAAATATGGTTGTTAATACCATGTGAGAGCTGCACTTCCGAGAGCACAGAACAGAAACCCTGACTATGAGGAATGAGCACAGCAGAAATACTTTTGCAATAATGTGTCATAATCTTCTATTTGTCTCAATCACAATTATGTATTTTATTCTCTTAACTGGCTCAAAAGTGAGGCTTATACACAAAATTAATGAATCTCTATGTAAAATGGTCACCTCAAGTCATGATTAGGTATCATTAAACTTGGAATCTGCTGCCATTTAAAGCAGTTGGTAACACATGATAAAAATCCCTTTTTTTCTTTTTTGGAAATTGTGATGAATACAGGAAAGAAAAAAGCTTATTTACCTCTTTAAAAAAATCACATTTATTGCATTAAAATATGGTTAGTAAAAAGCAAAATCTGTAAAAAGAAGTGTTTGTGGGCTGACTAAAATGACTTGCAATATTTTCTGCAGATTCAACCCTCAAAGCTGCAGCAGTAATGTAAATAAATAGCCCTAGCTTCCTATTCTGCTCTCTCCCATGGAATCACAAGCAATGGATTAGCTCTAAAATGCCAAATGTTAGAGCCACTGACGAGCACAGCCACCCATGGTGTTTTCAGTGCCATTTTCACCACAGTAATGGTGCTGCAGATGCTGATCTCTGCCAGGCCAGGCTTGGGGCTGCACAGGAGATCAGCTCTCAGGGTGCTGCCAAGACCTTGCACTCTCCAGAATTTTCCACCTGCAGGGGATCCAAGATTCTTCCAGGACAAGGACAGAGCCACCCTCCCCTGGCCACCCCTAGGGCACACATCTGCACTGGGAGGTGGCTCCAAGCACAGCAGGCTGGTGGTCAAGAAAAGCCAGCAATTCCCTGGGTTATTAAACACACAGAAAACTATTATCTCAAGAACTTCACTTCACGTATTTTTTTATCTACTGGAATTCAGTAAATTTTGAATTGCCATCAATTGTCACTAAAAGCTTTCTTACTTGAAAGTTGCAATATATGCACAGAGGAAAATGAGAGAGAGTTCACTATCACCAACATCACCTTGATAAAGGGGTTAGGAAACTGTGGCCTTGATCACTGCATTATTTCAACTGGCTGTATAATTAAAAAGAAAAAAAAAGAAAACTATATTTATAGTCACCTTTCAATTTTATAATAATGTAATTATTTTTATTTGCACCGCAGAGATTTATGCGTAAAAACCTACAAGTTAAGCCCCTACTAGCAAACACTTTGGAAGAGGAGAAAAAGCATTTTCACATAATAAAAAGCAAAAGGTAATAAAAAGCTAATGGAAAATTAGACTGAAGAAAGATTTGGGGTTAGAAAGTGAAATCCAGACAGAAAGTTCAATGGAGGACACCATCTGCTGCTGAGTCAGTGTGGGCATTGAGGGACATACATCTTTATGTGCAAATTTTCAATTACCTTGTCTGTTGTTCTTGGTGAACTCCACAAGAGTCTCCTCTGCAGCTCTGAAATAACTGGTGTCATACTCTGGCTCTGGCTCGCTGTCAGTGCTGCTTGCTGAGTATGTGCACACCCTCAGAGCTGTGTCCTGCACAAACAGGGGCATGGCAGCAAGTCAGATAATGCAAATATAGCAAAAAAATGCTGAATATAGTATTGGGAGTAGCACATTTTATATTCATCATGCAGTATAAATGAGCAGTTCAACTGGGAAAGTCTCCATTACCAGTCTAACTCCTTCAAGTAAGTAATCATCAGCCTGACATGGGGGAAATACCACATTTTTGTCCTGCTAAGTCCCCTGAGACAGTCTGGCAGAAACAATCCATATTTTAACTCCCCCCCCCCCCCACTGTAATACTGCTTTTGATTCTACCAGCATTTTCAGATAATTTTATCCACCAAGTTCAATTTTAGAAATCCTCAGCTATGTTTAACACAGTCCATTTGTAACATGCAAAATTATCACATCACAAATGGTTTGCTGCAAGCAATTCTGGAGACAATTAGGATGGCCAATAGACAATACACCATTTCTACAGCAGTAAATCCTAATTGTTTCCTAAACTCATGTCCCTTGTCCTGGTATTTTCATTACTGTACCAGAGAGCCCTTAGTTCCCCGCTGATTCCTTTGCCAGTTCTTTCCAGGAAGCAATGTTATTGATTTTCTTCTGGGAATAAAGAGGAACACTGACAGCTCTGGACAGCTTCTAATCATGGAAGGCCTGAAGGCTCAAACCATTCAGGAGCAGCAGCTCAGTATAAAAACCCCCCCAAACCAGGCAGGGGGAAGCTAAGCCTGATACTGCTCAGGTAATGGCATGTACAAATACCACCTACTGCCCCCACCCCAATGGCCTATCAGGGGCTCTAGCGAGGTTTTAATTCTGTTTCTCTAAGAGGGATATTAATGTCCTCATCTTTCCATCCATGCTGCAGTTTTTAACTGATGCAGAAGCACATGCCTTTGTTAGGAATCACACACCTGTGGAGAGGGAGGCAGAGCTGAGGACACCTGCATGCAGCCAGGTATGCCCAGCATTAGAGATTGCAAGTCAGCTGTGTCCCAAAACCCCACAGAAACGTGTCAGAAGAGTATTTTTCTGTTCACAATACTTCCACAGCATCTCTCAAACTCTCATACTACACAGCCATACAGACAAGAAAACCTAGTCCTGGGGAAAAAAAGAATCTGAATCTCATGAAAAGCAACAAAAAAGATCAACTTTCTAGAAGAGAATGGGGTAAGAGATATCCATTTCCTTTTCTAAAAGAGCCTGTGAGGGTTTAAATTAAAACATGTTTATAACCAGGAGGACAAAGAACATTTAAGTGCTGTATTATTATTACTGATAAATAATGAGACAGCGAATGAAGGCCAAGGAAGTAAATGCAGCTGTTAGATTGTTAGTTACTCTTCCCACCATATTACAAACACGGGCCATTTCTGACCCCTCTACATTGGCCAAAACACTCATCTCATTTCAGAGATGCCACTTCTCAACTTATACCTTTGTTTTTGTAGTTTTCTTGGGGGTCCACTCTGGAGGAACTTTTCTATTTTCCACAGTCTCTTCAGTGTGCTCTAATGAGGCAGAGGTCACAGAACTTGCTTCTTGTTCACTTTGCTTTGCAAGGTTAATTATTCCTGAATTAAGGAAGACATTATTTAAATTCTAGGTCCCATCAGCATCTTCACGATAGTGTGTCAATTATAATTCAGCAAAAACTGGGGGCCAACTGTGATACTTTCATTATGTCAAATAATATTTTACTACTCAAAGGAACAATTTACTAACTTACTGGAATGGTACTAACTAAAGTGGCAGAATTTCATCCAAATCCTTTTCCAGTTAACAAGAGAAGAGGAAGGCATGAATTTAAATCCCTTCATTAGTTTTAAAATATATATGCTTTCAACAAAGAAACAACATTCAGTAACTACTTCTAGGCATTGTAGGATCTGCTCTGCCATTTTATGTTCTCAGAGAACAATCTTTTAACATAAATATAATTGGAAGTACCTTTCTAGCAGAATGCCAGCTTTTTTATTTGCTATATTTGCACTATGCAAAATCAGAACATCAAAGAAGATATATGGTGCATATGAAATAAAGTGATAATTGCAATTTGGATGAGAAAGTGAGGGAGGGAAGAATTGAATGAAAATCATCTAGTAAGGAATGAGCTGACCCCATCATCTGATGTATACTACTTTTTTGTAACATCTCTTCATGACAATTTAATTAAGATACAAACCTTACAAGGTTGGTGCAGTGAATATTAGCATTAAGATCAGAACAATCTTACTGCTACTGACTTCTTATGAAGCAATTCAATGCTTGCAGTTTCTGTTCAATTTGTTATAATGACAGTGTTTAATCATGGGCTCTACTCTATAACACACTGCTGAATTGAGGTCACACATGTGGCCATTCAAGCATGTAGCACATAATCTATAACTAAGATTTCTCTTCTGAATTCTTAGCTGTACCATTAATTAACAGGACACTTACTTTAAAAATAGTAAGTATTAAAATATCTTTTATTTAGCTTTGGTTTGAAACAAGCAGGGGAGTCTGCAGTAAAGCATACAATGTGTGCTGGCAGTCTATCATAGCATTACAATACTGCACTGGGAATATTGCTAAATCAACTAAGTTCTAAGATGTTTAATTAGAAACCTTCAGTTATGCATTCTATGAACATATAAGAGAGGATTCTTTCCTCCTAGGTTCAATATATGTCAGCTTAGTAGCAGAACATATATTTGATGGCCTTAAATTAAGCTCAAACTTGATACTTAACCTTACATGCCAATTACACAGAATCTACCTTATAGATAGAGTGATATAGATTTATGGAAGTTAAATACAACTTCTACAGGAGCAGTAACTGACAAAGTGCTAATCACCATAACCCCAATAAATGAGTGACATTGCATTTGGTCAAGATAAAACAATGCCCTCCTCCATTAAACTAATCACTTTTACTGTGCTTTCTGCTGTATCTGTCATATTGACTATGAAAATTTCCCTGTTGTTAATGCTACATGATTTTTAATGCTATTAACATATAAATTAGTAACTCCAAAGCCTTCCCAAAACCTATATAAATAGTCAGTGTGTGTTTATAAAAAATGCACAGACTTCAATGGAACTATTTACTAATACTTTGATGGATTGCCAGTCCTTTTATACCTTTGTCAGCTCTTGTTTTATAGCTTAAACACACACGTAGCTCATAAGTGAAAGTCAGGTATTTTATGTTCATATACAGAAATGTGTTTGTATGATGTAGTAAAGTAATGAGAGCCTTGTTTGAGGTCAAGGCTGTATATTCAGTGGGACAGAATTTATGCATCGAGGCCAAATGAGTTTTTAGTTCAATCCAGTATCAAAAGCAAGTCTTTATGAATATATCTTTTCTATGTCACAACATGGCTGTGCTTTGTACTTCGTACAGTCTGATTCTGAATATTGCTGAAAATCCACATTCTTTTTCAAGTCAACTTCCAAGGCTGGCATATGTTTTTTTTCTTCAAGTACTGTTTCTTGAGAAAAGGCTTTAAGTACTAAACTCATTTTTCTTTCTCAGATAGGCATTTTGTATAACAAAATTTCCATATGGCTCAGGTCACAAACTTGTTAACCTTATGCATTCTTAAAAAGAGTATCGTCTGCTCTGCATTTAACATTTCTGTTATCAATTGCCATTATTACAGGATTTCTGCTAATCAAAACAGAGGCCAAGGCAGAAATAATGTGATTTTCAGTGTAATTGACATTTTACCTGAGGAAGCTGGTTTGGGAAGGCGACTTTGAAAAGGTCGCATAGCTCTGGCAGCCATGGCTGGATCAGACGTTGAGTGACTAATTACGCTTTCCACAGACTCCTGGCTCTTAGCTGTTGAAGGCACTTCTCGCTCAAGAGTTTTGGCTTTTACTGAAGGAGCTGAGAGAGGAACTTGCTCAGATGCTGCAAAGACCCCCGTGTCCAAGGCTGATTCTTGCTTAGAGATGTGTCTCCCCGTCGATCGGTTCCCCGAGTCAGGGAGGGGGAAGGTTCCAATCCCGCTGTCCAGTGTCCTCATCTGGCAGCAAGACTCTAAGGCACAGGAAATTGGTGTCATGGGATGGAGAAAAAGGTATTTAAAGTCAGGGAAAGGATCTAGGGGGGAATAGGGGCCTCTTAAAGGGAAGGTTTCAAGGCAAGGGAAACATTTTGCTTTGTGAGTGTGCTGTTACCCGGCACTGGAATTCTTCTGACACTTTGTCTAACTGAGTACAAGGAAATACCCCGTTGAGGAGCAGTGAAATTAAACAAGGGCCAAAACACTGGCACTTGGCCTGCTTGGGAGTAACTGTGATAATGGGTAAGTGGGACAGGTCCTGGAAAGAGATTACAGATGGAATTGTAAAATCATTTAGTTTGAAGGCCCACAGAATGTCTGGAGAATACCAGTGTGAGGGATGGAGTAGTGTAATATATTTCTTCCAACACAAACCAACACCCCACGAAGGTTTGGCCTCTCCATACCTCTGTTTTGCTAACTGTTTCTCATACAAGAAGGTGTTAACCAAAATGTATCATGTATTCTTACACAAAATTAAGATTTACAGACTTTCTTAGAGATACGCATCTCTCAGAGCACCCTGAAAAAATTGGACAGCAACAGCCCTGCCTTTGTTTACCCTGTCACACTCTGGTTCTGCACTTCCCAGTTTGGGTAGGTGTACACAATGCCAGGCACAAATACCTTTAGTACTTTTTTTTTTTGGATGCAGTTTGGTCTGCTTATTCCTCCTGCTGGCAAGGTGCTGTACTGACCATGGGACAGGGAAAGGTGCAAGTGCAGATGTGTGCACGTTGCTGTTTGAGCAACCAGGATGTACTGGCAACCCCCCTGCCCTCTCATTCTCTATCAATTTCCAGAGACTTCCTTTTTGTTTCTGTAAGGGGCAAGCAATGTGGAAGAGACTGTGATGGCAAGGTCCTTCTGAGAGCTATAAACACCAAGGAGGGAACTTCAGCACTAGTGCTTGGAAAATGAGCATAATTTAGGTTAAATGTCTGGAAACATCCCTTGACAGCAAGATCTTAAGTCTGTGGCAGACACTCCCAAAGGAAGCAGAGGAAATTTCCTTTGCTTTGAACAATTTAAGGCTACACCAGACTAAAGATATACTGCAGTGAACAATTGTACTCTAGCAGGAGATGCAGAATATGGCCCAATATATCTTCTCCAGCTCCATTTTACGTGTTTCTGAGTATTGATTTTTTTTATGATATGTCCATTTGTTATTTAAGTCTGTTGTAGTTAGCAGAGCTCTGTCAAGTAATTTTCATTATTTTTCCTCTGCAAATACTACTAATACTCTCAAAAATTTGGAAATATTTCTCCCCTACGGGTTTTGCCTATTTGTTTTTGAACTAACAACATCACCATGGTCATTCTTGTTAAATATCTTCATCTCAATGGGCCTTTCCTGATAACAAGTAGGAAACTACTTACAGATAAATTAAATATTTATTTTTATTTCATGGTTCTTGTGAAAAGAGAAGCAGCCTATATTATGTAGTCCTCTTTGCCTTATCCTCATCACTCAGGATCAAAGAAGGACTGAAATCCTACTGAGCACCTGAACCTTACAGGGCCTGGCTGAGCTGCAGCAGCAAATGCTCTGTGCACTGTCTTTTAAAAGGGCAACAAGGACTCTGATTTCCCTCACACAATTACTGCATACCAATAATTCCTCTCCACAGGTAAAAGGAGGTAAAGTGTGGAAGCCATGCCTAGCTACACCTACATTTTCCATCACATTTTTGAGCTAATGTGTCATAATGGTTTTAGAAGTTGCTGAAGGTTTTCCAGGAAACATGAGAATTTCCAGGAAAAAAGAGAATTATATTTGGTTCTGCCGCATCAAAAGGAGGGATCCCATCTACTGAACCCTCTTACCTCAACTGTACTTCCTCTAACTTTTTTGTTGTTGTTTTTGAATAGCAAATACCTAGATAGAAGTGGGACTGCAGAAAAGCAATTTAAAATGCCAGGCATTGCCCTTGCCATTTTCTGTACATAATCAAGCTGAAACAGCATGTTAGCTCGTGGACAGGCAATTCTTCAACTACAGACTGTTGGTGAGGGAGTTAGCAAACAAATGGAAATATGGAGTAAGAAAGGACTTCTGTTATCTGCCTCTTAACCAAAAGGCATGAGTGCAACCCTGGCTCTGTTGGAGAGGCAGAAATACTTGAAAATATCACATAAAAGAATA
The DNA here is from genome assembly GCA_034509425.1 of Eopsaltria australis. Taxonomy (NCBI): domain Eukaryota; kingdom Metazoa; phylum Chordata; class Aves; order Passeriformes; family Petroicidae; genus Eopsaltria; species Eopsaltria australis. Next base: position 1,003,771 of record JAVTVJ010000112.1, read on the forward strand.
CAAAATCTGAGGAGTCTCCTCTCTCCTGTCTGTATGGTCAATGCGAGACCTGATTTTGTAACCCATTTCCACAGGGGCTCTGAAGGACCTTGCAGTGTTGTTTCCTTTCTGACCATTCTCTGAGAAACTAAAAAGTCATTCCCTCCTAATTATTACAGGAAAATTAAGTAGGATCAAAATCTAATCAAAAAGAAAAGCTACAGTCTTTGCTAAGGGAGAACTGGAAGATGGTAACTTTTATCTTCTGAGGATGTGCTTCTTGAAATGGTATATGGATTTCTCTTTCCCACTATCACCTTGTGTACACCTAGGAATGGGCCATGAAAGCAATGGCACAGAATCAAAAGAAATGAATACTGAGGGCCAGACTTCCAAGAAAATAGTCTCCTGCTGTTTCTAAAATAATTGGGAAAGTGATGGAGGAGCACACCAGCAGTATCACATTTAATTAAAAGGAAAAATAGTTTTAATCGATTATAGTCTTCCTTCATAGAGACTTTATCCATGATAAAGGAAATACATCAGGTGGAAAACAGATTTTTAAAACAGCTCACTAATTTTTAGTTCTGAAAAACCACAAAAGGGTCTGGTTTTCAAAGTGCTCAATGCTCAGCAGCTCCCGTTGTGACACTTAAAGACAGATTTTGGGACAATTCTGTGACTCAGCTATGTTGAACAATCCTCAAAAAACTAGTGCTAAATCCAGAGGACACCACAAAATTCTTTGTGGATGTTAATTTTTCCTTACTGAAAGTAAGTAATTCACCCCTAGAGCTATATAATACAAATAAAAAAGTATCTTTCAGAACAATTTGTATTACTGAAAGAACGAATACACATTATCTTGCGTTGTTTTAAAATTTTTATGAAGCAACTACAAAATAAAAAACGTTATACATCCCAGTGACAGCTTTCAAACAGCTTCACGGCCCATCTGATTTCATCAGCTGCACTGACACTTCAAATTACTGTTATCAGTGAGAGCTGCACAAGACTACATAATGAAAATATGTAAAAGTTAAATCTCTGGTGCTGTGACAGTACCACTCAGTAGATGAAAAATGACTCTGTGAAACTTTAAAGTCTGGAAAGAGCTATATATGAGCTTAATTACTTTTGCTTGAGAATTCTTCCTGGCATACCAGCCAAATTCCTTGCCTATTTCTGATTTTTTTTCTTTCCTCCTCTTTCATTGCCAGGGAAGAAAGAAGCTCACAGAATGGCATTGGCTTTACAGTGGACACAGACAGACTCACCATCAGCCATTTCTCTGAATAATCAGACTAGAATCAAAAGCCTGAGATACTGAAATAACCCCTTCCCTCTCATCATGGGGATTTGAGTCTGGACCTAAAACAAAGTCCCTGGAAATCCTACTGTAGAGGAACAATTCCAAACTGAAAACAGAAACAAGGAAGAATTAACAGATATTTCCTGGAGGCCAAGGAACTCCTGGCTACCTGGAATCTTTTGATGACAGGGCATTGGTAAGAGCTCAATGGAAAATCTGGGGAAGACCTTTAATGCTGAGAAACCTCTTAACCACTGGACAAAAGGAGCCTAACATAGCATAGAAAGTTTTCTGAACGTTTTCTGAACTAACTACTTCTCAATGATTTTCAAGTTTAATATTTTCACATGCAAGACAATCCTGCAGTTCATGTCCTGCATCAGCTGGACACCACAGTAATTTGTACAACTGGACAGTGCTTTGCAATATTGCATCATCACTGGGGCTTTACCAGCATTTTCTGGTATCAATAAATCACCAAGGTCTCTTCAACAGAGTCAGCACCCAAATTAGAGATGGAATAAAAAGGATCTGTGAAAACTCTGCATCACTCTGAGGGGCTGGACAACAGGAGAGTAGGAAAGGGACATACACTCAGGCTGGCAGGAATCAGGAATTCTAAAAATCAGACCATCACTGGGAAAAATAACTCTAGCAGCTCATTCTGTAAGTTTTTTTTTTACATTTTCTTCTGAAATGCAAAAATTAAAGAGTTAGAAGTAAACATATCCCACTGATAAGAACTGACAGCTTAGAATTCATTGAAGTATTTCAGGGCATTCTCCTGAGCATAGATAATTTAAAAATGCATCTTAAATACCAGCAACAAATCATTAAGCCTAATTATTCTTCAACTTATTTTTTATTTCTTCTGAAAGACTTGCCACAAAAATATCAGGAACACATCACCTCTATCTCAGCAAGCGTCCTTAGTACAATTCTTTGGAGACTGGAAGAGAATACCCAGGGAAGCTGAGTGCTGACCCTGCTTTTGTGTTCCTTCAGAAGCTCTGCTCTGGGTCACCGTGAGGGCGAGAGGAGCTCTCACTCTGAGCTGGTACCAGGCTGCTTTATGCTGTCATACAGCTCCCTTCTCTGCTCCTTTCTTTATACAATGCATGTGAAAGGAAAATCAGTTTGGGGGAAAACAATAAAAGAAAGCATAGAACAGCTACTGTGAAGGGAATTGCTTCCAGCACAGCATAAGAAATGTGGGTCCAGCCCAGGTTAAGTTCTACACTGGTGGTTGCAAAACAGGGTATTACTCAAAATGAGCAGTGGAGCAAAATCCATCCCACTTTTAGATTAGGGACATGTTAGTCTTTCTAATGTTCAACCTATGGTTGAGTCCTAGCACATAATGAAGAGGTTTCATGAATTTCATAAAAGAGAAGACATAAGGTGGTGACACAGCTTTTAAACACAGCTTCTGATTACGCTTTCCTTCCATAATGTGGAAACATGCTTTTGCTAAGGGGGATATAATGCCACATGTTATTGCAAACAAACCTTTAACTGAATAACTGGGGAGTGTTTCATAATGTTTCCTCAGGTAAAGTAAATATTCACATTCTAATAAAGCCTTTTTATGTTGTATCCTAAATGAGTTTCACAGCTGCTTAGTCTATTCACAAATCACATACAAGTCCTTCTTTACATAGGGACTGTTACTCTGCTGAGAAGTCTATACAATAACTCATGGTTATTTTGACCATCCATTTAAAACAATATTTGAGTTTTTCTATGATTCTTAAATCATCCAGAAAAATCTTTAGAGAAACCACAAGACCCAAAGCTTTACCCACAGAGCTAAAAGAAGGCATCAATCAGCAGTTCTATTAAACAGGTGTATGTGCACCCACAGTATCACTCAAAATGATCAGGCAATTCACCTCCTTGAAAACAGGCATAACAAGAGGAGACATTTCTGGATGGTGGCACACAGGGAAGGACTTAGAGGTTGGAGAGGAAATAGTTGCAGGTCCTACAGTGCTGTAACTGCAGTTTGGCTTCTCTACCCACGAGTGACAGAAGGGAGCTGCCTCTCAGTGCTGCTTGAGGGGGTTGAAACTTCCAGGAGCATCTCAATAACCTCGACCTTCCCCACCATGATGTTACCAATGAAGCACACTGATGGATACCAGATGCAACTACTGCAAACAGACACTATTTCTACTTCAAATGACACATAAACAGTTTCTATTTGGAGGTGGCAATGTTACAGGAGTGTTTATGTTACTTAACTTTGATGGCCAATCTGTCTTAACATTAAAAATAAACAGCAACAAAGAGGACAAATGTATTTCATGTCAGAAAGATCACAGGTAGTTCTGCTTACATCAGACTTTCTAGGCATAATATGAGTAGCACAGGGACATATTTTCTTTCAAAGAAGCATCCCACCTCATGAAAAATGTGGAATCCTCCCCTGTGCTCACCACTACAGCTGGTTTGAGATATTCCTCACATAAATTTTCAAGTTTTGGCCTACAAAACTGCACATGATTGACAGAAGTTTCAGCTGAAATCTTTAAGTAACCACCAGAATTCTCCACAGAAAGCAGGCATTTTCAGGGAAAAAAATCAGTCAAAAATAGCTGTGTATCAAGAACAGTTTCGCTGGGAAATTTCCAGCAAGCTGTTTTCAGAAGTACAGACTCAAGCCTTGACAGCTTTTGGGAGGTACATAACACTGTACAGGCCTTCTTCAAGGAGTATCCAGGACATTAAAAATGGAAGGATGTAGTTCCCATCAGTAACAGAATACACAAATTCTAACAAATTACCTTTCTTTGCATGAAAAAGTTCAAGACTTTCCTCTAAGCTGTCACTGGGAACTAGATAACATATACTGGCTTTCTTCTCAAGCACAATGGGAGTATAGTTTTTCCTAGCATTTTGAATCATGTCAAATTAAAAATTAATAGATTTTCTTTTCTTTCTATTCAGAAGAATATTTCAAATGTTAATAGGTCCCTGCAAAATTCTTTCAAAAGTTAATAAACATCTTTAAGCTACATGTGGCATTGGCAGGAAGAACTTAAACTACAGATGGCAAAACAGATCTCTTTATTTGCACATCCTTCTCTTCATCTGCAATGCTAAAGCAACCACAAAAGAAAGAAAAATGTATTTCTGCCAAATCAATGTCAATTTTAAGTAGATTATTCCTTCTGGGTTTACACTACAATTTGATCCAATTGGTCAAAGATGAGTGCATTACTGTCTTCTGTCTAGATGTGAGGTACAATCAGTGTGCAAAATTAAAAAAAAACAAAGGCTATCCTAGGTAAAACTAGAAGAGACCCAAGTTTTCACAGCCCTATATTCCCATGGGTACTGCACTGGTGGCATGGGATTATTTCCAACATATACTAAGGAAGGAGAAATGAGAGGAGGACTGTGCTGTGTATTTTCAAAGGATGGAACTTCATTCATGGCTACTTGAATCTGGGATTACAATTTATGCCTATTTACAATAACAATAAACGAAATAAATAAAGACTTTACCAACTTACTCAGTGTTCTTTCTATTTTCTTCCTAGTCACGCTTTATTTTGCAAACCCCACAAACTTCAATATGCCATTTATCCAATAAACTGTCAGTTGTCTTCACAGTTTTCCATGACCACAATCCCATCTGAAGTGCATTTTCTGAGTTGAAATAGATAATTGCTGCCTCATTTTAATTCCAGTCCCATATTAAAATACATTTCTACTAGTAAGTCAAAAGATTAATTTTACTTATTAGAGAATACTAATGATCTTGTACTCCAATTTAGCATTTATCTGTGGACTTTCTTTTTTAATGTTTTCTATCCTCCTCCAGGCACTTAGATCTAGTCCCTGCATGCTTGTAATGGTGGTAAGCTATGTGGAATTGGATTGTTACAGAGGACAACATGAGCTGGACAAAGAACCTGGATAATTTTTTTGAGTTTGCTACTTGACACCTCTAAGTGTCTATTAAATACAAAGGTGTATGTGCAGTTTTCCAGTCAGGGAAGTCCCACAAACAGTGGCACCTGGAATTATCTCTCTTGTATTATGCTGTTATATTTTCTTTCTAAAAATCTACTCACTGTTCTCAGGATACAGGATATTAGGAATAGATACTATTTTAGTCCCACTAGAAAAGATATATTGAGACTCTTAATTCTCTTGAAGCTCTGTGTAAAAGGTAATTAAATGAGGACCAGGTGCAGCCTGGCTGTCAATGAGGCCAGTTTAGAAATTCCTCTTCTCTGGCTGTATATCCCCCTTTGGCTTTGCACTGCGAATCAGCCTTACAACTTTGCAACTCTCTTTGAGAAAGTTAGAGATGAGTAACAGCTGAGAAGGAGGAGAAGTCCTCACATCTCAAGCAAGGTGTGAATCCAAGGTAAGCAACTGGGCTGCTGCAGTGCAGGAATGTGGCTTTCCCAGGATTTTTCACAGAGCAAAGCCTTCTGTTTCCCTTAGAACCCTGAAATGTGAAGGTTGGGAGGCAGCAATTGCACAGTCTCAGGAACATCTTCCTGGGGATGGCTCATTCAAGGCACAGAGGGATTCTCCCCTTCATCTGCTGTCCTCTAACAGGAGACACATCCCAGCTCTCAGAAATCCTGCGTGTGAGTAGCAAAGCCCAAGCCAGGATGGTTTGTTATTTACCCAGGTGCTCAGGGCTGCCTCAGCCATGCCTTTTCTATGTAACCACAGGCCTTTATCTCTCTCTCTCTCTTTATGCCCCAGTTCTTCACATTAACACACAGAGCTAATCCCACTTCTCCATCACTGGAGTGCTGCCATGAGGATAAAGAACGGAGATGTCTGGCAGCCAATGCTGAACCAAGCTGCAATCCCTGCCATGAATAATGCTTGTGTAGAGATACCTCCACTCAGCCTCTCTGGAGGTTGCTCAGGAATTAATAGCAAGCTGCACAACACTTACAAGAAGCATTAAGATTGGTGTTTTGCTGGTACTATTAGAGGCAGCTGCTTTATTTTAAGAATAACTGCATTAAACCACAGTTAGAGAAGTGGAGAGGTCACACTTAAAGAGACATGGCTGCACATGGTGCCCAAGGGAGCATTTGGCTGCTCCATGTAGGATTTCTGCTCACTGATGACTGTGCTGGAGGCATTTAAGGATAACGGGGTGGAAGCACTGATTTGCTTGCTATTAAGTAACTCTCTTATAAATTGGAGTTTGGTTTCAATCACATTGAGATACTTACTTTGATTTTCTATTCCCAACAGATAGGAGTAGGGATAGTGCTTTAAGCATAAATGCTGTCTCTGGTAAACATGGACCAATTTCTAAGTGCATAGGAAGCTTTGGGTTTTGCAAATGCACTAGAGAACACACTATATTTATTCTGTAACATCACTGCTTTTTGTTTGTTAGTACAAAAAATACTGAAATTAAAGCCACGTGAATATTAAATGAAGTTTAAATAATTTATTTTTGGTTTTTCCCTGCAGATGGCTTAAGGGTACTCATAACAAACACTTAAAAATATACGTGCACACCTGAAACAGACTGGTTTTATTTCTTAATTAATGAAAACTTATTAACAGAGGAGAGTTCAGAGAGCTTTAAGGAACTTTCAGGTACATTATAATCCTTCCATTCTGGTACCCAAGTTCAGCTCCTTCAAATCAGCTGAATCAACATGGAACTAACTGCAGGCAAGTAGGAGCTGGTAAAAAGCCATAATAATTTCAAGCCAGAAAAATGAACTGAGATTTTTTTTCAGTAAGTCTATTGTTTGCAAAAAATGTATGCCATGTTACATGGAGCTACAAAAACACCATTAGGATGACAGCTTTGAAACCACATACTGCACCCTTTTGCTTGTTAAAGAAAGGAAGTTGAGAAATTAGTCACTGTAAATATATTGGTTGATTTCCTGTTCTTTTCCTAAGTGTGAATTGTTCAAGCACTGAGAAATTGAGTTCACCCAGTATTAAAACCTATGCTGTAATTCTATAGGTATTATTTCTCTCTTAGAGTGATTTTTTTTTTTGAAGAGTCTTTTTTTCTGTGATCTCCAATGATGACTAATTGCATAATCATATGTCAACAATTCAGGTGTCAGACTGAAGACATGAATCAAAGCTCAAACTCAATTAAAAACAGCAACAAAATTAGGAATAGGCATTCTATCCTCAGAGTGAGAATCTGGAAAGGCATATGCCAATACAGATCAAACTTAACTGATAATTCGAGTAAAAATATATCTTTCATAAAAGTTCTACTAGATTTCATTGTAGAAAAGGAGCACAAAGTCCCTGTGAGCACGGATGAAACACATGTTTAAAATAACACATCCTCACTAGAAATGCTTTTCAGTTTGCTCAGTTGTACTTCAGGTACATGAATTAATGGGAAATGCATGACTGAAGCTTCACAGACACATCCACAGATGGCCCTTGCCAGGAGCAAAAAACATGCAAAGTAGAAAAGTTTCAAACAGAAGGACTCACACTGCTATAGAGAATACTGGCATGTGCTATCCTGTAAGGGGTAGGATAATCAGGCACAGTCCTGATTTGAGTGATAGAAATGAATATAGATTGGGCTAGACTGTAAAATACTGTAAATCAACACAGCAGCATTAACTTCAGAGCTGAAGAACCCGGCCATCCCATTTAATTGACATTTTAAGCCTGAATGAGACCAGCGGATCCTCAGTATCTTGAATAATAATTAGACTGTATCCTACATATAATGCATAAAGAGACACACTTCTCGTTCTAGTGATAAAATTTGGTATTTCTGGCTGAATAGATGTAAGATGTAAGGAGGAAATTAACAGCAAATCACTGTGGCTAATAAGGAAGTGTTGATTTAAAATATTATTTCTCTCCACAGAGGGAAGACAAGCTAGACAGTAGGCTGCAGCAGAGCTGTAGAAGAATTGGCAATTAGACAAATGCTATGTGTACTATCTTTAAAGTACAAAGAAATGATTTGTCTTTGCCAGACTCAGAAGAAGGTAAGCTGACATAAATTAGAAGACATTAATGGATGTTAGTTTCTTATTATTCACATTGGAGAGGTTCTCCATCATCTTCACAGAATACAAGTATCAACTAGAAAAATGCACAGAAAGTTTCACTCTGTTATCATAGGCTCCTCCAGAACATTATTTCAAAATCAATCCCTACAGCAATGCCCAAATGCCAAACAAGTCAAGAGCACAGCAGAGCTGACACTATTCATCCCATTTCTAGTGCTCCAAACCCACATGCCATTCCTCTCTCAGTTCTCTCCATCCTGCAGAGTAGCTTGTTCACCCATACAAAAACCACGCAAAAAAAGCAGTCATTTATTTTAATAAAATTCCACTGAGAATATGCAGAGCAACTCAGTAGAAGGAAAGGATATTTAGTCAGCTTTATGCACCAGTGTGAGTATTTCTGATGAGCAAGGCCTGGAATGGTTATTAAGACTGTTGTACGCTGCCCTGGAAGGCCACTCAACAGCAGGACCACACCAGATCTTCAGCAACACAAATATTGCAGCATAACGACAGGGGACTGCTAAATGTTGTGCAAAGTCTCCCAAAGAAATGGCACACTGGTCAGGGACAGATGTAGAACAATAGCCTGGAAGATTTGAAAAGCTTGACTGATGAGGTCCCTGAGCAGGACTTCCAACCTGAGGGGATGATTCTACACACAGGACAGTCACTTGTTCTTGCAATGCCCACTAGTTATTAAACCAGATTTCCCATCAGTGATGACTCATTTTAGCTGCTCTGGTTCAGAAAAGTAAGTAAACAACAGCCACAGGTCATTTCAATGGTGTTGAAGGATCAGAAAATGAAGTACAAAAGGGGAAGAATAGTGCTTGATAATTGCATGGAAATGTAAATGCTTTGGGGATATTACATGGAGGCAGCAAATGGCATAAATTTAGAGGGACTGACTGAGGTATTTTGGTAAGTCAAAGTACAAATGGAACTGCATTTTATGCAAATGATCTCAGTTCTGTTTGTGCACTTTCACATGTACCTCCTGTTTGTTCAGTAAGACCATGGTAGAAAAGATTGTGATGGCCTCTCACGCCTTCCAGGACACTTGTGGCACCAGATTTTGAGGCTTGTTTTGATTTTTTTCTTATGAACAAGTTTGGATCCCAGCATTGCTCTAGCAAGCAGTTTATTTCTCTATTTATTAATTTGTCATTGTTCTAGCAATTGGGAACCTAGCCCTTTGGAGGAACAGCCAAGCTGGAAGCTGGTTAGACACAGCAAGTGAGCAAGTTTTTAAGTTGTCTGCTACACCAACTTCCATTTTGAGGCTCTAGCACACTTGCTAAGCAATACAGGCAGTACAGATCTAACACCAACCTCTCAGCTGGCACATGCACACAGGGCTTGGGAAAACAGCTTTGTTATCATGTGCAAATAAATCCATGCATACTCATATTGCTCATATAGGGGGTTCATGAAAAATCTAATACCTTATCACAACTTGTATCAAAACGGAACATTTTGCAGATGTGAAATAGGAACAGACCAGGCTGGAAACGGATTCAGTGATAACTGGTTTTGCTTGATGACTTTTATAGACAGCAACCTCACGTGCAGAGACTCCTAGGCATTCCACAGCTTTGCTGGGTGGTGATGGGCAGGATAAAGCAAACAATTTTCCTTTATCTGAAAATGTGTAAATGAATGATTCAACTGCTGAATGATTCAATATCAGTGATGATTGCTAAATGGTTCTTCTCAACTTCTATCAATGGCCTGATGAAAGGAATTAATGCTGACAGTGATAAATTGTTTTCTCAGGCATTGAGACTTCATGACAAGAGAAGATTTCTTTTGAGGTCAGAAACACTATATCAGTTGAATATTGTTCTTCATTACATGCATTGGAGGCAACCAATGATTTCCTGGCTGTTTAAGCAGCTTGTGGCTTATCCCTTTGCCTCTCCACAGTGATGTGGATCACCTCTCCTCGCTGAATGCACAGGGTATAACACAGATCACTTTGCTCACCATCCTTCCTCTCTCACTTATCCTGTTACATTTATCTTGGTAATCCATTACAGACCTCACATAATCTGTCTCCAGGTTTTGAGGGTTCCTTAATGTAAATGTGTTTGCTCAAATATATCAGACTTAATGGACATGCTTTAGAATGATGCATGTCAAATTTAATGTATTTACCACATTAATCAGGCTTGTTTCCTTCACATCTATTTCAATTCCCCAAGAATGAGAAAACACGAATTTAATAGCTGTTTACTTAGTACCCCAGTAAAAACACCCGAAGCTGTAGTAGTTTAGATAATGGTGGACAAAACCAAGTGTTTGGTTTGGCAGAGAGAGGTGTCCAGTATTTTTTTCCTCTCATTGGAATCTTGGTACAAACTTATTAAACAAGCAGAGGGACTGCTATTGTTTTCATCAAGCTTTGGAATAAGACATTGGATAATTTATGTAAGTAAGCACTATGAGTATGTACGTTAAATGGCACATTCAGAAATGAAATGTGAAACATACTTTCTCAGTTTGTGTTAATCAGATCTAGATTTCAGGAAGAAACCAAGAGGAAAAAAAAGGCAGATGGCAGTGGAGCAAGGATCTGTTGGTTAGAAATGGTTATTGGTATGGATACAGAAAGGCAGGCTCTGAATGGGAGTTTGGATTTGTGGGGAGTCCACACAAAGCAGTACCACACAAACAGTGACCACCGGTTTCAAATTATGCAGGTGAACAAACATGAGAAGAAAGGTGAGAAAAGAAAATGGATACAAGAAAAAGAGGAGCCAGAAACAAATTTATCTGGAGCACTAGAAAGAATGCAGGTCCTTCTCATAGAAAAGTCTGCTCATGAAATGTGATTTTTTATTATCAAATATAATTTCATAGTATGGCTACTGGGTGTTGAATAAAACAATATCAGAATACAACAGCCGAGGTTATAATCTTTAGTATTTGATACATCAATACAAACAACTGTAATGCTGACATTTCATTGTAAGTCAAACCCACTTCTACCTGCTAAGTTACATGTTCCGCCTTGGCTATCAGTATGTCTGTAAAATTGTTATCAAGGAGCTGGAAATTTATGTATAAAACTTGCTGTGAAGGACTTTACTGGTTTCTACTGGAAATGCAGTTTGATCACTGTGTTGCATATAAAGCTTAAAAGAGGGGATTTTAAAACACAATGCAATATATAAAATACCCACTATACTCCCTCTCTGGAACATGAAGCATCTAAGGGATTCAACCAAATGCTCTCTAAAGAAGACAAATCTCAAAAAACTTCCTTAAAAAGTAAAAAAAAAGTTTCTTCCTTTTCCTGACCATATTGCCTTTAAATTACACTGCAAAACCCTTCTGAAAGGTTGTTCTTGGAAAGCAGAAAGAATGATGATAAAGCCTGCCATGAGGCAGATGATTATCAAGAACTTTAATGGAATTGAGCGCCAGGCTACAGCAGAGCTACAAAAGAATCCCTTGACCTCAGTGTGTGTTTTTGTTCTGGCACAAAGCAGCAAAGTCTACAGAGCACTTTTAACATTGCTTTGATAGTGTGGAAGCCCAACCCTCTACCTAGCTAGAGACTTCTCCAAACCCTTTTAAGTCTCTGCAGGCATTTGCTCTGTATTATGTCCAAGGTTCCCATTTAACACTGGATATATCCATTTAGAGGAACTGACCTGGGCCTCTAATGAAAATTTGACAAATATTAGTTCCAAGTCCTTCTTCAAAGTTTCGAAGATTCTGGCTAAATTTATCTTCATAATCTTTGCCCAGTTCTGAATTTCACTTTAAATTCTCCAAACAAACTACAGGGGTCAATGCACAGTTAGGTAATTTATTCCTAGGAAATGTGAATCTCTCTGTTGGGGATTCTAACCCCAGCCTGCCTCAGGGATTTAACTCCCCACACAGCTTCAGTAGGAAGTGCCTTGTGCTTCCAGTGGAGCAGGCAGTACCAATAACACCCAGATGTGTTTTGGATTGCTAACACCATTTCTCCTGTTATCAAGTATTTGCTCTCTAGAGAACCCACAAGAAAACTGCAGGTCTATTCAGATTGTTAAAATCTATTTTATTTTTACCAGTGATATTATTTTGATGAAAAATCTGCTTGCAGCGACGCCTCTGATGTCAAAACTCAACAGGCTTTTACTAAACAATGAATCTGGCCTTTTAGCTCTATCAGTGACATATTAAATGTAACATTTGAAACCATAAGCTTTCCAGTTCAATAAAACAATTCCTTTAGATGAACTGTCCATGCTTCCATGTACTCCCTGAATTTCAGTGCTTTACACCAGAAGTGTTTGATTCACTTATGTTGCTAAGGATGGAATGCCTGGCTAGAAATCCACTATGGAGAATAAACATATTCACACATAGAAATAACTGTGACAAAAAAAAGAAACTCTCTTTCTTTGTATTGAAACCCGAGTGTAAATTTAAGAATAGACTTGAAACTTTCTCAGACACTTCTCAGCAGCCTATTTAAGCTGAGGCTGTGTTTAGTGTGAAGCTTGATTATATCATTAGCAAAAAGCTTATTCCATGCTAATTTGCTCCTCTAGCAAATTTGACACCCATCATTTGGGGTAACAAAGAGAAAAGGAAACCGGACCCAGAAAATTTATCATCATGAAACTTTCAAAGTGGGGTTTGATAAATCACCAGTGTTGCTAAGAAAATGGTACATTCAGTCCTTCCCTTCAGCCTCAGCAGAGGTTCATACCAACACTGAAGAATGATATGATTAATTACTACTACATTTCCTGTTCATTACAGATACATTCCCAAAAAGTAAACAGCCTGTTAATTTGTGTATACCCAAAACCACTGTTGCTGCATACCCTAGTATTCCCATGAGAAGCTGTCTGCAAGAATAAATTCTTCAGTAATTAGCATTTGTTTGCTTGTGCCATGGATTTTTGACTTTTCCCTTGAAGCTGTTTATCAATGAAAATTCCTAATGCATTATAATTAATACAATCACACTTTTCTAGGAGTAGCTGCTAATTTGAAACAGCACTTGAAATATGAAACACTGAACTTTTCAACAAATGTTTTGTTCCACTCGAGATATCCAATTATTACATTCTGTATGTAATGGTGTCATCTGTAACTGTCTTGTAAATTTTTGGGCCATTGTGACAATGGGGAAATTCAAGACAAGTAAAGATACTTCTACTCCCTCGGGGGGAACAGAATTCTTTTTATTTTGTAAAATGAAGGCCCTTTTTTTTTAATGTTTGCATGGGAACAATACTGTCAGGAGCTTGACACATCATCTGTGCATTCAATAAAGGAATTTTATTTATAGGAATACTTGAAGACCCTGCTGTACCTGTCTGAGCTGGGGAGTCTGTCATGACATGAAGGGGAAATCAACCTTTTCATCATGTCCTTCCTCTTACTAGGTACTTCAGCATTTCCCACTTCATCCCTCCTTCGAAACACAACTACTTTATTGCAAAGGGCTTGAGGGAACAGCTCTGAGGATGCCTGGACCTCAAAGGGATACTCATGGATCCTTAGGTCTGCTCTCTGTGTGGGTGGGAGCAGTGGTAGCACCTGTGCTGCCAGGGTCATGCTTGGCTTCCTCACTGACAATACAGCAAAGGCATCCAGGGTGTAACATATTTTTTAAAACTTTCAGAATGGTTTAAATATATTGTGAAGAACAATATAGCACAATATAAATGACTGCTTCATATGGAAATGATCATGTGTTCCTGGGATATAAGTACATAAGGAGGGAAATCACGTAGAACCGGGCACTGTTGCTTTTTTTCAATAGAGCAAATCTGAAGAGCCAGCAAAATACTTAAATTGGTTTAGATCAGCAACTGACAATTAAAGAGATTCTGGCTGCAAAACATGGAATCAAATTTTAACTTTTTAGTGAATTTTTTTGCTGCAGTCTCTATCTGTAAAGGGAACTTGCTAAAGGTGAACTTTTCTGGTTCAGTTCCTTATGTTGTTGCCACACTGCTCTAATACAAACCTCACACTTCTGTTTTGTCTTCCACTGCCTATTAGGTATCTTTACATGTACTGAGATTAAAAATTTGTACATGCCTATCATGAGGCAGGGTGGCTGGTGCTACCCTTCTACAGCATAGACAACTTTATTTATTATTTATAACAGCTTTTAGGTCTTCTGAACAGACCTGTTTGCTGCTCCTTGTGGTTTAGTTTATCATAGCAATTATTCTGCTATTTGAATTTTATTCTGAATTTTACTAATTCAAGGCCAGATGACAGAGTTACAGTATGTCAGTAGTACTCCCACTGAAAGTGTCATGCACAACAGCCCTTATGTTAAGTCACTGTATGTAACCCACTGTTCTTGGAGGCTGAAATGATCTTTTATAACCAGGTCCCAAGGCCCTCCAGTCAAACTCTGCATTGCCCACAATGGGAATGGTAAGTACTCATCTCATGCATTTGATGAAATCTGGCTATCCAGGAGCTAAATGAAGGCTAAAGCTGACATAAGGGGGCAAACAAATAAAGTAATGAGAATTAAACATGTCTTTTTCCCGAGAACTGACAGCAATAAAATCCAGTGTAAAATATAATTTTGTACCTATCACATGACTCTGACATGTAGTCCTTGTCATGGTGTCCTCCTCTTCGTCTTGCAGGTTTTCTGTGACTACTTTAGCCTGTACACAGTGCAACGACAAAAGTGAAGAACATCTGTGACTCTGTTTATGTTGCTTCATGACAACTACAGAATACTTTTCAGAAATAAATCAGAGTATTTACATGGCAGCTAAGAGTGGAATATATAACCTGTCTTATTCCATGAGTGATATCTGACGATAACAACTTTAATTTCAGTCACGATCACAATATGCAGCAGTGAAAAATACCCTTGGAAGATGCACTTATTCAAAATAAAAACCTAATATATGGTGTGGTATCTCTTTAGTTCAGTTTGCAAACACTGAATTGCAGCGTTTTTATTTTCATCTCTGTTTTAAAGCATTCAATAGCTAGACAGAGAGAAAAAATTCATTTAAGAATGCAGTGCACTCTAAGAGCCTATATGTGGTATTCAAGTTTGTGTTATTCACATCCCTCAGATATTCTGGGTTTTTTTCAGAAAAGATGTATCTTCACCCTGTTATTCTGCACTCCTATTTCCCAGGTGTACAGATAATCTGAGAATCATCCTAGCACACACTGAAATCCTCCTGCATCACGTGCCTTCAGTGGCCACAATTCAGATCCAAGGACATATTTTTCTGCCATGCTACATAAATCAAACAGGAACAAAGATACTTCCAGTGTGATGAGAGGAGGAAAGGCAGGACCACAGAAAAAATTGCTTTCTATATTTCAGGGTTCTTAAATTATTTGCTAATCACTCTCTGCTGTTCTAAACTGCTTACAGCAGGCTCACAATAACAAGAGCACATTTTGTAATCTAAACCAGGCGAACTTATCATCATTTGCATGACATATCTTCGATCACAGTGTAAATCCTACGTGCTGGGTTACACAAGTAGCCCAGTTGACCTCTTGTGAGCAGCCTAAGTTCAACAGCAAAGACTTGCTCTCTAGATTTGTAGAAGTGAATTTATCATCTCTTAATCCTAGACATTTGACTACATCTTTACTTTCTTCCAAACTGCCTCTCTTCAGGCTATGGAAAATGAGGAGGTGAGTGATCATTTGGCACCCAGTTCCTCACATTTGCAGAGTGCATGGCCAAGTGCTGCCGTGACATTTCAAATATTGTGATAGATCCCTGGGTACTCCCCAAACACACAGACTGCACACACAGAGTGCCACACAAAACTCCTGGTGCCTTGGCTTTGGTGCCACACTTCCACCTCACAAAGTGAAGCCCGTGGCTGTTCTAAATCACACAGGGCTGTAATAAAATCACAAAGATGAAATGAAGCAGCGCAGCACAAAAATGATTGTATCTCACCTTAAGCTCCAGCCAAGGACATGAAAAAGGACTGGGAGAATGTGGAATATCCTTGGTGTGGGCTGAAGTGTTATGTATTTCTGCTGGCTGGCCTTTAGAGCAAAGTGCTTTTTTGATGAACACTAACGGGAAGTGTATCCCTCTGAAGGTGAATGCACAAGGCCACCACTGGTGGAACATTGCTTTTTCCATAAATTCAGTGGCAGGCCAGCAATAACATTCTTTGCATGAACAGAAATCAGAGGTAATCGGTGCATATGTTATGGCATAATAGTGCCTCAAGCCTCTACTTGGCACATCATAAGAAAAGTGATTTAATCATCAAAAATTAAATAGCTTTTAAAGGAAAAAAAACTTGCTAGAAAATTAATGTTGGAAACTGTACTGGCCAGGATTTAAAGCAGCAGTATATATCTGATAAGCAGTTTGGAAATACAGCAGCTTCCGCACTGAGCCGTATGACTGAGTGCACTTTGCATTGTTCAGAAAAGAAAAGAAATCTTCCTGGTTCAGGGCTTTTCAAAAGATTTATGCTGTTTTCTCCAAAAGCATTAATTTTGTCTTTTTATGAGCAAAAAAAAATGCACAACAGGCCACTCTACTGCAAGCAACTGTTTTCAGTCACAGCTATCTCCCAGCCCTCTGCAATCTGCTTCAAAGTAAGCAGACACCAAAGAATAACTGGAAGTGATAGTAATAAGATTCATGGACTTTGAATTTAAAGACTTTGCATTGTTTTTCTTTTAGAAGTTTGGAGGACAAGATGAAATACCACATATTGAGGAATCTTGAGGTATATCTCTTTCATAAGTTGGCATTAATAACAGTAAGCACATTTTAAATCTCGTTATTCTGGATGTCCTCAGTCTTTTGGCACTAGATATTTCTTTCAGGAATTAAGTACCCCAGTAAACACAATATGAAACTCAAAAAAATGAAACATATAAATGTAACTTAATCTTCAAAAAAAATACAAAAACACTTTGTTTCCCTGCTAACAAAAGAGTGTATGGTGTAGCAGAAGTAATGCCTTTTCACCTTGACTAACATGTCCTTAAAAATTAAATAGTATAATTAGCATTTCTCCATTATTTACATACATTAAGGACAATCTTTGTAGTTCCCTCATAAAATGAAGTGTGTTTCTTGAAGATATACTTAAAAGACTATTATTGCAGCATTGAGAAAGACTTCACAAAATGACAGACAAAAAGCACAGCAAATTATTGCAGCATCAGAAAATAATAAGTTAGAAAGAAATTGTAGAAGCAATGTGTAGGGTTTTTTGTACTTCTGTACAGCGAAGATACCCTAAGCTGTCAGGACCATATTAAATGGGGCATAGTTAAACTGAGTGGCTCTGATAAGGGGCTCTGCTTTGCTATCTAAGTTCTAGATCAGTTGGATTGAATTTCCTGCATATTGCACATTTCCAGACTTTCATTCTCTCTCTTTCCTTTCAGTGACACTACAAGGACAGCCTTAGATATGCTTATAATTTGTGGTTTTATAATGCAGGAGACATCTACATTTTCAAAGAAGAGATGATACCACAGGAGTCAGGAGGAAAGTTTTCAAACACATTCATTTTGCATATGTTCCCTGTAAGTTAAACAAAAAAAATGACCTTGCAGATGTTCTCAGGAAAGATGTCTGTATTATAAGTAAAGAAAAAAGAAAAAAAAAAATTTGCCTGAATTTGAAACCATTATGGAATCCCTTGACCTCAAGCAGCCTAAATATCAGCCCTAGGCTAAGAGTTTCTTTAGTTCCCATTATGAAGGTTTTTGTAATGTTCCCAGAGAATTTGTATTTCAGATTCCCTCAGATGAAATTGCTGTATGTGCTGCACTTCAGTAACTCAGTTCTATCAGAACAACAAAAGTAACAGCCCCAGCTGCACAGTAAGTATTAGATTTGGCACAAGTTTCCAGGCTGTTTGTTAAAATTGTGGTTATGGTTAATAATAATTGTAATAATATGGACAAGTCAGCTATCACAGGAATGAAAAAAGAATGCTACAGGGTTAAAGCATCTCTGTTCTCCTCGTGCTGGACTTTAAAACCTCATGGGAAAGGCCCTTGCTAGGTAAGACATTGCTCATTAAATTCTAAGGTTAATTAAAAGAAGCTTCAGCAGGAAGGGCACCCCTTCAGCCTGACTTTAGGTTACAATCCTAGACTCTGTGTGAATACTTCTCAATGCAGTAAAGTTGGTCCAGAACCAGAATCTAGCAGCTCACAGAAAATAGGATAATTTTTCTTCTACATTACAACATTCCTCCTCTCTGGGTAAATTAAATTATCAGGTACAGTTAGTACCTTATTGAAGTATAAAACTAACTACAGGGCATTAGCAGGGAGATTTTTAATGGCACAAAGAGAGACGCAGGTCCAGTGTATGTTTTTGCTTTTGAACATTCCCTCTTAAATGACAAATATTCCCAAATGTGGTCAAATACTTTGCCTTTTCCACATCAGCAGTGCACTTTTCAGGCTTAATGACTTCTCTAATGTTCAGAGGAATGTTCAATACTGGCATGCAATTTTCAGGGAAAGTGAAAAAAAAATTTTCTAAAAAAATGGTCCTATTATTTCACTCTGCTACAATATGATTACAGCATCATTGTGCATGTATCTTCCCTGGAATTGAATTGCCAGCAGAAGCACTAGGATCTTCATGACTATCTGTATAATGTGGCCTACAGTCAAGCTGCCAACTTTTGTATTAATTCACTATCCTCTAGCTACACAAAATCTTTCTATCTTATATATAAACAGTTATTATCCTGTTTGCCTGCAAAGGCAGTAAGAAACACATCCAGAAGTTAGAAAGAAGGTAATAATGTCTTCGTATACTGAAGCACTTACCAGGGTCTGATTCTGCATTTCCATATCAGCTTTTGTGTTGCTGTTTTTCTTGTGGTTTCCTTGAGAGCTGATAGAGTTGCCGTGAAGAGAGGAGCCCTGGGAGCTGCCCTTCGACACACTCCTGTAGGAAACATTATTTGATCCACTTTCTGTCTGCTGAGCTGCTTTCTTATCAACTCTGCAGGTAGAGAGTGATTCCTCTGATAAATTGCATTGCCCTTCTTCAATCACTCTACTTTCCCATTCCTTTAATGTTTAAAGTAACCTCTCTGTATCTTTCTGTCTCTAGACCTGTGAGTGATAAATGTTTCTAACTAGCCTTGATCAAACCTGTCACTTGCAATTTCAGGTAGTATATCAATTTAGCCTTTCACATATAATGATTTATATTATATTTGGGACTGCTGTGGGGCAAACGTGAAAACACAATATACCAATTGCTAAGTTCTTCTGTGACCAAAGGTTGTGATAGCTGGAAATGTAATTAATTCTGACAACTTACCAAATATGTGTTTTCTGGTTACAGTACAGGAAGATGGAATCCATTAAAACATGTACCTAATTGCCCTCTATCTTTACACACCATCTTGATTTCTGGAATAATTTGAATTATCAGCTTGGATGTAACTCGCCTATCTTTAATTTCAGAGACCAATGGTTTGGTTAACAAAGTAACATGAGCAAAATGATCATCTCATTCTTAATGTTGGCTATCTTTTACCTGTAGTGATTAAAGTCCCAACTTTGCATTTACTAGTTGCTACTATGCATTCTTAGCACAAAGGAACATTTATTGAACTTCACATCTGGGCATTTGTAAAGCTACATGGACATCAACACATCCCAAATTGTGTTCCAGAGTTTTACCTGTTTAAAAGCTCTCTCATAAAACTTTCTTTTGGTGAGTAGGCAGCTGTGGTGGAACCTCTGACTTGTTCACACTCAATCTCACCAGGAGGGTCTTGGGAAGGTTTCATAATTTTGCTCTCCATGGCTAAAATGTCACTATTATCTGTTTTCCTGTTAATTTCATTTTCTATTTCACAGTGTTGTTCAGTTTTCTTTTTCTCTTTTCTTCTCTCTAATTTTGCCTGCTTAATTCCAAATCCTGAAACTTTAGCATCCTTTTTTTCCACCTTAGTTTTAGGAACATCAGTTTTCCTGCTACTCAGTGCTGGGAGCTTACTCTTTCGGAAGCCAAACCAACTGGCTATAGAAGGCCCAGTCTTCTGTTTCGTCTCCACTGTGGGGGATTTGGTTTGTCCCTGACCCTTTTGCACATTTTCTTGAATGCATAACATGACTTTCTCCTCTATTGTAGGTTGCAGAGATGGTGAACTCAAAAGATCATTGACCTTCTCCGAGGTTTCTGCTAATTTTAAAGACATTTGCTGTCTTCGTGACTTTGCTGCTTCCACTTTATGAGGACACTTTACTCCATCAAAGCTTTGGAAGGACAAAATTTGTTTGGAAGATACAGTAGCCGAGTCTTCTAACCCCAGTTCTGCTGACAGAACACCTTTTTTACCTAGAGCTTCGTGCTTAAAGCTTTCAGTACTTTTCTCACCCTGTGCAGATAGACTGCGGGCATCTTTCTGAGAAAATGGTTTGTTTCCATCACATTTTGAAGCACTGTGAAACTGGTCTGCTTTTTGAGATGATCTGAAGGGCAGTTTGCTTGGGCTTCCATGCTGGCTATTACAACTACTCATATTTCCAAGAGAGCCTTGTCTAGGATAAGAATTTTCTGTGGGTTTAGTAGGATATGAAGGACCCTCTGGTGTCACTGCTGTTCCAGGAATAGCCTTGATTTGAAGCCCTTCCATGGCTGAGTTCTGCCTCGTTAGAGAATTCCCTCTGTCAGAAGTGTTTGTAATGATCTGAGTCCGTACTTTCCCAAGACCTTCTGTGGCAGGGGCAGATGGTTTCTCCCCTGTGTGGACACTGAAACTCTGACTACGAGCCTTCGCCCCGTTCATGCCCAGAGCTGGCTTCAAGTGCGACTTGTTGCTGGAAGAAACAGACCTCTTGACTAATTTGTTTTCTAATCCATCTCTGTCTACCACCAAGTTGCAGCTTTCATGAGAATGAGCTGATGCTGTATCCATACTAAGTCCCCCAGCACAACTATTTTTTACTTCAGTATCAGACTTGGAGTCCTTTAATTCCGCATCCGTTGCACCTTTGGTGGGCACACACACAGACTCACTTTGCTTGTACTTACTGGAGCTCACGTTACTTTTGGAAGCTGCATTTATGCTGTCTTTTTCCTGCTTCCCTGGTACAGTAGAGCTCTTGCGGAGAAGCTGGGGAGATTTGACAAATAATTTCAGTCCTACAGGGAGACGGGTTTTCACTCCTCTCTCATTAGAGTTTTGAGAGGCATGTGCAGCATCACCGGCATGAAACAGCGTTGACGGGAAATTGTTTACCTGAGATAGCAAAGGCTCACTCGTGCTCGTTGTGTGACATTGAGGAGTTGTGGGGAGAATGTTTGGCATCTTTTGTAGCTGATCCAGCCCACTGTCACTGGAAATATTGTTTTTGCTGGAATATGTGTCTTGTGAAGAAGTTGTTTCCAGTGACGGACAGCCTAGAGAAAAGGACCTGGCTGTTTGAAAATCTGTGCTGGAATACTCATGATTCCTGTGGAGACCCACCTGATTAGGGCTTTTTGGGCAGACTTGCTTTGTGGAGACTTTGGAAAGTCCTTGGCACACACTGTGGGATTGCTGAGATGTGCATTTATTTTGCATAATTCCTTCTGCAGTTTCTTGAAGGTAAGATAATTCAATTTTGGCCCCAGAAGATACATTTTTTGCTTGCATTTCATGACTAGACTGATTATGAAAGCCAGAGTTCACAGTCCCTTTCAATGGAGATGATTTCAGTATATTTTTTGCTATTTCAGTGGGACCAGCTCCTCCTAACTTTACTGCTAGGGGTGGAGAATTAGCATAATTAGGCCGAATCAACAGGGATGTTGACCTGCCTGGAGGAAGGGGTGGGGATGGAGACCGGGGTTCTACAGTAGCTAAATCACAATGAAAGTCTCTGGTTGGAGGTTCCCCATAGCTACTGGGCTCTATAAGGTGCTGAGGCAACAGTGGTGATGCTGGACTCTGACTCTTTGGATACTTTGACCCATCTCCTCTGCTTGCACGTTTCAAGTCAGGCAGGAGGTGGGCAGGGGGCTTTGGAACCTGAAATTCGACCTTTGAATCAAAATGACGAGGTGGGCTTTGTGCCTTTTTGAATCTTGACAGCTTTACAGGTGGCAGAGCAGGGGATTTCTCCAGGGCTGCAGGGCCCACTGACAGAGGTACAGGTGTGTCCCCATTCTCAGTCATCACAGTTTTTTGGGGAGAAAATTTACCTCTGCTGGGTATTTTAGTTACATTTGGCTTTTGATTGATTCCTGCATGCACAGTGGAGCTTGGATTGGCCTTGTATGATGCATCATACATTGGTTTCACTAGTTTCTGCCGTGAAGTATTTTGCTGTGTCACTCTTCCACAGTGTGGAGATTCACCACAGGTCAGGGGGACAACTGTATTTTTATTCCCTGTATTATCTTCAAGAGTTTTTTTCCTACTTTCATCTTCCTGTCTTTCTAAAGCAATGTAGTTTCTAGCATTGGGTCCTGGCTGCACATCAGTTCTTCCCTGAGGTATAAGTTCAGTGTATTCTGCACTGGACGTAGTTTGTGGCTGGTTGATTGAAATCTCGTTTCTTGTTACAGTGACAACTCCAGTTTGGTGTGAGCTGAATTCAATTGGCTCACCATCCTTAGCATCATATATTACCGTAATGCACTCTTCAGAAGAGGTCTTTTTTATAACCTTTTGTTGCTTAATGAAATTACATGTCTTCGGCCTAATGTCTGAGTGAACAGGTATCTGGCTCTCTTCTTTGTCAGCAGATACAAACTGAGAATTCTCTGTGACTTTGAGCAAGTCAGAGGTCTTTGTATACTTCTCAGGAAAGGGAGTTGCTAATAAATCTGATGGACTTTTCTCATCACTGCTTTCTATATGCAATTCATCCAAGACTTCATTGTCATCAGTGTCTGAAAGCTGAAAATTAAAGTCCTTCCAGCCCATATTAGAATGGCTTTGATTTAACTGTAACTCAGGCAGCTTTGCTCTGGTGCATGATTTAACTTCTGCCTGAAATCCACTGACAAAACTAGTCAATTTCTCAGGTCTTTCCTTTGAATTAAAAAATGAACTCCTTTCTGGCAAATGTTTCCTGTTGGGATCCCAGTCAAAGAGACTGTCAGAAATGCTATGAGTTAATTTCTTACAATAGTTCCTGCAGTCTTTGCTCGGTACTTCCTGCAGCAGCAGTAAGGATGAAGAGTCATCATCTGCATCATCGTGTGAATCTGAATCATAAGTGAAAGTTTTGTTGTGTTCAATGCAAATACTTCCCATTTCCATTGGCTTACAATGAGTCTGTTCATTATGGCCACCACACTTAATTCCAGGGGAATATATTCCTTCGTTGGAGTTCATGCAATCTTTGTAACCCCATTTTGATATTACTGAAGGTGGTTCAAGTAATATTTTTTGCTTCTGCAGTTTCTTCAGCCCTTCTAAGATATGGTTTTCCTTGATACGAGTTGGAGGTAGATCATCTGCAGGACTTGAGAGGTTGCTTGGGAGCGAAGAACCAATGCTTATTCTTTTATCCCACCTCACGGATGACTGTCAAAACAAAATAAAAATCACTTGTGTTATTCACAAGTGCTGTCAAAAAAAGTGTTGCCATTTTGATAAAGAGACAGAGGAGTTGCATAAGGGCATTACATTCCATTCTTTGCTATTTATAGCTCTTTTTTAATAAAGGATTTCACAGTGGTGTGAAGGCTGCAGTGCATTAAAAACCTGCAGGAAGAACAATACAAATGGAAGGATTAAGATAAAGAAGAAGAGGAATTTGGACTATGAAAGGCAGAATAAATGTCAGAACGAATGAGCAGACTGTAAGCAAGCTGGAGTGATTAAGGAATCACTAAAAAATTAAATGGAGGGGTAACAGTTTAGTGACAACCATTTTCAATATAAAGAAAGTAAAAAACTTCTGAAACAGCTAGCTTTCCAATTAATCTTGTTTCAGATTAACTTAAACTAGTACATGAAGGAAATTAATTTGATTTACCCTTTTGCTTGTCTTTCCATCATTCCAAGTGTAGGAGGAACCACTGGAATATTCACTGCAAGCACTTGAGAGGGAGAGTTCACTGCTGCTGCAGCTGCTCCGGGGATACAGGCGGCTAGAGCCTGTCATATTTAATTGACTCTGGCATTTCAAGACAGGTATGCTGGATTTCACATTCTGCTGGCATTCCTACAATATGAGAAGAAATTGAAACATCTTATGGGTAGAAAACGATCATTTAACTTCCCCTTGATTAAGGATGGCAAAGAAAAAGCAAGTAAGCCACTTACGCCTTCCTCTTACGCAATTTAGCATCTGGTGAATTTAATACAGGGAACTAAATTAAAAATTGCTAACAATTTCATTTATCAGGGGAAAAAAATCCACAATCCTCAATGTTTTCTTCTTTATTCTTGAACTAGTATTCTGCTTTTCTTATGGCAAAGATTATTCTGAGTCTATTTGAATTATGCTTCATACATAAGCAGCGTGTGCCAGTAAGATACAGAAAACAAAGTTATAAGAATACAAGTACATCTTGACAACTGCATTATAGCCCCACAATGTAACAGATGAGGCTGCACAGCCTGGACAAGGTAAATTAATTTAGTATCCCGAGCAGAATGTCCACTGAGAATGGAATCTCTCCATTACAGTCTAATTTTGGTTTCCTATCTAGTTCAAAGCTTTGTCTAAGAAACTCTCTGACGTAGGACAATCCATCTTCGTGTCGCTCGCAGACAGCTGAAGCCTCTTGCTTATGCAATTTATTGACACTTTATGGCTGCCTTTAGTACTTGTGTAGTTATCGCCCCTTTCCAAATGCAATTTCAGCTGACTGTGACTAAGTGCCAGCTTTGAGGAAGAGAGTAATGAAGAGTAGATAGCACTTTAGGTAAAATATTAAACCTCTGTAGGAGTAGCTAGGATGCCTTTAATTTGTTTTCAAACTAATACTCTTGAGCCTAACAGCGTTAGAGCTTCTTTAGTGTTAAGTGCTCATGCTATTCTCCAGTTTCCTTACAGAATCAGACATCTTTTTAATTACCAGGAACACCAGACATGACTACATGAAAAGAGGCTGTAATGAGGTGGGGGTCAGTCTCTTCTCCCAAGTAGAAACTGATAGGACAAGAGGAAACAGCCTCAAGTTGTGCCAGGGGACATTTAGATTGGATAGTAGGAAAAATTCCTTCACTAAAAGAGTTGTCAAGCAACGGAGCAGGGAAGTGGCTGAGTCACCATCCCTGGAGGAATTTAAAAGCTGTGTAGATGTGACATGTGGGGACAGGGTTTAGTGGTGGGATTGGCACTGCTGGGTTAATGGCTGGGCTCAGTGATCTCAAGGGACCTTTCCACCCTGTGGTGGGTGAAAAGTTTGGATTTGATGATCTTAGTCATAAAGGTCTTTTCCATCCAAAGTGAATCTATGATTGTGTGCCTCCGTTTCATAAAACTTCCCTTTGGATTTCATTAAGGTGAACTGAAAAAATATTGATTGATTTTTGTATGTAGATATACATCAAATTAATTTTGCTTAAATGAAGAATTTACACTTAGGAAGAAACAAGAAATTTAAAGTTATTGAATTCATAAAACAATTATCAAGGCTGTGTATGCTGTAGAAGCAACTTCTTCGTGGGAATCTCTGGAACTCTACTCAGTTTGTAGGCACTTCTCATGCACTGACATGTTTGTTGGCCTTCTGCTAATTTCTTCCTTTTATTCCCCCATGTTCCTCCTATTTATTACTACTAGGGTTGAACCTTTTTTTCAGCTGAATGGGACAAAGCAGGATTTTTACTGCAGAGGAGTTCATCAGTACAGCTGTTCATCACCCAACTGACATAAAATGTTCTGGTTTTGACAAACCTAACTATAGGGCAAATCATTACTCTTTGTCACAGGCAAAACCTATGAATGGGAAAATCATTTAGTGGCACCAAGAGCACATTTCACCTCTGGGAATTATTGGTACATGTTCTCCTAGGAAGTCAAATGGATGCTGGAGGAACAGCCCTGAAATCCAGTGGCTCTGGGAAGAGTACATCTTTCAGCACCACAGGCAGGCTGATGCCTGTGTTTTTGGCTCCAAAGCAGACTTTCTCGCTTTGTTGAGATAAATTACTCTTTATTTCTGACACTGTGATTCCCCTGGGAGACCCCCTGCCATCAGCTTCCTCAGCTGTGGCAGTGTCATTCCTGGGGAGGGTGACTGTACAGAGGCCAAGGGCAGCAGCTGCTGGTTCAGGCTATAGCTCTGCATTTTGGCTCTGGCATTGGGAAAACACATCATGTGGAATTCCTGCCCTTTGCACTGGGCTGAGTCCCAGCCATCACAGCATTCAGGGGAAGGATGCCTGTAAATCCTCTCCTGTAAGAATCTCCTGCAAGAGGAAAGAGAAGACAGCACAGTGACAAGTATGGCCTTCCTGCCATCTTCAGCTAGGCTGAGAGCCTCTCCATCCTCTCACTTTTTTTGCTTTGTACCTAAGAGAGGAGAAAGGCATTTGGTCCTACAGTTTCAGCAATGAGAAAAAATGGAGCTATCTAAGCAAAGCAAAAGAACAGTATATTACTGTAATCATCCTTAACAGAGGAGAAAATGTGCAAAAAATATCGTGTCACTCCAGATTATGAAGTAGGGTATCTACTCAATTTCTAGATTGCATTCAGATCACTTCAGAAAGTGGAGTTTTCCCCTTCAATTTGCCTTTATTCTCTAAATTATCCAAGAAAGTACTTTGAATAGCATGTTTATTATGCATTAATTAAATACATTTAACTTGCATATGGGTTTATTAACTGACATGGTGAAATTTTAATTTTTTTGTAATCATGACTCTTTAGTCATTACCTTTAATGAAATTAGAGTAAAAAGGCCTGAATGTAGCATTACAGTTTAAAAATCTAATTTTCACTAGAAATCAGAGAAAATTGAAATAATCAGACCATTAAAGACACAAAACTCTATATTAGAGCAACTTAACCTGAAGGCTTAATTAAATATAATGCAAAAGGTTGTTAGCATTTTTGTGAACCTTTCAAACAATGCCTTTTCATTAAAGCAGGTATTACAAGGGAGATTACATTTTTGTTGACACTACTATACTTCAAGATCAAAGGCACAAGCAGGTTCAATGTTCTGTTCTTGTACTCTTTGTTTCCCTGTATGTGATTTTTGTTTTTTAAGCTACTTTTCTCTTTGACAATGAAACATGAAAGCCACGCTGGCGAACGTTTTGCCAAATAAGCACAAAGCTCACTCCGTCTGAAAAAAAAATGCAGAGCCCATGAATTTTTAAAAGTTCATACATAATATATCATAAAAGTGGGATGAATAATACGGGGCATGGGCTTTAATAAAAAGCTCCTTGACCATTTCTCAGAGATTCTGAGATGTAATCAATACCCAAAAAGGTGTATTGGGGACATTGCTAAGATTTACGCTTTTTTTGCACACAGTGACACTATCTGCTCACTATATCAACCGAGGACACAATATTGAATTTCAGAGAACAGAAGGAAGTAAAAGCATTGTTATCTGCCTCAACAGTGTTTCAATTCAGAGATCAGCTTTATGGCTCTTCCCTGACACCAGACTTCAGAGAAGAGGAGGTTCCAGATGAGGGGAACAAGGGCAGCACAAACACTCACGAGCATCTGAGCATCAGCACTTCGAGCTTGCACCAGGCTTCGGTTTCGTTCCACTTCTGAGAGCAAATCCCCAGATGAGAGGTCTAAGATGCGTGAATGGAGTTTCTGGGGGGGCAGAAGGGAAGGAGCAAAGCATAAGCATTTGTCAGATATGCAGCAGATCAGCATTTTTAAAAAGTCCAAACTCTGCTGTTAAATTTCAAGGGAAATTAAGAGCCCGAGGTAAAAGAGGATTTGTTCTAATTTGAAATGTTGCTCTTTGTGATTACTTTGTCCAAAACTTCCTGTCTGGTGGACAGATCATTCTTCATCCAAAACAAACTCTACTTTTTCTTTTAGTCACTGCTTTGCAACTTATCATTACTTCGCACACAACAATAACAAATGAACATGAGTCCCACCGTTATCCATAGAGTTTGACAGGTTCCAGGAAAAAAGCATAAAAATGAACTACAAAATTAACATTTATAAATCAATCAACATGTTAATGTTGTTTTATTTACAAGCTGTTGTACCTTGAGTGAATGATTGCAAAAGTGACCCTATTTTTAACCAGCATTGATCTGCTGAAGGCCTCCTCTGCACACATTTTAACTCAAAGTCATTAATGTCATCTGTTAGGAACAATTAATGTGAATAGAAAATAATTGCATCAGGGAACTGGGGACTCAGAGGATTTTGTGCATTAATATTCACATGCTGTTCGATTATATACACAGCTCTTTTCTCAGTTTTGCTTGGAAGGATGGCTAAGCTTGTGCCTTTCCCTCCATGTTCACCTGCACACTAATTCTAGGGCTTTCAGTCTGCATTAAGCCTGGTTGGTTTTAATTGCAGTTTCAATAAAATCCATGATTTATGTGAATGTCTCGGCCAATGATTTCAAAAGAAGAAATATCTGGAGCCTTGTTAGTCCTGGGCCAACACACCATGTAACAGGCAGTATGGATCTGACTCAGAGTCCATTGAAATCAATGAAAATGGACTGAAAAAACAAAACCCAGGAAAAAAGGACTTTGGATCAGGCTCTTTTCATTTTCCCATTAACTCTCTAGGCTTGCAACCTAAGAGACCACATTTACACCCCTCATCTTGGAGGAACAAATGGTGCAGACCCTGCCAGGTGCTTTGCCAGGGACTCTGTGAGGGATGCAAACCATGAAGATTTGTCGAGGCTGTGTGAGTGCCCCATCATCCTGCCCATCCAAAAAGGCTGCCCAAAGAGAGAAAAAGAATCTGTAGCCAGAAATGCCTTCACACAGTGTAGTAGTAGCTCTCTGCAGGGTCCTGAAATGTGAATCACACAGTACCTTACACCCAGCTACTCCCCAGCCTGCTCTCTGGGTACCCACTGCAGAAATTAATCTGCCAGAGAACAAAGCAGGCAGCCATTCCAACAGCCTCTGTTATCTGCAAGCTCTGCTTCAGGCTTCTATTCCAGACAACCTGGGAATTTTTAAAAAAAACTACTAATTACAAATTTGGGAGTCATTTCTCAAGAGTTACCTGTTCATCCAGGTTTATTAAGGAGGTGCTGTCTGTTGCAGAGAGATTAAGAGAAGTCTTTTCAATGATCAATATTCTGTATAAATACATATTGTCCAATACAATGTTGAACAGATTAAAATGCTGCAAGCACTCAGTATCTAAGATACGTTTCATTATAAATATTGACTACATCCAGCCTATGTGTTTTTAATATCAGTGATGCCTGGTTATTCAGTGTGCACCTTTCAAAGTGCTACCACTAGTTTTACTGTCAGGTGTTTGTTGAAGATTTAAACTCCAGGTAAAATGCCTGCCCAAAGTCACAGATTTACTGACTTTGTGCATTTGTTCCTCTTGACAGTAATTCCAACTGCATCACTGAGCCACCAGAGAATTCCACTGTTCAGAAGCAGGAGTCACTGGTGCTATGAACAAGTGGCTTGCAGACAAATTAATTACTTTCTCCAGGGAAACCAGTCACCTGAGATATTTTAGTGGAAGTTACAATAGTCAGATCTGTGCATTGGAGATGATGACTGGGGACATCTGAGATGGATGAACATTTAGAAGTGAAAATGTATTTTCCCAGAAAAGAAGTATCCTAGAAATAGTGCCAAAGGAATTTTACACTTATAATACTGTCTTCCCATTTTTCCAGCAAGGCAGTTAAGTACTTTATTACTTTAATGGGAACATATAAACATTTCAATAAGGGAAACAAAATATTCCCCTACAATGTCATCCAATGGAATCTAGTGTTACTTACAGAACACAGAACCTGTGTCAAACATGACAGCAGAGGTCAGCCCAGTCAGAAATCAGAAACTATTTTTGATCAGTGATCAATCTCAGCCCAGCTGGAAACAGCTCTGGGTGCTGGGGGTCCCTCCCCAGTGGCTCAGTGAGCAGAGGGGCTGGACTGCACAGGGGTCACACTGTGTTTGAGTCACCTTTGCCACTGTCAAACTCAATGACTCCATAAAACTGCAGTACCAAAGGCAAATCAGCAGACTAAAATGATTAACAAAGGAGGAAAGTGTGTTCTCAAGATGTATAATGTGATTATATTTCTGTATCAAATGAGATCATCACATTGGGAATATTCCTCCCCACACATATGCAAATAAACTAACAGAGGTGGCCAGCACAATGACTAGCATTAACAAACAGCATAATAAAGTTTGAGGTCGTTAATTAAATATAATCACGCAGCACTGAAGCAAGTCATCCAATTACAAAAGAAAAGCATAAGAAAAAAATGCTTCTCTTTCATTTATTTTTATTTTTCCTTTTCCATTGTCTAATTAAAAAATGGGGAAAACTCTAGTATTTGCTAAAAAGCCTCATTAATAATGCATTAGAATCAAGCAACAGATTGTGCTAACTATGTATCTTCATTCTGATTTCTTCTCAGATACACAAACTGTACTGTGTCCTTTACAGTTATTTTCAGATGACAGTCACATAACTGGATCAAGGAGTTACTGCTGCCTTGGAAATTGTACAGTATTAAAATCACTGCTGATGCTATCATGGCACAATGCAACAAAAGGCAGGCCACAGAATGATTCCACAGAAGAGATCACATCCGTTTAAATGAATACTTAAATATGAAACTGAGGAGCTACAGCCATAAATCCAGGTTATCTGCCCCATTTGTTGGTGCCCTATATAATGATAAGGGGAAAATGAGCAATTCTTAGAGGTGGTTGGGAGTGCCTGGGCCCCTGTGGAAACAGGAAGCATCAGGATCACTGGGCTGCAGACCTGAAAATCCCTATGGAACTGAATACAGCATGGACTGGGCCAACTTCCCTGGAAATTACCCTGTACTAAGGACTACAGGGCAAGTGTGGACTAAAACATTTGTTACATCTTAGCTTGACTGGACCCAGGTCTCTCCAGAAGGCGGGTGCTGAGAGGCCAGGGCAGAACAGAGGGGACCTCTCTACAGATGCCTGTGACCAACAGCAGCAAAGCTCCTCCTTCACCTGTGAGATTGATGCAGAAAGGCAGTGCCCTTTGTGGTTTCAATGCCAAGATTAACTCCACATGAAAAATAAAAACAAAGTAACTGATAATTTAGGTGGAAACCTATTATATCAAGTGCAATAGGAAATACAATTATCTGGCAGGCAGATAACCAATCCATCAAGCAGCAGGCCCCTTCCCCCTCCCCCAGCAGTATTCTTATTAAGACTTTCTAGGAAGATAAAAGAATGCTAAAACCTGCTGGCACAAGGCAATATTACAGAGACTCCCCTAACTATTGTGCCTCTTGACTCTATCTCTGCAGAATATCTATCAGTTCTCATCTCCTTTTTGAAACATCTAATGCTCTGCAGCATTGCCAGAACAATTTTCAATGAATTATGCCAAAGAGTACACCGCTCTCCAATACTGGATGAGTTAATTGCTATTAAATCAATTGGCTTTGCTTTTCTCACATGAGCCAAAGTCTATCATTCACAGGAAGAAAATTCTCTCTCTAGGTACCAAGGAGACATTTTTATCCTGCTGCTCTGTGCCAGAGCTGTAAATGTTTGTTTGGTGTGTGTGGCCCTCTCCTGTCTTTGCTGATTTTCAGGGCATCACAAACCTGAACAGGCACACTCTGTCCTGCTTCCCTCTGTAGCCCAGCCATTGAAATTGGGCTGGCAGGGAAAACCTCCTCATTTCCATTTCACCATAAAGACAGTAGGCCAGTAGGAGGAAAAAATATTATTAGGTGAGATATTTATATATTATCAGTTTATGTAGAAGCATAATCTTTCATTAAACAAAATCTTGAATTTTGTAGCCCTTAGATACATTTCAGAGGGGAGGCTCAGCTGGAGATGAGAACATACCTAGAATAGAACACACACTGTTCAAAATACAAAGTGTGAACTTCTCACCTATTAAATATTCTGGAGAAAATTAAGTATAGTTAAGGAAAAAATAATAAAACCTCTGAATGTAGAAATCAATTTTGCCTTTAAGTAAGAATTTGCAATAAATGTGCTTTTGACATATGAAAATACTGCCTTCTAAAGAGAGTAGAACAAGTGGTTGTCAACAAAACCTATCCAAATCTGAAGCAAAAGTGAAAGCTGCAAGAAGATGCTTCCATTTTACTAATTCTAATAACCAATGTACCTGCAACTATACACTATGTACATACAGCAATGCCTGATGTGTTATTCTATATAATCAGTATCACAAAACCAAAAGTATAATATTTTTTTTAGCTCTGGAAGTTATATATTTAATAGAAAATTCAGAATTATGTCCTACTTTCCTACTATTCACTTGCTATAAGTAGAACTTCATGGCTAACACTGTTTGAACTTTGTAGTAAATGAAAACTAGGTCTAGCGAATGGTATCCTTGTCCATGGCAGGGAAGTTGGGAAGAGATGAACTTTTTGGTGGGAGGAAAGGGTTAACACACAGTGGGTGTGTGAGGTATGAATGGGGGCTTCAAGTGAGCCCCAGGATAACTCTTACAGTGGTCAGAGCAAACAGTTGGAGACTTTTATTGATTCTACCCACAAAACAATCACAAACACGCAGTATTGCTTAGTGGTGATAGGAGGAAGTGTTGCACATAAGTAAATATTAAAGGATTAATTTAAACATGCAATTCAGTAGGCTAAATGGGTTCTTAGTACAAAAAAAAAAAAGAAAAAAAGAAAAAAGTTTTCAGCTAGTCCTTTAATTTCAAGTGAAGTGTGTGGATTTGAATTTTCTATTAATCTAATAAAAATACTTCCATGGAAGTTCTAATTTGATATATTCCATCTGCATTTTGTTGTTTTTCCCTCCTACTAGGCACACTTCTCTAAAAAACCTTTACAGAAGATGCTAGACTTTAAATCCAAGCCCAGAATTAACAGTGGGTTGTCAGTTCTGCTGGCAAATCCTCCGGGTGAGTTTACTGAGACTTAAGGCAACATCCCAGACAAAGTGCAAGGCTATGATACCAGAAACATTTGTATGGAAGATCAGGGTGCTAAAACAACATCAGAAAATCCCGCTAACAAGGCAATTCCAGCACAAAAAGTAAAACAAAGGTTTCATTTGTGTCTGCTGCAGAGTTTCCAACGTTGCAGCTCTCAATTACTATTGACCCATCCAGAGATGGCAAAACTCAGTGAATTAGATCCAAAGTAACTCCAAAGGCTGGAAATTTATATTCCAGGGTATAAATTGGGAGGTATTAAGCAGGCATTTGATGTATAAACACAAATAGCATAATCTCTGTGTATTCTTCAGAGAGTTGACAACATTAATGTGAGGCTAAAATTACTCCTGTTCCAAGTCTTTAGCTTTATTAATTTTCATAAACTGCTTTAAATAAAAGTTACATTGAAAGACAAAAAGTAATCCCCTCTGATCCTAGTTTTCATTTTATAAGTCTATCAGTGTTTTCAAGCTCTGAGATTCCAAGCTCTGAGTTCTCCTTTTAGTAGCACTATGGTAGGAGTCTGTAAATATTGCAGTAATATGAAAATGAGCTAATTTAATTTCTTAGGAAAATGCATGTATAAAGTTCCCTGTGGTTTGTAATTACCGTAAAGTCAACAGTTTACATCAATGACCCAGTAATCAGCTACTCAGAATGTGAATAATTAATGAAAAAATGTTTTCAACAAGCTTGCAAATGGAAGACTCCTTGGAGTATGGTGAAACTGCCGTGCTGTGAGAATAGTGTCGTGCAGGAGCTGAGCCTCTTATTAAGTACATATTTGTATTTTGTCTCTTATTTTTCCTCAATGTCTTCCCAGTGATCTAACACTACTTATTGTGTCAATTCCACTGTGCTAAATGAGGGCCAGCACCACGTAGGTGCTGTGAATTATAGCAAGACCAAAGAGTGAAAGGCACATCCTGCACATCCTGGCACCTCCTGTTGTTGCACTGTCCACAAACAAAACCATTTTGTTTTTAACACTTTGGCATCGTCAGAAAGAGTCTAGGAAACAACTTTATACTGAAGTCCTGCAACAAGGAAGAGCTACACCATTAATCTTTTGTGGCATGCCCTACACATGCTATCTATGCCTCAGCAGTGAAAAGTTGGGCTGGTTTTTATTATTTCACTGTATTTAAGAAAAGCTTTAATATAAAAACACAAGAGAAAAGTCTCACTTCTACAACAGTCATTGCATTATCAATCCTTATATGATTAAAAGCTAATCAGTAATTTCAACCTGCTGCTAAATTGCTCATACAATGACAGCCAATGACATTCCTGGTAGCACAACATAACACTGATAGTTGCCTTTGTGAGTTTAAAATCCATTTTCACATTCACTTTCTGACTATGCCCCAAAATAATCTAAAGGAATTAGGCAGACCTCAGTGAGATCTTCTTATTGACATTTATGTTGATCAATGTTGGCTCTACCAGAATTGGAATCTACAGATCAATTCCCTTATTAGATTCGTTCTCAGTGCTGCCATGATCATTTTATCACAGAAGCTGCTGCCATCAGAAGCTGCTTTATCACTTTATAATGGGATAAGCTGAAGCTTTCCTCTGGCATATAGCTGGAAACGATAACTGTCTGAAGTCTAAATATTTCTTTCACAGATTTTCAAAAGTATCTTTATTAAATGTATAGATCTGTTTAAAAAACTGTTTTCAACTGAATTTACCTAAGCAGCAATAATTTTTGTCCACAAGAAAACTCCAGTTCTCAAGGTGTTAAACAAAACCCAGTGCTAACACTGGAGACTGCCCTATTAATCACTTTCTTCTTGCTGAGCCTCCGAGCCAGATGACAGAAGAAAAGAGGCTCAGAATGAAGATATGACAGAAAAATCAAAATGTTCTCAGCAACAGTAAGGACTTCTATATGGGCAGACAAACACACATGCAAATACTTCAAAATAGCGCCCACAATACATACACAAGGTTTGTCACAAGTGTTTTATCTGGTTTTGAAAATATGCAGGGATGTGGCATTTTTAGTGAGAGTGGTGTTACAGCTCCTGTTGAGAGAGGAGTCATCACATTAATTTAAATCTCCGATAAAATAAATTAGCTTTTTTATTGCCAGGTTGAACTACAGGGCTATGATTGTTATGTATCGCTACAATCTAAGCCTTAATGGCATTTTAGCCCTGTGGTGGTCAAACAGAAACCATTTCAAACCTTCTAAAGGCTATTAAAACATGTGCAGATGTCTGGAAAATTAATACTATTATCTAACACTAACCTTTTGCCTGTAGGAGGAAAAGGAGAGAGAAGGCTCAGGGAAGATGTTTTAGATCAATACATGGCAACCCAGGAGGGCAAGCTCTATTTCACAGGGAAGTTCATTGGCTGTGAACGAGGGATTCAAGTGAGCAGATTCATCCTTATTTGGATTTCATTGAAATCATTCATTTACTCAGAAAAAAAAATAATTTAAGAGAGATGGGCATTGCTTTTACAATCCTTCCTCACTGCTGTTTCCCAAGGTCCAGCAATCTAGACACTGGAAAGCTTCATTAATTTACATGACAAGAGCACGAATTTGTCAAGGTTAATGTTGAACAAGCCATATTTTCTTTGCCTCAGTATTATGCATTAAAAAGTTTCTCCATTCTTCCACCCTCTTTTTTTTCTTTTTTTTTTTTCTTTGTGTGTGTAATATTATTGAAATGTCATATGGATTGAAAGGAGTTTAAAAGTAGGAGAGTTGCAAGAAATACTTTTATTGTTAGTTTAAGGCTTTTACATACGTATTTTCTCTCCAACTCTAAAGCATTGTTTTTGTCTCTGACAGAATAATTTCTAATAAGAAGAGACTTTTTTCTTGAATGCCTGGATACAAGTTATTTGATTCTATTCCTTTTCCTCAAAGTTCCTACTTAAAAGTATGATTTAGAAAGAATAAGTGGGTAGATTCCCAGCTGGTAGGAATTCCTGGTTTCACTTCTACTGAAATGAAAAGAATTTCTGCCAGGACAGGAAAACAGGAATTGCCCCAAGACTTCCCACACTCTTACTTCTTTTCAGAAATAAAGCTTCTAGAGGGCTACAGGTGTGCATTTCCAGTGGTATTTCATTCTTGAAAGTCCCAAATATGACCACAAGACCTCCAGCTGGCACTTCAAGTTCTTCAAGATTTATCCTGATACACCAAAATCACAGGGCTTGTGTAGGACACAGCACAACTCTGGACACCTGATGATCTCAATAAGCAACTCAAACCTTGGCTGTAGCCTTCTGCAATTCCACCAAACTACTCTGGATTGGTGAAAGGATCTCAGCATCAGCCTGGCTGTGCAGGCCAAGTAAAGCTGAAGCAGAAGTGAGGAGGCTGCAGGATGGGCTGAGGACACAGCCCTGCACTGCCCACTTTCATCTGCACCTCCCTCCTAACTGTCCCAGCCAGCAGGAACACCAGGAGATGGAAAATGAGAAATGCCAGTCACTGCTGCTGGCCAAGCTGTGCTCCTGCAAGGAAAGGCACCGTGCCCTCCAAGCATTATTTAGGACCTGGACTGGCCTTGGGATGCCATGGAAAAATCCTCTCTCACCCTGCAGCCAGAGGCAGCCTGGCCCAGGTTGGGAGCTTTACCTCTGGCTCAGGTGGCTGAGAGCTGCAAACCCTCTCAGCAGCTGCCTGTGCTCAGCTCAACTGTGCCAACCAGCTCCTGACTAGGAACCTGTGCCCTTGTGAACTGATCGCCTTTTCACTGTGGATAAAAGCAGGGCTTAGGAGGTATTA
The DNA here is from genome assembly GCA_034509425.1 of Eopsaltria australis. NCBI lineage: Eukaryota > Metazoa > Chordata > Aves > Passeriformes > Petroicidae > Eopsaltria > Eopsaltria australis. The sequence continues at coordinate 1,040,876 of JAVTVJ010000112.1, forward strand.
TATAGGAATTTCAAAAGGGATCAGCTCCCATTTTAGCAGTAGCCAGACTTCAGAAGAGCTCAGCACAACGCCTGAGTACTTGAAAGTCTGGTCCCATGTGAATGAAGGACCTGAAGACCTAAATGAAAAGTTAAATCCATTTGTTATTCCCCTGGGAACAAACTACCAGGTGAATGAAGGACCTGAAGACCTAAATGAAAAGTTAAATCCATTTGTTATTCCCCTGGGAACAAACTACCAGGTGAAGACTGGTGACAGGGCAGAGAGTACCCATATTTCTAATTATTGTCAAGCTCTCCCAGGGATCATTTAGAAGAATAAATCTCAGTGAGCCTCTAAAACACAATGCTAATCTCTGATTCATGCTCACACTTGCAGTATCTATAATTCATAATAATTGTGCTTAGACCTGTGTCTCTGCCTGCATCTACTGTACAAGAAAAGTACACAAGGATTATTTAGACAAAAAACAGTTAATAGAAAGTAATAGAAAACTTTAAAAAAATGATTGAGCATTTCTGCTTTTAAAATATAACTGAATATAAAAATTTAGGATCAAAACACTACAAAATTAAGTAGCTCATTTCTGAAATTGTACACCAGAAAGATGAGCTGAAGAGTGGGAGTATATCTGAGTATATATTTAAAGCACTGATATTAATTCATGGTGCCATTACTTTGGCAGTCTGTTTTCCATACTTCTAAAGCAGTAAGATGGAGTTTAATTCATAATGTTGAAGATGCCCTTGTGATGCACACAGGACACAGACAAATCACTGCCCTTTCCTGCACCCAGACATCTCTTGGTGACTAATGGAATACAGCCTGCTCACACCAGAGAAAGAAAGGAGCAGGGATGCAGTCTAAAAATGCTAAAAATACAGAAAAACTCAAGGCTGTCAATATCACATTGTTAAAGATTTAATGACAAAGGTAACTTTTCCTTTCAGCTCATCCTTATCAAGGGAGATACTCAGATGGTAATTTAAGAGTTAAGGCACTCATGGACTCTTCAGTTTCACTGAGCACCTCGTGCTGATTTTATCTTGCAATACAGTATTTCACATTCTCAGCGAAGTCAACAGAGATTTAGTCAATAGTGTCACGGCCTTTGGATGAGAATTTGAATCCTACCAGTATCCAAACTATCATTAAAGAAGATAGGTCATTTGGGAAACAAAGGAGAGCATTAGTAAAATTCAATACTAAAAGATAGGGTTGGTTCTGTAGGTGTTTTATGATTCATTATGAGTAACATTTTATTCTAATTACCAACCCTTTCTTCTATGTGCAGTATCTGTAAGAACATATAAAAAATATAAAGTATATCACAGGAAAATTATTTTTTTCCATAACAGATGGCAACAGAAAATACCTATTGAGTAATCTTATGTGCTTCAACCCACTTAGCATAATGTTAGTTTGTTTCATTTGATGGAATGTGTAATTTTACATTACTAGCAATTTACACTGGCCTGATATAATCTGAACAGTTTAAATGTTATGAAGCAGAGCATTTATTGGCACACCTATTTCTCAGTAAAAGAGCCATAATTCTGTATTGCTTCACATCTTTGAAGTGCCACTGCACTTAAATAACAGTAACAAAACCACAGTAATAAAGTGAAATATAAATGAGTTTTTATATGTATTGAATGTAATAACAGATGAATTGAATCCTTTATCTATTGTTATTTGTTTCATACCTGCTTTTGCATAGTTATCCTTTCTTTAAATCTCAAAATTTTAAGAAAATAAAAATGAACTACATACTTAGCTCCATTAGTGCAATAAAAAGAAGATCACAGATCTGTAATAATAAAGGTCATAATTCCATAGTGCTTTAGAATTTCAATAGATTCCCACTTTACCACCAGACAGAGCCCTTTAAATCTTTGAATTAATTTTATACATTCTTTTGGTACTTCATTAGAGAGTTACAGAGTGTGAAATACACACCATGATGAGAAAACAATTACCCTGCACACCTGTTGTTGGAGCACACTGCATTTAAGCAGGACTTGCAGTGGTTACTGTTTTATTCCACTGTGAAATCCAAAATGGGGGAGGATTTAAAAGCTGACCCGATGACATAAACTTGCACTTTTATATGTGACACATGGCTTGTAGGTACCACATCACATACTGTGATAACATTGGAACAAATCCATGATAATTCTTGCTATCAAAATGTCCAAGAGAAAGATTTTTTTTCCATTTGGAAAGGAAACCTGAATGACTCTTGACTTAAATACAACAACTATATATTAAAAAAATTAATTGGAAACTGCAAGACCAGAAACATATCATACAAAACATGGATGTGATGGTCACACAAAATATAAACACATGAGTAACTTAGAGTTTTCACTAAGTTCACAATCTGTCTCTAAGCAGCCTCTGTACTTACACTTGACCATTTATGCAGGGATTCACATGGAAAGTTGCTAATAAATCTTGTTAATACATTCAACAGACAGAACAAGCTGAAAGAGCAGCCACAATGTTAAGCATTGCTGCAGGTTAAATATAACTGCATGGGAAAAAAAAGCATGTCTTTTCAAAGTTTATTACAAGTGTGAAGCACAGGGCAGGTTTGGAAAGGAATACAGCAATAGTGTTGTGGAATTCCTTCCTTTTTAAAATTCATTCATGGAATATACACCATAAAAGAAAAAAAAAATGAACAATATTCTTGGACTTAATTACTCTGTCCACATCCTTGCTTAGGGTTTCAAATGCCATATTGGATTCCTGCCACCATGTGGATCATCACTGATAATAAAAATCTATGGATAGAATAAAGAGAAATTGTTGGTTCACCCTGTGACAGTGGCTTATTTCTCTTTGTCTAAAAATAGGCAGTAAAATCTCACTTTTGTTGCCCAGGACTGTCACATCAGTACAGCCCCACCATTCTCCTGACACATGCTTACCCTGAAATACTCTCTTTGCTTTTGAATAATGCGTTTACATTTCTTCAAAACTTAAAAAATATTGCTCTCCTCCGTCAAAATAATTCATAAATACTTCACCAAGGATCACTTGTGGCTTTCCTGAAGATTATTTGCTCATTTGATTTGCTGGTTTTGCTATCACTGTTGCAATTTATTTTTATCAGGATAATGGAAATGGCTCATTTTTAGACTTGGTAGCTGAAATTTATGTATTTAAAATTGTATCACAGAACATGATGTTTGTGTTGAAGTGGAAAACCTTTCAGTGGTTTTCTGTGGAACCTCTCCAGGCCGGTTAAAATACTTGGACAGAGGAATGCTGAGCAGCTGAGGGTAATTTTCTCTTAAAAGCATTATCATTCTCATCAGAACTACATGCCCTGGGAGCTTAAGATAATGTTTTGATTTTGTTTGAGAGCAAACTGGTAAGAATTGAATTGCTGAAATAAGGGACGAGAGTCTGACGAGAAGGCCAATCACCAAAACACAAATTACTGATGGAGCAGACCTATCATGCCTAAGGTTGATCTAAGTCCCTCATAATAAAATACTGTTCTGCACTGACCCTTTCACTGTGCTCTGCTTTAGTTTGAAATGTTGTGAGGGATATTGCCCTACCTCTCCTCTCATTCATTATTGTCTATAACAAACATTTCTGTGTTCCTTGATCAGCCTGGTAATCTGGGAGCTCCTTCCAGGGCTGGCTGCACATCAGATACACCAAATTCTTTGAGGTACTGTGCTGCTGCTGTGCATTCAAAACTAGAAATAATATGGCTTAGGCAGATCAGATGGAGTTTCTCCAGAGGGGGGATGTTTCCTTTCCTTCCTTCCCTTTCCTCATCACTGATTTTTTTGGTTACCCATTCATCCAACCAATTGGCTCCCATAGATATTTTATCTCTGTAATATTTCTTCAGCATATATTTGGAGTTGCAAACAGGGCAAGTAATAAATATGGTTTATAATGTATTATTACATGTTGATGATTTAAGCTGAGATGAAAACAGACTTTCAAAGTTCTGTATTTCTGCCTTCTCAGATGTTATTGGTGAGTGAGGACATGGAACAAATAGAAAGTAGATCACAATTTACTGAGATAATGCAAGACTGGAAACAATGACATCACCATCCTCACATGAAAAATGTTCTTTAATTTGTTCTTGAAAGCCTCAAAAAACTTGAGTGTTTCATACTAGATCACAGTCCAGATTCCAGATATACAGAAGCATTCTGACAACTTCTCAAGGCTACAGGGCTGGAGGCTCTTTCCTGGGTTAGGATCTGCATGACAGTAACTGTGCACTTTGGTAGCCTTGACCTGGAGGAATCAATCCAACAGGGCTGCAGCCTGAAATCTTTTGAGAACCATAAATACAGTAAAACTCACCCTTACACTTCTTAAAAGGGGTTCTACCAGCAATGTAATTCTGGATAAAGGTTAATGTACTGGTTTAAACTTAATATATCTCAAACATGCTTTACATTTATGTGATCTTCTCTGTTCATACAGCCCTGAAGATTGTCTTAACTTGCAAGCAGTAGTCAATTACTGCTGAAGCAATTAGCAGATCTGGAATTAATTTCTCCTTCAAGCCACCACTCCTGATTTCTGAGAAAGGAAATATCTCTACAGACGTTGCCACACCTTATTTATGTTTATATGTTTACAGAGGAGAAAAGGACAGAGTTTGTTCTGGAGCTGGAACTTTCCTGAAGATTTGCAGAAAGGAGTGCCCTGATAGTCTGATGGATACAAAGGAATAAACATGAAGTAAGCAAATAAGCAGGTCAGCTGCAGGACTTTCACAGCTTTAAATACAATTTGCTGATTTGGTATCAGGTCTGCCTGCTCCCTCGAGAGCCTGCAGGCACCTGGCTTCTGTGAGAAGGGAATTCTGCTGCTACTTGGCACATAACAATCCAGTTACTGAAATGTACTTTGGAATGCTGACAAACTGTTTCCTAACAGTGTGTGACGATCTTTAGATTTAATTTCCAACCCTCAAACACCCACTCTCTGAAACACTTACATCTTACACAGATCTCATTGCTGTAAAGCAATCCAACTTCACTTTTAACCTCCTGCATCCAGACTTCATCATGTCTTAACGATGTCTGGACCAGAGGTCAGGCTCTGAGCCCAGACATTCCATCTCCTTTTGTCAGGTGTTAGGGCAATTAGGTGCCCTCTTCCTCTTCCCATATATAATAATGTCATTAGTGCAATTTACCCCTTCCTGCTAAGTTGTGCAACTGTTTCCATCACAGTCTGTACAGCCACTGTCTGTCTTGTACATCAGGGCAGAGCTGTCAGGTTATTAAAAGGGCTCACGCCAATGCAGTCATCACAAAGTAATTATTCTTTAAATTGACCACCTGAGAATTCAGCACTCTGTGCTGCAGAATTTTAGACAAAATTTCAAGTGTAAAATTAAAAAACGTGGATGGTCCATGAGTAACAAAGATAAGTAATCTAGCCAGAGAAACAAAAGGAGAAAATAAATGTTTCAGGAGACCTCCCTGCTTGGTTCTGGGGTTGATAAAGTAGAATTTTTATGATGGAAATAAAATGGCAATGAAAATATAGTTTAAGATCAGGGATACTGTAAATCTTATGATTAGAAATATTATCTTTAACTTCCCCAATATGAAAATTTTATTACTTATTTAATCAAATAAATCAACTCAATAAATTTTGCTACTTGCCACTTTTTCATCCCTTTCACTGAAAAACCCTGCATGGTTTATAAAAAAAGCCCTGTGACAACAACTCTCGGGGTGAAAAGTGAAAGCAGGACTTCTCCCATGGGAACAATTCATCTAGCAAACATCTTGAATTGTGTAAACAGAGCTACATAATATCAAAACATTTTTAAAAAGGTATATTTATAAGAAGGCAATCCCTGATCCCTGTCTTATCCCTTCAGCCTCCTCCTGTATATCACCTCCACAGATTTCTCTCTTCACTTCTAATTGGTTTTCCCCTACTCAGTTTTAAATCTTTGACTATTATCCCCAACTATTTGTCCCACTTTCAGATGAAGTACAAGGTGGGTCACTAAAATGGAGTTCCTGGTTTTCCTTCCCAACCTCTCTTGCTATGACAGACAGTATTTAATGTCTTCTTAGCAACCCACATTAACAGAGGAAAATGAGGGCTGCTTGGGCAGAAGCTACTCTTTTGTGCTAGGTTTTAACTATTGCTCTTTCTCAGATGATGCTGACACAAAACACTTTTCCAAGGCTTCATCATTTTAAATAAACTATTTCAGAGAGATTTCCTGAATATTATAAAATAACAATCATGAAAAAAGGTGATCAGCCTTTTCCTTATTTATCTATTCTAGTACTGCCTCTGCAAATCACACACTTCAGCTACAAACAATATCCCCAGAAAGAGAGGGTGGCTCTTAAAACTGTCTTCAGTATCAGAGGTGAAGAAAAAAAAGCCTGAATTATCCCTTTATTCTCCTAAAATTTTGCATCAGAGACTGCATTACTTATCTTTTCACGACAGGAGTGACACAGCACCAGTGTCATGCCCTGCAAGCAGTGAGCACACCAAAACTCCTGGTAGGAAAGAACTGACATGGCAACACACACAATCACAGGATCTCAACACACATCGCTTTAAAAACATTACTAGACCCTTCAACTTCATAAGCACTTACACATTTTGTAAATGCATGAAAATGTAATACTTTTAATACCATTTTTACAGTGCAGGATTCCTGAGGCAGTCATGAAGACTGTACTATATGAATTTAGTATTTTTTTTAATTGGCAGAAAAATGAGTTTTTCTTTTGAACTGTGTGAGAAGCATGACCAAAACCAAGTGCAATTGGTATGGTGTGCAGGCCAGTACTCTGCAGCCAAATTCAAAACACGAAAAAAAAGTGAATGATCTGATATCTAAGACATATGAATCATGTATTATTTGCTTGCAGTCATACATACAAAAAACCTAGGGCAATGGTGAGATCTACACTTATCTTTAAATTTTGTTTTAAAAAAAGAAATCTGTATTTCTGTTGAAATAAGAGAAGTCAAAATGTTTATGGTTTAAAAATAAGCTTACTTTGTAATACAAGAGTCTTCTAACGTCAAATATGGAATATCCAAATAATCCAAATAACCAAATCACAGATGCTGAAATGCAGAAAAAGTAGCTAACACTACTTATTTTTAGCTTGTGCCCTCTACCATGGCATTTTTCAAAATCTGTAGTTTTACTGATTGGGGCTTCTCCAAGGATGAGATCAGCATTAAATAAAATTGACCTGCATTGTATCAGAGAGTACAGGAAAGGTGAAAACACCCTGTGCCCCCTGCCCCCAGTAAGCAGAATTTGCCCTTTCCTTTGACTGAGGCCATGATCTAACAAGAATGTCCTTAAGCACATATTTATAACTTTTCTGTAGAGTGACACATTTAAACCAATATTTACCTAGTGCTCTAAATCTGGGCTGTGTGCACTTCCAAGAAGACAATGCAAACTGTTCTTTAATTTTATGCAGGCACACAACAGTATTTGCTCAATTTCAGTCCTAAGAAAACATCCTTCAGATGTTACATCTCGGGCTGCAAGATCACAGGCTGCATGCCATTCATTTGAATCTGGAGTATAATTAGGGGATAATTAAATTTCTGGAAACTCACAGATTTACTGTTTTGCTTGGTTTGGATTTTTTTTTTTGTAAAAAAGGACATATGAAGTGTTTTAACAGAAGTTCTTCATTTCCTAACGTGCACTGCAACTTGTTCTCTGCTCTTTTTCACCTACAGGATTAAAACCTATTGATAGCAGGAGAAGGGACATAACAGCAAATTTTCCTCCAGGGAGACCTGGACTTTCTGAATGAACTTAATTCCCTTTTGTCCTCAGCCAATAATGACAAATCAAGCGAAAAGACGGGAAAAAAATCTATGCACATTAGTTCCTGCCAAACTGTGCAAGAACAATGATGTAAAATAGTTTGAATCCCTCAGGAAAACCTGTTAGATCATTTGGTTCTTCCTTCCACCTGGTGCAGGTTCAGATCTTTCAACTTTTTTCAGAGCTGCTGCACAATCCAGTTTCAAGGATCTCAAGTCAAAGCGTTGATCCCACTTTTCAGATGCTATCTAACACTTCTGTGGCATTCCCAGAATAACCTGGCTTTATTGTTGCCACAGAAGGAATTGGGAATAGGAGCTGCATCTGTAATAATGAATGTGCAGCGTGTGACTTCTGTGCAATCCAACTCCAAGCTAATGTCAGCTGGAGCCAGACACTTTGGAAACAGGAAAAAGAAAGAAAGTAAAAAACCATCCCAAACCGGGAAGAAGGAGCGGTTGACGTGACTGTCAAAAGCAGAAGTGAGCAGCAAAGATCCACGCTGTTGTGGATGTGTCAAAACTGTGAATGGATAAAGATAAATCAGTTCCCTGTACAGGGGTCTACAAAGGATGAACTAGGAAAGGAAGCAGGAGACAAGGGACAAGAAACCAGAATAGTGGATGTCCTGGCCTAGCAATACCAAAATCAACACAAAATCAAGAGACAGAACAAGAACCTGAGGAAAATTCAAGAACCCAGACCCCTGTGATGGTGACCTTGCACCAATCTGCCTGTGCTTTAGAATTCCTCAGTAAGTACAACTCCTTGCCCTCACCATGGGGATTCCCTTGCCTTTAACATCAGCTGTGAGCAGACCATGTTTCTGCAGAAAAACCAGCCCACCCTGATGAGAGTCAGCAGCTCTTAGCTGTTGGACAACAGTGCAAGGGCCACATTTTCCTCTGAGATGCAGATGCAGAGCAGCGAGGATTTAAGATACACCTTTAAAATCACTCATGTAGCTGACAGGTTCTAATTAGTCCTCATTTGCTGTTCTCCTAGCTCATGGTCAGATTTGTTAGAACTTCTGCAAAGCAATTCCACAAAAGGATGACAAAGCGATGGGCTCATTCACAATAACAGACGTTGCCAAATGAAGAAGGATACTGAAACCTCTCTTAGTATTCCAGAATGGCAAATGAGTGTGACATGGGTCGATGGGTTTCTCAGCTATATCCTCCCATAAAACACTGGCAAAAAAAAATCACTCTAAGCCTGTGAAGATGTACTAAAACCCTTGCAAGTAAGCTGAAACCAGGACAGTATCACATATGGCAAAAGTTAAATAAATGGGCTGTCTTCTCACAGGAAATTACACTGTTCACCATCAAGCAGGATGTTAAGGAATACGAGCTTCTCCCCTGCAGAGGGATAATGAACCCATATCATTCCATTTATCATAGCGAAGAATCACCTAAAAAAGTGAGTTACTCTGCAGGTGTGCTCCTCTCTCCACATTTGCACGCAGTATCAGAGCTCACAGGCGCGCATTTTCAGTTTCAATGGGATCAGAGTACAGATAACAGATATTCTTCTAATATATTAAATCTATCAACTGTCATTTCCCACTTACTGACATAGCCTTAAAAAGAAGAGAAGTATTTTATAATTTGAAGAAATATAAAGCTCATAGTTTGCTTCCTGCAAAGGCCATTTCCTACCTGAAGGAGGAGGTCAGAAGCTGGTTTGACTTTCTGCTGGAAAAGCACACTTAAAGTTCGATTCTGTTGTTCCAGATCAAAAACTCTCATTTTCAGCTTTATACATTCCTCCCTCAGACCCTGCAGTACAAGGGAAAACAGTGAGATTAGAAAGCAGGTAACAGAAGCACTTAAAAAGCTCTATGTCAGATACTAAGAAGAAATAAACACAAACATTTTAAAGTAGAATAAATCAGAAAAATGTGCTACTTCATTTTCGCTGGTTGTTTGATCATCCATTATAACATTAAAGAAAATCTTGTAATGACAAACAGTAGCTACCTGGCACCTCCTTTCAGAGCTTTCTGTTAGCATAAAAATTACTTTGCCAGCAATGTGTTCCATTTTGCAGCTGACACAAAGCAGAAAGCAGCAATTAATAGATGTATATAAGCATAAGCTAAGTAAAAAGCATAAGCTGTACCAAACCAGGCAGAAGTTCAAAGTGGCACTGTGCCTACAAGATACTGAAGTGTGATCCCTTCCTTGCTTTTTCTGGAACAACCAAGTCAGCATTGCTGTGCCTGATGAGGATGGGCTGTGTCTCCCCAGACACCCCTGGGTGTGCCCAGGTGGGCAAGAAGGCCAGTGGCATCCTGGCTGTATGAAACAACAGCGTGGACAGCAGGGCCAGAGCAGTGATTGTCCCTTTGTACTGGACGCTGGTGAGGCCACACCCTGAGTCCTGTGTCCAGTTCTGGGCCCATCACTAAAGAAAGACACTGAGGGGCTGGAGAAGGGCAATGGAGCTGGGGAAGGGCCTGGGGCACAGATCTTATGAGGAGCAACTGAGAGAGCTGGGGGTGTTTAGCCTGGAAAAAAAAGAGGCTCTTTTCACTCTCTACAACTCCCTGGAAGGAGGTTCTAGCCAGATGGGGGTTGGTCTCTTCTCAAGTAGCAACTGATAAGACAAGAGGAAATGGCCTCCAGAAGAGGTTTAGGTTGTGTATTAGGAAGAATTACTTAAGGAAAGGGTTGTCAAGCTTTGGAACAGGTGGTGGAGTCATCATCCCTGGAGGGACGTAAAAGTTGTGTAGATGTGACACTTGGGGACAACATTTGGTGGGTTTGGCAGCACTGGGTGAATGGTTGGACTCGATGAGCTTAAGGGTCCTTTCTAATACAAACAATTCTATGATTCTATGAAAAAAATTTAAAATTCGCCATTAGAAACAAAGGTGAAGTGCAAAACCATTAAAGCCAATAATGGCTTCCAGATAAAGCTAGTATCTATCTATCTATCTATCTATCTATCTATCTATCTATCTATATCTGTCTGTCTGTCTGTCTGTCTTCAGTGTAAAACCTGCTTTTCCTGGTCACTTGAAGGAATACAGGACTCTGTCAGAGAGAGGATTTTGGAGACAGGGCAGAATCTGACACTGAGCTTTTCAGCATATTTTGTGCAGCTGCCCATTTTGAGGCACGAGAGCTTCAAAAACCAGGAAAGGCAGTCTCCTAATAAAGATTACATATAAAAATAATAAACTGCAGCCATATCTAGGTTGCTTTGTTTGGTTGTTTGTTTTTTTTTTTAAATTTACATCTCCAAAATACTTACCCTTATTTAAATTTAGGACATTTTCTGCCCTGTGGTATTGCCTAGTTCACATTACTTTCCACCATATGAAGGTGGAGAATCAGGCCTCAGCACCCCCATATGCTGTCCTGTCAACACCATTAACAACATGATGACCTGGCTTTATGAGAAAACAACTCAGAGGGGGAAACTGTAGTCAGATGCAGCTTAAATTCTTGCCTACAGTTTCTCTAGTCCCTGCTGTAACCAGCACTGAGGTTATAAGAGGTGAACACACAATAAAATACGTTGATCTTGAGACTCCCAGAAACCTGTAAATATCTTTTTATGCATATGTATCAGATTTTATGAATACTGGATGAACGCAGTTATTTTCTCCTGATGGTTTTATAACATTTGTTTTAGGTGGCTGTCAAGTGGCTGCTCAATTGAAATTGCAAGAGCCTTCCAAGATGACCCTCAAAAAATCTTGAGGCTGATGATTTCTAAAGCCCTGAAGCTTTGTTTCCTGTCAGTGAGACCTCTTATCCCTGGTCCTGCACAAGGCAATCTCCATTAGGAATAGAGATTGCAAGCATCAAGACCCATCATTATCTGTCTTTCACAAATCAGAGGATTTAAAACTGAGCCTTGGCTGTTACAACAGTGCTTAACATTTCAAGACTACTAAGGGCACTGAACAGGAAAAATAATTCACGGAAACTTACAGTGTAGAAAAAAATCTAAATCTTAGCAAGGCCTCTGCTCAAAACCTTCCTATCTTACGGTTTTAAAACCATAAGATTTATGCTTCAAACTTCAGAATTTCTGTAAAAAAGTGAAATATAAGATGGTAGATTACCCACTCAGATGCTATAAACCCTGCCAATGGTAATGCCACACATAGCCCAGAGGAGAAATGAGGTACATAAAGGTAGCAGTTTTCTGGTAAAATAAAGTCTGAGTTTAGAAACTTGAAGTCCTAAAATTACCAATTAATACAACTATCAAATGTCTGAAGCATATAATTTCTCTCCTGTGGGCAAAAACAACCAGCTATTAAGGTAGCAATCTCCCAAATATTTAAAGTACTCCTAGGGTTTCACTATAGTAATATCTGGGCATCTCTGTGGTCTTGCTTTATCTCTTCAGTGTGAGTGAGACTCACTCTTCTCCAAAATGGGATCCAGTGCCCTCAGCAGAGGTTCCCGGAAAACACTGCTCTCCCTCTGAACATGCTTCTTTTTGCTTTAATTAACATTTAATTCGCTTCTTTTTTATTTAATTGATGAAAATGGAGAAAAAATAACTTACATAAAGAACCTGGAGTAAAAAGAGTAATCTCCTGAATACACTCCTGTGGAGGAGATTATAAGGCAAAAAGTAGATACACAGGTCACAAAATCATTTAATTAAATGGTTTAACTCAGATTTCAAACTGCTGATCCAGGTCTTACATGGACAAAAAAATTTTAAAAATCCAGTTCTCAGCAGTCCAATCATCTCATGTTATATGAGAAGCCTTTGGGTGGAAGGAGAAAGAATGGATATTTTCAGTATCGTATCATACAGGTTTGCCTCAGTTAATTTTATTGGATGTCTGACTTTTTGAATTTACTAGAGGCAAAATTTTCTATTAGTAAGTGGTAGAAAATCCATAGAATTTTGCTACATAAAATTGTGAAATTATGCTGCGTGGCTAAGTCAGCACAAATTCAATTTAACGTAGTTTCTCCATAGTCACATAAAAAAAAAAGTCATGTTAGAGAAATTCTATATGAATTGTAACAAATTACATACTTGAAAAGTGAACGTTTAAGAGCGTAACTTCATTTTAAGGATTCAGTGACATTGATAAATCACTCAAGCTTCTCTCACTCAATTTGTGTCACCAGAATCTCTCAGTGGGATCACAATCTTTCCACATCCCGGCGAGTACACAGCACTTTGCTCCTTACATTACAGCATCTACTTAATTTAAGCAAAATTAGTCCCTGAGGGACGATTTCAAATTCACAGCAAAGCCCACACTGTGTGTGCTACTGTACAAAATCACTCTTCTCCCTTTTGTGAAAGCTCTCAGCTTTTCTCCATGCCTTGCTCTGCTCCAGAGGGGTGTTATCTCTCTGTGGCATGACTGACTCTGCCTTACTGCTCAGCTGCATGGTAGTAGATTTATCTGTTTACCAGCTACTATTTGGGTTCTGAAATCTGCCCTTTTGGGACTGGTGTGAGGAGTGCAATTTCCTCTTTATTGTATGCTATTGTGTTCCTGTCTTCTCTTATAAAAGGACTTGTATGAATGGTGTCAGGAGCACTATAACAGTTAATATTCATTAGCATTTAGAAAAGTACCCTCTTTCCTCTTTCTATGGATATTAAATTAGCTGTTATTACTCAGTAATAGGTAAGCAGCTGTTAAATCCCATCAACCCTAAGTAAATCACTTTATTAAATGTATTCGGATCTGTTTTTATTGTATCCTTAGGAACTCCTTGGTTCCTATGGGTTTGGAAGGATTAATTACTGAGGAAGTATGCAGTCATCAAAATGTCTGACACCTTTGCAAACAGAATCAGGGAAGCTACTCTCTCCATTTGGGAAACAATCAAAATATTCCCAAACTAGAGACTAATATACTGAGATTAACTCTCTGGTGAGTATTCCACCACACATTGTTTTATAATACAAAACATGTACGAGGTTTTTGTGTATATTAACAGGAGAAAATACCATTTTTATTTAGACTGTATTGAAACACAAATTTGGGATTTTTTTAGAAAATACCCTAAGTTGTATTTCTAGCAGGTGTCACAACAACAGCTCTGCAGTCCTCTGATGATGCACGGGCCCTACTCCTATGTGTAAACAGAGAAACACGGCCCAGAGAGCAGCAGGGCAAACTTCCCTGGATGTCCTGTCTTGCACAAATCACCTCTGAACTGCAACACTTCCAACTGCTGGAAGGCACTATTCCTCTTCCAGAGTAAAAGCCTTTGTTGTGCAGCTAAAAACCATGGGATGACCAATGTTACTTTCAACCCTGCCTATCCCCTCTGTCCCCACTCTTCCCTTTCAGAAGAGTGGAGGGAGCACTCTGAATGATCTGAATGATGTCCTGCAGGATGGAATGATGTCCATAAGGGAGGCTTTGGAGCCAGTCCTCAAAAACTATTTGCATCTACAACACTTTTGTGCATGTGGCAAGAGGTTCTTTGATTAACTTGGTGTTTCTTGCTGCATTTTAAGAATATTATTACTTGTTCTGTCACTAAGTGTAGACAAAACAGTTTATATTCTTCTCTGCACTATCTGCTTTACAAGACTCCATTTATGTCTCTCTCTGAATCATCTTTTTAAAACTAAATGATCCAAAGCATTTTAATAATGCCACATCTATCAAGTGGTCTAGACCTCACAAGGGATCATTCCATGATTATTGAAGTATTCATAGCTTATTATTAAAATCTTTCTATTTTGTTTGTCTTTCCCTCTTTCTCCCCCTGACAAAACGAAATCACAGAATCGTCTTTAACTCAAAGACCACTTTAGAAAACTGGAACTTCAGACACAACTTGATGCAGAACAGATCTTCGTAGAAGCCACAGTGAATCTGTTCAGGAATTCTTTTACAAGAATTTTTTCTGTGCAGTACTTCCCCTGCTTACTAAATGTGTGAACATAGTTAAAAATGCATACTATGTAAGAATATAAACATCTCTCAAATAAACAATGAATATCTGCAAGCTTTAAGTTACACTGAAAACACCCAAATCACAACTTACCTTTTGAGTAAGTAGAGCCTGAACAACCTGATTAGCTACCTGAAAGAAAAAGAGTAAAAAAATTTAAGTATCTTGTCACATGTGTTTATGCATAACAACACCTTGTTTTGAGGTCTGTCCTGGTTTCAGCTAGGGCAGGGTTAATTTCCTCTCATTAGCTGTTACAGTGCTGTGTTTTGGATTTGGAAAGACAATGGTGTTGATAACACACTGATGTTTTGGTTTTTTGCTAAGTTGTGTTTATTCTAAGTCAAGGATCTTTTTTTCATCTTGTCTCATGCTCTGCCAGTGAGGATGTTCACAAAAGCAACTGGGAGGGAGCATTGCTGGGACAGGTGACCCAAACTGGCCCAGGGGAAATTCCACACCCAAGAACACCATGTCCAGGATATAAACTGGAGGAGTTGACAGGAAGGAAACTGTTCTTATCCCAACATACAAGTTTTATGCTGATCCTCCTCCTCACTCCACTAGGGTTGAGCAAGTTGCTGTGTGGTGTTTCATCTCCATCTGGGCTTAAAACCACAACAGTCCTCTTTTGGCACCCAATGTGGGGCCCAAAGGGTTAAGGACAGATCCAACCAGAGTGTGTTAAAAGATTGTTATAAACATTCACTGTATGGGTTTCAAAGTCGCCAGTGGCTTTACACTCCACTTTCCATCTACAACCACCACCATTTCTAGCATTTTCATTACTTACTAGTATTTTAAGCAGATAATACCAATAAGAACACATGAAATTCACATCAACTGCTTCAATGCTAGTCCTCATTATGAGCAAGTGTGCACTGTATCAATCAGGGGCATTTGGTTAACTCCTGTCATCTCTTCTTTGCAGCAGATTAAACTTCCACAGTTCTGTATGTGGTTGGTGTGCGTCAGCATGGATTGACTGCATTCACTAGAGCAGATTTTTACCAGTCAAGGATGGAGGCCTGAATATTTTCATGAAGTTTAATTGTTTCTTGATTAAATATTGACAAAATGGTACATCTATCACGACAAGCAGAAACCATAAAGTGCCACAGAAAATTAAAGCACCCACTGTCATCGAAATGTGGTTGGAAGGCATTCACCCCACATAGCACAATTGACTTGAATGAGATTACACACATTGATTAGCAGAACTATATATTCTACAGGGAATTTTTGAAGTTATTTATTTTATACATCCTTTCTAATTTATATTTACCAGCAAGGATAGGGGCAGTGAGATGGAAGAAGGAGGGAGACAGAGGTAAGATCTTCTGTTGATGCTAACTTGAAGGTTCAACACTGTATATGCACATGATGACACAATGTGCTGACTTATTCTTTTGCTCCTGCATTTAAGCAGAGCAAGTAGAGATGACCCTCTTAGAAAAAAGAGATTTTTGATTTGGTTTTAGTTTACAGAAATTACAGTAAAATCACTAAATAATCTGCATTGATTCTTGTTACTCTTGGCAAATTAAATAAACCCCCTCCCACCGATGTGAACTCAGTTGGGAGAAAAGAGCTGCAGCAGCTAATTCACTTCTGTAAATAATTTAGTTCTGTTAGATCCAAAAGTTACATTTGATTCATACTCATAAAAGTGCCTACTATCAATTTTTTTTTCCAAACTGGTGCCTAACTTCAGGGAATAACGCTCCAAAAGAACAGCTCTATACGTGATTTAACAGAAGACACAGACTAATATTAGAACAGTAATAACCAACAGAAGTAAACATGCCAGGGTTTTGAAAGCCCATGTGCCTTGCCCTGCAGGCTCTCAGGCTCTGCATCCAACACTGTTCCTTCTGGCAGGTACTTTAAGGTCTGTTTGCTCTACCTGAAAATTGAACAAACCATAGTGAATACATTATTTCTTTACTTTCTGACACGGAGTTACTTTAGCAAGGAAGAACTAAAAGGTTCTTTGAAGTGTGCACCAGTCACTCAACAACAGCATAGCCTACAAAATGACTCCTACAGCTTTACATATTGTACAGAGGAGTGTAAGTGGCATAATATTCCAAATGGGAAAAAAACCTGAACCTGCTGATGCATATATGATAAATTTTCCAGCTTTTGAGTGAAGATAGGCATCTAAATGGAAGTACCTGCCAATGATCCATAGCTCCCATGGAACTCAATAAGAAAGATATGTAACCAGGTTCTTTAGAAAAATGTGGTTATTTTTTTCTATTATCTAGCAACTTGGCAAACTGTGTTGTTATTACCATTCAAGATTTTCAGGTCTGTATTTTTGGTATTCAGCAGGAACAGAGGTGGGAAGCCTTCAGTGAAATGTTCTGCAGTTACTAAAATTAATTTAGCACTCAATAAGTGGAATCATAGCCAAACGTTTGCATTTCAAATGAGGTTGCCATTCCACTCCTACAGCAGATGGAAACAAGCTGCTAAACTCAACAATCTACTTCATTTTAACTTACAGGTATCAAGAGACACCATGGATGTGAAGAACAACATGACCCAGCTCCACAAAACTGACAGTCACAACTACCAAAAACTGTGGAAACTGAGACCATCGAAGGCAGAGGAACTGACTTCTGAGATGCAGAAAATGTGAAAATGTGAAGTTCACACTTATATGAGGCATAACTGTGGTTCAATCCCAGTAAAACGCAGGCTGTAAAATTACTTGACCTGTGATAACTGCAGTTAATCAAGGTGAAACAGGGAATAGGACAGAGCTGGCTGTTTCCTGGGTCTGCTGTTCTGCAGAGGTGACACTCCTTGCTTTCACACTGCCTGCCTTTCCTTTGAACTTAATAGCCAAGAATCTTTAGGTGACGTTTCCTTTTCTGAATTGCAATAAAAGAGATAAAAGATGCAGCTTCACTTTTTCCTTAGGCAATTATGTTTACAAATATATGTCATAAAGTGGTCTTAATAGAAAAGGTATAAAAGAATGAATCAAAGAAAAGAGACCCTAATGCAACATCTGTTATGCCTTTTACAAGTGCTGAGATTTTACACAGCTGCCTTTAATGTATGATTCCATATGCACAAAGACATTTCAAGTGTACTAAAATCAAACATTTATCTTTTATTCAAATCTTAAAAACAGGATGTCTTTTTTAAACATAACTCTGCATTTTTGATTAGTCAATTATGAAAACATCAGCAAAAATATCAACTACCCTGAGTTGCATAATTTCCTGCACGTGAGTATTGTGAATCTTGACAGCAATCTCAGTTGGCACAGTGATGTGAATAACCATGACATTGCCACCTAGCAATAAACTGACAGCTGAATTCCCTGAGAGGAAACTGGGATTAAGCATGTTAACCTCAAAGCCCAAAGGTACAGGAAGACAATCCTGGGTTTTGCATTAAAGTTTTCAGCAACAGAAAGACACATTTATGGAGGATGTCTGAAATTAAATAAGCTCTTTTCTTATTTATCAAGCACTGGAACATTTCGGTGACATCTTCTTCCAAATACTGTTCTAAGATTTTTACATTTACACTTCAGAGATGAACCATTATTTTAAAATCAGTGAATGATTGTTAAAATTCATAAAGGACTCTGCTCTGCTTGACCCATATGCTTTTCAGATTTAATCTCTCTGAACATTTGAGTTTCATTGAATTTTACCATGAAAATGATTACAGAGCATGCATTTTTATGTCACAGTTGCAGGTATTCATACAATATTAAATGTAGGGCATTATTTGAATGAAAAGTACTATGTAAAATAATTGATTTAAAAAAAAAAAGAAAAATGAGAGAAAATAAAGGCAAGCATAGCTTTAAAAACTCAGCTCTGGTATCTCTTTGCTACAGCCAGACAGGAAAATCACAGTGGTTATTTTTATTTCCTTCATATTCAGCTTAATGGCCACCAACACCTGAGCAGAAATACTGTGCATAGCAAGTGTCCTCATCACTTTGCTGTGACCCTGAGGGACCACAAAGGTCACATTGCCAGGGTGGCTAGGTTAAATGGTGCCTGAGTGCCCTGAGCAGAGTTTGCCTGTGCCTGGGGGAGAGAAGCTGCAATCTGAGGTTGCTGAGTGATGAGTGAAAGGTGGCAGCAGTCTCTCAACAGTTATCAAATGATGTTCCCAGCCTTCAATTCCTCCAGGGCCTGTCAAGCCTCCCAGACAGGGAACAGCCAGAATGGCCAGGTGGCAGCTTGGGAGGGAAGCACTCCTTGTGCATCAGCCCAGGAGAAGTTCATTGCACTCACAGCTAATTTGACTACAGAGGGAAAATTAAAAAATTAAAATCATGGCTGTAGTAGGCTCTCATGTTTCAGTGGCAGCTTTAGCTGTCTCAGGCCTGGGTGTGATCACAGCCCTGTGTTCCCAGGAACAGCTCTGTGCCTCACTCCAAACCTGCCAGGTGCCCCTGGGGCAAAGTAGGGCTGCAGCACAGACAGATCCAGGGCTGCTCCTGAAATACATCTGCTCCTGAAAACACTGAACAAGCTCTGAGGGCCAGACTGGGGAAGGGCTGAAGAGATTCTCACTTTCAAGAAGAGGGGCTGGTGTAAGATGAGTTATGAACAGAGCAACCATCAGACTTAAAGCCCCTAAGAAAATAAATTTTCCAGTGGAAATACCTGAAAATGTTTTAAATTTTTTAAAAATCTTTATGGAAAGCATTTTATTTGCTTAAGATCTCCAGTAACAATCCCTGTCTGGAAAGGACTTTTTGGTTGTTAACTAAGTTTCCTGTTCTTTTTATTGTTACTATAAAGAAAGAGGGTGAGAATGTGAGATTTCGTGTGCAGCTCCACCACAGGACTGTGCTCAGGTTGATGCTGACCTGGGACTCCTGCAGAATTTGCAACTATTAAGTAAGGTTTTGTTGCCTCAGTCACTGGCAACAACCCCAGGGACCAAAAGGCATTGTGTCAGCTGAAACAATGCTGGTTACAGTGCCTCTGCCAAAGCATTGTGAAACAGAACACACAAAAAAAGAATGAGATAAACAAAAAACAAAATTGTGAAGCCCAAACCCACAGGTGGTGAGTAGCACTTTCTCCTGAAAAAGTTGACACAGTGAGAGAAGCTGTGATAATACAGCTGTGATAATACAGGAGAACTGAAAACAGCCAGCATAGTGTTGAAGATAATAAGGTTCAGAGCATAATTTGATATAATTATATGATCTTTAAACTGGAACAGTGTGTGAAAAACAATCCTGGGTCAGAAATCCATCATGTTACTGCAAACAGAATAAAAGCATTGTTTCTGTCCTTATAATCTGCAGTGCATGTTTTGCTGAAATGGACAGTTACAGTGCTTCACTCATTTCCAAAACTAATTATGTAAGCAGATTTTGTCCTAGACAATCAGAAAATAATTTTAAGTCAGGCTCTGTAATTTAAACTGAAGTTAGCAATTATATGGTAATTTCATCCTTATCACCAAGATACCCATACATGGTTTGAGTGTGCACTGGAAAAGTGACTCAGGCCAATGCAGACAAAGGCTCTGCTCGTACCCTAGAGCAACAGAATGGGCAAAGCATGACCCAGTGGGGAGGTGTATCTGTAAATTCCCTGATAAAAGTATGCCACAGTGGCAAGAGTGGATTTGCACTAAAAATCTGCACTAAACTGGAGTTTTCTTGTATCAGAGCTGGATTGCTCACTGCAGTAACACTTCAGGAAATGCTGATTAAAAATTTAAAAAGCTGGTGGGAAGACTGGAATTGTCATCTGCCCTGGGTGGTTTGCTTGCTCACGCACTCTTTTCTCCAAGGTACAGCTGGGGTCCTTTTTGTTTTGTTTGCATGTCAGCTAATTACTTATGCCACTACACATCCTCATTATGGAATGGGTAAACAATTTCTACTGAGCAACTCTTCAAGCCACTGAGTTTGAAAACTGCTTTAAAGTCTTAGGCATATTGAAGAGCCTTATTTTGGGATAAATGGGAGGAACAAGCGAGCATCAGTACATGGAGAGAGCTCCATGCAACAGGAGATGGGAGACACCTCTGGAATGTACGCATTGCTGGGTGCTCAGACAGCAAGTGAGGGGTGAATTATATTCTAGCTGTAACAGGAAGCTCTGATCTAGCACACAGCTAGAAAAAACCAGCATTAAAAGCCGTGTTTGTAACCCTAAGGAGGAGCTGAGAGACTAAATTCTGGGTATCACATGGGAAAGCTGGGGGACTCTTGATGGGAGAAGCCACTGGCACACATGTTCCACTTTACAGAAAAGGAGTGCACAGCACCTAAAAGGCAAATTATAATCTCCTCCTCCTAATGAAAGCAAATCAGTTCTACGTATGGTCACAGGGATATCAACTTTTCAGTGAAGAGCTGTGGTCAAAACAGGATTTATGGCAGAGGTCGTGGGGAACACCACCTTTGACTGCCAGACACATGTTCTTGGAATTAATTAGAATGAGGTAATACAAAAATTGCAGAACAATGTCAACCTTCTAAGAGAGGAAGAGATTAATTTGTATTAATTTAATTACAGTAGCAGGTAAGAATAACCTTTTTATCTACCTTACCTCATCGAGACATCTTTCATACTGTTCTCTCTGACTTTCATTTTCCAGAGCCAGCGCTGAATTTTCTGCCTACAGTAAAATGGAACAAATAAGTAAATATGTAAATTTAGCAAAGGATATATTTCACTACGTGACAATTCATAAAAATTCTCAGGAGGCTCACTTACAGTAAGATCTTACTTCAAGATCCAGAATAAAATGCACCATACAATTCATTTTGCTGCATTTGGTGCTTTGAATGAAATCAGAAGTGACATTCATTTATGAGATTATTCACATCCTGCATTACAATTCAGAACAATATCATAGCAGATATTCCACGTATGTCCACCATCTCACCTTGTCAGGTGCAATAGAGTTGGCAATGAAATATAAAAGATATTGACATTTCTTCTCTTCCTCTCCCTTTTCTGTTTAGAGGGAACTTGCTACCTGAGAACCACTCGGATGCAGAGGCAGCCTCTGCCACAGGGAAACAAAAGCCAACCTTATGTAAACTTTTAACTCTGGCAGCCCCTCCTAAGCCTGGTTTCTGCAGTGGGAAACCCCATGTGCACAGGTCATTCTACAGCTAATTGGAGAATTATTACAGCCTTTAACTGACCCAGATAAATTTAATTGTCTTTACTTATTAAAAACATCCTATTTTTCCAAGAGTGAGAGGTATTTTGCTACATCTAAATGCAGTCTTGAAGTCAGACTTTTTTCCTCTCATATAGGTAATTTGAAATATAGCAGGGCCTTTCATCTATCTTTCATTTTCATCATGCTCATACTTTTGCATTGTGAAAGCTTCAATATTGCACAATCTGATAAGTAAAGCACAGTAAATCAGAGTAATTTTATATATATATATCTCTGTATTGACTTTAGGAATTCTTACAGTATTGGAAAAGGAAAATCTCTGAAGTGTGATGGAATTTCATCAGAACAAGTTTCAACCAGTCTTCTCTTAAAGACTGAGAAATTAAAACAACATATATAAAAATCTATGAGTTAAAACTGGCTCTAGAAATCTCTCTGCCTCCCATGCATAACTTCACATCACACAACCATAAAACCAAAATCAATACATCCCCATAATTACAACTATTATGCAATTTACAGTACTTGCTTTACTTTAACCTTCTTTCAACCTATGAAACTTAAACAAGTGCTGTTTCAAAGGAATTGTGGTTGCACAAAACAAGAGTGATAAATAAAGTTAACATTTGTAGTTTTAGAGGAAAATTAATGTAATGTGCTGTATGGAAAGACTCTGCGAAAGATGCACAGTTGCCTCTTCCTTGTTAAAAAAGTCAATGAATCAACAAAATAAGAATCCCAAAGTCTATTAAATTGATTCATTAATAAAAATTTCAAATTCAGCTGAATCAGAAAAGTAAGGCTAGGAAGCAACAGCAAACATACACTATTATCCAGCATCTTGAAAGAGATTGAAGAGTAAAAATGTGGTAAGAAACAAGGGCATATAGAGTTTACCTATTTAAAAGTCTAAATAAGCAAGTGTACAGAATCTGTGCTTTATCTCCAGGGTACAATTAAAGCCAGCAAAGGTGGTAAAATGCTCTGCATCATATTTTCACAATGTCACCTATGAATGGGTTCAACATATGGCTATAAAAAGTCTATGGGTGATCCTGCAGAGAGCACTGTGAGATGAGGCAGCAAAAAGCAGCAGATGCAGAAGTAGCAAAGTAGAAGAAGAAGCTGGAAAAGCAAAAGCAGCAGTAAGAAATCAGAAGCTGGAGGGTAAATTGTTCTTCAGACTAGAGAGGCCATAGTTTGCTTTTACAGACACATTTGTGCAGATGATTGATAAAATAAAGAGATGTTTGTTATATGAAAATATATTTCTGAGTTAAGGATTTTCAGATATTTTCTCTAGGAATATGCCCCTAAAATGCCATCCAAAAGAAATTATTACTGTTTTGAAGCAATCACTTGAGGATTAGTTGGCACAGACTTTCACTCACACATATTGATACAGTTACGGGTGTTGTTTTTAATTTTCATTTTTATTAGCATAAAATATATTCCATGATTTTATTCTAAAATAGTTTGTGCTTCCACACAAAAATATGTAAAGGAACAACAGCACACACTTGTACTATATGAAATACACAGAGAGCTCCCCATGCTTCACTTACTCCGTATTTTGGAATGCTGTAAAATGGAATGCTAAATCTACTTGGATCTGTGCACTGAATCTCTGATTTCAGCAAGCTATTCCATTACAAAGAGGCTACCAAAATTAGGAAATATAAACTTGACAGCATTATAAAGAAATGCTACATTTCAGCTCTTATCAATCCACAGTGGAAAAATCTGTATAATAAAACCTATTCTCACACCACTGGTTTTAAAATTGTAAAGGATGTAATGCAGTCAGTGTTAGCCTGACTTTTGTGTTTCTTGATTGCTGAGCAAATCATGCCTATTTATTTGGCATTTTTGTAATGAGGACTAGACTAGAAGGGAACACTTGACTGACTTTGCTTTAGAATCTGTGCCAGTTCCCACAACATGGGAAAACCAGCACTTGATAAACTAAATCACTCTACAGGGCAACCAAATACTTGATAATAATCCTCATTCCCCCGAAAGTATTCATTTGGAAAATTTGTAAGAGCACTTACAGTCTCAAAACCCTGCCTCCTAATCCAAACCTTCATTTATTTAACAGAAATCACTGGCTTTTGATGTTATTGTAAGGCTGCTCAATTTTTGCCCTGAAGGATCTGCCTGCCTCTCATATTGCACATTCTGGGCATCCTTTGCCAGTTAAACAGAGTACATCTTCTTGAAGGAAACTGCTATTAAATTTCCATTTTTACTTTCAGGCCACACTGAGAGAAGGCTAAGACGCAGTAAGAAGCCCCCCTCACTTCTCACAGCTTGAAAGCTTTTGCACACTTGCAGGCAGTGACAGTTCTGACCCCAGTGCAACCACTAATCCCATCCATGACCTGGCAGGGGACTGTGCAGGGAAAACCCAGCTTGCTGAGAACAAGCAATTGAGAGTCCTGACAACAGCACTGTCTGAGAGAGCCACTGATTTCTGTAGTGATTTCTAGTTTTAGGCATAGCTGTCCTCTAGGAATTTATGTATGTTTTATGTTACACATAGAAATGAACAATCCTTCTCTGTCCCTCAGCCTTGCTAACACTGAAAGTGATGCAGCCCAGCAGACATGGAACACTCAGTGCCTGCCACCAGCACCTCAGGCACACACATCATGTTTTGTGGGGGGGGGGGGGACAGCTCTCAAAGAACAGCAGCACTCAGCCAAAAGTAACTGTGACATAACTTACACTAAATGAAACATCAGTACCTGCTGCTCTTGGATCATTACAGATTCAAGGATCCAAAAATGCCAAAACAGACGTCCCTCCCAATTCCACTTTGGGAGGAAGTATTTTCCACATGAGTCTCTCCCAACACTGGAAAGTTTAACGATTTCAATCATTAATTGGATAATGCTAAGCAGCCTCCAACTTCCTGAATTAGAGACAACATGGTTCTGAATTGTGAGATGGAGTTTGAAAGGTAGAACTGCAGACTCCTTTAAAAAAACACAGGTGGCCTTGAATTGATATCACTGCTAACATATAGTCATTAAGAGAGACCTTGTCAACTGATTCTGATTCCTTTCTCAGGAGGAGAAACACAGCCCTGGTAATGATAAAAATCCTTTGAGTGAGCTAATAGCTTTCTGTCTCTTCCATAGATGTTTTCTCCTGTAGGGCAGCTGTTTGCAAAGTTAATAAAAGGCTATACACCTGATGCTTCAACAGACAGTCCTCTGCACTTTTATAATGACAATGAAATTAATTAAAACATTACATTTTCTACTAGAATGCACAAATAAAAGAGAAGCATGACTAAAAGATAATTACGTAGAAGATAGTTTTCCTTACTCAACCACTGTGGAGTTGAGACAAAACAAAAGGATGAGAGAGGGAACAGAAGAAATCAGGGAGTGTCATGCATTTTGCACTGAGGGAAGAGGAGATCATAGAATCATAGGATGGTTTGGATCAGAAAGGACCTTTAAAGATCACCTAGTCATGGGCAGGAGATGAAGGGCTAAAGGTTGTATGTCTAGTTAGCAGCTCAGCATGCTCTGAAGGTATCATCAATAAAGGTCAAGAGGAACAAAGTTATGACAGTGAACTTTAAAATCCCTGACAGAATGCTACCCCACGGCTACCATGTGCACTCCTTTGTTATTCATACCAAACCCTTTGTCCATTTATAGAAAGCTTTATTGATTTACACAGACACTCATTTGTCATGCCCACTGCAGTGTATTAAGAGCTGTCCAAGCACTTCAAATGTACTCAGCAATTTTTTCCTGCTTTCAGCCTCTGGTTTTTTATACTTTTGTGGTCACAGCTTCCTACAGAATACAAGAGGTTAAACCCTGGTGTTGGCAAGGTAAGGAGCGATGCGATTTCATTTTTTCCTTAGGTCCTTAGAGCATTTTTGGTAAGCTGCTCTTCTAGGAAGAGTTTACCACTTGAACCACCTCTGTGTCTTTGGTCACAGGGAACCTTTTGCATTTTTCTGTCCCTGTTATGCAGAAAATTTGTCATTTGAAAGAATAATCCAACAAATTGTCAGAGAAAAGTTTAACACCATACTTACACTGGTCAGAAGAACTGAAAATTACATTTGTGCTTTTAAATCAATGTAATTGTAGCAACAAAAGTCTTAATTTAATTCTAGCACTATAACAGCATTCCCACTGGCCATTTTATATTAATAAAGACAGCTTTTTGCTAGGACTAAAATGGGAACTGCACCTCAAGGCCACCTGTCAACATTTGGATGTTTCCACCTTGTCCTTTGCACTTTTTCCAGAACAGATCAAAACCTGGGCAACCATGGAGCATCTCCTTGCTGAGCAGCTCTGCTCCCAGGCCCCACATCCCCAGGACACTGAGACTGGGGAGTGCAACCTACTGATGAAATAATCAGTGAATTCAGTGGAATAATACTTAAGTAAAGTGCATTTTTTTCCAAATGTCCTAGTCTTAACTATTTTTTCTGGATCATGGGAGAAAAAAAAAAACAAGCCACAAAAAAGAACAAATTAGTGATATGATGACAGCCAGGCTTCTCACCCCTGCTTCAAAACACTTAGCTTTCTCAGTAGCATCATTTTCTGTTTTATTTTTAATAGCCTGTTATATTTAACCCCACTTAAAACATCTGACATATTTTATCTGAAATACTCAGCCACTGTTTAATTTCCACTCACTTAAAGCATGGCATGAAAGTAATACGTATGTGATGTTAAATGATAAAACACAGAACCGTACAAGTGTCAATTATAATTCTGTCTATAAAAAGGCCACATTAAACCTTACTGGGCAGCACTGGTGGAGGGGGATCATTCTTGCAATTCACCACTTCAATAATGTTTTTTTTAATTCTTTACCACTACAAAACTATATTAAATCTCAAAAGCAGTCTATTTTCCAGGCCATGCTCTGCTACAGCTGTGCTACCCATGGGTCTGTAGACTCACAGAGAACAGTAAAACATTCCAATGTATCCTAGAAATCAGAAAATATTTATTCCACATCAGGAAAATAACCACTTAAGGTTACAAAAACCCCATGGGTTTAAACATTGTGAACGGAAAACATCCCAAGGTCTGTGCAGCTTCCTATGAGGCCTCACCAATTATTGATGAGCAGATTCATGTATTTAAACATGAATTTACAGCAGAAATTATGTAACAGTTCTAAAATTTGTGTTGATTTCACGCTGTCAGAGATCAGAGCACAGAATTTGCTCATTTATCTGCAGATTTTTAGCAGTTTGCAGGGAGAGCCTCCCACCCACAGTCCTGGACAGGGCTTATAACCACAGAAAGCTTTTCCTGTCTGCTGAGCATTTCCCAGTTCACACAGGAAGAAACAATGGGTGTCCAACCTAAATGAGAAAGCCTCCCTTTGGAAAGAAGAGTATAACTAGAATTTAATCTTTCAAATCTATATTGGATAAATGTACAAACTTCAGGACTCGAATCCAACAAACCAGAACCGAATGAGATTCATACTCTGCTGATGAGACTGTGTCCTAAAAATTACTAAAGTGAACTCCATATTCCTGAGGATTCCTCTGTGAAACACCTTCCCCCAACCCCCTGCCCCCCCCCCCCCCCAAGAATTTGGGGCTGGAAACTTTCAACTGGCTCAAAAATAGCAGTATTTGTCTTTTTTTTTTTTTTTTTCTTTCAGTTAACTCAAAAGTAGTTAATAATGACAAGCTTTTAAAACCTTCAATGTTTTCCCTTCTGGCACCACAAGAATGTTTGGAATTGACATTTTAAGGAGGAGGTTAGGAATAGATCTAGCAAAACAGACTGCATTATAAGCGCAGACTTATCTTCAAGCAAATAATCACCCAAGCTACTACTAGCAGATATATCAATAATAGAGTTGTATCTTCACCTGCATGCAAATTGGAGAAAACAGCAAATTCTACCAGTATTTACTGAGATAGTAACAGACTCTCAACATTTCCACTGGTGAAGCACTGTCAATACAGGTCTTTGTACAAATGGGTTAAAATTATGAAGGATACCATTCGTTTTTTCCACAAAAAAATCTTGCAAATGAGCACATATAAAACATTTCTTGAGGACAAGGAGTAGAAGAGGTCTAAATAAGCAGAGAGAGGCAGCAAACAACTGTGTTTCCTCAAGTTAAAGACACGGTCTATATAATATATGGACACTTTCTAAAGCATAGAGGTACATGCATGAAGAGCCAAAAGCCCCACCAATATTGCCATCTCATTCTTTTTTTTCCCCTTCTTATTTAAAGTGATTTGTTCCCTTATGGAATTGCTGTCCTGAAGAACTGAGAGCATTTCACTCTGACAGACTCACTCTGCTTCCCCATGTAATATTCACAGGCAGTTATTTCTTCTATCAAAGAAATAAAAATCCCTGCTCCATGAAGAAAGATCTGAGGTCCTGAAATTGTGAGTCAGAGTAAGATTCTTACAATTAACACAGACAGATAAAGGCAAGTGGCATGGACCTGATTAATCCAAAATGGCATTTTGTGTTTAATACCAACATGTATGTGACACATACCTCAGTATCTTTGCATTGAAAACTCTTATAGGAGCCAATCATGTAAAATTTGGTCATCTGTATTTGTTTCAATTTTTCTTGCCAAGGGAAATTCTAACTCTTTGATATAGTAATTATTTGAAATTAGTAAAGATAAGTTGAAAACCATTGACTATCTGTAAATCCAGTGCTGAAGCTCAATAAAAAACTCATGGTGCAGTCATTTTCAAAGAAAATATTTGCTTTGTAAGGAAACATTTTTGAGAACACTTTTATCAAATTTAGGAGTGGCACTGAAACCAGTAACTAAATTTTGGCTTTGAATCCTTCTGAAATGACATATTTGGCAATCACTTCTAGAAAAGTTTGGTTTGTTTTTTTTTAAATTCAGATCTTGAGGAAATCTCATCTATTTTAGGATGTTTTTCAAGCAATAAAAAAAGCCACTTCAGAATTTACTGTAAATGAGTTATCCTTCAAAGCTGGGCAATTCTGACCATGAGCTCAGTGACACTGTGACAGTTTTGTACTTGCTGTGATTCTATTATCCACACCTGAGTGGCACACTCAGCTTCAAGGTTCATCTAATGGGGAGGTTGAAAGGAATAGGGCATCTCAGATCTGTGTATGAAAATTAATCTCTGGGCCACTTTATCCCAGCAGAAAACTCTTCCTATTTTCCCCCTCTTGTCTCTGAGACGTTCAGAGAAAATACAGAAATACTACTACTGATTCTTGGCACTAGGAAGTGGGAATGGAAAAGGAAGACCAAGGGACAAACTGCCTTTACAAGTAGAAAACCTTGAAATTAAGCATCAGGAGGACAGGGATTACATAAAGTGATTTTTTTTTTTTTAAATTTCTAGAGCTTCTATCTATCAAGAGCAGCTCTTCTCCTCTAAAGCAGCTTCTCTATGTTTTTTTCTAATAACATCAGACTGAAAATAAAATATAATTTCACAGGTCAGTGCAAGAAAAAAAGGCTTTTGTGCTGTAAGTGCTGCTTCCAGGCTGCTCAATGCTCCTGAACTGAAGGGCTGCTATTAAATTACTGTAAACAATAAAAATTTGGAGCTCAATTTGGCACCATCTTCAAGGAACACCAACACCAACCTCCTCCCCACTCACCCATTCCACTCCCCCAAGGAAATTAAGCAATTGAGTTTGCTCATGGGGGCTGATGACAGAAACAAAATATTCAGACTTTGCTACCTTCCTGCTTTTTGTCCCCTCATTTAATGTGTAATCTACAACACAAATGTAACCCATACCCAATTATTTTGGATCTCACTGGAAGGTAAAACAACAGATGCTCTGACTTCAGAGAAAGGGGATGTTGAATATTTATCAAGAAATATTTTTTCATAATTATTTATCATAAGTTCCTTCATTTTGTTCAAACAAAAGTAATTATGAAATAAAATTATTTAAACTGACAGTCTGGAAAACACTGATTCCATATGCTTGAATTTCACAACCAGTGGTTGGGTGATGGGAAACTCATACCAGTTTTCTGCTATGTGAGTGGGAAAATATCTTTTTTTTCCGTTTCAAAGAAACATGTATGAGTTTTTCTGAAATGGAAAAAATAAAATATACAACTGATTTTCCATTTTAAAGAATGTCCCTCGAGCTTTTTTTTTACTTGAATTCTGAGAAAAATAAAGACTTTATTTGTTGTACTATGCAACAGATTAAAAAATTATGTGATGGCATAATGGATACTGCCACAAATTATTTTTAAACATAATAAAATATAAAATATATTCTTCGCCTCCTCCCATGCTGAATCATTTTACTCTGTTCCTTTAAAGACTTCAAGTTAAAAGCTTTCCACCACAATAAGCTATTAATGTCGGCTGTTTCACAGCTCACAGCATAAATTTATAACAAGTTTTTCTGTTTTAACTACATGGGAGCACTGAGTTATTCCTGAAGGCGATGTTTCCTGCAATTCCACTCTCTCCATCAGAAGTCACCCATAAGTCAACCTCCCCAGGTATTTCAAAATGAACTTCTCCTGACGTTTTCAGTTTTTCCTGTCCCTCCCAGCTAAGGAGTTGTGAAGCCAAGTGGAGCAGGACAGGTATTGGTGCTGTGTTATGGAGAGCATCAAATGCCACATAACGTGCAGCAATCGCTTTGTAGCCAGTAGCCAACTCCTAATAACTGAATCACAAAATTACTGCTCATTTCTTGCTGGCTGAAATGAAATTCTATTTGCAAACATCACCTTGTTTCTCCTGAGAGCTTTGAACGTTTTCCTCTTTTGTTCTTACAGGCACACAGCAAGAATTGGGCAATGCCCCTTGCTCCTCACAGCAACACGTGGCTTCTGCACTGACATTTGTTAAATTGAAAGTTCTGATTCATTTAATTTTTAATCTTCTAGAGCGAATTCGCAGAGTAATTGTATTTGGCCCAGAAGAACAAAAGCCCAGGTCTCAAATTCTGTCTTTTAAAAGATTCAGGAGATTGGAGTTTTGTCTGTTTTTTTCTACCCTGTGCAGACTGTGCTCACTTAGAGAAGATGGGATAAGGATCCTGTGGAAATTGTCTGATGTGGCAGCACCTGATTGTGACCTAATGAGTTATAGGAAATGTCTCCTACCGAGCTGGCTGACATCAGGTCTGTCCACATGGGCTTGGATGAGCTGTGAGTGTCCTGATCTGCAGTGGTTTTTCTGAGCATTGCAGGGACCAGGCTCCAGCTCACACCGTGCTGTGGCCTTGGATCCAATGGACTGGGTTTGTCTTACAGGAAATGGGAAGAGGAACGGCAGCTGCTGCTGGGCTTACCTGGAGTGACTCCCCAAAATGTACACAGCACAACTCTGAGGATCTGCTCCTGTTATGCTGCTCCCGAGACAGGCACACAATTATAACAGGGTATCTTCCTAAATTAATAGGGAAGCCCTAAGGAAGTCAACTGCCAGGACAGAAACATATCCCACAATACCAAAATAAAAGATGCCTGTTGGGAACTTCTTCCTGCACACAAGACAGATGTGCCAGAGGCATTTTTCTACTTGGATATTTTTATAGCTTTGTACATTATGAAAACAGAAAATAAAAACCTGCACAGAAATACATACATTCAGACCAGACACATGGAAAGCAAATTCTATTGTAATTATATATTATTAAGTGCTACTGCATTATATTAAACTCTTCTCAATTATTAACTTCACCTTGCTCTTCAGCATATAAAATTTGTCTCATATTTTTTTCTTTGTACTTACATTTGTTGGCAAACTATGTTCTAGGAGGTCCAAGGAATGCCTTTGACTACAACTTTGGGAGAATGTGGCGAACCAGAAGCTCTTAAAAAAACAAGGTTTGGCTGACAATCACAGTCTCATATAGCACATACTTTAGGTTAAAGTTGATGGGATTCAATGGTGCCCCAGTAAGAAGCTCAGGCGTGAAAACCACAGCAGCAGCAGCAGCCCAACAGCCAGCCCTGATCTGCAGGATGAGCCAAATTCACATCACACATAATTAAACACAGCTTAAGTGCAGCCACTGGAACTGCACCCACCTTCACATGTCTGAATTTGATAGCCAAATACAATAACATCAGTATCAAAGATGAGGAAATGCTGCTGTTATCTTATCCCAAGCTCCTGTTCAAGAGCAGGATCAGTGATTAATCAATTGGCCTAAAGGGAAAATGCAGAGAAAAGAACAAAAATAAATCAATGTATGAAATACTATGCAATGTCACATATACCTAGAACTGATCACATTACTGCTTTGTCAGATTGGCCTGCAAATGGGAAATATTCCTGCCTGACAGATGTCACCAGTGAGGCAAATCATTGCTCAAAAACAGGAGCAATTCCCATCTCTTACTCTATTCAATATCTGTGAAAAATACAGGTTTTGCCTAATACTAGCAAATTTATTTTTTACAATGAACTAAGAATACCTATTTTTATTCATCTAAATGGGTAAAATTTTGAATAGTTACTGTGGGGTCACTGCAAAGGGCAAAATATTTGAGAAAAAGAGTATAAAGCCGACCATCGCTGGAATGGAAAAACCCTATATTGTGCCACAGCAAGAAGAGCCAAGAGGAAGACACAAACTGTTTCCTTAAGAGTGAAGTTATGCCAACACTATCTGCAGAGATCTGCTGAAGCTGGCTCAGGTTGCCCACACATTGTTCTACTGGGGCCAATACTCTGGGTTCTCCAGAAGAGCTAATTAGCTCAAATGAAAGCTTTCCCATGTAGCTGCACTGCTTCTGCTACCTGAACTCCTTTGCATGGCAGGGCATTATATAAAAAGATGATGCTGTTTATAAAGCTTGCAACAGAGCCCTTTTCTCTGTTTCACACCTCCTACCTTAATGGAATCAAATTTATGCATGTGTGTGTGTAACTGTAATCTCTGCACTGCTCTGGGGAGACGCTACAATGTCTAACAAAATCCTTACTGTGACGATACAGATCAGACTTAAGGTTACAGAAAGAATGCTCATTGTATTTAAGAAAAAGAATATTATAATGGTCATTATTGGTAACAGCAGCTAAAGTGTAATGATATCAAATAGGACTGAAGGAAATTATCAGGGAGGATGCAACAGACCTTTCTCTGACACTTGTCTAAGGTCTGAATGGGCAAACTCCATAAGGTTCAAAAGATGAAAAAGGAGGAGCTATTGGAGGCAACTAAGGAGAAACTTCAGCTGTTGCAGCCCCATGACCTCTTCACTGAAAAGCTTTTACTCATTTCCAGATTACCACGAACTTTTAAGAGAAATGCCAACCAAGTCTTCCAGCAGGACAGATGCAATACAAGAAAATATTTTAACTTCTGTTTAAACACACAGAGGTCTCACATAATGCACAACCCTCACACCCATTTCTCAGCTGATCTGAAACTGCTGCCGCAATAACTTTACAGAGGATTTTGTCTAGCAAAGTAGCCAATGTGTAAGTACTTCTTACAGTTTAATGAAAAGCTGAATGAAAAATACAGATTTTATTTGCTTCCTCTATTTAAAGTAACTTTTTCCTGAAGAACTTAAATGTTAAGACCCAGAACTCTTAAAATCAGAAGGATTTTTCTGGAGGAAGAGACCATTTGACTGAAGACAAGAAGGAAACCTGCAGGCTTATTAAAGGGAAAGAGCTGTAATCACCAACTGAGCACTTGTCTTCTCCTAAATAATTTCCAGGTCTTGGCCCTGTCTGAGCACACACTACCCAGAAGAGGAATAGGAAAACCCATGAATCACAAAGATGAACGAGCACTGTCACCACACGTGATGGAAGGCCAGCAGGGATGCCAGGAATCCCTGTGAGAAGGGAAGGAACTGTGCCCTCTAGATGGCATTATGCGCCTGTAGATCCCAGAGGGAGCTGGGGAGCCCTGTCAGGCAAGGTAACCACATTCCACCTGCACATGGGCCTGGGGGTGAGGAAGATCAGGCGACAGCTCCTGGTCTGTGTGGGCAGGTGAGAGCTGCACATCCCTGAAGGGCAGAGACCTATTTTGGCTGTCCCATGTAGGAAGCAGAGGAATGATGCTCAGCCAAAGGAGAAAAAAAATGGAGGATCTGACCCCATATGGGGAAAGGCAACTTAACTGGAAGGGGTGGGCAAGATGAGAAAACAATATAAACCAAACAGAAAAAAAGAAAGACTGTCCTTATGAATAAACAAAACTCTCCTTGACATTTAATAGCACCTGGAACAGACAGCTGTACACTGAAATATTCATGTAGCTATCCACATCCACACACATGAGGCTATATTGTATCCATGTATAGCTTTTTTTGACTCTACACTGAAATTTAACACTTACTTAGTGATAATCAGGTATCTACAGAACCATCAGCAAAAATCAGTTTCATGCATAATGGACCAATGTCAGACTATTCCACATTTGATTTATCTATCCTCTGTATGTATTTATAACTAATCTTAAAATCTGTGCTTGTCACCATGACAGATTAGGCAGACTTAAAAATAATCGTTTGGGTATTTTCTGCTGTGCATGATCAAATTAGCTGCATAATAAAGCCAGTGAATATCGAATTTCAAGAGTATGTTAATCATACAGATTTCACATGTGGAGTTAAGAATTTCCCAAGACAGGAGCCAACCCTTACAGGCTAGAATTCAACACAGTGCTCCTAATTCTAGTGTATGAGTGTAAATATACCTGCCCAGAATCCCTTCTATAATCTCCAATGCTGCATTTCCACAAGATGAACAAAAAAGAAATCATAACCAAATTAAGAAAAGGCACATCACCATGCATATGTCATTACTGCTTAAACATTTTCAAGGACAGTAAAGAGAAATTAAAAAAGAAATTATTTTACTAAGTTGTAAGTAAAGAGTTATAAGGGATTCAGCTCTAATAGCTGAGTTAAATTAATTGGGATTTCCTATGCAGCCAGTGGAGAATGTCCACAGAATACTGGGGTTTTTAAAATAATGTTAGTTTGAAATGAACTGCAACTATTTATTTAGTTTATGAACTGTAGAACTGTCATTACTGTCAGCCAAATTTCATGCATTAGTATGTAAATTAAAAATATAGGGGGTGATTCTAAAGATCTCTGTCACATAGAAGACTTCCTCTGAAACAAGTGCCACTGTGAGTAATGAGCAAGCTCACAGGAAGGGCTTGTGGAGAGCCAGGCCCAGGGTGCACAGCTGAGAGAAACTATTGAAAAAACTACTGAGTCTCACTCTCTGAAATGATGGATGTGTGGGGATAAACACAGCCACTTGGATCTATAACACAGTGTTGGGAAATCTCATTCCATTCAGCACAGAGAGTGGAGTTCCAATTGTACCGCACGCCTGATTGCTAAAAGAGGTAAGTTACATTAACTGCTGATTATCTGCAAGAAGGCACCACACTTGGAAAGAAGGGCACTGTGAAACTATCATTAGATTATAAAAGGCAGACAGAAAAAGCAGATTCCTTCACTGCAACCTAGCAAGGACTGTGTGCAGAATACAGTTAACATTCATTTCAATAGAGAAAATCTGACAGGTTTAATAAAACCAAGATGATTTTCCTTGACTCCTGTGACTTACCTTTTCTTCACCGACTACACCTATTCCTCAGACCTTCTGGCACCAAATCATTATTCTTGTGGCCATATTCAATACTCTGAACTATTTAAAGACTGTTTTTATGTCAGCCAGCTAAGTACCACAGAGCTTTCTCTGTGCTGTAAGAAAAGAGTCATTGGACTGGAACTTGGAAAATCTTAGAAAAAAACTAATTTATAACCTGCTTTTTACAAACAATATATGAAATTCCATTTGGTTGTGGTAAAATGAACATTAAATGCTTATCTATGTTCTCATTTATTTCAATAAAGTTTCCAGGTTTCAATATATTGTCTTGAGGATTCTATAGTTTACCTGTAATTTTTACAACTGCAAGCACCAAAACTTAGGAAAAACATCACCACTGTAGGTGAACTAAAAGATATTCTAAACCGTACCCTGACTAAAATATTAATGTGAAGTAAAAAAATTGCATGTAAGACATATGCATCTATTGCATTTTCTCCCACCTGAAAGATGTTGGATTCAGTGGAACGAGCATTTTATATCATTCTGCCTTGAGAAGGAAGAAGTCAGGAACAGCACAAGTTACTCCCTCTGCCTTTCCTATGTGCCTTGCACCTCACTGGGGTACACTGATGTGTGTGATGAGCACTGAAGCTAGAATGTAACATTCATTAAAACCTGTTTACTGCATGAGCAGGCTGAAGGAGAAAAATTCTAATACGCAGCAAAATTCATGAGTAGTTTATGAGGAAAGACACGATGACATGCTTAAAACAATTAAATGCTCTTTTAGGACACAGCAGAACAGGAAAAATAGTTGAGGCATACTCTGTTTAGCACTTGGTTGAATTAGCTTATTTCAATATATTACTGCTTTGTGGGTATCTCAGAGTACCGAACAGAGAGCTGGAAGCCTTTACCTTTCCAACACATGCCAAAAACTCAGGAGCTCTGCATGTTGTGACCCAAAACATTTAACTTCTGAACTGTGGTGTGTCACAGGAGATGCAATTTGATATTCTTTTATTTTCCCTTAGACTCAATCAGAAAAGAAAACAATACCATTTGTAACTCAGGCTAAAATTCCCAGAAGGCACAACGGTTGATTTTAGAAAGCATTTCCAGCTTTTTTTGAACTGAATAGTGAGAAAAATGCAGATAAGCATGGCCTTCTCTATGCCTCTTGGACCATGGAGACAATGACGTAATGTACAGTTATTTTTATTAAGGCATTCTGCCATTTCAGGTGACAGAACTCTTTGGTGAACAGTGGATAAGAAGTTTGTCTCTAATGATAGCAGGAAATGGTTACAGCAATGACAGAGTAAATCTGAGCAGCTCTTCTTACATCCAGTGGGCAGAGCTATTTTCAACACCCCTGTTGTAAATTCATATCCCTACTAGATCTGCTTGATTTTTCCACGACAAAAAAGAAATTGCCGTGAATTTCAGCTGGCTTAGGGGAAAAAAAATAAAAGGAGAGAGAAAAATAGAGAGATCAATATTTTACATGTCTGCAAGAAATACATCCTCTTCTCTTAAATACTCACACACACTAAATGAATTGAACTGCCTGCCCAGGAGAGGTTTCTATTAGTCATCATCCACATAAGGATATTATTTCCAGTAACATCCCAACTGATAACTCTGTGCAAACTATGGAGCTTCACACCCTCGTGGGATGGCTGAAAAAGCCATAGTGGAAGATGTCAACTGGCAGGAGGGGCACAAACATATGGAAGGATGTGCTTTTGGAGACTTCAGCAGGAGCAGGTGGGGACAGAGAGCAGGAAGAAAGCACCCCACGGCACAAAGGCAAGGAGAAACAGGTAACAGCCATGAGATTTGCTCCCCAAAGACCAACTGAGAAACTGAGGACCTACAGTGGATGAGCTTAAGCATCAACAGGGTATAGAAAACCTTCAGCTTGATAGGACTTGTTCTGTTTAAATTTAAAATTTACTCAGTTATTGGAAAGCTGAAACAGTTTGCCAATTGTGTTATCTGGAAGAGCTGGAATAAACTGGGCTCTTTTTGAAACCAGTGATGCAAATCCGTGCTGATTCATTATCAGCCACTGTGTAAGTTTGGAAATAAGACTTTCCCTGCCTCATTGTCTGATCCCTCGCTATAAAAAAACAAAAGAGCTCTTAAGCACAGTTCAGAAAACTAATTATAAAAGTCTCCAACTGAAAAGATTTAAAAGTAAAATAATCCAATAATTAGAATTAAGCAGGTTGGTCTTTGGTGACAAATCAGCATAATGAATCTAGTTATGTGGATGGCCAAGGCATTGGGGTAAGAAGAGGCTTCTGGCTCAATCAGATTAAACACATTGGCTGGAACAAGACTGGTTGCTACAAAATGCTTAGAATGTTGCTACAAAATATTTAAAAGTTCCGTGAGTTTTCTGTGCATCTAAGTCAAGTGATTCACATTTCCTATACACCAGTGAATCAGCTGACTTTCAATAAACAAGAAGTCTCTCCTCACAGATATTTTCAGAAACTCGGGCTCTTCGCCCCTGCATATGGTGTGTTTCTTTCCATGGAAAAGAACACAATTATTAGTTTTCTTAGAATTTTACATTGCAGTACATGGAAAATAGTTTTTAAAAAATAAAGAAGAGAAAATAAAGAGCAAAATAAAAACCAGCAGCATCCCATTCAAAGTTATCTTCTCAATCCGCTCAGAGGAATTATGTACCCTTCTCATATTTCTTTTTTATAGTTCATAGTTCACTGCTATCGTGTCTTTCTCCCTCTGCAGAGTAGTAAAAACATAATATCAGAAATACTTTACATACTTCCTCATTTGTTTAATGGTGATGATACAAGGGAAATTACCCCTCTAATATATTTGAACATTTAGCTTATTATCCTGAGTGAGTTTGCTCCCAAAGCTCAATTTATTAAAACAAAACACATCTTTCTATGGTGAACTGCAAAGGGTAAGAGGGCAAAATTCTTTAATTAAAATTAGAGTGGTTCCATGATTCTACCCCAGCAGATACTGCTTCTGCTGCAGCTTAGTTTACTGAAACTTCCATTGAGTCTCACTCACCCGCAAGCAATGAGATTTTCACACATGAATTAGGCTTTTCATTCGATAACTTCAAGGTTACAATCTAATGCTACCCCAGTGGCTTGCTGAAAAATGCAAGGTTGGGAGCAGCCCTCAATCAGGATTTTTTGAGGCCAACAGGACTCGTTCCCATTGCAGAGGGGGAAGGGGACACTCAGCAAACCAGGGAACCTCCTCTTTGTTGCCCATGCTTGTTTTATTTTGAATGCAAATACTGTGGTTTTAACAAGGTGTTAGCTGTGCACTGTCCCAGCCACTTCATGAGCAGCCAAAAGCAAATAATTTCTAAGCAACTGCACTACTGCAGTGGCAAAGAAGGACATCCAGAAGAGCTGGAACATTTCATAGAGTCAGACATGGTTAATTCATACTGAATTACCCTCCCTGCATAAATGTCTGTGCAAATGACAGACTTTAATAAGCCTTCAAAGCTGACACAGTATTTAACACTGATTAAATTTTTAAAATCAAAGTAACTATAGCTTTTACAGACATGTTTAGATTAAGACTGACATTAATGCTGTATATCAGTTTAAATCACTTGCAATTATGCAGGTGCTTGGTGCTTGCATTTCAGTCATTTGAGGCTAAATTGGGGCAGAGAACCCACAGCTCCATATTGGATAACAAAGCTCTGGGACACTCTTAAGGCCTTTACAGACACTGTTTGTCTAATATAGAATATTCTTAAAGCTTTCCTCTGTGGACTGTAAATGCGTAAATTGTTCTTGCTGGAAAAAAGAAATAGTAGACAATGTAGAAATGAAAATCCATATAACACCTAATATACCCAGGAGAGCAAATTAAGGCTTTGTGAAAAATCTCCAACTTGTATGAATATGGCTTTGGAAAAATAACATCATTGTTTTACTGTAATTGTGAAAATTGTGAAAAAATCTGGAATTGCTGTATGCATGTCTAGAATAAATTATATTTTTTGTACATTTCCGGCCACAACTTAAAACCAAAAAATTGCAATTCTTCTGGTGATGAAAGCAGAATTAGAAAAGGGAAATTCCATCACTGAGTTCATATGTTATTCATCATATTTCATTAATATTTCATTTTTTGCAGCACTCCAAATACACAGAGAAGATATCAGAGAATTTTTTTCTTTGTAAGAGTTAGAAGGTATTTGATCATAACTGCTGAAGTAAATTAAATGGCATTTCAAGAGCAGCCAACTAAAAATGCTGAAGGCACAAAGGAATTTTGATATCCAGGAAATCACAATTAATTTCAACTATGTAAAATGGGATACAAGATGGTCTGAACCATTTTTTATTTGTCATCTGTTTCATTTGATTAGAAATGTACGGTATTTATCAGTCAGCAGAGTGGAAATAGAATTTGCTGCAAATGATAAAGGATGTAAAAATATTATAGGGAAAAGGAGAAATGGGAGAATGTGTGTAGATATCTCTTATCAAAGTATATGATAGCTTTCACTTGGGCTGACTACAAAGATACTTTATTATACTGATTTGTAGTGATCTGCAAGAAAATTTCTAGGATAAACAGTAGTTAATAAAATATAAAAAGTATTACTGGAATTTATTTAGCAATACAATTGACAGCAAGAAAAAAGAAGAAGTGTTAAATACAACTCCCATGATATGGAAGCTATTTAAAGAAAGTTCTCTGTGAAAATGGAGCCTTGTTCTGTTCCTTATTCTTAGATTTCCTGCTCCAGATCCAACTGACCAGGATGACTCCAGGTTTTATCCCACTCACAGAAACTTCTGAAGAAAACCACCACATACCTCACATCTACCACATCAGTACTCCAGGAAGGGCAGAAACAATTTGCTGTATGCATGGAACTGGAATTACTTCCCCATACAGACATTCCAAATAAAAGAAACTAAATAATCTGCTATATTGTACCTGTACTGGAGGAGCTACCAATTAATCCCTGAGCTGGTGGATAGCCTTTCTCTTTTTTATGTGATCAGCCAAGAGAAGATATTAACCAGAACAAAAATTATCTGCTGGATCTAAACTTTTATAAAACAAAAACTCCACACCACTTGTGCAGGATTTTCTTTAGATGTGGACTGTCAAATTCATTTATATACATACATATAAATGTAAATTTATAATATATGTGCCTTTGAAGAGGCTTTAAGAGAAGCTCACCCAAGCAACGTGCCAGTGAACACAGCTGAGGAGGAAGAGGATGGAATAATTCTCCAATGCTCTAACAGACCAGCCTGTCATGAGCTACACTTGAGTAATAAACAAACAGGAAGAGATATCAAAAGCTTTCTCAACAGTGCTGATATTAATGAAAATGTATTAATAGGCTTTAATGGATTAGGTCACACACTCTGACTATTACTTTTAACAGCTTCTGTTCATAGGCACTCTTCAGATTCTAGAGGGCACAGATGGAGGAGCAGCTCTAGTGAGCACTTTATTAGCCTTTCTGATTTCCTTAATTCAGTAACATCTAATCATGTAAAGTAAGATTAAAGATCCTGACACCCCCAGCACAAAAAACTAACAGACAGGATTTTTTTGTTCCTTTCTAGATAGGCTAATAAAATATTTAGAATAATTAGTCTGAAAACAGTAAAGAATTAGAACAGCTAATGGCATGTAACTAAAAAAAGTCTCTTAATTAATAAACCATATAGTCTTTGACATTACAATTTATATTCTTCAAGAGAAAAATACAACAAAAATACATAATGTTAAACAACACACAACTAACAACACTTTGTTTTGATTACATTGGATCACAATTAATGTGGGCCCTGAAGTTCATATTTCTGCTTTGATAGCTCCTTACACTGCTTATATAGATTAATCCTTGAAGTATTGGCATTCTCTAATAAGTGGTTTTTTTGAACAAGCCACTGTCCAACAGCAGCATCAGTGAGGAGATGCCTCCATTGCCCTTCCTGAACCAGACCCTGCCTC
Organism: Eopsaltria australis; assembly: GCA_034509425.1. Lineage (NCBI taxonomy): Eukaryota > Metazoa > Chordata > Aves > Passeriformes > Petroicidae > Eopsaltria > Eopsaltria australis. Next base: position 1,082,343 of record JAVTVJ010000112.1, read on the forward strand.
TCCTTAGTGCTACATTTCATATCTGGGCAATTTGCCACAACTGACAAAGGCTGTGACATTATTGAACACCTCCCTCCCACATGAGGACATAAAGAACTGCAAATGCCATGCAGACTGATTAAGAATCAGGCAAAGCAAACAGAAATCATGCATTTTTTGGAAATAAAAAACCACAAGGAACCTACAATTGTTCTCCATCAACAGATAAAGCAAGGCTATATAAACCGTACAGTTTTTAAGAGTTTTACTGCCTTAAAAACTTAGCAGCATGTATTCTTTTCCCCAGGGAAAATTAGAGTTATTTAATATTACATGTGTTTATTTTACAAACAGTCTGAGACTTTGAAGTAGAATTGCAGAGACTGCCTACACCTTTGAGATTTCAGATCCTTTACTTAGATCCAAACATGATTGATTGTAATTGTTCATGTTTAACTTTTAACAAAGTCCTCAAGAACAAAACCACAGAGTTTTAATCTATCAGAGTAACACTCAACCCAAAAATTATAACGTAAAAGGGCCTTCGCATTTAACCAAAAATGTATAGGCCCAGTGATAAATCTTTGCCTACCAATACCCTACACAGGCAAAATGTCATTCAGATCATTCTAAGACATACATTTATCTATGCCTATAATGCTACATAGATGCTTGAGCAGGAGAAAAGTGAGGAAACCCTAGAAAGGTCAAAAATATGACTTTATAGTAGTTAAAAATTAGACTAAAATATGCAGTCTTATTTTTTCACAAGCATTAAAACCCAGGCATCTGTCAAGGAGCACAAAATAAGTTCATGTCTATTGTGGCTACAGTTTTACTTGCACCTTGTCCATGGCTGCCTTAGAAAACATAGAAACTTCTCCTCTGGTGCGAAGCTACCACAAGGTACACACACTATTTTGCAGATCCTAATTTTCAAAAAATGCACTCAAAATGTAGAGTGTGCAGTTCTCCATGGGGTCTACAAGGAAATAGATTTTCCACAGCCTGGCAGTAAAAAGGCCTGAGCTCTCCCAAGCAAGCAGTCCAGCAATTAAAAATGGAGCAATAAACTACAATGGAGCAAAACTAGTTTTATGACAGTTGTTACACCACCTATATTAGTCTTGCAATATTAATAATTGAAACAAAACGAGTAAAACCAATTTTTCTTATTAAATGGTCTCAAAGGAATTAAAATAATGTATTAAGTTCCTTTCAAAGATATCTGATGCTCAGCATTAGAGAAGGATCCTTTTAGTGGTTCTAAGCCTCTTGTTCATCCTTGGTAAATGAATTGTAAAAAAAACCCACCCCATAACATGAAATCAGGTGAAGTGTGAAAGATTAGATTAATACTACAGGGTGATTCAGTGCCAATAAATGAATGAGGCAGAGGAAAGGGGGGTCTTTTATGTGTGAAACTGTTGTGCTTCTTACCTCCAGAGCTTTCAAACGCTCCAAGAGCAATTTTGTTTTTTCTTTTTCCTCCTCAGTGCTGCTGCCTTCACTTCTCGAATCTTCATCTGCCAGTGTGCGAATTTTTTCCATGCCTTCTTTACATCTCCTACTGTCTTCTGACAGCTTTTCCTGAAATGGTTTTTAAAAAATGTCATTACTCACAGGTGCAAATGAAGTTAACTATGCAAATACCTCCAATTCTCCCTTGTATGTGAATGAAAAAGAGACAGAATAAGTTGCTTGTGACACGATTGAAGTACTAAATAAGTGGAGTTATGAAGGGTCTGTGACACATGCTATGCCAATTCTGAAAGTGTATGTACAACTTAACTGCTACATCTACTTCAGACTTTTAAAAAAGCAGAACTCATCATTTCTTGAATAACTTCCATTTTCTTCTTTAAAAGTTGCAAAGAACATTGAACATATCAGCTTTCAATGGCAGCATTTTGCCACTGAGATAAAGCAGTTTATTGAGGAAAAGCTAACATATGTTCATGCCTAATGTATTTCACCTTTCTTCATCTAGAGCTAATATTTGAATTATTAAATAAAATGGGCTGAGAATCAAGTTACCAGATGAATACTGATTTAAGATCTGCTCTAGCATACAACTGGAGAGAATCAGACTGACAACAAAACTTTCAGAAGTGTCCCAGTCTTTCTAGTCAGTCAGCCTGAGCTGTTATCAGCCACAGCTGCTGAGTGGACTGTGGCTGCTGAGTTTTACAGAGGTCTGTAGAAATGATAGGATTGAACAGTGAATCCTGCTAGCTGCATTAATTATCTGTCCAAGCTCTCTGTTCACAGAGAGAGTGAGACAGAGCAAGTAAAACATGAAGACTGCAAGCAGGCAATGTAAAACATTGCCCAAAATGACAAGGCAAGCATAAGGGAAGAAAAGAGAACTCCACAGATGTGGAGATTGAACCATCATCAGAGCACAGCACAGGAGGGACAGGCTCTACCTTGCAAACCACCTTCTCTAATTGCATGAGCAGATGCAGTCTGGCAACTCATGAGCAGACTGAGAATGGAAAATGTGAGGTAAATCAACATTAAATACTGGGTGTCAAAACAAATCCAGAGAACTCCTTCAATGAGCTTCGTGTGCCTTCTGGTAGTTATGTACAAAGGCTCGTATGTTCATGATCTCTGAGTTACCCCATAATTGAGATGCTTTCCCCATATCTACTACACAACATGCACTCTAAGGATAAAAGTGTGCATTTTCATGAAGAACTGATCCAGCCTGAATAACTGTGCAAATACAACTGTTTGAGGGTTAATAGCAAGGCATTATCTTAACTAAACCCCATATATATAACTGAATTAAAAATCAGCAGTCTGGATCCCATTCACAACAATATCTTTTTAAAATATTAATTTCCTTAGAAATTGACTCTTACTATGTTAAAACTTTAATCAACAATTAATTTTATACGATATGGGCTTAATTACTGAACATCCTTACACAAGCCATGAAGCAAAGTTCTCATTCTGAGCCTCAAAACATAGAGGTCAAAGAGCCATTCCATCAGTTTTCCAAAATTAGTGCTACCCTGATCACAAAGGAACCATAAATGTGGTACTTGGGCTTTATTTTTCTGTGCTTGCTACTTGCTGATGCAACAATCAAGTATCTGTAAAAGATCCATTAAACCATTTTTGCTTCAAGTTGCCCCAAGGAGTGCATTGAGATAAAACACTTCAATGAACTCAGGGGAAGGAAATGACAAAGGCATATCTCTGATGCAATTCAAACACAACCTATTATTTTTAGGAGAGAATGTGACATGAATCTGATGTGGCTAACAATAGAAGAAAACATAAACACATGCATAGGGTCACCTTTCCTGCACAAACTCAGGACAGCAATTTCAAAGGACAGGTAGAAGAAAGCATAGGAGGTTATGACATTTCATCACAGAAAGTGGAGTAATGCAGCTTCTCACAGAGTAAATCCCAGCAGCATGAAGAAGAAACCTGTTCATCTTCTAATTACAGAATTAGATGAACTTTGCACACTAGTGGCATAATCAGGAACATGCATCCTGTTTTACTCCAATGTGCATTTGAATACCTCACAACGCTTACTAGTGGTACCTGAGTGTTGAAGTACAGCTCACATAGTTTCAAAAATTGTTTATTACTGAGCAATAATAAATGATTTTCAGCATTTCAGCCATGGAAAAGGTGCAGAACAGAGGAAAACTCTTCTAACCTCAGAAATTATGCTTAGACATGCCATGTGCTGAGGGCACTGCCCCATCACATTCACCAGTTCCACCTGGGTGATGGCCTGTGAGGGTAGAGTGGAAAATCTACACTCCAGAAAGCAAACAGGTATTTGTAAAGCACCCTTTGTGCTAAAAGTCAAGTCCCTAAAGAGGGAGGATGACAAAGGCTTTTGGAATGATAGAAACCTCTTGAGTGTGCAAAATCTGTTAATATCAAAGGCAGCTGAGTGCTGGAGGAGGAAGGAAGGGGCAGAGACCTGCAAGTGGAAATGTGCATCTCCTGAGGGATGTTGGCCAAATCCTACAGAGATCAGGAGTGAGCACGCTGAAGGCAGCAAACCATGGTGTAAAGCAGCTTACTCCTTTTTTCCCTGGAGTCCTACACTTGTGTTACCTCAAATAAAGAGCATCTTTTGCCAGCCCTGAACAGCCTCTGCTCATGCCTCACGCACTGCACAGTCACAGGCAGGCTGTGTTCAAACTGAATAACAAAATCCTCCCCAAGTCCAAAGTTCAGCAAAGGCAGAGTAAATGCTGTCCTGCTGAATAGTGCAGTTTAATTTCTGGGAAAAGATAACAGATGGAAATGGTGTTCTGGAAAGAAAAAAACCACAAAAAAACAGAAAACCAAAAAACAAGCGAACAACAACATAAAAAAACCCAAAAAAACAAACAAACAAAAAAAAACAACAAAAAAAAAACACCAAAAAAAAAACCCCTGGATAAAAAAGTAGTAATTCTGCTCTGGGTGTCCCCAGACCAATGACTTTAAGATAGATGCCTGTACCATGAGAGGATGCAAACACAGCAGCCGGATGAGAATTCTGCAGTAAAGCCTCATCTACTTCTCTAATGCTCTGTGTCAACAAAGAGAACAATAAAAATATTAAAAATTCAAATCTCACTGAAACTAGGATTATGCTGCTCACTGTAGACCTGTTCCCACAGAAATGAATGAGGAACTTACAACTGAGTCCCACATTGTGTAAGCTTCTCAGGCTGGTTTAAACTGTCATTGCTCTTCTGAAACCGACCAAGTAGTTTGCAAATCTTAAATGACATCCTGCCCTGACCATTATTTCTGAGTATTCAGTTTGCTTCATAAATCAAACAAGCAGTCCACTGATGATGAACCCTTTGATGAAACACCACGGGCCCTGTGGCCAATAGAAAACAAGGGATGGAAACAGCCCCTGCAGCCTGGGAATGGCAAGCTCTCCAGGATCAATGAAAAGATATAAATCACTAAAGACATTGATCTATGAAGCTGTACAATGCAGTGGCCTGACTGAGACTTATCAGAAAGCTGGATTTCAGTCAGCTGAACTAGGAAAGAGCAGTATAATATTCCCTCTTTCCATTAATAAATAAAGTAAGAACAATAAATTAAGAGAGCAGGAAATCTACCTGAAATTGCAAATGATAATTTACTGGAACTTGTGGAATGTAAAGCCAATTTTGTCTCTTCTCTCTCTCCCACCTACCTTTCAGAATACTGAAGAAGAAAATGTTTTCCCTGTTGATAAACAGGGAGTAACTACTGTGACAGAAAAGATCATAGGGAAGCTTTCAAAAGATAAGAGAACAAACTGCCTATTTCAGAAATTACCTCTTTCTTCATCCCAAGAAAGGCAAAAGGCTGCTAACCCTAACAATCAGTCATTGGGATGTCTTTCCTCTAAGAACTGTCACCTTTCAAAGGCAGAGAAAAGTGTCAAGGGATACTTAGCCAGCTATTTCTTAACTATTATGATTTCAGAAATGATGTTACTTTAGAAATTTTATTGGCAGTACCATCAGCTGTCTGTCCTTTGCCCTTTCTTCTTTCTAAGACACTTTCTAGGAATGACACTACACACATACAGACACAAAAAAAAAAGAGGAAAAAAGAGAGCTCACTTTAAAATATTTCAATTTGCAGCTATAAAATTTAAACCAAGAAGAGTAAATGTCAGAACACAATGAAAAAAAAGTAGCTGGCAAAAATAACTCAAGAATTTCATTTTATGGTGAACACTACAATTAAGCACTGGACAAGTGGCTAGAATAATACAAAATAGTATAATCTAATACTGATATAACTGGATCTAGGCTCTAGAGCACTGATTATAAACAAGCAACCTTTCACAAGCACATGTGACAAAAATCTGATTGAACCAAACAAGAATTAAAAAATGATCAATATCTTTGAAATGCTGATTTTCCCAATGAGTGTTGGATGACACAGACTGCTTGTCTGGAAAGTGATAAGTAATAATTAGAGATGACATCTCTGCTTCTAGAAGCCAAAGATCATTTTCATGTGATAAATGCAAGTCCTTCAGGGAAGTGAAGTTTTTCAGATGCAATGCAGTAAGGATCCCTCAGATACAAAAGATCTCTATTTAAATTTTGGGTGTCAGATTGTGATGCCTGAGTGGGATCTTCTTTTCTGAATTCCCTTTAATTCTCCAACTTCTGAAATTTATTAGAGACAAAGGTTTTATAATGGTAACAAATTCAAATTCTTCTGAGAGTCATGCCTGCAATTTTCCAAAACTACACTTTAATCACACGTTAATCGACCAAGAATAAAATATATGTAAGATGTATAATTAAACAGTGTTTATGATTGCTCATAACTGCTTATTCGAGGAAAAAAAATCAAAAATATTCATAATGTAGCTATTAATTGTTTTTATAGAGAGGCAGTGATAACAGACATTCAAGAACTCAGTCTATGTGGAACCTGAGCTATGCTGATAACTCAGGACCTCAAAACACTTAAGTGTTTCCTGTGGTGTGTCCAGAGTTTCCACAGGACCTTCTAAATAAGATATTTACTGAACAGTTATCTTAGATGTCAGCGACTAAATGTGGTGATCTGAGTAAACTACACTACATTTCCAACACTTTCTATACTCACGGCAGCCTCTTCCCTCCAAACCCAAACTGCAATTTACAGATCCACACACAGAATTGTTTATGTTTGCACTGCTTTTGGCTGAGGTAGAGTTATTTTTTTCTCACAGTAGCTGCTATGTGTTTTGGGTTTGTGCTGCAAACAGCGTTGACAATACCAAGATATTTCATTACTGCTGAGTGGAGCCCACATGGACCCAAAGCCTTTTGTGCTCCTCACCCCAGCAGAGAGGGGCTGGGAGGGGACACAGCAGGGACAGCTGACCCCAAATGACCCAAGGGATGTCCCAGGACATTTGGCATCATGCTCAGCAATACAGAAGGGGAAGGCTAGCCAGGACCCACTGCTCAGGGACTGGCTGGACATCAGACAGTGGGGAGTGAGCATTGTTTATATTTGCATCACTTCTCCTTCTTGGGGTTTACTTCTCTTTATTATTTTCCTTTCCATTATGATTTGTTATTGTTTTGTTATAATATTTCAATTACTAAGCTATTATTTTCTCAACCCATGAGCTGTCACACTTTTACCCTCCTGATTCTCTCCTCCACATCCTGCTGGGGTGGGGTGTGGGATTTGGTTGCCAGCTGCAGTCACACCACAACAGTGTATTTATAAATTGTGAAAGCTTTCCCTTGCAAGGCCATTCTATAATCTTGATGGATTCTTAGATGATGTCTTTTCAGTGCTATTTCCACTGCAGACCTCCTAGTGTTCAACACTATTCACTGTGAGCACTATGAAATGAGAATTTCTAGACTGTTGATGAACATAAAAACTGTAGATGAGGGTTTATTTGTACTTTCATTAAAAAACCAGCCTCAAGCTATGCACAAATAGCTCAGTCTGACTGCACAAGCGGAAAAAAGGCAGAAATTGCTCCAAGCACTACGGACTTAACATTCCAACAAGTTTAAATTTGTTTACCAGTGGCACCTTTCTCCTCTTTCTCCCCCACTATGACCTCTTTTTCCTAAATATAGCCTTTGAAAATTTGCAGTATCTTCTGATATGCTTTATAACTGATTTCATTTAGCAAGACCTGAGATAAAAGACACATAGGTTAGGTCTGAGCAATGTGAAGTAAGTGATGAATTCTCAAAGTGTGTCCCGTACAATTCTCATTACAGGAGTAACCACTGATACCACTGTGATCTGAATGTCTTTTCCACATTCAACTTCAAAAAAAATTTCTTCATTTGCTAATGGGAGTACCATTAAACACAGTAACCCAGGCCTGAAAAAACCACAAACAAAATCATAACTGAGCAAACAAGTTACAATATTTAAAAAATAACATACAACTAAAATTACACGCAATCGAAATTATCTCTGAGTATAAGGGTACAAATACAACTTCTGCTTTATCTTCCTTGCTTTTATCTATGTATTCAGCTGTTTTCTCCTGCTTTCTTTTCTCCCAGTGGAAGAAGAGACTAAAATATAGCTTTGCTTTAGACAGCACATCAGTAAGTGTAATAATAATATATTTTTGTTTAGCTAACAGCTTTTGTTCAGAACAAGCTGACCAAAATTGAAGGAAAACAAAGGAAAGCAACATATCACAAAAGTTTACAAAAACATCCCAAATCGTTCATGATTTAACATTACCCTTGTCAGAAAAACATATTAGATTTTTCTTTTTCATCTGTGGATTTCACTTACAAAGTAAGCAGAGCAAGCAGCAACATTCCCTAGATTAAATACTTGTGATGGATAAGAGGACCAAGTCCATAGTTTATGTTTCTGATATGTGCCTCCCTCCACCCGCATATCAATCTGAATGTACTCCACATTATTCTCCACTCAGAACACTCCTCACCAGCACAAGCCATCATCCCTGCTGAACAGTTCTGCAGCAGCATTAATAAATTTCCCAATGATGCTTTTATTGGCCCTTCCATGCATCAGAAACATACACTTCTTTTGAAAAAGTTCAGATCAGAAAGGAGCGTAAAAGCAGCAAACCTTCAGAGTGCACTTGAGGATGGAGTGTGCTCCTCATGTCAGTGAGAGGAGATGGAATTTTTTGTCCCCAGCCCAGTGCCAGCTCCTGTCCATTAGTGAATGGATATTCCCATGACCAACAGCACTGCCACCTCTGGCACTGCCAGAGCCAGAATCAAAGCCTGACCATTCTGGAGGTGACTCTGCCAGGCCAGGTTTGGGGCACAGCAGTGGCAGGACAGTGTACAGGAGCTCACTGTGTTCTGGCTCCTGCTCAAAATTAAAAGCTTCAGTTACACTGATTAGCAAAGTTACCAGCAGGAAAAAAGAACTGTTCTAAGAAGCTGTTCCTTCTTCATATATGCATGTATGTATGGTAATAGGAGAAAAATATTCAGTGTGATTTTTCATGCAGATATTCTCTTAGAAACTGGTTCATTATAGTACCATACCTAAAGTAATAATCTTTCCTTCCAGGAAACCTACATGCAGCATTTAAACTTTTGTGAGGGGGTTTGCAGGTATTATAGTAACTACACTTGACTAAAGCTACAGTATTAAAATACCTTCCTTTGACTGAAGCAGGAATAAGTCAAACTATTCCAAAATTCAAATTCAGTAAATTTTATGTAACAGCAATTAAGGCAAAAAAATTATTCTGGGTTTAAGTTGCTAGAAATAAACCAATTTTCCTTCCATAGTATTTTGGAATGAGGTCAGTGTAGTGACTAGTTCTCACCATAAGCACAATTGCAGAAGCTGACCTAAGAAGTTACCTGTGGGATGGGAAGAAAAAAAATTGGTATATTATTCCATTACCAGGTAATTGTTTTGCAAGTACCAGGGAACAGTTTCATATCTCCCAGTCCTGTCAGGAAAAAGTCTAAAAGAAGACCAGAATTCATCGTCATGGAAAAATAAAATGTAGGAATAATCATTCCAGATTAGATCAAAACTTCAGCTTTTCAAATACATTATTGTAATTCAGATTAACTGTTTTAACTTTTCCTGCTCAGAAGAGCATTTTCTTTCCAAAATAAATTTACTGATGTACTGCTAAGTGAGTCCTTTTGTTAAAATAATTTTCCAAGACAGAATGATTATGAATTCAGCATAATCTACCTTTTTTTTTGCCTAAGGAAATAAGCAAAACTTTAGATTTTTTTTTCCACTAACCAAAATTTTAGATTTTTTTTTTTTCAACTTCTTAAAATTTAATTACTAGCGTTGCTTTCTGCTGGTTTGAAAATATCAAGGAAATAATGTCAAAATGACATGTGGAAGTAGGGAAAGAGCAAACCACTTGACCACATATAAGTTTATTTGTTTGGGGAAAGTGAAACATTCATGCTCAGGCAATGGGTGACTTTTGTGGATTCATTTCCAAAGTCAGAACCAGAAGAAAGATTCAGCAAAAGACAGAAACACTACATAGCAGAGGGAAATGCAGTCAGTAAAATACAATACAGCACCATCAAATCAGTCAATCTTCACCTCTTGATACTGTAGATATCTGGAGGATGTGTGATGGATTAACGTGGTAGCATAATGCCATCTGTACACTGTGAAAATATAGATCAATATCTGGAGACCTCATCTATCCTTCTGCAAACCCAGTGCTTCAAGGATTGGCACTGCATTCTCAAAGCAAACCCCTGATGGCAAGGAAGATGGTCAGAAACTGCAGGTGAGTGGATATAATCAAACACCATGCAAATCTGTGGATAACTCTTGTGTAAATACAGGACATCCTTGTTTTGCTTCCTCTTTAATTTTGCCAGTTCTTTGTTTTGAGATGCAGCCAAGGCCAGGTTGGATGGGGCTTGGAGCAACCAGGTCTAGTGGAATGTTTCCCTGCCCATGGCAAGGCGCTGGAATGATATGATCTCTAAGGTCCCTTCCAGCACAGAAAATGTTGTGACTCTGTGATTCTGGGAAGGAAAGAAAAGCTTTTTTCTGACAAACAGGCACACAAATGGCACACCTCACTTATGAGACTTTGCTGTGTTAAACACAACTCCATTGCTGAGTTTCTGCATCCCAAACAACCAAAAAGGGAAAATTCTTTGCAGCAAAACTGAAATTTTGAACAGTGTCTCAGGAACACCATCAGCCTCTTTTAGAGGTAGAGAATCCAACCTAATTTTTGTTAAGTATTTATCAAAATCTTTGCATAGGGGAAAATCTACAGAGAGCCATAAGGTATTAGTTGTTACTGAGCTAGCCCTGGATTTCTCTGCATAGAAAAGCAATCCAACAGCAAATCCATGTGACCTTGAGAGGCCAGGATTTCCAGAGGAGCTCCCAAGAGTGCAGATGGCTCCTCTCTGCCCTCCTCCGTGAGACACAAATCTGCTAATATTTGCCTGGTAATGTACTCCTTAATAGCTTAGGAGGCTTGGTTCATGCAGTCCCCTGTGGGCACTGCCACTCCAGAGACAGATGTTTAAGGATATATATCCTCTTTCTGCAATAGAAGTTAGCATTAAAAAACCTACATGGATTTTAGCTAGGGAATTCAACCAGTGCTTTTTTTTCAATTCATGTCCATGCCCCATCTATAAAATGTAACGTATCAATGGCCTGAACAATAAGCTTGTATAATTTTGTGTTAGGATAAAATTATATTGCCAATAGTTACAGTTTTTCTTCTCAAGAAAGAGCTGTTGACACCAACGGCTGTGCAAATTACAAGTGACAGCCACAACAACTGTTCCACATTTGAGTATCACAAAAGCATGCAGACAAAAAATTGGGTTGATGTGGCCAACAATGCCACCTGAAGTGTTCCTGGATCACTTGTGTATGGTTTTACTTCCCCAGTGTGACTGCACCATGTCTGTCCTGAGCTTTAGTGCTCACGTTGACAATTCCAGAATTATAATGAATCGTGAACTTACAACAAATTCTCTTCCTCATCTATTTCGATCTCTACACTGATATAAAGTCAAAATTAGTTAAAAGCTCCTTAAAGTCTTTGAGTGATCTGTAATCAGGAAAGAGTATCCAGCATTGTGCTCAAACAGGAAGGTTTTTGGATACCCAAATCTCAAGGGCAAACTCAGGAAGGAAAGTCTGTGGGGTGCTTGCTTTAAAGTCTGGGGTTCAAGAACTGCACACAGTTATTTCTGGGGAATACATGAGCTCTTGGTTTGGCCTTTCATGATCTTACTTTTAGGTGGCCAATGTCTTTTGGAAACACATAAATACTAGGGCCTTTTAGTCAAGTAAACTTTAAAGTAAGAAATATGATGTTCACGGCTATTCAAATAAAAGCATTCTTGTCTACATTTACATGAGCATTCATTATAAATTTTCCCTTTATTACAATGTAAAATGATAACAAAGGAAAATTTTATTTACAATCCTGCTTCTTAATTCATTTAACCAAAAGAAATCACATCACTCATCTGTAAGTACAGCAAATTAAAATCCCATAGGGCATCTAGCTCTATGGAAAGAGTTAGAATATTTTGTTTTAAGTAAAAATACTGGCAAGACCTAACAAAATATTGCATTAACACTGCATGCTTTAGGTTCCACCTTCTTATTGTTATTATTCTAACATTATCACTATGCAACATTTAAAGTTCATTAGCAAGAATATTTATTCTGGAGTCAGGCATATTGGTATTACATTAAGAACTAAATTTCATACATCCCAGAACAATAATTAGATTTGTAAAAAACAACAATGTAGACAATGTTCAATAGATCAAAAGCATTTATTGTGCATCTTTTATGACTATTCAGATATTTACTCCAACAAGCTTCACACACTAAAACTAACTCACCACAGTGTCAGAGAATATGATACAAGTGTTGATAAGTCACAGTGGAAATTACCTCATTTGTCCCCATTTGTTATGAAATACAGAGTTGTGAATCTGCAGTAAAATCCCTTACTCCACTGCACCAACTGACCATATAGCTTTGATCATATCACAGTAATGACACAGAAAAGGTGAGCTTCAGGATATGTTCCATAAGGAAACTCATTGGAGAGGATAGCTTTCAGAACTATGTTAGTATTCATACATTCAATAAGGTTTCTGTATGTATGTGAATGTAATATATAAAACTTCATTTATACTTCCTTCACAAATACAGGTTGATAATGTGGTTATCATGTTCCCAAAAACCTGAATACATCAGTGCTTTCAAGGAACATTACCTGGGTTCTACATTCAGTGCTTTTCGGGAACGTTACCTGGGTTTTACATTCAGGTTCTATTCCAATTTGTGACTTACCCCTATATCAAAAAACTGCCTGAGCACATTTGGAAGAATACAAATGAAATGCCTTTGTTGCAATATTCATGTGTCTTGCTGAATTTGGACACAGCACTTATTTAAGATTCATCCTCTATTTAAATGGTATGTTTGTCCATGATTTCCACACAGCTCGTTTCAGTAACATATTAATGATTCATATAATGCTTCATTAATATGTTTCTCAATGCTAAAATGCTTTGTAACTATTTCAGACCAGAGATTCTTTGCCAAGTACCTGTTTTGAGGAGCCTTTCAGGTATGAGCTGTGACTGTCACACATGGTCCCCACTGCCCAGCCTTTATCGTGTGACTGGGGAACAAACACAGACCAAGTGAACCCATCTCTGACCTACAGAGCAGGGAGCCATCCCAGGGCACAGGAATGCAGCCATTCCTCAAAACTCCCAGAAAACAAGCCACTTGCTCACCAGTTTGTCATAAAAGTGAACAAAAGGGATCTGAGGGTGAATGACTCAAGAAGAAAAAGCCAATGCACAATGTTCACAACACAAATGTTCTGCATTTCTGATCTGTTTCACCAGCCACTGACTGGTGTACGATGCAGCAGCCTAGCTATTCCTCCAGGAAAGGAAAACCCATTGCTTGTGAGTCATGGATCTGGAGAGGAAATTCATAAGCAAGGAAGATTGCATACTGACAATATGGAAGAAATGAAAATGGCTAAAAAACAAGCTGAGTGATACCATGAGTGAAAATGTTCCCAGGAACAAGAGAACAGGAAGGGAAGGAAGCTGTTACGCATTATAACAATCCCAGAGAAACAGGTATATGGGTGTTTTAAGGCCCTGGGATAGAAACAGCTTCACTCTGTAAGAAAGCAAAGCTCCAGTCTGAGGAATTCAACCAGGGTACCACCCATCAAATTCAAACAAAACCTCATGACCAGAAAAAGGGGAACAAAAAGGGGTCAGTTTGCCAAGTGGAGGGGGCTGTTTGCTAGAGCTGAAGGAAAATGAAGAACTGTTCTTGCATCAATGACTGGGCACTGCTGCCTTGCTCTTGTGCTGGTCAGAAAATAAACACAGGCAATATTACACCAAACACACCACGGTGCCCACTCTCCTGTCTGACTGGAGACAACAAATGTCTGTATCAGTGTGGCACAGAACGGGAGGAAAACCCAAGAGCAACCCAAATTCTCTTTTTTCAAAAATTAAGAAACAAATAAAAGAGAGTGAAAAAACTACACAGAAATATACAAGCATCAAAATTGGAATGACTGCTTTATCTCTCCTCTAGGAAAGCAGCACACAAAATCTCAAATTTCAAGGACCACATAGCTAATTTTTTCCAGTTTAGTGCCCAAAAGAAAAATAAAGAACCCCCAAACCTTCAGTTCTATGAAACAAAACTGCAGTACTTTTTTGCTTTTCTTCTTGAGAGTGCAAAAACAAAACCCAAAGAAGCTGAAACCTAATTGTGGTACCACCTTACTGGGGTTTCCACAGTGAGACAGCACAGACAAAAGCAGACAATTAAATCATTCCAGATGTCTGTTATGGTCTGACAGACAAGTGATCCACCTCAAGGAGAGACTGCCATCAAGCCCACTTCAGAACAACCACTGTATGGTGGCAGGAGTGAGCAGGATGTATGGATTTAAACCTTAAAATGAGAGAACTGAATTCCAATTTTGCACCCCAAAAAGATAGTGCATGAAATAGAAATGCCTTTGTCATTAGTTTCTAAAAGAACAGTGTTTTATTATAACTTCAACAAAAAAATTTAATTTGTCCTGAAATTAAATTTTACAGGCTATAATTTTGAGAAGAAAATTTGATTATATTGAAGGTTAAACTAAAAGATTCCTTTCTCTACAACCCAAGCTTAAAATGAAAATTTAATTACAGTGATAAATACTCTTTAATACACATTTTTGTTTAGCTATATTGCTGTATTTTTGATCCATCAGCTGTAAGAATGAACTAATGTAACTAGAATTTTTGAGAAGTGTTTTATCTGATGGATCACTACCAGGTATAGACTTTAATATATTATTTCAGTATTTTATGCTTTATAAGAATGCTTATTCTGCTTAAAAAGATACAGCACAGGACTGACTTCATTAAGTGATATTTTTAAGAACTCATGTGCCTGATATTTGATTAACTGAGATGTATCTCACTCCTGTTTCCAGACTTCTAAATTAAAAGGTTTTCCACCACCTCAGGTTCACTGTTTCCAGAATGCAACAGACCATTAGGAAAATGTAAAACTCCTCTGTCTTATAAACAGACCTGGTTCCCTTTGAAAAACCTCTAAAATCTTTCTCTCCTAAATTCTGTCCTGAGACACTCTCCCTACCCCTAGTGAGGATGACAAAACACACCTGCCACAAGCAGGGATATGAAACTGTGAACCTTGATAGGGATCCCCACACCCAATAAGATCATGAGTAGTAAAATTATCCATCACAATCTGAAGGTCAAGTTGTCAAAAACACCTATGTTTACTAGAGATGCTGGAACATATGACTTAAAATATTAAGTGCTTTAATAAAGGCTTCAAAACTGGTTTCTTTGTCCTCTGTGATGTGGAGCAACTGCAGATACCACAAGGACAATAAAAGTGAAAACCCTTAAATTCTGGTGAGAGAACACCTGGGAAAAAGTAGGTGGGACCAGCTACGACTTGTAAGTATTCATAATTAATAAACAAATAGAGGAAACAGTGCCAGGTACATTTATCTCAGGAATGGGATTTTTGTTTTAAAGAACTTTTCTATCACAAGAAAACAGGCAATAAGTCACTAATACCTGGTATACCTTCATGATATTGACAGTTCCTTCTCCATGCTGGCCTGGGGATCCTTGGCTCTGTAGCAGATTTCTCACTGTCTCCTCCATTCTAGAGAATAAAAATATTTATAAAAGTCAACTGCATGGAAAAAATGTTAAGAGTTGCATTCAGTGTTTTTGTTCTTTACAAGAGCCTAATGCATCCATGGCTACCATGAAATTAATATTTAAAGACAATCCTAGCCTTATCATGTTCTCATGCTCCATGTTATGAATAACACATTAAGGGCACTCTTTTATCTCTTGAATATGCACAGTAATTAGTTGTATTGTAAAAATCCTACTGGAGCTCCATTACAAAATCTAAAACCAAATGTGTGCAAAAGGCATCACCTTGTTAACAGTGTAAACAGCACCATGATAAGATTATTGCCATTTAGGAGCAGTCAGATTAAAAACCCCACACCCAGCTGTGTTCTGAGCCAAGTGAGGTTTGTGCAGTTCAGACAGGCTGTGCCATTGCTGGTATTCACTCACTGGGTTATGGGTGCAGTCTGTGCCAGTGCCTTGCTTTGTAGGGGCACAGCTGCTCAACACATTCACCCTTCTCTGCCCTTTCAAACAGGTGGAAAATCTGATACCACCATCTCAGGACAATGCAATCAACTTCAGCTCCACCAGTGAAAGGAGGAAGGTTTGCACTTCCATTTTAGAAGGTGTTAATAGACACCATGAAAAGTCTTTGATGTACACGCATTGATCATGAATGTTAAACTGACAATAACAGCAGCCCTGCTGATGGAGCCTGCTCAGGATAAGGAGTTCTGCTCCTTCCCACAACAGGAATAAGGGAAGCCACCTATAAAACCCTGGTCCCATTCAAGGTGGATCAGGAATTAAATCCCATGGGCTTAGGAGATGTCACTGAGGCTGACCACAAATAAAGACCTGGGAGCAGGGCTGGTTTCAGCTGTGGGTAAGAGGAGGAAAAGGATCAAAAGCCAGAGGAGCAGTGATGGACACAACAACAAAGACACTGGGTTTCACAACCAAAAATGGTGGGTGACACTTCCAGCTGAAGATCCTCACACTTCTCCCCACTCCCCATGTCCCACACAGGTTCTCACCCCTGTACAGCCTCTCCTTCAGCCATGTAGCAACAGTTTTTCTCTCTCCCTTTCCTATTTTCTGCTCTTGTCATTTTAAGCAGTCTCAGTCCCTTGAGACAGTCGGAAAAACAGCCCAGATGGAATAGGGGCTGGAGAAGGGAAACTGCTGTGGCACAGGCATAAGGGTGACACAAAAGCAGGAGAGAGAAAGGAATACCTTAAATCACACTGCCAGATACACTGTATATTAAAACAGTGACCTTGAAGAACGTGCCAGTATTCTGGGCACATCAGACCAGAAACTGCCTGCTGTTGTTTATTTCTACTGTGTTTAGAGAAACATGACTTTTGTGTAGTATTCTTTCCAAATGAAATTGAGCAGAAGAATTATTCACAGTGTATCTTTTTAAAATTTGTTTATTTCTAAGGTAACAATCCAGCGAGACACAAAATATTAGCTAACTGCTCTGGCCAAAGGCCAACAGCATTATCTTTTATACGAGCTCATAGTCTTTCTGTTCCTTCAGTCTTATCAGAATGAATGGCATTGGCTAATTTAGCAACAATGTGATGTTATTCCAGGTTTTCTGCTTTCAAGTCAGCCCACTATGCTACTTTTCAAGAAGCTGACACTGGGTGTTCATTCTACTCAGATGAACACTGACATTCTACTTATTCCTGTGATGTTTTTTTGTCATTGATGTGCAGACTTCTACACTGCCAGAGTGCCCACGGAATAGTTTGACCATCTGTTGACCAAATGTGCATAAAACCAAGCCAGCTCTAATCTCTAGTGCAGACAGTGGTGCCGTTTTTCAGTTTCAGATTGGAACCATTTCTGCTCACAGGCTGACCTTAATCAGATGCCTTTTACATGAAAGAACAAATCATTTTGGTTCACACCATAAATTCCTCTGCAGTCCTCACTAGAAGATTTAATTTCTGAACATGCCCACCATTTCATTTTAAAATTAATGATGTAATAGCATTCTTAATTATTGTGTTTATCTATGCAAATGCAGCTCCAACACACAACATTCTTTCAAATAAATAAACAAACCAAAATGGGAGGAAGAATAGATTCAACCAGCACTAAATCACAGTTTTTTCAATTTAGACATAAGAGTATTAATGAAAATAAAGTCTAGTTGCATATTACTATGATCACGTAAACCAGCTCAGGAAAATTATGAATTCTTAAACTCAATAGATCCTTTAATCTTCAAACTCAGATAATCTATTTTGGACCACAGGCCCATCTCATTGAACAGCCTTATAGAGACAAGCACAGAGCATCTTGTGACTACCAGAAACAGCTCCCATCAGCACCCAGATTTCTAAGCAAGAAAGCAATCATTGCAACATGACCAAGAGCTCAATTAAGACAGTTGAGACTTCTGTGGTTTTGCTGTTTGCAGCTACTATAAAAGTCAGTAAAAGCTGACAGCTACTAAATTGAACCACAGACACAACAGACTGTGTGGTCACATCACAAACTGGCCCTGGGAGGATCTTACAAACTTTGGGTACCCATGGAATATCTGAAAAAGAATAGAAAACCAATTTCTGACTAACAGGGAGGTGAATTATGCTCATTTGCAGACAAATTCACTGCAAAGCTCTGATGGCCAGTGCTCTCGCAGTTTTTAAGCTGCTGCTTCCTCACTCTCATCCCAGTTGTCCATTTTTAGGAAGGACCAAATATGGCACAGGAGGAGAACTGAGATTTGTTTCTTATGAATGAGAGTTTTTGATGCATGAATTAATGGCACCTCAATTGAAAAGCAATTGCTATATCATGATCTATAATACTCTCCAGTGACAGCACATACCAGAGCAATTTACTACAAATCCTATTTAAAGAATGCAAAAATAATGGAGGCTCTATAAATTTAGCTTGGGATCCCATGTTGCTCTCTGAACAAGGCCACTAAAGGGTATGCAAATTTTTAGAAGTGAAGCAGAAAAATTATGAGCTTTATGACAAGATATTTCTACACATTGACCTATATTTTTGCCCCTTCTGGTAACCACAAAAGGTTATCTGCTCTTGGTTTTGATTCTAATATCTCAGCTGGACCAAATCCAACACCCAGCACTTCCAGACTACATTTAGGATGGTTATCCCCACATGTGTATTCTGCCTTCTTGCTGGATTGTTTTGCCAAGGATTCTCTGTATCTTATGTAACTACCAAGCTGTTAAAATCTGAAAAATCAGTCTCTAAAGCTCATCACCTTTGATTCTACATTCTTCAAGCACTATTTAAGAACATTTATTTTCCCTTTTCTTTTGTATTCTATTTACTGTCTATTCATCTGAAGCCTCTCACATTGTGCCATTAAATTTTCTGTTACATCTGTCATTTCAATGGAAAACTGTCATTTTCTTAAAACTCAAGTGTTCCTTCCAACTTCTATTTTTTAAAAAATTTAGGGGTTTTTTTTTAGAGGAAAAATAAATGAAAACCATGTTCAACACAAGCTCCTTAAGTTTCCTGAAAAAATGCCAGTTTAGTGTAAAAGAACAAATCTCCACCAGTCCTAATGTAAGGATAAATTTCTCAAAGCACAAAACAGAAGAGGAAATGAGGCATTCAGAAACCAGAATCTGTTCTGGAAATATAAGAATTTAAGTAACATAAAATATTAATGCTACTGTGGAAAGCACTGTCAGGATTCCATGTGGAAGATATTTACAATTACAATCACAAGTGCTCAGGAGTGGCTCAGAGAGGACTCCACGAAAGGGACACATGCCATTAGAAATACACCA
The DNA here is from genome assembly GCA_034509425.1 of Eopsaltria australis. Taxonomy (NCBI): domain Eukaryota; kingdom Metazoa; phylum Chordata; class Aves; order Passeriformes; family Petroicidae; genus Eopsaltria; species Eopsaltria australis. The sequence continues at coordinate 1,101,790 of JAVTVJ010000112.1, forward strand.
AGGCTGGAATTAGGATGTTTTTAATCACTGAAAAAGTGAGACTGAACCAGCCTACCAGACAGGCTAACAGGATGAGAAATACAAACAGTTTTAAGCCACAATTGATTCATTTACGAAATTAATTACACATCACAGTCAAGAGCTGAGGACTTGAATTTATGATCCGCAGGTTCTTGCCGCTATTCCTCCTGAACCGAAATCATTCCTACACTTCAAATATACAATTTGTCCTGCCTGTGTTGTTGAGAGAATAACAGGAAATTAATCCAATTGCAACAGACAGTTATTTATTTTGGTTTTGTTTCTGTGTGTTTCTGAACAAGGGGGAGAGAGGAATGGAAAGGAGGAAACATTCCCTGCCCAGGGAGCAGCCCACAGCACACAGGAGCTATTGAGTCCAAGGTTGCAGGAGGAAGCTTCCTCTCTAATTTTGCTGGAGATTTGCTTTCAGCACCTCTCAAAGTCGTGTTTCTGACAGCTCTGCTGCCTCCCTCTCCTGCCTGGCCCTGCTGGTGCGACTCCCAGCAAATGCCAGAGCACAGCTTCAACCAGGCCAGGCTGGACAGATCCTGTGAGGTTGATCCATCAGTACTGGGCAATTAAACCCCTAAATTTCCTCTCCGTTTTCTCAGGACCATCTCTTTCATAGGCAGGCGTGTCCTTTGTGCCATCCTGCAGCAATGTCATGGTCAGATAATCTGCTATGTGCCTCACCCAGTTCTGCCACAAATAAATACTCTCTCTAACCCACACTCTGCTCAGCATGCCCCACACAGCCCTTTCTGCAGTTCTCCCTCCAAGGGACAGGCAGCACGTAGCTGCTCCAGCACTAGAAGGGAGATGACAGTTTCAACCCCTTCCCCCTTGACCTATTTCCTTCAAGATTTCCACAGGCTGGCAGGTACCTTTTCCTAGGTGCTATCACCTTCCCTTCTCATCATCCTCAAGCTGAAGTGACAGTACTTGCTGGTTATTTCAAATGTATGTCACAAGAATTCCTTCAATTTAATACTGACTTAGTCTTACAGAGCTGTATCCAAAGGTTTCTACAGAATCCTACTGCAGAGGTTGAGCTTTATACTTCAGCTTTTTCTTTCTCATGTCATTCGCCAGGTGCAGAATTTTTTTAGTCTTAGAGAAATATATCAGTAACAGATCATTCTCTATCTTCAGCTTAAGTTGTTACTTCAGTGTAGTTAAAATTCTCAGGTGGATATTTTCTTCCAGCTCTTATCTGTGAAAGAGTGAAGCTTCCTGTCTCTCTCTTAAAGTCTCCTGACTTCTCTTTTTAGTTATAGATTTCCTGGAGATGTGGTCTGGGTTTTAGCTCCTTGAGCTGTCTCAGCCCTTCCTACAACCTGACCACAGACAAAGGCACAGGTTCCCGTGCGGTTTCTCAGCTCTTTTGGCTCCTGTTCACCTGTGAATCAGCTCCTGGTATTTTCACCAGCTTGACTTTGGCAGTCTCTTTGGAGACTGCAATCTGTCTGGCCTTGTGCAGAACTCTGTGCCTCTGTCCAAGCTGCCCAGCTCTCTCTCCAGTCTCATAATCCAATCAACCAAAGAGTTTCTTCTTGACTCAGATCCCAGGTAAATCTGTTCCCCTACTTGTTTGTAATTTTGAACTTCAGGTTTGGGGTTACCTGCATCTCACATCCCTCAGCAGGCCACTCAAAGCTCTGCAATGGCTCAGGTTAAACAGGGAAAATACCAGTCACTTTACAAGATGTAATAGAAAAAAAAAAAGAGCTCATCAACTGCAGTTCCTGTTCACTGCATCCTTGCAGGAGTGTCTTTCCCTCTACCTGGTTTCAACTCAATCAGTGCAGCTCAGACAGCCTGCAGATGATGCTTACTGCCCTCTGTCTCCAGGGATTCCCATTAGGAACAGCCATGGCTGGCTGCTCTCCTCAGCTCTGCCTTGACCTGCAGGCTCCACTTCACACTGTGCAGTGTCCTGCCAGCCACACCGACAGCCTCCACACCTCAGGGAGCCATGGTGGTCCCCAGGATGGAGTGGCCCCTCCTTCCTAGGGCTGTGTCCCAGCCTGCTGTCCACAGTGACTCCCTGAGGAGCCCCTGCAGCCAGCTGTGAGCCCATGGCTTCAAGGGCAGGGGGCCAGGAGACAGACACAACCTTCTACAAAGAATTTAGATATTGGAAATGGATTAAAAACAGAGAGAGAAGTGAAAATGGGTATGTGATAAACTTAAAAGAGAGCTGACAGATGGGAAATGCTGGGGCTTTAAACCCCAAGGGGTTTTCAGTTCTGCTTAGGATACAGCATTGGTACAAGCCTTATAGCAGTGAGCTGGGCCAAGCAGAATGCTCAATATCCCCCTTTAATATTTCAGTTGGAAAATAAAGTAATAACATCCTTCATAATAGCAGCAGAGAGACGCACATATAATGTATAATTTATATTTGTTCTTTCTGTTCATCAGCACAGGTGCTTATCACTCCAGAAATATCCAGGCAAATCCTTCTCCTGCAGCACCATCACCCTTTCCCTAGCACAGGCCCTGGGCAATTCAGCCCTGTGGCATTTGCTAGTGGCAAATCCAAACTGCACAAGCCATGCTCTTTCCACATATTCACACATACCCCTCTTTCCAAAACATACCCAAAGCATACTTGACCTGTTGCCCAAAGGGCAGCTGAGGATGAGGAGCATCATAAGTATCCTGTGCATGATGAAGGCAACGATAGCATGGCTGTGCTGGAATGAAACAGGCTCAACCTCCAGCCACACGAGCAGAGGAGGCTCCTTCCCCAAAGAGGACAACCTGATCAGCTTCTCTGTCCCCTAGACCGTACCACCACTCCAAACTACACAGAACTGAAAGACTGAGCACAACTTTTACTTTGTTGAACCACTGGCCATCGATCCCAGTGGAAATTTTCAAGGTATCCTTAAAATAACGTGAGTGCCTTGAGGACCAGATAAGTAGGGTAGGATTTTGAAAGACCTCAGCGTTGGCACATCTCTGCTCCCACACAAGTCTGAATTTTGTTATCACGCAATGGCAGGCCTGACATTTCTCTGAAACTGCTCAAACTGCCATCTGAGCCAGGAAATGTTGGAAGTGTTTCCATTGTCTCTCTCAGTCACACGGATTTCACTCATCAAACTTCTATCTACAGCAAAAAGCTCCTGAACGGCAATAGAAATCAGTGGTAATGTTTATTTCTGTGCTGACAGATAGACAAATGCCATATGGACTGCATGGGTGTCTTCCATCACCAGCCCTGTATATGATTTTGTAAGTTAGAGGCATGGAGGAACAAAATCCAGTCCAAGACTAAGCCTTGCAGAAAAACTGCTCATCAGCAATTGCAAGGATTTTTCAGCTGGAAGGACTGTCCCTCCCACAGCTCCCCAGTAACATATTTGGGACCTTAGGACAGGAGATATTTTCATTAACTATAAGTGGATAGAAGCAGGCACACACAGAAAGTTAATTATTGTGTCATCTTAAACATATGCTTGTAAGTTCAAACTATATTCATGCTGGAGGCACCAGAAATAGTCACGGCTAAAAGCTTCAGAAAAAAATTATAGGCAACTATATAAACAGACTGCAAATATTTCCAATTTCAAATAACAGTGAGGTTTACTTTTTTCTTCTTTTCTACATTTTAAACAAATATTTGTTTTTCCATATTTACAAATGTTTAGCTGAATGGAAAGATACATCTACCTGTTCCTCCAAATACACGTATTTCATTTTGCATATCAGGACCCTGATACAAATCAACTACTATTGCTTCATGTTACCTATAGAATTGGACAGCCACTCAAAACCAAAAAGCTCTTGTACAATTCTGAGTTACAGCTTCAAAGTGGTACCAAGACCACCCTCACAAAGCTGCATAAATTTCTGCGTTATGTCACAATGTTATTTGTGAATTTATGGACTATGAAAAACTAGCTCCCAACGGAGTCAATGGGACTCTAAATAAAAAATTAAAAATAAATAAATTTTTTAAAAATTCAGGAAACTGTTCCTAGTTTGGTTCAATAACCTAAATCTTACATCAACAATCAAATTCACACTACAGTTCCAGCCCCTTCCTGACATTGTACTGCCAACTGCAAAGGCCCAAACTCCTGCCCATGTAACTACACAAGACCCAACTATGGGAGGAAACATTCCCACTTGGAGCTGGGTTTTCCACCAAAATGGGTCACCTCTGATGTTCACAAAAAACATTAAGAAATAATGCTCTGGCTCCCAACCATGAGATTTGCTTAAAAGTACTTTTAAAGACAACAAACAGTCTTAATAAATATAATTTCTCTTGAATTTTTAGACATCAGCCTTTTCAAATTTCAGCTCAAAATGACTTCAATAAGGAAAGTAAAAAATGGGGATTTTCATGTCAGCTGTGACCTCCTGAAAATCTCTAAATATAAGACCAGCAAAGATGGATGAAATGTGTAGGAATATTCCAAGTGATGTTTGTGTTACAAATAATCATATGATATTTTCATTCCAAGGCGGATAATGTGCTGCTGTAGGAATATCTAAAATTTATCTTTCCTTCCTCCCCTCAGCAGAAAGCTTGCTTTGGGTCTTCAAATATATTCCAAACAGAGGGTGTGAGGCAGTTCTGGGCTGATCAGCTGTGATCGAGTGTCTCCAGGAGCAGCTGATGCCCTGATGTCCCTTCTGTACGACTGGGACCACCTCACATGACAAACCCTCCACATTACACTCTCCAAATTACCAACTTAGAGAATGAAAAATATATACATAAAATGCTTCCAACATGTTTTGCCTCAAAGTAGATCCAAAGTGACTGCCAGGACAGTGAATGCCAAGTGTCTTCTCCTGAGCATAAGGAATGCCTTCTTCCAGGTGGGTTTCCTGCAGCACTGCCTGGAACAACACAGGTTCCTATTCCAATGGTGCCCAGCTCAAAGGGAGTTTATCCCTCTGCAGGACCGAGGCAGCAAACAACAGTATAGATCTACTACTTAAGAAACCTCAGATGTACAAATAATTCCTCTTGCAGTATAATTTTCAGGTGGTTGGAAAACACCCACAAGGCCAGGTCATGTCAGAATGAAAGCTTTGTGGCTTTAGATTTCCAAATCACGGCAGCAGAGCAAAACGGCCTAAACAAGTTATATATGGTTAGAATAATGGTCTCCAAGGGCTTAATTACCTGTGTCATTAGGTAGTGGTAGCCTCTCTAAAATTATATTGACAGCTTTTCTACAACCAAGCAGTTGATAATGAGGCAATAAAAATACATGACAGTGCACACAGAAGAGTGCTGCAGTAGTGTCATAAACAGCACCATCAGCTTTGATACCAACAAACAAGAGCTGCACGAAACTAACTGTGAACTGGTCGCAAAAAAATCAAGGACACATATTTTGTCATTAATGACTTTTCACGTTCTCCCTTCTGTATGTGTGCAAGCCTGTCAAAAGCAAAAGAAGATAAGAAAAAGAAGGGGAAAAGAATAATATCAAGGTGCAAATGAAATGAAAGAGGAAAAAAGTAACAGCTGCATTAAAAAAAAAAAAGAAAAAAAGAAAAAAGAAAAAGGCAGGAACAGTTTCATGGCTCTATGCTAAGTGCCATAAAGCACTCCACCATCTTTCCAAACACAGTATTCTGCCACAGCCATTATCTACAGCATGATGTAACAACAGGAGTACACAGCTTCAAAGTGCCAAATTTGATACTACTGAAGCCCTTCTCTTTAAATTGGATTATCCTGGAGACAAATAATAAATGCAGGGGAATGTTTCTGTATGTAGGATTTGCACTGAAATGCACAGAAATACTTGCTGCATGGATGTCCTTCCACTACTGCCTGCTCCCATTTGAGGAGAGAAAGGAGAGAATGACGAGGAAGAGAACAGTACAAGACATGAGTTCAAAAATAAAGACAACACAGCATAAAAGATGTAAGAGAACTTTGAGGACAGAAAAAAAAACCATGAAAAATTTAAGCAAGTGGTAAGAAGACAGAAAAAGAAAAGTGTAACAAAGAAGTTAAATGTAAGGAGAAGTGAAAGGACGTCTAGACATCTCTATGTTTAACCACTTGTACTGTATTGGAATTTCTTTTGAGAAACGGGAGAGCTATTAGCTGATCTTCCAACAGGAGATCATTTAAGAAGGGCTTAGAGAAGGATTTTCAGTCCAACTACAGCCCTAAGAGGAGAATCACAGCATCACTCCCTCCTCCCCGTTCAAGCACTCATTCTTTACTCATTTGTCTTCAGCACAGCACGGGATCCATTTCCAAACAGCTCTGCAGGATTTCAGCCACACGAGCTCCCATTGTGTTTAATGGGAATCCTGTGGGCACAGCTCTGTATGAAGCTTTCAAAATGTACTCCAAAAATCTCTAAATAATGCACTAGTTGAACATTACCCTGTTCACTTTTCATAGCACATGACTATAATGAAACAAAGGTTAGGTCATTTATAAAAGTAGCATTTATTGCAAAGCTCATTAATGTTTCCTATAGGGATTTTTTTCCATTGTAAAAATATTTAGCATAACTATTTAGGACTTACTTTTTCCGTAATATCTAAAGCAGAGAACAAAATCAACTCAAACCTCATTTGCTTCAGAAAGGAAGATCCAGCAGTTAACACATCAGCCTAAGCTTCAAGAAGCCTCTCCTCAAGACTCCCCACTGCCATAGGATACCTCTGTGGCTTTGTTTCAGATTTTTCCTCTGAAAATTGACTTAACAGTTTCTATTTCATAACAGCTTGATGATGATTATAAATACCCGTGAAGCACTAATCAAAGATTCATCAGACACAGGAAAAAAACCTCAGTATCTGCTCCCTCTGTCCCTTCAAGAGGAAGGCTGTTTCCATGATCAGGTCTGACATAACTTGAAAGCTTTGAGAAATGCAAATCTTTGCCATCCAGCTCTACAAAGACAAGAGTTTCATTTCTGTGCTTTTACCTTTCACAAGCAGCATTCAGAACATATCCAAGAAGATACGACTTTAATCAACATTCATGCAGCCAAATAGATAATATTCCATCATCCCTTGGAATAAAAACCATACTTGGGCACACAGAAAGTCTCAGGGATTTTCATTTCAGGGGACAGATCCTCAGCCCTTTGAAGATGTGCTAAGTGGAACAGCACTGCTGCAGAGAAAAGGCTGATACATTCACTAGGCAAAAGCTCAACCGAGGAACAGCAAACTGAGCACATTTAATACACATTCCTAGCTTCAGAAATTAGCATTAGATGTAATATTAACATCACTAGTTTACTGTAAGCTGTCACCTTACCCATGCAATTTGTGCTACCATGAAACTGTAAGATCACCTCAGGAATAAACACATTTATGTTAAGATACCTGAAAATCTGGCTCAGCAAATAAAATTCTTATGTTGTGAACTAGACTAGCACTTTTTTCCTGGACTTACAGAACAGATACTGGATATGGCAGTCTACAATGAAAGCCTCAAGAAATATCTGTAAGATACAAAGTTCAGCATTTTGCAAGATTCTGAGTTTATGTCAGTGGAATTCAGAAAAATTATATGACTCTAGAAACTACTGTCTACCAGTTTCAAACTGTACCAGCATGAAGTATTGCAAAATTGCCTAACTTTGAGCACAAGTGACTCCACTGAACTTAACAGTTCATTTTATAGTCAGGACCTTTGTGATTTAAGTGAACAGACAGCATGTATTTTAGCTAATCTGATGGAAACAAAGCCTCACAAGCCTGCCTTGCTAAGAAATAATTTAGTGGTTCTCCTGAGGGACCTTTTCCCCCCTCTAAGCAAGAATCAACACAAAGAAAAAGATCCCTTTGAATCCTTAATTAAATATTGTAAAAAGTTGAAAGAAAACTATTATTATCTTATAATACACCATTACAAAGCTGGAGACTGATTTCTGGCAAACCAGTTTAGATATCCATGTCCAGGAGGGGAAAAGGACAATAAAAACAAACAAAAAAGTCAGAGAGATAGAGGAGAAGCTGGACTGGACATGTTGGGAATGAATGTCAAGCACTGAACAGCAGCACCTCACAATGCCAAAACTTTAAATATTCCATTTGTTCCTCAGAAAGGAAGGACCATTTACCTTCATCATGAGCAAAAATGCTACATAGGGCAGGAAATCTTGTGCACGGCAAGGGAATTCCTGTAATGTGAGAAGGTTTGCCAGGTCCTTTCATGTCCATAGCTGGGCAGGTTGGGGGCACAAGAGACACCTCAGACTCCTGCTTGCTCTGTTAATTTAAGCTCTCTTTTATGACACAATTATAATAATTCACTCAGGTTTCAATGCTCTGTAGTTACAAGGAAAAAAGATTTTTATTACAGAAGTGACCTGGAGAGGCCAAGGTGGGCAGGGAGGGCAGGGTGGGCTCTGGCAAACAGAAACCAGGATGGGCCAGACCTCCCTAGAGGGGCTGCACTCTGGAAAACACAGATCTTGCCAGCCTACGTGGCTTTAGAGAGATGTCAGCCAAAAGGAGGCAAAGGGAAGAATAAAGCAAGAAGGCAAAAGTCACATTCCTGCTAAAAAGTCACATCCAGACCAGTGATTCCCAGCAGAGACAATCCTACCTGACACAAATGCAAGCAGTGTCATCTTGCAGAACATCCAGTGCTGGCATTGAGTGTAAAATTAAACTAAAATGAAACTGAATTACTTTAGATCACCCACATTCACTTTATTTTAAAAATAACTGCTATAATAGCAGTTTGTATATTATCCATATTTGTCTGTTTTATTAGTGTGTTTTAAACAGCATTTTTATTTCAAGATTCTTATAAAATAAGGATGCTGACAGTCTTTTTATGAGCACAGTGCTAGCCCAGTATTTTTATACCTTTGTTAAGCTTGTTGCTAATGATTCAGTTCAAAGTAATTTCAGGATACTACAATAAAGAGTAACAGATTTCCTTAATTTTCATTATCTCAAGCCCTAATTCACTGCTGAAGCCACTAAACACAAAGCATGCTCTGAGAAATTGCTTGGCCTGCAAATGGCATAAACTAAACCTGCTAAAAAATAAACTTATTGTTTAGAAGTGTAAAAATTATAAATCCAACAGTATTTTGAACTACTGAAGGAATATGGTCACTCATTTTACAGTAAAGGTCACATTCTTCTTCACACAGACTTTTTGTTTTGATATTTACACTGATGCATCTCCAAATGAAAAACAGTCATATGGGAGGAAGAGAGACAAATCCTTAATGGTGGGGTGATCACTTTGACTCCTAACACTGTTTGCTAAAGGCACATTTTTTAGAATTTGAACAAATACATCTTGATTTTAATAGATTATATCCACACCTCTTTGAACAAGTGGAAAGCTTCTGGATTTTTAATTCATCTGGGAACAAGTCTTTCAGTCTCTCACTGACGAAAAATTAAAGCGAGAGAAAAAAGTTATTGTTAGCTTAAAATGTGAGCAATCAACTCATTTTACTGTTATTATTTACTATTTATCAGAGGCTTCTGTTGTCAAGAGAGTTGTTTCAAGCACATGCTTACAAATATTATCAAAACACATACAAACTGGAGAAATTTAAGTGTTAGCATTAAGGGCTGAAAAATGGTTAATAGACCTAAAAGATTGTGTATTAACAGTAACCTGAAGGGATAATGTACCTTCAGCACAAACATGCCTTTAATAAACAAAGTTTTCACATGGGAATATAAAAATTACCTTTTTCCTCTGTTCTGTAGAATACCTGACAGTATTAAAGCCTTTATGCTGGACAACCCAAAAAAAAAAAAAAAAAAACCCATCCAAAATCATTTGGCACTTCCTACACCCTGTGTTTTCTCCTAAAATTTCCTCATTTTTTTGGTAAAAATAAAAGGCACAGGAAAAGTGGGTAACTTGCCTAGAGTCAGTCAGCCAGAAGGGTTCATACTTCTTTTCAGATTTCAGTGAAAGCAATACCTGGATGGGTTAATAATTTAGAACAAAACCCAGCATCCCAGCCTTTGTTAGCAAACCACACCAAGTATCCTCTGCCTCCTACTTTCTTCAATAATGTAAAGGCATTGTTTTACATCTCAGTCCTTTATTTAGACACAACACAAACTTCCTGGTTTAGTTTAAACTTTGCTCTGTAATCCCAATACTTAAAATACTTTAAATATAAATATAAATATTTTAAATATTTTAAAATACTATTCTCCAATAAATTTTTACAGCAACAACTGTGATTGTTTGGGGGGAAAAAGTGTCATCTCCTTCTGAAATGGGCTTTGAAAATTTATAATCAGTGTAGATCTAAGATAATGAATATTTTATGGTGCAATATTGTACTGGGTTAAAAATATTTGCGTTTTAAATATATGAAATAAATTGCAGTTTCTAATAATCAAAAAGATATTTCATTTGGCAGTGGAAATGTGCAGGTTATCGTCAGAGTCCAAACATATATATGGGAATCCATACATAAAACCTGTTTTAAAAAAATATTATTACCCATTCTATATGAATGTCTAGAAATACATAAAAGTGAAAGTGTCATAAATGTGCAAGTCTGATTTTGAAGAAAACTATTCTTAAATTTGCAATCTATTCAAGTTATTGAAGTTGAGCTAAAACTTTGCTAGAGGACAGCCAGCTCCAACTGTTAATTATTTTTAAAATACCATGGGAAAAAATTTATCAATGTCTATTTTTTCACTCCTGTTTACTTTGGGATGAAAAATTTTGCTTGAGGTTTTCAAGCCATGCAGACTGCACAGATTATACTGAATTACAACATTCATGCTATATTAAAACTCACAAGTATATATACTAATGAATGTCATCTCATATAAAATTTATATATTTCTGCCCACACATTGCATAAAATTGAGATAAAATGCCAAATATATAAACGAATGATTGCTAAAGTTTTATGAACTATAAACACAAGGTCAGTAGTGCTTCACTTCTGCAAGATAAATTTGACATTTGGACAGCACTGTGAATCACAACCAGAACTGCAATGGCCAGGGAATATAAACTGCCTATTAAAAAAAAAAAATAAACAAAAAATACAGCAAATCAGTCTTGCATGGACTTCTCAAAACACTGTACCACCAGAAGAAAATCCTTCTTTCAGCTACAGCTGAAACTGTTCCATCCTCCACAGAATCATGAAATCCTCCTCTGAGCCAAGATCTTTCAACAGGATTTTCAAACCCATTTGTATACAGACTTTTTATATGACCTAGTAATATGAATAAGTAAGAATTCACCTAGTGGTGTCCATTTCTGTCCCTTTTCTTTTCTTCAGGAGGTACCAGTGCTCAGCACCATAAGATCACATGCCTTCCTGTGGCACTGTAAAATAATTCTGCCACCCATGGCATGTATCAATACTGACAGGAAAACTCATTTAGAAAAAAAAAATGTACTTTAAAAGAAAATTTATTAAATTCCACTAAATATATTTAATTTTTATTTGACTTTTTTTGGTAAGCATGTCTGCATTTAGGTCTTTGTATTTCATCATGCAGCAAGAATAACAGAGGAAGTCACTCATTGTTTTTACAGTAACTGTTTAATTCAGGCTCCCTCCTAGAACACAAATCTTAGAAAAGCTCAGATCAAGTCCTCAAATTTCTTCAATGGGAAAAAGTTCAAAACTAAAGCTGGACAAATGGGTCCAGTTTGGGGGCATTTTAGCAGTTAGGAAATGGAGGGTTGTACTTTCATTTGGCTTGATTTTTGTTTGAGAAGAATCTTTTCACTTTACCCTTGCTACTACTGAGTTTTATTGTCATTTTGATTGAATGTTATTTACAACACTACATGTGCACATTACCAGTGTGGCTCCAGGGCTTCTTCCTTGGTGCCCTTTTTTAAATCTCTGCAGAAGCTTAGTCTCTGTGTTAGATTATGTCCAATGCTTCTGCTGCCACACACATGATAGGCAGATTTAATTTACTCAAATCCGGAGCCAGCCCAAATTTTTGCATGAACTTATTGTTCAATTAAAGGAAAAGATAGGAAAGAACAAGAATTCCTATGAATATAATTTCAAAAATGGTATCTCAGAGAATTAAATTAGCATTACTTTTACAAGAACTTAAGGCTGCACTTTCTTTTTATATGAGTTATAAACTGAGTCTATTCACCACTATAAAAAGCAAGACTGGGGATCTTAATGTCATGTTTTTATAACTTTAGAACCAGAAAATGCATGCATATGTTACTTAGGAACATGTAACAAAAATCTATTAATAAACATCAATAGCATATTCTCCAGGAAATGCTCTGATGGCCTATTCAGCATTATCCTAAAGTTTTACTTTGATTATAACTTTGTTAATCACTGTATTATTATGGGTCCAGTTCAACGAACGGTGGAGTACACATTTTCAAAGCTTACATATTCACACCAATTTAATCATCAACACACACCAGTCTGACAGTAATTTACAACTTTTTAAACAGAGAGTCTTCTTTAACCTCTGACTTGCTTTGTTCCATACATTCCATTTTGAACAGAAATGTGCAGATATTACCAATAAAGGAGCACTGCAGAAGTGATCACCAATACAAAAATGCACTAGGAGGGTGATACCTTTCCTTCTCTGTTCAGCTTTCACTTTTATAAGCAAATACTGGTTTATTGAATGATGAGAAAAAGAAGATTACTAAAAAGGTTTAGGATCTCAAATGCAAGAGGAAAAAACTGCCCAATTTTGGTCCATCCCCAGTCTGCAGTCACAAGTTGCTACACAACCTTCCCCAGGCCCACTGTACACAAGCACCCTCAGAAAAGGATAAATGGGATCTGGAAATAAGAGGATATTTCCAGAAACTATGATAAAAGGTGACATAAATGCTCCAGAAATACTTCCAATATCATTAATTTTCCGAAACTCGCAATTAACAGAGACGCAACATCTACAAACTGCAAGGAGCTTTAAATTACCACAACCTTTCGAATCTACCTTCCTTGTGGGGAATATAATCAAATAAATTCATTTGTAATTACTTAGGACTCATATTCAATTTAATTCAATAATTTGGAACGTGTGCACACTGCAGGACAGCCTCATTAAGGTGGCTCAGCAGTTTGTTTTCAGATGGGGCCAGTAAGTCAACATTCAGGATGAGCCATCACAAAGGCTGCCCATCCACTCTAATGGTTCAGAATAATCAGTTATTACAGCCAATTCAAAACACTGCACAGCAGTGGATAAAACTGTTCTGCAGTTGTATGGCAGGAAGATCTGATCTTCCAAGCAAGAGAAGGACGCTGCTGGATATTTTTGTTTCCTTTCCTGCCTCCTCCTTGTTGTTCAGGATAGCACATTACCTTGTAGGGATGCTATCCCCATTGTTTTCCTCAAAGAAAATGAACTTTCAGTTCTTTGGATTGCTACAAGAAGCAGAGTACTGCAATAAAGAAGAAAAAGATGTTTTGACCTCAACATCAACAGGTTGACTTTGGTATCCTGCCTATCTGCAATACATTAACCAGCAATGCCTTTCTATTTTGCCCTAAGCAAGAGTACAATCAAATGTTCACAATAAAATTCTTCATGCATGTTTGTTATATTTTCCCTCTTCTCCCCTTCCATGTCTTCCTCTCCCCACCTTAAAGATTCAGTTTCTCTCTTTAGGTAATTCTTGTAACACAGGAACAAACTGCTACAGAACAAACAGCAAGAGTTTGTGACACATTAATGTGATTGAGGTAAAATTTTCAGCACTTAAATAGATTTTTTTTTCTTTTAATCTTGGTACCTGAAGAAGCAAAATATGCTTCTTTTTCCACTACCAGGTATATTTTTGTAACATCACAATCATTATCATATTAGATCTGCTGGTTTGATGACAACAAATGTAATAAGACCTGAGGCATGAACAGGAGCCCATTGTACAAATGCACTACTGTGAAGCCAGACAGCTAAATCCTGAGGTTCAGTGGCAGGTCAGTTCAGAGCTCTTTCCAGTCCAAGGAAACAACTGAAAAATAAATCAGCAATATCTGAAACCCTTGTTTGAAACCCTTGTTTAAAACACAATGTTAGTAACCCCAACTTTTTAATGGGATCCCCCTCTCAGAAATATCACCAACAGCACTGCCCATGTATTGTGCTTCCCTAAATTAGTCACAACAGACATTTCCCAAAAAATTATTCATATCTTCATTTTTTCAACTATAAGGAAATTTCACTTTAAAAAAACAACAAAGAAAAACAGTTATTTTATTTTCAGACTAGTATTTACTTAGCAGTAATACTTCACTCTTATTAGTTGGTCACCAGCTTCTCCAAATCATCAAGATCCCCGTGCTGTATAACCCAGCTCCTAGATCTCAGTTTGGCCAGATCTTGTCTAGAAGTTCTCAGCTCATTTTCCTCTCCTCAATTTTCACTTTTTATTAGCTGAGTCATTGGCTGGGAGCCATTACTGAAATTCTATTTTTGCCATTTCCTGCAAAGTGTCAGGGAGGTCATTTAGTTTCCACAGGAGTGGCTGCCCTGCATGGAAAAGACCCTGAGAGCAGGTGAGGAAACTGTGGGGGAAACTGAGTTCAGTGGGACACAACCAGACGCAGGCTGATGCTTCGAGTGCTGTAACCTTACTACCAAGGCAAGTATCTTACAACAGCAATAACTTCAATTTAAAAGAAAAGGAAAGTGATACAAGCTTACATCTTTCAACTTGCAAGAATCAAAAAGGAAGCATTTTAGAAAGGTAACACTTACAGCAATTTCTCCACTGCTTATGGGCAGAAATTCAGATATTGGATCTTCCCCAATGACATGGCGAGTTACCAGGAACAGTAACACACCACAAGTTCAAAAAATGTTCCCAGATCTGCATCGCTGCTACACATGAAAATTTTGTAATACTTTTAGAAAACAACACACTGTAAAAGCAGAAACACAACAGCTTTAATTTTGTTTGATGGCCAAGTGTACCCAAGTCATATTTTCAGGAGGCACTAACATTACCCCCAGTAACAAACTGTGAGAAAATAAGGAGATGTTAACCAAGTACTTGCCCCAAGAATACTGTAACATACATAGTTAATAAGGTTCAGTGCTTGAGCAGGAATACTTATCTCCTCACTGCACCTATCATCTCTTGTTACTATTCATGCCATTACTTAGCTGTAGGTCACTCAAATTCATTTTCCCAGGGTAATATTATAACCTTGGAGGTATTTGAAGCAGACATAATAAAACAAAAAGGTTAATTGTGCATTCTGTCAGGACCATGTGGCATCAGGCCATGACCATCAATTGCCTGGTAAATCTTATCTCAGTTTTCCTTGCTATTTAAACTCCCCCTGGCTGAATGATAATTTTTCATTGTCTAAGCTGTCTAAAGGGTAGGTTTCAAAATAAAGTTTCAGATTCTTTTGCTCATACCATGGTTTAACATTCTAAATGCCCTAATTTTGGTAATGCTTTGTATACTCACACAGATCCTTCATTTCCTAATAATTTAATACTATTTGCTTTTGTTGTTTAAATGTATTATGAGACTAGTCTCCCTTAGTACGTGGCTACAAGCGAATGCATAAACAATCTTAATAAGCCATAATAATATCAACTTGGAAAATGGTGTTCCTTGCTATCAGCAGTCATGACAGAATGAGGCTTGTACACAATATATGGAAGGCTGGAACAGTGTAGCAATTTTTTTTTACTCTTTTGCCCAAATTCAACTCATAGAGGAGAAAGTTCATCCATGCCACGGACAATTCAGAACTTTATCACTAAGATCATCGTGAGCTGGATTCATAAGTGAGCTTGTGCACCTGAGACAGAGCTGAGTCTGATTTTAGAAGGGAGGAGAGCAGCACTAGAGTCATCAGACTCTGGTGGGTGCCATCTGAATACAACTATCACCTCTGTCGGGGCTGAAAGTGTCTTAAATCATGGTCACAACAACTGTATGACGTGGGGAGAGAAAGGTGATGTTGACTTTTTGTGCTGCACCTCTGTAGATGGAACTTATATTGACCTACAGGCCACGGCCACTATGAAGAATGACAAGAAGAGTCTCAAAATTACCAGTTCCAGGGGAGATATGGGGCAATTTTTTCCCAGTGACTGCACAGTTACCTGGACCCATGCAAAAAGAACTAATTGCAGAGGGACACCAGAAGCTTTAGGGGAAAAGAGAATATTCCCATGAGGGAATTCATGTGCCAGTCAGGGGACACCCACCCGAAGGACAGCAGAGCAGTAGAGCAGCCAGAAACTATCACCCTAAGCCTTCTGTAGATATTGTATCTTCCAGGTCTGACTCAGATGTTGCTTTCTTTGAGAGGTCACAAGAGAGGATCCCCCACACCATAATTTCTTCTTCCAACCAGTTAAGAGACAAATTCTGAGCAGTTCACCTGTGGCACCCATTTACACACATGAGCTCCATGAAGTGACAGACTGTGTCCCTCAGCTCTGGCTGCTTTCTCACTCAGCATGAAGACCTTTTTAATCACCTTTCAGAAGCACCTTTCTCATAGTGAAAACCTGTGCACCTAATTTTGGGATTTTTGTTCTCTCTGCAGGTATATTTTTACTTCACTTGAAATTTCTTCACTTTTTTATATTAAATTCCAACTATACAAGAGACCTTACAAAGCTAGAGAAAGTGGAACTAATTCATGCCTGTGCTGCTTAAAGACAGCAAACGCTGTCTTACTCCATTTAATATGATACAGTGCATGCAGGAGCAGCCAGGCAAAGATATTAATATTATCACTCTGTTCCAGTAATTAATAGCAACTCCCCTCACAGCTCTGATAAGCTGGGAAACACACTTCATTTCTTGTCCTTTCCTGCTCATGAAATACTAGTGGAAGAGGAATAGGTCCAGGACTCCTGCAGTGACCTTGTATTAGGACTGCAGCTCCTTTAGACTGACCCAGAGACAGCATGGAGCCATCAGGAGTTTCCAGCAGTAAATGGGATGGGACACCCACTAAAAATTTAAAGAGCATGCAGCTCAATGAGGCATTTCATTCTATCACAACACATTATTAATGCCAATTATGGCATGAAAGATGCTAATGCGAGGTTCTTCAGAGACCAGGCAAAAACCACTGATCAGTTCTGGAGATAAGGTTTGTCTCAGTTACCAGTTTCCACGCTCAAGCACAGATTGATCTGTCGAAATTTTGCAACCTGTTTCTTTCCCTCTCACTTTCAGAGGTTCCTAGAGCTGTTAAAATGGAAAACTAGGCACAGCCTTCTCTCTCTAGAAGAAAAAATAGCTAATAAATAGAATAAAAACTCAACATTACTATTGTAGACATATTTTCATTTTTAATTTCCATTACATTTCTCCTTTTCCTCCTACCCTTAAAGAAAAAATGACACACACATCCATGTGGAGCTTGGAGAGAGGTGTGGTCATGCCATGACACTGCTGGCTGGAGAGATACTAAAGCAGTTTCATAAAGCAAAAAGAGAGTGTGTGTTGGGAGCAAGGTTTATCTATGATAGCAAAAGGCATAAACCTCTCTTAAGATGCTGGCAGAGTTTGTGGAAAGAAATACACTTGTCACGTTCTAGATCTATACATCCCCAGAAGACAGGACATGAAATCTTGGGGTATCTTAAGAAAATTATCACTAGCCCAATACACATTAAAATCACATAATAAAGTAACAAAATTCAGTAGTACACGTTCAGTAGTAAAACTAAGTTAATAAAGTATAATTTTGTTTTATGTTTCCAGGGGTCTATTACTAAACAGCATCATATGAAATTATGAGTTTAAAGTCCTCCCAGGAGTGTATTTTTATGCTTTGTTCAGTTTGTTTGTTTTTCAGCATGTAGATGCTGATCATCAGCATGTAACTTAAGGGATGAAGGGGAAAAGAAGGATTTAAAAAGAAAAAGCAAAATAAACCTTTTAAGAAATAAATTAGGATATTACCAAAGAACATGAGGAGTAAAAACACATTTGACTGCCACATGTTCTCTTGGTGTTTATTTTGCTTGTGATTTCTGCTGTATGGGAGCCATCACTAGCAAATTAATCACATCAGATTTCTAAGAGGATCAAGTGTCCTCTTCCAATAAAAGCAAAGAGAAGTGATCCTTAAAAAGCAGAACAAGACAATAAGGTTTGACTTTCTCATTATATAACTATATTGCCACCCCATGGAACAGACCCAGTGATAGAGGCATTGGGCCTGAACCACACTGAGCAAATCCAGGTTACTGGAAGAGATCTTACTTCAGTACCTTGATATCATAAGGAATGTGAGATCAAAAAGCTGCTGAAAACCTTTTAAATGGCCAATAAGATTTGAGTAAAAGCAATTCTTGTAATTTTAATTATACCATCATTGATGTTACAAGTGTAACCAGCCAAGGAGAAGAATTTGCACAAGACGGATATGAAGCTCTGCTGAAATCAGTGGGAGGTTTTTCACAACAGAAAACAATGAAGAATATCAGATATTTAGTACTGATACCAGGCTCATGTGCAAAATCACAAGAAGTATTTGAGGTATGATTTTCTTGTACAGGGCAAAGCTTTTGCTTAAGAACTAACAAAATGATGGTGGGCAGCAAATTAAAGGCTAACTGTGCATTAACATAACTTACTCCAACACCAGCTGCCACATTCATCCTCAGCTGGAAGACATCTACTTTCCTCACTTGCAACTTCCTCTCTTCAGCCATAGCCACAGGGACTGTTACAATCTATATTCACATATGTCTTTCAGCACAAAGACAGGATTCTGAAGTATTATGAAAGGTTGGTTTATGTGCATGTTAATGTATGCCTATAAATTATCTAAGTGCGAAGAGAGCCAAGAGATGTATCACAGGATATCTACCGACCTCTATTCACATCCTATCTAAGAGTGCGGCTTCACAGCAGAAAGGTGACAGCCACAATTCACGTTTTAGGTTTTGACTGCTGTTAAGTGGCTTCACATCTTTTTGCTTCTATGTGTCTGTTGGCAAAAGAGGTCTGTCCTCTACTACAGGGGGATTTTCAGTCTAGATTAATTGCTTATCAGATTCATAAGAGCAAAACCTCAAGAAAAAAGCTCCTGGTGAAATGTGAGATGGCAGAATTTGCTCTTTACAGTTAAGAATCTTGGTTTCTTTTTCTCCAGTGGTGCTATGATTCTATAATTCAGTTCCTTTATCAACAAATACCTTCCCTGAGTGTTTCTTTTTGGAAGCTATAAATGAAGCAAATTCCATGTTTAATCCCACATGGTTTCAGTAACGGATGCAGGCATGTATCTGTCTTTCTACAAGTTGAAAATCCTCCACAAAATCTGACTCTGCCCATCTATACTGCACTAATCCTAAATTTCACAGTTTAGAATCACAACTAGAATATTTACCTGCAGAACTGAAGACTTTTGCCTTTCACTATATTGGCAAGAAATCTGATGACAAACTTTACAGCAGTTCCATAAAATATTTTTACTTTTTTCACTTGTAAGTGGAAGTTGGGAATTATATGTACAAATGGTACTGTCACCCTTTTTCTTTTCTTTCTCTTGTGCATATTTCAGCAACTACAAGTTCAGGTGTCATATACCCAGGCATGGAAAAAAAAAAGTGATATTTGACATTTGCTTTTGGTTTGTGGGTTTTACCCTTTCAATTAAAATAGTTCCCTAAAGACATCTCTGCTTGCTATGCCTTTTAGAGCCATAGAAGCAGACTTCCTGAATAACTGGGAAAGATTTTGTATGACTAATTGGATAAATTTGGATTTCCCCTATATAGTCTCCTCATTTTTTGAGCTGAAAACCATCAGTTGTGTTTTGACAGAGGCTTATGGTCAATGAAGAATCTCCTGAGCACAGCACTGCAGTATGCAATGCTCAAACACCAGATTTTATATGTGGTAACTTCCCTGCAGGAACAAAGGATATTCATGATATTTTAAGCACAAGAAAACTCATCATTGAGAGAATTAGGTTTAAAAATGAGTAATTTTTATGCAGGCTTAAATAATGATTGAGATGACAAACTGCAAAAAACTGAAATGCAAACTTAAAACACCAAAACCCAGAAAATTCATGAAATAGCCTTAGAATGGTGGTATCAAAAACTGTCCTATTTATATGTCCTTGAGTTGTGAACACAGATAAGTTCTTTTAAGTCTGACATGTGAAAGCTTAACACATGAGAGCTCAAACTGAAGAAAACAAGCCTACATAGTGATTCCTGTCAGAAACCATTAACTTCACCTGCCAAAAAAAGCCATTGCTGTTGCTGAAACAATCCCCAGGAATACAGTTCACCAGTTATAAAGAAGGCTGCACACTTAGCACAGAATTTCTCTGTGAGGACTCTCAGCAGTGCTGAGACACACAGAAATGCCTATAGATAAACACTCCCGTTTTCCTGCTGCATTACACTAAGTGAGTGGAACGTACCCATGTAAGCAGCACTGTTAGAGCTGCCCTGTGACCAAAATTGCCTTTAGTAGTAAAATAACTGCACAAGTTGAACTTGAAGGGATTGATGGGGAAGAATATAACTCCTGATGGGGAAGAATATAACTCCTGAAATTAAACATCTTATTATGTATTTGTGCATCAAAACCTGCCTAATAAAAGGAAAGAAACTCCAGCCTGGAGTCTAAACAAACTTCTCACCATCTCACCTCAACTATTTTTACATGGGATAACACGTGGAAGACATAAATAAAAGATGTAAACTATTTTCAATATTCCTAGACATTCTACATTACCAAAGTTTGGTATGATTTGGGGTTTTAAAAAAAAATTTATCAACAGAATCATCTCAGAAAGGTGCTTAACCTAGCAAGACAAAGAAAAGAAATACCCCAACATCTGCATCAATTTTCTCCCAGAATACTGGCAGTGATTGAAAGGAGGATAAAGAGACAGGTTCACAAAAATCTGTGGAAAACATTTCTGGTGTCATCACCAGGAAAATACATACATCTACAGGTGTATCTAATCAGATAGATTAGATAGATAGATAGATAGATAGATAGATAGATAGATAGATAGATAGATGATAGATAGATAGAATGAATATGGATGTCTTCAGCTGGCTGATGTAACCAGAAAGAAATTCTGTAGTTCACAGCTCATTGCAATCGAGCTGATCTGTACAAAACAAGCAGTCTACAAAACATTAGATTGGCCTAAAAATTAATTACACCCAGCAGGAAGAATTTGATTCATCCAGATTAGTTACTAAAGTGCCCGCAGGGGGCAGATATAATCTTTCCTTAGAAATGAATTAAAGATACGATTCCAAGTGTCATGCTTTGAACATATAATCAATACCCCCATTACCAAAATTTCCACTGTGAACTTCCTTAAAATGATACCAGCTAGTGTAATTTTTTGAGATATCTGACAGAAGAGCTGACAAGAGAAAAGCCTATGATTACACACGAGAAAGGCACTCAGTTAACCTCGGTGGATGTAACTAACTCCATTGCAGCATGCACACATTTTTCAGTCATTTCTTAGGAAATTACACGCCATGGGAGCACACTGAAGCTCCAACAAACACAGCAAGGTGTATCACTTGCAAGTGAGAGCACTTCTATTTCATGGACACAATGTTCTACAATAAAAGATGTTCACAAGGAGCCTTCAAAGATGTTAAAGCCACTGCTTCTACAACATCAATGCACAACAAATTTGATTAACAAACTGACAATACGCAATCCAATACTTTAAAATCATACTTTTTTTAAAATTCAGCTATTCTTGTCTTTTTTTCATGAGGAATCCATCCAGAAGATGCTAGAGAAGCCAAATAAGTAAAATTATAATGATGACTTCATATCTGACCCTGATTATAGTTTAAATTAGGATTGCAATTCAATACTTACGGTATATTGGGGCTAGAAATTTAAGCTGCTTGAAAAAATACAAAAGTTACAGAGCAACAGATTTTCTGCTTCTTACAGAGACAGCACTGCACTGTATCAAGACCTTCTCATTTTCTAGCACTCCTTCCATACATTTTAAAAACCTTTTTTTTAAAATAACATTGTCTCATCCAATGCACCAAGGGTCCTTTCTGGATATGAAAGTGTAAAAACTCGGGGACTTAACTGCACAAACAGAATTCTGCAATTCTGCTCTACTCCTGTGATGACTAAACTGAGAGACTTAGACAGTGGAAACTAGAAATTAAAAAAGAATGGAGACAAAAAATGCCAAATACTGGGTTTATAGGCAAGATTTTCTTCCAACAGATTACAGCCATGCTCTTTTATCTTTGTTCTAAATACTAGTCCTTAAAAGAGCAATATGTAATTGAGCAGCAAAAACATCTAAAAAATATAAATATAAGAGCAAAAACATATTTAAGTTATAAATAGGATAGAGGCTTAATGACAACTGTAAATTTGTCTCTAAAGAAGACAAAAATTCTAAAGATCCAGTCTGAGATGCACATGAGACAGATGTGGTCTGTGTGCAGTCAGTTCTCAGAAGTCATTACCATGACAGGTTTTTAAATTATGGGAATTATAAAATTTGAACTAAAATAGAGAGGAAGGAGATGACCAAAGATGATTAAAATTTGGATATTAGTTTTCAAGCCAACAGTAGCGTTATCACAATTTGCAAATGACATTAAGAAAGCTGTCAGAACACTTTTGCTGCAGTGGAACTAACCCATGATAAATCTATGAAACTATTATAATAAAAGTATCTAAATCATGGGTAAATTAAATTTGTGCCTTGCATAAATCACACATTGCTACATATCAGAGTTATGTGCTTTCCATGGCATGAAAAATTAAGAGATTTCACATAAAACACTGAAAGAAGGAACAGTTCTTCTGATCAACATTCCAAGTTCTCCAAAAGGGGTCTAACGACCTCTTAAAATTGATTGCACACAAGTATGAACTCTAACTATCAGTATGTAATCAGCTTTATGAATTTTACTGTATCATTCACCTTAAACTCTCTCAGACCTAACACAATCAATAAGAAAAGTTTCTCCAGAAAGATGCAATACCTGCAAACAGCCTCTCTTAGCATGAAATTAAAGTCAGGCTCCAGTGAACAGGCTCTGCCGGGGACACTCCTCTTGTGCACGTTCCGGGACATTGCCAGTTCCTTTTTCTGACTTGGACAAATGACTTCTCACAAAGGGCTACTCAGGAACTGAGCTGCTTTTTAAAAAAGCATTACAGTGGCCCCACACTGAGCAGAGACTCTTTTGCATGAAGCCTTCATTACTCATACATTTCAAATGTGTTGCATTAGCACACGGGACAGCAGAACCACTCATTCTGTCTGGTGCTCTGTTCCAAAGCCTGCAGAGCTCCCGTTCCCACTTGCTGCTGGGGAAATCAGGCTTTTTCTTCACCACATGTTAGCCAGTGTCTGACCTACATCAGGAAGAAGAATGAATCTTCCACTAATCCACATCCTAATAGCCAGACTTTCTTAAACCCCACACAGGAAAGCCAGGCATGTCACAAGAAGAGTTATTCCTGCCCCAACCTTTCATTAATATTCTTGTTCTTCAACTTCTTTTTCATATCCTTTTGTTCTCTTCGCAAAAATATATCAGAGTGAATTAATGACATTTATAATAATCTACTGTGTTCAGAAATTACAAAGATATGATCTGCCGTTACTCTGTTTATCAGAGAGTGAGGTATCTCTGTTGTAGTATTTAATACAATAAACCTTTTAAATCAGCTTTAACAGAACTCAATCAGAATGTGCTCACAGTGAGTAATATTCTGTATGGGACCTGCAAGTTGTTTATTGAAATAGCATCATCTATGCCACATTGAATTTTGAAACCCCAAATTATATAGTGGGCAGATATTTTATTTTTCCCTTCCAAAGGTTCTTAATCCGATTTGGGAGCCTGCAGACTTAGACCAGGTAGGCAGAGCTTTCATCTTCTCGATTAGTGAGAAGAGTGGTGCTGACTGAAAACTTCACTACACTGAACAGGCACCCCTGGAAATATGTGTCAGGTATTTTTCAATTTAGGGTTTTAAGAAAATGTATTTGTAAAAGGTCTTGTATAATCAGTAACATACTGATGGTTAGACCATGGAGCTTGGAAATTCAAGTAGAAAAACATTTTCCTGACATCCAACACTGTTCCCTCCCATCTACCCCATTTCAACTATTTTTAGCATTTTTAAGAATTCTTCAATGCTCCTTCATAGGCTTGATCAACTGCTACTTCCCTTTGTTTTTCAGGCAATCATTCAATGCCTGATGAAGAACTCAATCCTATTACACACCTTATGAAGTTCATCAGAGTCAAGATTGGGATCTTTCACCTCAGGTGTGACGTTGTTTTACTGAAAAAACAAAGATTTAATTTGCAAAACATTGTGAATTCTACAGATGAGAAGTCTCATGTATAAAAATTTACATAGATGTATGACAAACAAATTTGCTTTTTCCTTTCCTAGTATTTTCTTCAGCTGCCTCTACAGGATATATGAAGATGGGGACTGAAATCCTCATCTCAGAAATTGGGTTATTTAGCTCTCAGCTACCCAGAGCAGCTGCTGGTGATGCCCCAGGGACACCTCCTGCATCACAAACCCATGCAAGGTAGGCCCACAGTGAATGCTGTAAGGAAATCAAGACTTTTCCCTCTCAACCCTCCACTCCACTCACAAAAAAAGGTGACAACATGAAGCCTTTTGCTCTGTCACCCTGCCTCAAAAATATACACACAGACATTTATCAGGTGGCCTGTTTATGAAGTTGTTTTCTTAAAGGAGAGGAGACCTAGTTGCAAGGCCCCTTTGTATCCACATCCCACCGGGGAATTTAATTTTGTTGTTGTAAAACTCCGGGGACAACACTTGTGTCCCTGTTCTGAAAATCTCAAATCCTAAAGAACCATCATAAACCCTAAAATTCTGTAATAAATGTTAAGCCTTCCTTTGTTTTCAAATATGCTTTTTAAGATATCATTTAAAACTCTTGACAAGAAGCATTCCAGTATTTTCTTCCTCACCAAACACAAGTTACCTGAATTTACCATTCTTGGTTCTGGAGAGGGAGACAAGACTCACAAGGAGTTATCCCTTTTCCTGCTCAGTTCCCTCATCACTGACTGCTGTGGATCTTTTTTAATGGGAGTAACTTGGCTGGGTCAGAGCAAAGGGACACAATTTCTGTGCTATAATCAGTCTCTGCCCACAGATCCCATTTCATAACATAACTGCACAATTTTTATTAATCACAGCAGATTCAGGTGGACTGTGCTCTTTTGTTACTCTCTCATCATTAGGAACACAACACCAAAGCACATGCTGGATTATTCCAGAGGTTCACAAAGCAGATTTTATATAAGGATCCATGTACAACTGCTTTGAAAGACATCAGGTCTTATGATCTGCCACTGAGTATGGGGTTAGAAATAATGGGGTCACTAGCCACTTGAAACATTTTTATGGCTTCCATTAAATGCAATCTGTCTGTGAAAGACTTGACATCTGTTTGGAGTTCATTTGTGTCTTTTCATTCCTACGTATATTTTTTTTCATCTGCTAGATGGACCAGATTTTCAGCTACCAAGGTTTTCTTTCAGTGGTTAAATACTTCCCATCCTATTTCTTAATTCCACATATAATTTCACAGCAATATTAGTTAGTTAATTGTTCAGAATTTCTCTGTTTGTTTAGTTGTGAAATGTCATTATTTTCATTTAGAAGAAAAGAGAGGAAATAAATCCCAAGAGATTTTGAATCATTTTCATAATCTTCTTTTAAAGCCAACTGATTTAGATACAGAAAAATAAAGGGTGAAACATGTTTACACAAATGTTTCTTCAGGTCAGAAACAAAATTTCAAGCTAGGATACTCTGAATTATTTGATCATATTGATTATTACACTTGTATCAGCTTCTGTAACATGAGCCACAACCAATCTTTACAAAATCTCAATTTCAATGGACCAGGAGAGCAATGAAGCTATTAGTAGCATTTATTAAATTAACCTATTTTTCAAATGTAGATTTTAAATTTCAGAAAGCAAGATTATTTCTCCTTGAAAGCACTGCTTATCTTCCCAACATACTTTGTTGAATGTCATTTCTGCAGGATATGCATCCTCTTCACCTAAAGCAGTGCTGCAGCTCAAATAACCAAGGAACTGGGTGGATCCTGACCAACAGCCGCACTGAGGAACTCCCTGCACAGCAGTCCAGGGAATATTCCTGGGGGAACAGGGAATGGAGAATACACCGCTACTGCTGTAGTACTCACTGAATATTTACACATCAGCTACCACCCCAATCTGGATTTACTTGAAATATTCTAGTGAACTATTTCAGCATACTCTGAAGGAGTGCTGTTTTTCTTTTTAATTTATCTCTGCAGCTTCACAGGCTATTAGCTAACTGTAAAACCAGCACTTGCCTTGGAAAATCATAACAAAGCAGGTAGATCAAGTACACTCTCAGAATACCTAAAATGCATTCTTGTGTATTACTTGCATTGCTATTACTGGTATTTATACACAACGCACAACAGCAGATGCATTTAGAGGTTTAACTAAAAAGTTTGAATACAAAACAGTAAGAAATAAAAGATGACACTAATATTTTTTTTTAATTTAATCCCAATGCATTTATTAAATTGAGTGCTATATCATTTACAGAATAACCATCAATGTTTTGGGTTTGTCTGTGTACCAGATATAAGCAAAATTGGCTGGCACTCTTTAAACGTTAAATTAATCTCAATACTGCAGACATAAATTTCTGTTAGAATTACATAAGAATATACAGAGACTAAACAAGATGTTTAAAATAAAATATATTCTTATCTACTATATTTATGGGATAAAAAAAAAAAACTGGCCCACTTCAACATAAGCATCAGAATGAAATCACATCCTCAAAGGAATTAGTTAAACAGTCCTAATCCTTCATCTTCTAAATCCAGCACTAACCCTCAGACTTCATATTTTTTAATCTGAACAGGGAAGAGGACCATCATCTAGCTCTCTGAACAACAGGATGATTAACCCTTCAAATTGAGAACCAAGGCACAGACTGAAGATCCAAGGTGATTAAGATTCCAACACCACATCAGTATATTTAACTAGAAACGTGACTAATCACATGAGCTTTGCCAAACAGCAGAAACCCAGTAAATATCAATCTGTCCTGAATCCAAGAATTATAAAAATGGCCATCCAGAAACTCTGTTGGGTGTTAGTCAGTGTGTATTTGTGAAAAGAACCTGATACAAGAGCAAAAACTGAGCTGTATGTACTATGATAAGAGCAGCTCAGTAAAGAATAGGTGAGGAACAGCAACACTCGGACACCGTAAATATTCCAGTGGGCATGGTGAGATCATGGAAGGATTATGTGCCAGGATTGCTCCTGAAAAGGTGGGGCATGAACCTTCTTGGCCCAATTTTAGGCACACAAATTTATGGGCAACAAATATCTATCAAATAAGCAGAGCAAGTCAAGAAAATAGAGAAAGTGAACTGAATGACCTGATTATAATACGAACCACAAATAGTTCTTCACCACAGGCACGTAGGTTTGTATTTATAACTAGATTAATATCCACATTAAAATGCCAGATTATTGTAAACAGAGACTGTATCTTTTAGATTTAAAACATTATTAACTACTCAATAACCTTCATAAATTGGAGGGGAGGGTTTTGAAGCACCTAGACAAAATAATGAAGCAGTGAGTTTTTCTTATTGCACGGTATTTCATTTCATTAGGACTTCATCAATGCCAATACTGCTCCACAGCATGTGCCAACCTAATGATAAAAGGTTATTTCAAATTTTCATACACTCCAGATGGCAATGATTCAGAAAGAATCTCACTCTTTATTTCAGCAGGATTAGGAAACCTCTTACGACAACCTCAATTGACATTTCTCATCCTGCCAGCACTACAATGGATGCTGCTGCCTGTGCTTCACGTTGCAGTTGCCACTGTAATTGTACTATTACACACTGCTTGAGAATACACACATAGCACTGCAATAAACACTAAATAGGTCACAAAATATGCAGCACAGGACTCACAGTGAAACACAGGCAAGTCTTGAAGAGGAAAATATCGATCATTTTTTTGCAATGCTATAACCTAGAATATTCAAAATATTTTCACAAGGACACTCACCAAAGTACAAAACTAGTGAAACCAGTGACCCATTATTCTCCCCTGTATGCACTAAAATTGTCAACAAGTATTTCAGAAACAATTCCAAATGGCCTGTTTGAAACTCAGTATTTTTTTAACATTCTACAGTAAATCAGACCAATACAGGAGACCCTCCCAGTATACACTACTGCACAGGCTTGGACAAAAGGAGCTCTTTTCTCAGTGAAGGGCTGAGACTCTGAAGTAAGAACAGAATTTGAGAGACATTTGCCTTTTAAGGAAGACATTGACAGCTGGATTGTTCTGTGTTTTTTCTCTGCACAGTTTGGGAATAAAAGTGTAGCAGCAGTAGCAATTTTCAGTACTTGAGAAGATGAAGAAATACTTTGTCTTTAACAGAATTCATAATCTGAGATCCACTTGCACTCAAAAGCCAATGGGAGGGATCTCCACTGTATACCACTTCTAACACAGTCTCATTTTGATATGCTGTAATTGTGACTGTAATTAAATCAATCAAGATTTTAATCTACTGATTACCGTGCTCTGCCTTACCTGCCTTTCATAAAGTAGTAGAGCTGGTCAGAATTTTTTTGTTTGTTACTGATTTTTCCAGTAAAAAGCAATATACAAAAGGCTTAATTATTACTTGCTAATCCTGCATGACCTATAAAGGATCAGCTTTCTCATGGTTAGTGGACACAAACTGGAAAGAATCTGCCAGATGAAGACAACCAGAACACAGCAATAAAACCACAATCAACTCAGTGCCTACAAAAAGGCTTTAGGATGAAAGATTAAACCTACAGCTAAAGACAGAAAAATGTTTCCTTCTGATCAGGTGAGGCAGTGTCTCAACCCATGCCACATTCATTCAATTAATAGACTGCAGCTTGCAAACACTGATAAGGGTACTACAACTTAATAATCTAATCTGTATTCCTGAAGAATGAAAACTCAGTTCAAAACACACAATTGGCTTGGATTTCCAGTTCTGGCACGATGTAGATATTTCTCTGCATGGAAACACAGACAGTTAAATTCCACAAATATAGAACAAAGCACTTGCAGAGAAAGGTATGTCAGGTTCTAAAATGCAGCACAACCTCCTGTGCCAAATACAAGACTGCAGAAATCCCTGTTCCTTGCAGTGTTAAGCCTCATGATCTCACATCTCCTCCTAACCACTTTTCTCATGACAAATGCAGCTCTTCCCTAGCATGCCACTTCTTCCTCCCTATCTGGAGTGGTGGTGAAAACCAAGAAGACTAAAATCCCTTATCTTCCTAGAAAGCAATTGAACTGGAATTCAGTTATCATGGAACAGAATGATGCAAAAGAAAAATCTTCTTCGAGGTAAAATGCAAACTAAGAGTGTGCAACAACAACCTAAAAGGCCAAAAGTGATCTCTACAATGTGACTTGTTCTGAACTGGATTTGTAATTTCTCTGCGTCCTTTTTCAGCACATCCTTAATTATCTGGTTGTCACAAGAGGAGCTCATTGTTTCATGCAATGCAATATTCTACTGACATCCTTTGGACAATATTTTCAGGATATCTGTAGCTATTATACTGCATGCTTAGAAGATGGATGTTTTCTGGAATACA
The DNA here is from genome assembly GCA_034509425.1 of Eopsaltria australis. Lineage (NCBI taxonomy): Eukaryota > Metazoa > Chordata > Aves > Passeriformes > Petroicidae > Eopsaltria > Eopsaltria australis. The sequence goes on from JAVTVJ010000112.1 coordinate 1,131,477, forward strand.
TATTTAATTAATGCTATTTAATACACAGTTTGACTGAAGCGTAGTAGTGCCCAATTGGTAAAATTTGAGATTATGGGACGGGCACTACACACGGAATTAAAACCACATTAAACTGAAAAATCATTCAAATCAATCTACATTTGCTTACAGTACCTGCAAACTGAAGCACACATTATGACCACAGATAATCACTTTGAGATTTTTGGCAATGCTCTACAATAGAAGCTACCTGAAATAGAAGACAGTAATTGTTACTAAATTGTGACAGAATCCCTGTGGAGTTAGTTTTAACAATATTAGTCATGAAAGTTCAGGATGATTAATGATACTGCAAAAACTATCAAGATTGTAGCAATTCATCCTTTACAGGAAAAGCCCATGGTTATTCCTGAGGTCCCTTCCTGCCATAAGCCAGACATACCTGACCCTTACTGTGAGATTTTTAGTGCGGTTACCTGGCCCCTTTCAGGATCTGATGATGATCTGGTCCACCAATTTTTCTTATTTATTTGAATAGTTTGAATCATGTCAGATGACTTAAAACTGTTCCATTTGTCCCTCAGTGTGTCACTCTTAAGAAGAGAAATGCCTGTTCCTTTCCAAGGGACATTCCCTCTGCTAAGTCTAGATCTAAACCAGGGGAGAATCAGAATGAAGACCTCACATCTGTCTGTGCTGATACTGATGGACAAAAACCAAGCATCTTTTCTTTTTTTAATCCCATTTTTTTCCTCTACATGACATATGTCAAGAAAATGAACAAGCAACATCCATGCAGCTCAAACAAACTCCTTGTGCCTTCAGGAGATAAATCCCCAAGGACAGACCTGTGGAGTAACTATGAAAATGTAGTATCGGAGTAAGGCATGAATAATTAGAACTAAGTCTACAAGCCAACAAATACAAGGAAAAAAATTCCATCCTGTTCTCTTAATGTTTATCATATACCCAGAGAAGCAAAACTCCTTGAAAGTCTGCATCTAGTATAACAGCTTTACAGCTTTAACTATACTCACTGTAACCTTTAATAATCATATTTGAAATGTGTGCACAGAGGAAAACACACACAGAAAATGTTTTGGCAAAAGAATATGATTAAAACCAAATTTTTAAGTTCCCCTGTCCAATTTTGAGCACTGAAAAACAAATGAACTGCTGCACAGCTTGTTACATTAGAACAATACTGTGGAATAATTACAAGTTCTAAGATAAAATTAAAATTACCATAATAATTCTCCTGTGAAACAATCCAATCTATGCACACTACGAATTGCTACTAGGTTGAAAAAATGCATTACCACCTCAAGTCAGGCAGATAAAAAATTCTATTTTCATTACTTAGTGGAGATACTTAAAAGGTTATGCAGAGCAGGATGAAAAACTGATTATATTTGCAAATTATGTATTGGTCACATTCAAAGACCAGCTCTTTACTTGCACACCAGCATTAGAAAGCCAGCTATGCAAACTGTGAGGAAAGACATGATTCCACAGAAGTTTCTCGCTGAGGAGAGCAGAAGTGCCAGCCTAGAGGGCCCACCTTTGGATACAACAGGTGGTATCAAGACAGGGACATTTTTGTGACTGTTTTCCTGTACTGTTGTTTGCACCACTTCCTTCAGAGTACTTTTGTGGAAGGCCTTTTCTCCTCCCTGCCTCATATATACACGAAAATCAGAAAACCTTGCTTTAAATCTTGATAAAAAGTATTCCTCTATTATTCTACCCAGAGAGACAATAGCCAGGATTTCATGATCTCCTCTTTTCCACAAATCTGTACCTCTCTACTATTTAAGGCACTAAGCTCCCCAAAAGTACTTGGAACACTCTTTTCCTTCTGCCCTTAAAGAGAAGTGAATCATAGAATGTTTTGGGTTGGAAAGGACCTTAGAAATCATCTACTTCCAACTCCACTGCCATGGACAGGCACGCCACCCACTAGATCAGATTTACAGAAGTCACACCAGCATCTTAAAAAGGACAAGCACTTTCCAGGATCAGATTTTATCCGTTTGCAATTAAAATGGGAGTGTACGCTCCCTGGTTTAGTTTGATGTAAAACCATAAAGGTAAAACTTAGACTCAGTCAACCAATGAACCTTTGAAGATTCCAATCATGTTCATAAAAGAGAAGTATAACTATGAAGATCATTTGATTTTATGTCAGCTTTTTAATCATCGTATTCCCTCATGGTTTAATTTGCTCTGTACCTACCACCATCAATCTGAATGCACACCACTGCCCATTAATGATACATTTACAGTTTACAAGTTTTATAGCACAGAAAAATTACTAATACAAGCCACCTCAAGCATCTAACAGGAAAACAACCGCAGAAACTGTGATCATAAACTCACGTTCCTCTCTGATCTATTAGTAAAGAGGAGCAGTCTATTATCTGCAAATTGTATATCGAGCATGGGTTCGCAGTCATGTGACAAAAAAATCACTAGTCTGAGAGAATCAGTAAACTAAAATGGGATAAAGCCATGTTGTTTGTGTAGCAATCAAAGCTAATCATGAAATGATAGGATCAGTCTTATTTATATTGATTTTAAAGGTGAGTGTCTTTGTGACTCTCCAGGGTAAATGCTCACTTTGAACAAATTGGTCTCAAAGTGTGGACATCTCGTGTGTGACTGACAGGAAATACCACCAGTTGTAACAGGCACATGCAATGGATGTTTGAAAACTTCCCTGTAATTTCCATATCAGGAAAGGGTCATTAATAAAAAGTGCCATTATACAACACTATAGGTTGGGACAAGAAGTCAGAGAGAGACTGAGTCATGGGGTTGGTGTAGAAAACAACTCTGCTGGACAATCCTGTAGCTCAAACCAGAGTGATGCTGTTAAAAACAGCCTTTTATTTTACCAGAGTCATTCACGACAGATCCTAAGGTAACACTTGCTCTTTGCTGGCCTTTTTCTCACCTGTTCTTACTCAGTTTAACTCCTCTAATCAATTTACTGGGACATAATTTCTATTTACACAGATCTCTTTGAACTACTGGGTTCAAAAAGGTAAATGACAACACAGTTTCAAAGGTGACTCTCATCAGAGTAACTCCACTGTAAGGATTTAGAGCCTTTATCACCACACTGCTTGGGTATTTCCTCCATTTCCTTTTTAATATTCTTTGTTATACAAATATTATGAAATGTAGATTTTTTTTAAAAGACAAAGGTACACAAACTATCTGACGTAGGGAATTTTTCATGTTTGGGTTCAGAAAGATGGATCTGATTTTTACATGAATAACCTAGACTTTGAAAGCTTTTATCCCAATGAAACAGGAAGCAGAATATCATTTCATGTCTGAGAAATCAGTAAAAGTCAATAGATGCAAACTTCCAGAAATATGAGTATGATGCATCCTGTGAGCACATAGACAAGTACAAAGCAGACACAGGATTTCCTGAGCACAGATCACCATGGTTTTGCCTGTGGCAGAAAAAATTGCCTTTTTCCCTGGTCCCCATGCAAGAAGCTTTCAGCAAGTAAGGGCTGTCATGAACCAGCACATGATTTACCAGTGCACTGGGCACTGAAACAGGGCTGGCTCCTAATGCAGCCTCAGTGCCTTCAGAATGCACAGAAGATGGAGAACTGCAGGTCCCTCCCTGTGCATCCTGAGTAACACCTGGAGCAAAGCAATCCTCTGCTCTGAAAGTGCTACACAAGTCAATATACATCATGCAATGCAGTTTGCTGTAACTTCTGGTCCTGGCATGACTTCTGTGTTTCAAGTTTACCCTGGCTTTTCAGTCACTCTCTGGAGTCACCCTGAGCTCATTGCTTTTGTTCTTTCTCAGTTTCAGTATGAAAAGACAATTTCAACCTGATGGTTTCTAATGTGAGAATGAGAATTTATTTTTAAGAAAACTGAGACACTCATTGAAGGTATTTCTCACGTGTATGTACTTTCAAAACCACCATATTCATACACAGAACTAAAGAGTGGAAAAAATTTGGCCTGGTATCAAAAATTGTAAAATTTCTGTTTTACTTCTTGTTGGTCAAACAACAGGAAACCAGTGGGGTCAAACTCCATATAAACTTGGGGTAATCTCCTCTTCGGGCTTAGTTTCATGAGTTTAGTAAAACAATTCCTTTATTGTCTGTCAGATGAAAACTATTCAAACAAAAGCTCCTCGATCCTACTTAGAATAGCTCTTGACAGTTCTGACTAACTATTATAGATTAAATATGTAGCTAAGTGTTGTACATACACATAAATAAAAATACTAATATACTCACCCCAACAGTGCTAATCTAAAAGAAACTTCATTCTTTAACTCTGTCCATTCTAATCAAAAGGTAAGATCAATATCCTAAGCAGTAGGTCAAAGCCCCAGAAAAGCAGCATTCACATCATGTCCTGAGGCTGAGTCCAGCAGCTTCCCCCACAACCCTGACACTCACCCTGCTGCTCAGGGGAGGAGGTGGAAGAGTCAAGAGTGAAGGAATGAAGTGGAGCCTGGGAAGAGGGGATGGGTGGGAGTAACTGTTATTAGTTTTGTCATTGTTTTTAGCTACCCTACACTATATTTAATTAGCAATGAATTAAATTAATCCTTACCAAGTCAAATCTACTTTCCCCTTGATGGTAACTGGTGAGGGATCTCCCTGCTTTTTTTGCTATTCTTTTCTCTCCTAGTCCTCTTGAGGACAGTGAGTGAGAGAGTGGCTGGGTGGGCACCTGGCAGCCAGTCAGGGTCAGTCTCCCCCATGTCTGACAGTGCTCATCTTGCAGTCAGCAGCAAGGCAGGAGCAGGTGAACAAGAGAGAGACACACCCAACATGGAGAACTTACTTGTGTGTGATACTTATTCACCAGTTTTCCTTGTGACATTTCATGCAGCATCATCTTATAAAATGCACTGGTATCTAAAACTAGGGCAGGATGACCAGGTCAGCCTTTGATACAGACTCTATCTCTGGGCCAACCTGTCTCTCTCAATAACCCTACACAGGCCATGCAGGGAGAATAACAGGAGATTACTGCAGAACTGCACAAAGGAGAATTGCAGACAGCTTCCTCTGTAATCTCCCTCTGAGAAAAGGACTGAACTCCCCCATAGGATCTTACCCACCCCTGCTATGACAGAATCAAAGGAATGCCATCAATAGCTGCCAGGTGAGCATTTTAATCTCCCCAGAAATTAGATTAAAATGTTTTTAATGGTTGGCCTTAGACAAAGTGACCAACCACGGGGCTTACTGAGCTGGTGTGTACTTCCCAGACATGGTCTGTGTTGGATGTGGATTACCTGCCATGGCAGTGAGGCACAGAGGTGAAAGCAGGTGTGAACTCTAGACCAAGCAGACCTTAGAAATTACAATGTGATGACTCAACATCAACATGCCAGTGCAATGCATAAAAAACTTCTTATCCCACTCACCTGTTGACAAGACAGAGTAGAGCTAGGGGGATTAACAATAATTGGAAAAAACCATGAAGGATCTGCCTAAACCAGCATGAAGGATCTGCCTAAACTAGCAGCCACACAGTCCTTTCATGCCAAGTGTTGTAGTGGTCATTCTTCCCCGTGTCAGAAGCAACAGGCTTAACCCTATAGTCAATATTAATGTAAGGGGAATATACAATCTAATGAGAATAGCACTCACCCCATTCACAGGACCCTGGCAGATCAAACAAGGATCATTTCCTACTTTTCCAATGACATCTATTCTTAAAAGCCTGAGGCAATTTTCCAGCCACAGACATTGGTACCAATAAACAACACAACCGCAACTGAGAGAATTTTTGAAATTTACCCAAAACGGATTTTAAGATTTGATAATGGGCTCTTCAATGACTGTTTCCAGATATACTTAATATTAGTGCTTCTTGAACTTGTTTCATTCAGACCAAAATAGTGATCAAAGTAACCTAAGTAAAGCTCCCTCTTTTACTGCTTTAACATTTAATCACAGTTTAGGCTCACCTGAACTGTAAGCATTCAACAGACAACAGGTTCTATTGCTTACTGATGTACAGCAGGGAAATGCAATCAATTTATATTGTGTCTATTAGTGTGCTTTTCAGAATGATACTATAAATCACACCTACTGCTGTGGGCAGAGTTGTTGCATTTCTGTTCCTACGGTTGCAGGAAAATGCTGAAAGCAGGAAAAGCACAGCTGAAACCAACAACAGTGAGGTAAATGAGACACAGTGTACAACAACAAAAATGGGAACGTCAGACTGGATGGTACTGTCTTGGAAGGAACTGAGCTGATTTGTTTTTATAGGGTAGGTCTCTGTGCATTTGAGAACTGTGCAGCTGTACAGTTAAATTCCTTATGGAATTTAATAGCTGCAGCAAAGCAACAGGTCTTAGTGGATTTAAGAAAGGAAATATAAAGTATTTCAACTCAAGGTGAGATTATACTAAGACAGTGCAAAAATAACAGCATACAACTACAGTGTGAAAACCCAACTTTAGTATTAAATGTTTTTCCTGCAGGGTTTCTCCACGCCTCAAACATATTTCACCTCCAATAAAATTAAAAAGCAAATTTAAAACTACATGGACATACATTACAATTCTGGAAAAGAAACTTGGTTTTAAAAGCTCTTTCAGCAGGTATCACATATTTATCAAACTAACAACTGTGTCACTTTAAGGCTCTGGCAGATTTATGCAGGTGTTAGGAAAGAGAACTTCGATTTATTTCAGACTGCTAGGCTGAAATATTGCTTACTTGGTAACAACAGAAACGTCAATCAATAAGAAAACCCCTCGCCATCTGAAGTTCTCCATCTCAAACCATATGCTTATATGACAGATTAAAGTTTCCACACAATTTCATTTAGGAATAGGCAGCACTGCTCTCCTGATTACAAAGGTCAACTTACAGATTACCACCAACTATTATATTTCATTCTTTCCATCATGCAAAGAAAATAGTTTGAAATGTAAAGAAATATATGTAGAAATGTCTAGGTAAATCCTCTCAGATCAGCAATTACACGTATTTGAAAGATTTATGCTAGAGTTTACGTTCTTCCATTGGTCTGTCTACATCTGAAAGACAGAATGTTTGAGCCCAAAGTATTATTCTCTAGTCATCTTCTTCCAAAGTGCTTCCAAATCACTTGATTTTATCATTTCCTCCCCATCACCATTTGTCTTGTCCTATTTAATTGTGCTCAAATTAAGAAAAAATGTTGCAAATCCTTCAAACAATACAGAATTTCTAAGCAGCACAAGATTATCCACCTTCCAGTTCCATTATTTGTTCAAGCAGGGTAAGAAAAAATAAACTCATTTAGGCAAAGAGTCTGTTTGTGTAAGCAAATATCTTAATATTCTACTAAACATCACCAAAAGTAACCTTTAATGTTCATCATAACAAACATAATGTTTTATAATAAAACAAAATATTTAAGTGACACATTCTCTTCCTAGCATCTGGCCTACACTAAAATAAAACCACAGCCTGATGAGGCCAACAGGAGTTTTCCTCACTGGAATAACAGGGCTAACCAAGTTGCCATTAATGAAAAGTGATATTTAAGTTTGCCTTCAAACAGTTTAGCCAATGTGCAGACAGCCTTAAAAAGAACATAATGCTGATTTAGAGGGCCTTCACCTTTATCTAAATCACAGGGACAGACATAAAGAGACAAACAACTTTAATTCACAGAACTTGTGTCCCTCTGCTTCTCGATAGACCCGAGCCAGCTCGGCTGCAAACAGCAGTGGAAGAAAAAGAATGGATTAATTTGGAGATAGTGGACTTCAGGGATACTGGCTAATAAAATAGTTATTCTTTTCAGAAACACGGTAGGAATGAATCAGACTACTGCAGTTCCACAGGAATAATGAAGAGCTCTCCTGAAATGATCTGAATATGCAACAGTTAAAATTTTATGAAGGTGCTGGGAGCATCACTCTGGAGATTGGCTCCCCCTCACCCCTTCTCTCCTTAACCATGGCTCCATCACCTTCAAATTTAATTTCACAGGTTTCTAGCTATTGCAACAATAATAGTGTTCTAAAATCAGGACCTCAGGAAATTCTTCCTTAAACAAAGATTAATATAAAATAGAGTAAAATATTCTAACCAGGAATGCTCATGGGGTGGATTTATTTTGTGTATATTACTTCAGGAGTCTCATCAGAATAAGTAAAATTGAAACCAAGGATCAATGAAGAGGAACAACAGAAAACTAAAAAAGAAATTACCTTAGCATTTTCAGTGGAGAACTTCAGAATTAACTGAACACTTTAGGGTTTTTTGAATAGCTTTTTTTGAATTCTGCAGAGAATTAATGCAAATTTTCCAAACACAAAATATCAGAGGAGAAAAAATTTTATTATTGCTATCAGTGGTTTTTGCAGTGTTGCCTAGAAACACAGATTCAAATCAGAGGAATAGCATGGCAAACACTGAGGAAAAAAGAAAAAAAAAACTTAAAATGCCCAAAGCAGAAAACCCTAAAAACCCCAAGAAACATTACCAATGAAATAAAAAACCCTCCAGGTTTCTTTCACCTTATTAGACTGAACTTGAGCTTTTAACAACTCTAATTCTAAGTCTAAGGGAATGAGTTAATATTCAGTCTTGATGGAAAATATACATGAAATTTCATTGTCTTTTGGTTGATTGTTTTCTTTCTGTTCATGTGACAAAAACAATGAAAATATCTGTTTGATGTACAAGATCTCATCATGCATCATGAAAACAATAAATAACTCAAATCCTTGCTATTATCATATGAAAGGTTTGTGTTAATTCCTGTTCTAAACTGATACTCTTGTAAATGGAGCTCTGTTCTAGCCCAAAGCTCTGGCCCAGGCAATGCAGGAAGAGATCTGAAGCAGGTCCAAGCAGGATGAGCTTGCCCAAAGCTGCCAAAAGGCTTCACTTTTTTTCCCTCTCTTTATTCAGATTGATCAAACCCATTCTTGTTTAACAGAAACAAACAGTCACATACTGACTTACCAGTGGCATGCACTTCTTGAGGAGTGAAGACCTACACTTAGAAAAGTATTGGCAATTCTAAAAAATGCAAAATCCCCAGAAATGAAAATTTTCACCATCTCATAAAGTGAGGGCATAAGCCTTGTAAGTATTCTAACAACCATTTAGCCAAGAGCCTGTGGTGTTTACAGAACTGCAGAGGGAGAGAGCAGGTTTTGCCTCAGATTAGATCCATTCAAGTTATCAACAGGTCTGGACAATGTTTCTGCACCAAAGAACGTTTTTCCCATTTTTGAATGCATTTACTCGTGGTACATACCTGGAAAACTGTTCCTGCAGCCCCCGCATCTGAGCCCTGCTCCTCTCCGACTCCAGGGTCACCTCCCGTAATCTCTTTTCACTCTCAAGTCTCAAATGTCTTTCTTCCTCCAACTCATGTATCAGCTTCTCACGCTGAAACACCACAAAAATTTATCCATTAATTTTACACATAAACCACACCTTTAGGGGAAAAAAATTGAGATTTAATTTGGGAAAAAATCATCAAGAAAATTAAAATAATTAACCTATTAATCCAGTGGCATTATTTTTGTGCAACAATGTTACAGAGGGAAGAATTTTTTCAAAATATCCTATCACACTGAGCTACCCTTCCTCAGCTCACTCATGGATGTCAGCATATTGAAAAAACAAACACTCAAACACTCACCCTCTGCTTCAAAGTGCTTTTTATTCACCACCATTCAAAATAAATATAAAAATTATATATGAGATCTGTGACCCATCTGGCTTGAATGCAGACAGGGGAAGCATGAAACAAACCAAGAGGTCAACTTGTCACCCATCCCTGAATGTTCCAACCTCACAAGGAGGAAAAGAATCTGGTTCTGCAGCCACTGGTTTTCTTGTTTTGGCTGAGAGGAGGCTCCCTATCAGTAGACCAGAGTTTATTTGAAATTACTTAGTGAAATGCTATGATAATGAATGTGTTTTTGAAAACAGAGTACAAATCAAACCAATATGAGAACGATAAAAGTGTCATTAATATTACTAAGAGCTCTCAAAGGCAAGTAGGATATGGATGGGTTTTGCTAATTCTTAAAACATAGAACCCAAAAACCCAACCCACAACATGCAGCACTACCTGGATAAATCTACATATGTCATGGCCTAACCCTTTCTTGGTAAAAAAAGAAAAAACGTCATATAAAGGGTACTTAAAGGTTTTAAAATCCTGTTTCAATAGTGGCTAAATATAATTTAAGAGGAGCAGAAAAATTAACCTGAAAGTTATTAAAAATGTTATTGCAATTTAAAAAATGTATTTACAGCCTTTTCCAAGTGACCCCTGTTAAACAGAAATGAAATGAAATTAAATGTTATCCTCATGAATTTAAATGAGATAACAAATCAACAAAACCCCCGAGGATTTTACGTGGCACTACATTATTCTCTGTCAGTGATGGGGTTCCCATGTCTAGGAGCAGGTTAGGTCATTGTAAAGCTACAGTGGGTTCATCACCCATCTGCTTTGGGCTTCTGGTGCAGGGAGACCTGCAGCCTGTCAGACAGCCTGACATAGTTCCATGTCTGACCTAAATTCTCATGACATACCTGCAAAAATGTATACAAAAATTATCTGTACAGTTTCATTAGTAAATAACAAAGGTATCATAGAGATAAGCCATTAAATGGGGGAGACAGGCTATTTGTACAAATCTCACAGCTATAAATCTTGGTGGATAATAATTTACAATAGCAGTAACCAGGGGACCAAAAATATGAACATTGCCAAGTGGAAAACGGATCTTAAAGACAGTGATAAATAAGCAGATGCCACAAGGGGAGGCTGCAAAGGTTTAAATGAAATATCTATATGCTTGTGAAAAAATAGGAGGAATTACTCAGAGAACAGAGGGGTTCTGTCTGGTTGGCCACATGTAATGTCTGGAAAATAGAAAACTGCACAAGAAACAAATTACTGGCAAATAAATACATTGTTCTAACTAAATTATCTAATCACTGTCCTTAGTGTTACATAACCATGTCCTGCCAGTAATCCGTGGTTTCTGCCACAGGAGGAAGAGCAGAGTTCAGCACCAGGCAGAACATAGACAGCAGTTGGCTCACAGAGATAACTCAGGCTAATGACAGGGGAAGAATATTCACAGCAGTCAGTATTCCTCCAGCTCAGATCCCATCAATGCCAGCTTCAAAATGATCCTGCTCCAGAAACTCTTGCTGAATTCTGTTGGCATTTTCTCTTGTAGGGAAATTTCACTGCTACTAAAGGGACATCTAGGACCTCCCGAGTCAATGGGTAACAAGGAAAATGACATAAAAGAAATATTTATTACCACCTAGGACTTAAGAAAAGCTTCCAGAAGAAGTAGTGTCTACAGAAACTGGGATTAAAACCAAATTCGCAGGGGTTCCTACAGGAACTGAGAAGCCACCCTGGAGGAAACTCAGGTACCACTATGAACACCTGAGTGGCCAAGCAGACTCAGAGCATCAGGCTGTGCCTGAATCACCTGATGAAGTTAATCTTAACTAAAACATTGGACTGAGGACCAGAGATTCGGCCATGCCTTCAGTGGTCATTCAGCATCATGAAGTCACAATGATTTTATTCTGACACAGCAACTACCTCTATATGTCTGCTATGCTGATCATGCTCTGGTCCTCAAATAAATCCTTCTACACTATGTACAAAGCCAGAACTCCATGGGTAGAACAGACAAAAGGTGACACTCTGGAAAGCAGATGAGTACCCTCTTCTCCATCTCACTGCCAGGGTGTTTTGCAGGTTGCTCACAGCTCCACTGCCTGTCCTGCAGAAGGACTGTGTTGTATCTACAGGCATGGCCACACTGCTGCTCATCACAAACCCACACCTTCTGGCAGAGAACGGCATAGACAGCATAGATTCACAAACCCAAACTTCTCCCTACAGGTCAAAGAGCTGTGCAAGCTATTTCTAGGTTTCATTTACCTCTTGCTGATAGGTCAGAGAACGCTGTTGCTGCCATTTACTCCTATTCACATGGGGAAGTCTGTGTTATCATTCTACACAAAAGGATCAGCACATCCACATGGGGTTTTTTTCTTAAGAAGAAAGAATGTAGGAGTTACCTTAAGAAAAGTGCTCTTAAACAAGCAACAAATGTGCATTACAAGAACAATAACATTACAGGAATAAAATCCCTAAACATTAGGAACTTCTGGAACGAGCTAAATGTCCAGTTCCAATTCAGCCACCTCACGAGCAAGAATTACAGCACATTATTAGTTACATGAGCACGTGCTGGTGCTGTACAAAACTCCTGCTCCTTTCAGGTTTAGGGATGAACAACAAACCAGTCACAAGGCTGCAAGACCAGAAAGAAAAGCACTGAACTATGGCCCTGAAATTCTGGGTTCTCCTCTCAACTACCAAAACCCTCCTGTATGAATGGGGCCAAGACTTGCCCACAGGACAGCTGCACAGCAACAACACCACCAGCCCTCACTGCCGGGACTCTTCACAAGAATTTATTGGCAACCTTGCAGCACTGCTGCCATTTCTTGCAGGCAGAAAGCAGATCTGCTTTCAGCCAGATCACAGACACCAAATACTGTGAAGTGGGGAGAAAAAGGAGTAAGAGACCACCCACACTTGGGAAGTTTTCAGTCTGCAGGACACAGAACACTCAAGTACACTACACACAGAAAGTAGCTCCCAGAAGCAGTGACCTTATCCACCAGAAGAGAGAACTAGATTTTTATTCAAACCCAGAAAATCCATAATGAAGTGTCAGAAGAGAGAAGTGAGCCTAACGTACAGAAAGGCCAGGATTAAACAGAGATTTTTTACGGTTTTTTTTGTCTCCTGGAAGAAGAAAACATACCCCTGAACTTTGCAGGAATTTTGTGCTGACATAATGCACTTTATAAGCTCCTCTGCACTAACCCCACTTTATTCCTGTGCAAAAAAAAAGGTGTGTGAGAAGAAATAAACAGAACTAGTTAAAGGTTTTATAGTGAATATAAGCTTAATAGAAAGTAAAAGAATTAGCATGCTATGGGAAGAAAAGGTTAAATAAAAAAAAGTATCATGTGAAGTGCTTCACTTCATTATAACACCAGAAAAATCACTGTCATCTTCCAATGAAGTTATGTATTCCTATTTGCCATTTCCTCTTTAATTGCAGATTCTTCTCTCCATGAGCTCAGCTCAAACTATTTTTCCCTGCTTCCTCTCCTTGCCTTCTGCAGCACAGCTGTACCCTTCCCTTCTTAGAAGCATAACCTTTACTTCATCCTTGCTTCTCCTTTCCAGCCTCCCCAGAGAGCCTGACTTTCATCACATCACCCAGTCAAATTCCTGATAACTTTCCAAACAGGCAAAAAATTCATGTGAACAAACTAGAGTGAAAGACAGTGTTAGCAAACTCTACTGATACTTTTGTGCAAGTACCAGAATATTTTAACACAGAAAAAAGTTTCACGGGGTGCTCATTATGCTCCTGAGCCAGCGCCTGCACTTCAGCGAGCTCCTTTTTGTGTAGCTGTAGAAATGTTCGTGTCAAAATGTTTCATTCCTCATCCAGGCAGGGACATGTACCACACATTAAGCCATCTTCTAAAAAGTTAAGGAAGGAATCCAATCTGCGCTACTCGCGATCAAAACAAAATGCATGAAAACTATTTATAACCAGATTGGAAGTAACATGTGTGTTTGACAGAAAAATGTGATTTGTTCCTCAGCACTCCATGAGGAGACCAAGAGACACCATTTATTCTCAGAGTTACTGGTTAATAGCTGTGCTCCCTGTCTAAGGACTGACTGTGCAGCCATAGAAGTGTCTCCCAAGAGAAGCTCAACCATTTGTGTCTCCTTTAATTACCTTGGGATGTGTCACAAATGTCAGCACCCGGTTCTTTCACATCCTGCCAAAGTGCAAATGTCTGGTCTGTTGAGTGAGGAAGCAGGAGCATGGATGGGGCAGGTGGCAGCCCTGGAAGGCAGACAGCAGCACATGGTGCTGTGGGGTGAGGGAGGCACAACGGGTCCTTTGCTTCTGAGCAGTCTGACACCAGCACACAGGGAATGTGTGGCATGGCAAGGTTTCGCAGGGAAAGGCTGATGCCTCACCTCTTCTCCCTTTCAGGGCTATTTCATTGTTAACTTTAAATCTAGACATGGATGACACTAAAACCTTCCAAGTCAGGGACTTGGAGTTTTACCTCCTTTACCTTTTACTGTTGGTAAAATCATCAAATGTCTCATCAGAAGAGCAGGACCAACTTCATGAAAATACTTCTCAGAGAAGTACTCAGTGATTTCTCCTCATGAGGGTCAAGAATTTCAGTAACTCAAGCAGATTTCTCATTCCAAAACTCTCCATCTCCCTGTCTTCATCTTGGTGTATGAGCTTTTTTGTAGTTTTTTGTCCCCCAGGTCCTGCTGAGGATGGGGAGCAGGAGCACAGCTGACCCAAGGCTGAGGCTAACCCACCACACCAGAGCATTTTCTTTTTAAACTTGTTAATTTATCTCTCACATTAAAAAATCATACCACCATGATCCATAATTTCATCCATATGTTAAAGAAAAACGTGGCTGTATGTCAAGATTTAAAACTAAAGATGACTGCAAGGGAAGAATTAGAGTGTACACCACACAGGCTGTACAGAGCATTGCCTTCCATTAGGAACAGCCCAACCCTTCCAATAGGAACTGCTCCCTTCTCCTCCTGTTGAGCTTATCCTTGAGTCTTATGAAAAGCAACTCTTCAAAACAGTGAGATATAACTTAACTGATCAGTTCAAATATCAAAAATGTCTTAAGAGGGGCACATATGCAGTCTCATTAAGGTTATACTATAAGTAGGGAAAAGAGCTACTGATTAAGTAGAAATAAGATTCCTCTAGTCTTGAATTTGTTCTTTGCTTCCCCAGTGTATGGTAAGAAGGGTTTTACTGTGGTACTGCTAATTATGCAAATATGGGACCAATATTTTGTCAAAAAAAGTCTACATGAGAATATTTAGTACAGGCTTAATGTTGCTCAAAATCAGGCTAATAACCTTTGTATTAAAATTTTAACAACTATTTTAAAGCATTTGCTAAAGAGAGTCACGATTTCTGTGTAATTAATATTGATTTCAAAAAGATACTTTGCAATGAATTTAAATGATGGGGAGAAAAGACTAAAATATTTTTCGGTTTCGAGTCTGAAGTGCCATTAAGTCATTGCTAACCTAAACTGAGTCTTTATGTATTTATTTTGAATGCATTTTCTGATGCTGTGCCTCTGATACCTTGCCACGAAAGTAATAATTTAACAGACTCATAGTCTGCTTTACAACACAACATCCCACGAGCCAGAGAGAATGCAGCCACAGAGTAGACAACAACGATAACTGAATGAAGCAAACAAACAGCACCTACTAAAATTAGTTTTTCTAGCAAATCAATGCCCAATATTCTCATGAATAAATATGCATATTCAAAGTATTCAAAACTCACTATTTTATCACCCTTTTATGCCCTTTTTAAAGACTGCTGCAGGCAGGAGCCATAGAACAGCCTGGGACAAGAGATGAGAGAGGGATGGTGAAGTAGTTCCATTTTTCAATAATTAATTATAAAAAATTAATTGAAATAGAAACTGGAATTTGCAACTTAGTCTCCCAGTTGGTCTAACAAAGTAACTCATTCTTTCTGATGCAACGAATATTTAATTCTCCCAACAAAAAGCCTGGTGATCAAATGGTATTTGTTCAAGTGCCACAAAATGTACCTGAGCCCCAGCTGCCCATAGCCCAAGCAGTTGGGGAAAGGGAACCATAAACGTTCTCTGTGTTACAGGTATTTTGTGAGAGCTTGTGTTTGGGTCCTGCAAATCAAACAGATCAAGGAGTCCAAGGTGGTTTGCCCTCATGTCTCTTACACAGAAGGTGGGTGAAATCTTCACCTCTCTCCGGAGGCATGAGGACCTGCTTGTCCCTCTCCTACAAAGCTAAGCAAACTCCCCATGTGCAACCTGGTCCCAAATCCAGCACACAGGACACTACAGTCCTCCATCTGAACCTATTTCACTCACAAATGACAGAAAAGAAATGTGATTAAAAACCAGAGAGCATATATCATTTTTTATTTCACCATGAATTGCACTGGGTACTGTATTTTCGTTCAAATTAAAATGAGTCAAACTTCAGTGTCCTTTGTTTGCTACTCATCGATCCCTGTTAAACCAAATGTTTCTCATTCTGTAATCAATACTTCTCTGCAAAAATAAACCCAGGCACTGACAAACAACTTTGCAGAACATTGCAGCATTCCTTGTAGTGGACTTCGTCAGCATGAAAAAACATTACCCCAAAGAATGGGGAGAAAAGAAGTGCACTGCTTATTGTGCTTATTACAGCTTTTACAGGCTGCTCACAGCTGAATCATTTTACTGAAGAAAGAGTTATTAAATTAAGCAGCTATTGAAAGCAGGGCTTTCCAACAGTGGCAGTTAATATGCCTTTGTCCCTCATTACCTTCTCCAGCTACACTGGGAATACTGACAAATACACTTAAACACCCAAAGCCTTCCCAGGGATGGAGTTCCAGGTGTATTTAAAGCACAGTGAAGCACTGAAGTAAAACCAGCAATAACATAAACACTTGGAGGGTTCATGGAGGGAGAGGCAGCTTTATTTCCACATCTCTTCAAAATAGGAAAGTTAATGGTCAGGTTGTGTGGTTGCTTTGCAAACAAAACAAATTTTTTTCATTTCACCTTTCACCTGACACAGACTTGTACTACAGAGGCTTAGGAAGAAATTTCCCTTGATTTATATTAAGCCTCTACTTTTTTCCCCAATTATTTTATGATGTAACCATTTTCCTTAAACTTATTCCTGCTACAGCTTTGCAACAGTAAGATATAAATAGTGTAAAAAGCAGTATCCTAATTTTAGGCTGGTATCTTCTAGCTTTTTCATACCAGTAAAAAAAATCATGGTTCTTTAGAACAGCATTCTGCTCCCAAAATGACAAGGCTCCTCCAAAAAACCCAGGAAAATCTAACTGACACTAAATAATTTGGTTTAGAATTTTCTAAAAATGCCTTGAAATCAGTTAAAATTAAATAATTTGAAGCAAATCATTCATTTTCCACTATGAAATTTTATATGCTAGCACATCTGTCTCTTTGGTTTCATCTCAGACTAGCACATCTATCCCGTGACTTTCAGATGTAAACCTCAAGCTTTTGTTGCCCCTAAGATGAACAACAAGACAGGAAATGCTCATTATTATTATTATTATTATTAGTGATATTTTGGTGACAGTAATTTACACACTTCATATTGTTGGGTGATAACACTGCTCCAGAGTCATTCAAGGAAATTAGAAACTGTTTCTTGGTGTAGTTACTCCTTCTGAGCAAAATAAGATGCTGGCTTTCATTGTGCACTAGCTCAAAATTGCCACCATGTGGAAGGACAGCAACTTAATTTAGCATTATTTATACTGCATTGATATGGTTTTAATTGCATCTGTGCGACAGAATAACTGCTGTGCTGAAGCTCCTTTATCATTGCGAGCCTACAATTAATCTGAATTAGGCAGGCTATTACACCAGCAGTACTGTATATATAGTTGGAGTTGTGATAACATTTATTTTACAAAGGAAAAAAAATTAAATAACTCCTAAAACCTTTTGGCTCAGAGCTGGATAGTGAGCACCACTGTCTGCCCACCCCCTCCAGGAGCTGTGGTGAACAGCCAGTGCTCCAAAACGGAGCTCTGACTGCCCAGCAGCTCTTTAATTCTGTGAAACACCCAATGACAGGCCACACAAAATTGGAGTCACCTTAGGAAAAGAAATTAAACACCAAAAAATCCTCTTCATAGTCTTCCAGAGATCAACAGACTGAACTGAACTCTGTGGACCTCTTCCAGCAGCTGTCCTGGAGACAGACACAGAGCTCACACACAGCCCCTGACAGCAGCACATGCACAGGGAGGTTTCATACAGTTGGAATCATCATTCACTCAGCTTCTTGAAGCTCATCTCTGAGTCATATTAGCAGTGTTGAATGTAGGCAAGTAATACATATTTTGAAAATCTTGTCTCTCCAATAAAACTATTGCTATTTATTCAAATTCACAATTGATAGCCCAATTTTGCAAACTTGCTTCAGTTCCTAGCATAATTAATCTCTCAATATTAGACATTATTTTTTATAGTTGGAGGGGTATAGAGAGAATACTATTAGTGAACCTGAATGTCCCACACAGTCAGGTCATGATTTTTTTTTAATTAGTAATTTTTAAATGATAACACTTCTAAAAATGAATTTGCAAATGTAATTGAGCTTCTAATAGCTTCTACAGACAGCAATTAAAGAAATCTCATTTCTCTAAATTAAACGTAATGAAATGTTTTTCAAGTTCAAATAAAAACTTGCAAACTCTATTAAGAGAGATGTAATCCATATGAATACCTAGTATTCAAAAGCATGAAGCAAAAAGCTCTGTCAATACCAAAATTAGAATCAGTGGGACTGCTAAGTAATACAAGGGAAAAAAAAAATCCCTGAAACATCTTAGATTACAATGGGTAATTATCATTTCAAGCCCTTTGGTACATGCTATTTTTGGTAAGGTGACTTGCATTATATTAAGATTTCTAACTATGCATAAAGCTGTTTGTTTGGTTTTTTATACCAGGTATATACAATATCTTCCTACTAGTAACAAAGTTTTATAACCAAAGTAACTTGTTTACAAAGAGCCTTTTCTAATTCAGCTGCAAACAAGCAAAAATCCCCAGTCTCTGCCTGTTTATGTTTCCCACTTGTTTGATTCCAGAAGTTTTATAATAATGCTGTTTGAGCCATAAAACAGCACAACAGAGTGTGTGTAGAGAACAACTTGCAAGAGCCAACCCACCTGGGCCAGCAGTGTCAGTTGTTTGATTCTCCTACAATTTTCTATCAGATCTGCAATTCTTGAACATTTCCTGAAGGGATATCAATGTAGCAATGCAGAAAACAGAAGATAAAAAGTTGTCTGGCAAAAGCTCCAGCTCACAGAAATAGAACTGAGGTTTTGGAACTTGAGTTTTTCACAAGAACAAAACTGTATCTGTGAATAAATAAAACTGGCACCGAAACATTAAGTAGTAGCACAGGTATAGCCTGGATTCACACACCTAAATACTTCACAGACTCTGAGAGTTCAGAGCTGAATGTTCTACTGATGACAGACTGCAAGGCTCTCAGTCACCTTCTAGCAGATTTATTTGAACAAACAGGCCATGGAACAAACTCCCCACCCACAAAGGCAAGAAATACATGATCCAAGAAGGATCCATGTTCAAGGATATGCCTGACCTCATGGGATATTGTGTATATTTGGCAAGCAGAAACTCCCTCTTGGATCAGAAATCTTACAGCAAGGGCCAGAATGTTTGTGTGAAGTTCTCTCAAGTACATTACAAGTTCTTTGGACTTTTTGTGACCTACAGCAACAACTGTACTGTGTAGGTAAACGAGATGAGCCTTAGGCCACATGGTTTAGGGTAATTTCCACACTTGCACTTGCTGAGATTACATTTATTTTTGATGTGGCACTGGCTGCTTTTACAGCTAAGTAATAGGTGTTTGCTGTCAGCTTGGATGAAATTTCAGCCTAGACATAGACTTGAGGAGGAAGAAGTGAAGAGAATCCTTGAGCTCTGGAAACCAGGGTATCCCCAGCTAAGAAAGATTGACAAAAGTGTTTTTAAAAAGTCAGCCATTTCCAGGTCCTGTCTGCACTGTTTGGAGTGTCTATAGAATATAATGCCATGAACTGTGGCAAAACTCAAACTCAGCTCAACTCAGAAGATTTATTTAAGTTCCTTTTAGCCAGGTAACAATATCCTGATAAACCATTATGTAAACATTACCACAGAATAGCATTTTTTGCATACTTGCAAATGGCTATGAAGGCCAGACACAGTGGGGGGAGACAAGTGAATAGAAGACCATGAATTCATAGTCATGCTGGACTTCGATTCTCAAACATTGATTCCTGTCCATTTAAGGGAACTTTTTGCAGTGGAATAGTGCCCAGCAGATATAAAACACAATCTGCAAAAGGGCAGAAGAAGAGGGACAGGTAAAGAAGTCAGTGAAAGGTGATGTGTCACTCATGCTACACTTGTACTTGTATGGATTTTATCCTATGGAATCCATATGAAGCAATGCAGTATTTACTGCCACACTCCCTGAAGTGTGCAGTGAAGCAACACCAGCCCAGAGCACGAGCAACAAGAGAGCCCAGCCACCAGTTTTGCTCCAGATCCAGCTGTGCCAAGGTCACTGACCCAGACTGACCCCTCCTCATGGGCAGCTGGAGGTCAGCAGCCTCTGCAGTCAGCAGAGAATTGCCTGAGGCTCAGCACAGGAACAAGGCAAGGCTTAAGTGAGCCCCCAGCAGGGCTCTGGGGTGGTGCAATGGAGCAGAAGATGGAGCAGCAGCACAATCCCAGCCCACTGGGCTGGGGTGACAGTGACCCCCAGCAGGGACACAGCCACATCCTAAATGGCTCCTGCTTATCTGCAGTGCCTGTGTGCCTGCCTCCCCTGCCACTGACCAACATGGCCTTTAGATGATATAAATGGTTTCTTTTCTAAAGGACTGAACGCTCACAGAACAAATGGGCACGGGGCTGAATCAAGCGTTTCCCGCTTGGATCTGTGTTAGTGAGATAGCAGTTAAGGCAGCAGGATAAACACAGGATAAGCACTAAGGAAAAACACACTTCTGAGAGTTTTATTTGGCTTTAATGGATTGCCCAGTGGAACTCTGGTGCTCCAGGGAGCTCTGGGATTTACTCCCAGGCTAGGATAGTATGTGGTTTTTGCCCTGATGCTGGGTAATGTTAGGACTTCTTCATTTTCTGCACTTCTCATTAATATGTTTGTATTTCCTGCTAATAAATCGGATGTTGAGGAGTTAACTGAAATAGATCTAAGGTTAAAGAAAATCTGTGAGGCAGTGAGTGAGATGTGGCTCAGAACAGTCTGCAATGCCATCAGACACCCACAGATCTGGGATATACCAGTATTTTCTTCTATTTGCCTTTCTCAACTGACACATTCAACATCTCTGGCATCACTACTTTGCTGCTAGCTTTCCATTCAGCATTTCTTTTCCTCAGGCTCTTTACAGCATTCCTCATGAACATGTCAGATCTTATTCCAGTTTTTCTGTGTCCACTTGTAGAGTCCATTTATGGTAAGTAACTGCAAAAAAGGTGCCTTTTTTATTCAGCTGATCCTTGCATGGATTCCAAAGTCCTACTGCTTTAGTTTTCTGACAAATGCCTCTTTTCCATATTCACCCCTCTAGCACTGCAGGCACTGCCATAGGCAGTAGGGAAATGCTGTGGTTTTTCTGTTAGCTGGCACATGTTCTGTGGTATTTTTAACAGAGCTGCCACTACAAAATCTTTATTAGTGCTGACAATACACACAGACACTCAGAAGAACTGAATCAACTTTCAGGGGCCAGCCTGAGTTTGAAAATCTGGTACCTGGCAGAACATGAAAACATAACAATTTTTCATGCAGTTTTTACTTCATTTGCTGGTCAAAATGAAATAACTAAAAGACTTTGTCTCCACCTGATATAATTTTTCAGTAATAGATCCATTTGAATTTGTTTTTTTCCAGAGACCAAATGCAGCTCAACTCTAAGTGCCAGGCTTTATAAGCTCTACTCCTTTAGTTCCCTTTCTTACTAGAACAAGTAACCTGGATGCATCATACAGCTGAAGGTCAGAAACAGATATAAAAACTCTGACACTTACTTCTCTGGTCTTCATTACCACACAAATCTTTTTATGCAGGATATATCTGTTTTATTGGATTTAACCCTATTGGATTTAATCCTCATCTATTAATTGCACATAGTCACATACACATCTTGTTTAAGACATAAAAAAAAAAATCTGGCTTTTTTCAACTTAATACTGAGCGTTGACAAATGTGCTAGCTTGATATTTCTGAAGAGAAAAAAGTAAATATGTTTCCTTTTCTACAGCAAATACTAACTACTAGAACCAAGAAGCGCAGCTCTACCCTCTTCTGCCACTTTCACCTTCAGCACTAGTTGAAAAAAATCAGCAGCTATCAGACTGAGCAGAAGTTCTGCTCCTGGACAATAAACCACATAATCACATAATTAAAACTCGGGACTTTCCATGTGCATTTTCTACCATGTAGAGCATTGAAACAGGAGTCAGGAGAGTCAGTCTGAATTTTTTAGTACGTTTTGGCTAGCACACTAGGATTTCAGATCCTTTCCACACATAGCTCCCTTGCCTTTCACTAGGGCAGAACCTGTAAAAGCAGGGGAGTGACCCTTCTGCACTGAACCAGGGCAGCTCAGCAGGCTTCCTGAATCCCAGCCAGCCTGGGTACAGCCCACTGAGCACAAGGAGTGTGAAGAGTGGGTTAGCAAACTCTTTGTAATTATATAGTCCTTAAGCTTTGGCAAGAAATAAATTCTGCTGCACATTTGCAGAACAGGAAATCTGCTCTTCACCAGTGCTTCTGGGGACTCCTGCAATATATTACTGAAACAAACAACTCCTGTCACTCGCGCAAGCCATCAAGTTTGACATCAAATTCAATGCAGGAGAATTATGAACAAACTTCTCTCAATGGGGCTGAAAAGAACCACCCACACTGCAAATGACCATGAAAAGAGAGCTGGATTCCTGGGAATCAGGTGCACAAGGGTTTGGTTCAGCTTCAGCTGCTGAGGGTTTATGGGGACCAATGCCATCGAGGACTGCTGGTCCTGGTCGTGCTCTTGCCCAGGCATCAAGCTGTAAGCCAGTAGCTACAAGAGAGCAAAACTAAAACAAGTTTCTCCTTCCTGTCTCCCTTTCCACACTAAACACATTCCCAGAGCTGATATTCTTGTTTCTTGTGGTTCTCAAGAGTATTTGCTCACCTGCTCATGTTCCTCCTCAAGCTCTTCCTTCTGATGTGTGCTAGATCACATGCAGTCTTCACACCTTGACTTCCTCTTATCTCCTCCCACCTATTTGTGAACAGGTTTCCCTTATCCACTGATGGAAGCCACAAGCACAGGAAACCTGCCTTTAGACTAAGAGAGCTGGTAACTCTCAAAGTCCAGTTTTAGTACGAAATTAATTTTCACCTTCTCACTTAGTGCATGTATTTCCTACAATATCTCCTACATCACCAGCCTTCCCTTTTGAGGTGGTTAATTATGAATGACATCAGGAAGTAGTTCATAACTCAAGATTTCCAACAAGCACCCGGAAATTCTGACCTGCTCCTCTAGAGACATCCATGGAAAAAGTTTCTTGAATGAAAAACAGTGCCAGCCACTGCCACAGGGTGCTTTTTAATACTCACCACCAGGAACAGGATGTTCCCAAGAGATAATGATTTCTCTCCAACACTCAGAAAGTATTTCTAAATAAGCATTGTCACCATGGGTGCCAATCACAAATGTGCATCGTAAAGATGTAATTACACAATGACAGTCGTGTGAACGGCGCACACTGAGCCAAATCCATTCTCACTGCTCATTCCAAGCCCCTGGGCTGTGACTGCTCGTGGCACACCAGCACTCCAGCATCCAAGCATCAATCTGCACTGTTTAGAAGACCCTGCCTCTTCCCCAAAGAGCTCACTACCCACACAGGCAAACAGACAAACAGCATTAGAGTCAGAACAAAGCTAGTTTTACAAATTAGCTATTTAGACCAGAAATTAAATATTTTCCAAGATTATAAAGGATTTAGGTGGCAAAGGTAATTACAGGCCTTGTAGGACACCAAAGTTAAAGAGCATGACCCTTAATGAATGTAGTGAGGAGGGGTTTTAAGCACCTGGTTATTTACAGTCACACATCAAGGTACTACACAGAAGGCACAACTTTTCCATGCAGTTTGGAGAAGGAAGGAAAGCCACTTCACAGCCAGGTAAGGCCCAGTACCAGGCCTGGCACTTTCATTAATTTCCAGACTAACTACAGAGTGCATCGTGCCAAGCGGTATGGAAATAACACAATCCAAACACCACAGTCATTCCCACAGTCTAGACAGTCTCCTCTTGCAGGACATGCAAGTCTGATCACCAGTTCCAGACTTGGAAAACTGTGTCATGAGATCTTCATTATGAAAGATCCCGTAGAATATCAAAATATGCCTTATCACAATGCAATGGACACGGAGCCAAAACAAACAGAAAGTATGGAAAAGCAAATTCCTGACAAAGCAAAAACTGAATTAAAGTTTATGAGACTGGAGTTAGGAGGAAAGGACAGGAAGAATCACAGTTGCTCAAATCATATGAATCTGTACAAAGCTAAATAGGTTTACTACAGGAAGACATTACTTCCTTACTATGTTTAAATATTTCCTTTAAATCTTGGAGAGAAGTTGCAGAGAGATGTGATTATGCTCTGCCAAGACAAAAATTACAAAAAAACTCCTGAGACTTAATGGCGCAAAGAGTATTGTCCAAAATATAAAGTCCAAATCTTGCTCTCAGATGAGCTTTAAATGGTTTTCCTGTCTACCAGCAAAGTGTTTAGTGGTCAGAAATGAGCCAAGAGTTTTTCCCAGCTTCTGCTGTGTCTCTTTTATGCACCCTCAACAGAGTATTTTCTATATTCCTATGTTGTGTCGCTGCCCAGAGGGAGCTGGACAAGGCAGCAGAACCTTTCCCTGCTCTCCTGGTGCTGTGGAGCAGTTGTGGATCAGGGCTCCACAGGCTGGATGCTGAACAAAGACTTGTTGCAGTAAGGAGTTTGTACTCTCACGTGCAATTTAAAGCACTGCTTGAGCTGACTTGTTCCAAGGGTCAGCACTGACTTCACAGAACAAGCTCCAAGAACACTGCATGAATTTAAATAAATGGGAAATTAATAGAAGCAGTACAACTGAGCAATACCCATGGTATATAAATTTTGTCCTTCCTTATACAAGAACTTTCTCTCCCTCCTGGTAACCTTTTGTGCCCCATGCAGGAAAAATAATCAAAATCTTTAATGAAAAAAAAATAAAAATTGAAAGAAGTCCTAAGAAGATAAAGTAATGTATGTCTGTTCCCCAAACTAAGAACAGAAACAGACCTTTCACAGAAGCAGATTCTGGTATTATAAATTTGACAGTAATCATTTAACTACTGGCCACCAAAATAAATAAACCAAACAAATGAAGCCAAACAAAAATCCTGTGACTTCTTTTACTTCTTGTAACATGCTAATTTCCCCAGCTACTTCAAGAACAAAATTGCAACACCAAGTATACCACAGCAGTTTCACTACTGTTAATCTGTATAAATTTACCTTTCTAGTTTGCATAAAATACAAACTGTTGGCCCAGTGCAACATTCACCTTTCCTCTTCCTCATCTTTAGATGTTGTCACTAATTCAGTCCTACCTGAGTTCCCTTTTTGCATGAGCTAAAACCAGACCACAAACGTACTGCCTTTTCAGCCTGCAGGTGGTGGCCCTATTCAGGTCACCCTTGCAAAAATATTAATCCAGCGAGTGTGTGGCTTACTCGAGTCAACTCCTGCCATTGCCTGGAGGAGCTCAGGATTGCAGAGCTTAACCTTTGATATGAAAATGTCTGCAATTCACTGTTATTAGTGCATGGGCGCATCACTCCCATTAGGCAGGGAGGTATTGCCTAGAGCAGGATCCATCTGCTTCCAGTCATAAAGCAGGATTTGCTTCACGCTGGAGCCAACCTGCCACTCTGATATTCCATACACCCAGAGATGCTACGAGACTGCCTGTGCCCTTTCTGCGCTCGCACATCCCCTGCCTTTGTTATCTAGAAATGGCAATTTCTACTGGAGGGCAGTTTAGCTGACATGACATGCTTTCTACAGATTGCCTCTGTTTTACTTTCAGACCTTATATAAATGCATTTTGATGCTGTATTTTTTTTTTCCGTGTTCAGCGATTTTTACATAATTCTGTTTGAGTTTTTTTGTTTGGTTTGTTTTTTTTTTTTTTTTACGTTGACTAAGTACTCGCTGAAGAGAGAGAGAGACACCACTTCGGATTGTTCCAGCTGAGGGGTGAAAAAACTTATTTTTCTGTACACAGTGCTGGTCTTTCCGTGCCGGTGACTCCGGCAGAAGCCACCGGAGCTGCGGGTGGCGCCTTTGGAATGGCGAGATCCAAGCGCGATCCCCGGGAATTCCGGGGGCGCCTTTCCCGTGGCTGCAGCGCCCTCTCCTGGCACCCGGCCGCGACCCAGCCGCGCTTCCAGGCAATCCACGGGAATCATTCCCCACCCTGGAAATCCAGGGGAGTCATCTCCACCCTGGACTCTGGTGGATAAACCGCGCTCTGGAACTCATCCACCACCCCAGAGCAACCCATGTTCGAAGGGCGGCCGGCTCTGAGCAGTGGCAATCAGGCCCTCGTTGAAAAATGACTGCTGAATGTATCATAGAGAATACTGAAATTAATAAAAGCTTTAAAATTCAGAACTTCAAAATATCCACGTATTTGCAAACAATAAAGTACCCAGAACATAAGGTTTTATTTTAAAACCACTGAAGATAAAACTGCAAAGTTGTGAATGAGGACATTTGGCCTAATGAAGTATGAAAAACTAATGAGGTCCAGGAGCATTAAACCAGGCTTGTAAAGAATTTCAATAATCATTATTGATGCTAAAGCTACTACTAATGTCACTGAGTTTCCATGAGGGGTGTATGATGAAGTTTCTCAGAAAAAGGAGCCAGATAACAGGGCTATCTGTGCATAAATACACAGCTTCACAGAGAGGGCAGCACAAGGGTCAGATTGCTTCTTTCTGGCTTAGGATATTTAATATTCAAGGAGACATTTCAGAACAGCTATTTTGCCTCTCTCTCTCTCTCTCTCTGCTATGTTCTAATTAAAGCACAGATAGATGCTGTCATAGACCATAAGGACCCAGAAGGTGGGAAAGACAATTTAGCCTTTCGTATCTCATCTTTAACACTTCATTTATTACTAAATATCCTCTATTTTTAAATGACCCGGGTGCTTCTGCAACATCAGCCTTCCACACGGCCGGAGGGGATGGCAGGGATTCATCACTCCAGTGACAGCCAGCACCTCTGTGCTCGTGGCAGGACATTGTGCTGCCATCTGTAACATCCTGGCTGGAGAGCAACCTCAGCATTCCCCCTCCTCCCTAAAAACCTGGTACGTGGTGCAGATGTTGGGAGCTGGGGCTCGGAGCACGCTGACCCTGCTGCTGCTCAGAGCTGATTAATGGGGCAGCATCAATGTCAGCTGTGGTGCTGACCACAGGGCCGGGGTGGTGGCCTGAGCCCCAGTGCCCTGGAAGAGCTGAGCAGCAGGAGAGGGAAATGCAGCTCCCAGGAGAGGCACAATTTCCTACAATCACGGGCTGCCTCTATAACTCTGCATTTTCAGCTTCCTACAAGGAAGAAAAAAAACCACATTTGGCTTTCTATCCTGATTTCACTCAGTTCAACAAGGCACCATCAAGCTGAGGTATGAGCTCCTCTTTCTTCTCACCAAAACCTGGCACCCACGCTAAAAGCCTGAACTTGAGCAAAGAGCAAACGACTCAAACTACACACAAACCTCCTGGGAGTTTGGAAAAGCTGAGAATACAATCAAACTTTCAACTGACTTTAACGCAATTTCAGTCAAGACCTTTTCTGCACTTTAACACATCCACCTCCATGTGAACGCTCCAGTTTGGCAGCACTTGATGAGAAAAGGCAGATCTTTTCAAAGCTGATTACAACTTCTGTTTCAATCTGGAAACAGGCGTGGTTTGCACTTCCCGTGGTTTTTGAAGAGGCTGTTACATCTATCTAAACCCGTTACATTTAAGAAAGTTGTAACAAGCAGAAGTGACTCAGTTCCTTATAATAATGGGACATGTTACTGGCACTGCGAGTTTTTCTATGCCTTTTCTTTTTTATTTCTTCCACTCTTTATTTAAAAACTTGCAGCCTTCACTGTTTTACTGCAAAAACTGTTTGTAAAGCAAGAATTGTGCTGATCGCATCAAAACTCATTAATATAACTTGTTTTTCCATTATTAGCACCATCTGAGCCTGTTGAAAGCCTTAACCAGGGCTTTAATTTTTCCACAGAGAGCTTTAAATTAATTAGCGGTTTACATGCTAACAAAGAATCTGATACATTCATAAATCAATCTAATGCAGAAGGATTACCAGAGGGTGGAAATCTATTCAGTGGGGACCTCACATTCACTTAACATGGTGTGTTTGCAACAAAAGGGTGCAGGTGTGGGATAGATGGGTACCAGGAAGAGCCCATGATAATCACTTTGCATCACTTAAAGACACAGCAGGACACTTGGTAAATCAGAGCCTAGGGCCCACCCTAAGTGAAACCCGTGTAGATATAAAAGGCAGTATCATCCCACTTTAACCTTCACAGCTAAATTGCCAGACTGGTACAATTTCTTTTATGTAGGCTACAGGCCAACGAACTAATGGAAAACAGAGTCAAATTAAAGGGTTTGGATGGGAGGAACAAACTAACAAAACTGTACAACACAGATGCAAATAAAGGTATGAAATAAAAAATGTAACTTTACTCTGGGTAATTATTGAACCTATTCAAGTTATCAAAACATAATGCAATTGTGTATACTTTTGTTCATTTTAGGTTTTTAAACTAGCTTCTGCTAAAGTAACTTATTCTGACACAAGAACTTTGCTATTAAAGTGTGGCAAGATTTTTCTCATATTTTTCCTAACCTGGCACTGTTCACAGTTAAGAAAATTTCACAAAAATAAACACTTATCCTGATCATGTTTTGTGTCCAAAGCTGCAAATTCATGCACTTCAAAGATTAAAAAAAAAAACAAACTTGGATGATTAACGTGGTTTTCAGTCTTCAGTATGTTTTGAAATAAACTTTTGATTTGCTTTGAAAGCTGCTTATTTTAATAATGGGATCTCTGTCACTACAGACACCTGCACAGTCCCCATCAAATGCAGTGAGAAGTGTACACAGATGAACTGATCATCTCCTTTTCCTTTACAAAAAGTCATCCTTGATGAGTCAGAAGAGACATGACTAAGAAAATTGTGAACATGCACACTATGAAATTAAAGACCATGAGTGACAGGAAGAGCCAAACAGCAATCCTGGCTCAGTGCTGCTGAAATTTTCAAGGGATGGATTGGCAGTAATTCCACATTTTGATAATGAAGAATCAATATTTACTGATGGTGGTTCATAAAATAAAGAAACCTGAAAAATTGTCAGGTATTCAGCCTGAATTATTCAGTTCTCTCAATTAAAGTAAGTCATAAATACACACTCAATCCAATATATGAGGTATCAGATTTTTCTTACAACCATATGGAAAAAACATATTACAAGATTACTTGTATGGTTTTGGTGATAAATGTTTATCTTCAAATGAAGTGTCTTCTTTTCATCTTCTGTAGCACCTTCCAGTATCAAATCAGTCAGGAAAACTGTAACTCTGGGACATACCAAATGCCCAGTTATTTCGGGGAGCACTGTGGGTCCCAGGCACTGGTACCACACAGCACACACTGTCTGATCCTCAGCCTCAGAAAAACCCCTCCTTGTAGACATCCATTTCATCATCGCTCACCAATGTTATTTATACAGATGCAGAAACCCATATTTTGGGCAAAAATAACATGGCGTAAGTAGCTTCTACAGCACACACTTTGTGTTTATTTGTCACTGGCTTTATGTTCGTGTCCACCTTGCAGCAGCTCCTGTGGTGTGAACCCAAGTGGGAAGGACAGGGAAAAGCCACTGCACCACATCCTTCCAGTACACACAGGGACAGGGTACATGTTCCCTGCTCTCTGACTCTGCTCACCCTTACAATGAGCGTGGTTTATATAAAGTTGTCACCTCTTACCCTCATGACCTATCCATGACAGCAAAACCCAAACCATTTTATTTTTAAAGAAGCAGGAAACACCAGCGGGTATTATCTGAGGTGCCATCCTGCCAAAGGCTTGTGTGATGCCCTGCACAGCTCCCGGGGTGCAGAGCAGCTCCCTGTGCTCCCTGCCCTGCTTCACACTGCAAGAAATGCGAGGCACTGGAGATGCCACTAAAGGTGCCATGTGCTGCCACCTGCGCCCTTCCCAAATGAAGGAGCTGGTTCCGTGAAAACCCTCATGCCAATCTAACCAGCACAACAAACAAAAAGAAAACGGGGGCGAGTAAAGGCGATTAGCTAATTAGTGATTAAATAAAGCTGTGGCTTGTCACTGGCAGAGAGGCTGCGGGGGTGCCACGCTTTGATCCCGGGTCGCAGGCGGTGACAGAGCAGGCGAGCCCTCGGGCGCCCTGTGGCTGGCTGGTGGCCCTGCCCAGCCTGTGGCCCCGGGGGATGGATGTCCATCACACCGAAAAGAGCAGCACATGGGCTGGGCTGGGCTGGGCTGGGCACCCTGCGGGCAGGCTGCTGGCAGCCAGCGCTGCTCGGGAGGGAGCCCCGCCGCTTGCCAAAGGCTCGCTCGCTCAGAATCCCTCGCCGAAATTTCGCTGTCAGTGTTTGTAAAGCGTCTGCTCCAAAGCCAGGATGTGCAGCCGGCCCCTCGCTGCCCGCCCTGGGAATGCAGCTACACGGCTTCCTTAATCCCTGCCCTCCCCTGGGCTCAAATACTCCAGCCCACGGACCCTTGCTGCTCTCACACTGCTCACAGCCCCGCAAGTTCATTAATGTTAATTAATGACTGCTGTGCTTCATATTAAAATCACCAGCTCTGAGCTCTGAGACACAAAGAACTTTCCATACATCAACTGCTTCAAAGCAATCTCTCTACAGGCGCGCTCCTCTCGGCTCCAGTTGCAGGATAATTGTGGCTATTACCCCTCAGGGAAAAGGGGAAAAACTACCCAGTATTTACCCTGGGGGAAGACTGCACCCCCAGAGAGCTACCTGTCAGCTCCTAATGGGTTACAAGACTTGGCCTCTCAACAAATTATACAAAATTACACCCTGGTTAGCAGGGAGAAGTGATCCACAAGCCCATAGTGAAAGGCATAAGAAGTGTCTGACAGTCAAGAGAGGAGACCACAAGGTAGGTGCACATACCAAAAGCCTTACCAGCTCTAGAAGGTTAATCAGTATTGCTCATTTCATATAGTCTTGCATTATCCCACTAAGTATATTTTACACTCAATATATTATATTACTGCTATGCCTCCAAGGGAATGCTAGTTAAAAAAAAAAAAAAAAAAAGAAAGAAAATATTTCAAATAGAGTAAACATCTCTTCCCAGATTTTGACATTTATTGACACTGAAAACTAAAATGCAATTGCAAATCCAATACCTGATCTTTACCATTCTTCCTCAGGCAAAATTCTTCCTGGAGGCAGCAGGAGTGTTATCTCAGTCACAGCTTCTTGGATTGTAACTTTACCTGATAAAAGTTTGTTGCTCAGTTCCTCCAGGATTTCTCTGCCCATTCACACACATTATCCATGGGCCAGGCTTCCCAATCGCTTAAACCCCATCTCAAAGTCTCCTTGTGGCCAGCCCAGCCACGCTGCAGACCCCAAGAGCAGGAATATCGGGGTGGTGTTAGGATGGGAGAGGGCAGGGGCTCCCATAGCTGAGCTGCGCACATCTGGGGCCATGGTGAGAGCAATAAACTCAGAGCAGGTTTCTCCCACCTGACACTTAGGTCCGTCCAAACCTCACCTCCTTGTATTAATCACTAAGGATTTATAAATGGCACTCACTGGAGGCAGGTGGGATTTTAAGGACCCTTCATCACACAATTCAGAGAGTATCCCCACCCCAGAGACCTTCTACAGCTGCTCCCCACTAAGTTAAACAAACTTAGGACCAAAGTCTTTCACAGTCAACTGTGCAACTCAGATCAGTGGCACTTCCAGGTATGTTCAAGGGGATAGTTTGGGTTTTAAGGTTTTTGAACAGGTCTGCTTTGTCCCATGGAAGCTTGAAACATTTTATCTGACGATAGGGACAAACAAACTCCTTAACAGATGGGAACAGTTCCTCAGATATTAAGTAATTAAGCACACTCAGCACATGTTGGCTCCTAAAGAAAATTGTTTTGAAGAGATAAGGCACTCTATAAATTGAGGTTTGCAGTTAACCAAAAATCTGCCATTTCATCTTTTGCTCACAAGGCTAATCTCATGAATTGGTACATGAGAAATGAAGATACAAGGAGCGTTACATGATTTACAAAATTATCAGATTGAGGGGCTTTTTTAAGCTTCCATGCTTGTGTTCTTCCGTTTTTCTGTGGTTGCCTAAGATGTAACAGGCAAGTAAACCTACTGCTTTTTGATCTGAAATTGCCTTTCTGTGCTTGCCTTGCTTCCAGTTCCAGTAGGGGCTGTCAGCAGATAAATGAAGCAGCTTTTCTCTACCATGGCTTTCCCAAGGAAGCCAAGCCTTGTGTTTCCTCACATTTATGAATACATCATTGGCAACCCTTTGATGTGTCCAAGACAGCCTGGATGCTCTGGTTACCACCTTGAGCCAGACCAAACATGCCTGAGGCAGTAAGACAAGAACTGCAGAGCAGTGAGTGGGCACAGCTTACCATGGCTCCTTCGCTCTTACTCTGGGCAACCTCCCTCTGCAGCCGAGCCACAGACAGCTTCTCCCTGCGGAAAGAAAAGCCTGTGAACAGCAGCTCATTTTCCACTGGCTTCCCCATCGGGGCAGCATTCCTGCACATCGCTGGGGTAACCCCGGCAGGCCCCGCGCTCCTCCCCGTGCTCCCCCGCAGTATTTAGTGGCTGTGTTATTGTTTCATTTCATGGCAGTTTGACAGACCTGTCAATAAATCAGCTGAATCAAAACATCATTTGCTTCATTCAAACAGCGAGGCAGCTCATCATGCTGGTGATATGGAAACAGACTGTGCAAATCAGATTGTGTTATTTATTTTCCTACAGCCCTGCACATCAGCTTTAATCTGCACCCTATTAACACATGCCAGAAGGCTGTTGCATCATCAATAAATATATGCATAAAATTGAAATTACAACCATCTATTCTATATATAAATATACTGTGATGTATTTTGCATCTACTGAATTATTAGATTATTTTTTTAATTAGCCTTTTTTTCATATAGATCCTCACACAAATGTTTGGCTCGCCTCAACTAATAATTAATTTGTTTAATTAAGGATTTGGCAATCACAGCACATTTTCAAGTACACTGAAAAGTTGTAAGAAAGGAATGAAAAATAGCAATTAGCACACATAGAAAAGGAAAGATAATTTTCCATTGTATGGGCTGGGGAAACTCCATCCCCCAAAAACCTGCAAACGTGGTTTTAATCAAGCCACGGCAGAGGTAGGACCCAGGCTCTGTAAATGCTCCTGTCATTGGCTGAGTCAGTCTCATACAGCAGGGAAAATATCTGTTCTATGACATTTTATTCCCAAACTTCCAGAAAAAAGTATCCTTTAAATCTAAATTTCTCAGGAACCATTGGAGATGAGGAAAATCTGAGCATGCCTGCCTAATTCCTGTGGAATGACAGCACTCCTGTCACTCAGCCACAGCTCAGTGTAGGCCTGGGTCACTGCACCAGTCCCCCCTCTCCATTTCAGTAGAAGATGTGGTATTTAAGCTGAGTCTGCCTGCTGGTCACCTGCCCCCACGTGCTCGCTGCACCCCTCAGCATTCCCTGCACCGCCAACAATCATGGTTACCAGATTAGCACCAGGCATTGCCAAAATCCTGATCTGTAAACAGGGATGGTGCTGAAACCCCTGAATACCAACAAAAGTTGAAGATGATACAGCCACAGCCCTGTAGAAGTTGTGTTTGTGTTCTCCAGCATGATATCAAGACATTCTTTGGCACATGTGAAAAATTATAGAAAATTGAGAAGTCATTGGTCCAGTATTGAGAGCCTTAACACAGGTGTCCTAAACACAGCTTCTAAAAGACACGTACCGCTCCCCCCTCGCTCAGATACTATCACAGGCAAATTACAAAACTGGTTAATCCTATTTTAAGGCTTTAGTTCATCTGCTGGAAATAGCCCCTCGCATTTTTGCACTGCTTCAGTGCCCTAATATGTTCTAGTGGAAAAAGCTAGTATTCCCTTTGAGGAGGTTTTGACCTTTTAATTGCAAAACAAATGCCCAGAGATATTTTATGAGAAAATATGCGGGGGGTGGGGGAAGCAAAAACAAACAACCCCCCCCACAAACCACTCCTTCATACACTTCCTGCCAGTGGTCAGGAGAGATTTATTTAGCTATGCCTCCTACATCAGGAATACTCCTACTTCCCTCTTTCCATGTTAACTCCAACAAGGAGTTTCATTAGAATAAATTCCACTCAAGGTCCATTCACAAAGAAGGCTCCTGCAGCGATGCCAGGTCTTCCCTGTCTGGGTGAGGATCCCAACTGGAGTTCACAAAGGGTTTTCTTAGGAATTTTCCCAGGGAAGGACAGCAAAGACTGGCATTCTCAAACTTTGTTCATAGCATTGTTGCTGTTAGGAACAGAATCACTTTTCAATAGCAGAATATGGAAAAGAAACCTGACTATCATGTAGGAGAGGGGAAAAAATGTGCCACAGAAGAGCCATCTGTTCTAACAGTGTCTACAAATAGTCAGCTTGGAGACAAGCAAACTCTGCTCCTGCTTCCTCCCTCCCGGCTGCATTCCCCAGGTGAAGGAGCTGTGCACTCACAGCCACACCATGCAGATGGTTACCCTCCTCCGGGCAGGACGTGTGGCACAGGCTCAGCATGGACCACAGGCATCCCTGAGTGCTCCAGGGAGCTCTGTCAGGGATGCACTTGGCCCATGGCCCATGGTGAGCCATTTCCCACCACCTCCACACAGACACACACTGGTGCGATGGGCAAGGAACGTGGCCAGACCCCCTTTCAAAGCCAACAGCATTTAAAACTAATTTGCAGTGCTGGAAGTTTTCACATGAGATTCAACAACCTCCATGTCTAAGGATGACCAAATAAACCCTCTGGTTATTATCCACCATCTCAGTCAGTTCTCATTAAGGCAACACCTTCAGTGACTTCTCTCAGCCCTCATTTTTAACATGGTGTTAAAACTGAACAAACATTTTACTAAGATTGAGCTGCAAAAATAATAAGCTTTTAGCTGCTTTAGCCTCTCAGATGTTTCAAATGCAAAGAACATTTGACACGCAGCTTCAAAGTTAATCTCGTTTTTTTAATCTTTGCTTTTAAATAGGAAAGAACAGTAGCATCACTTTGTTGCTATATGGTTTTATTTATTTTTAATCAAGCATGTTTCATCCCTATAGCATGATTAATTAACAAAGTTAATTAGCAACTACAGCCAACCTGCAAGGAAACAAAATCTTCTCAGGGGATTTTAAAAATTAAAACATTTTCATTGAGAAGGTCTCATGTTCTCTTTTGAAAAACCTCCAAATGATAAAAGGTTTACAAAAATGCCCTTTGAAAGCACAGTTTATGCTCTTAGGTTTGAATATTTGTATTGTAAGTGGCAAAATTCCCAGGCAAGGACTTTGCAAAGAAATAATTAAAGGAGCCAAACAAGGATTCAATTATATCCTTTCCAGATGGAACCAAGCACACAAGTAGTCAGTGTGTGGATGGAAGAAAGATACATTTCAAATCTCAGTATCACTGGCAGATATTGCAGTAGCTTGTTCTAAAAAACAACAGTTTGAGGGAAAGCCCATTTAGTCCAAGAAAAACATAAATGTGCTAAATATTTCTGCATATTTGGAACT
Source organism: Eopsaltria australis (assembly GCA_034509425.1). Lineage (NCBI taxonomy): Eukaryota > Metazoa > Chordata > Aves > Passeriformes > Petroicidae > Eopsaltria > Eopsaltria australis. The sequence continues at coordinate 1,167,214 of JAVTVJ010000112.1, forward strand.
CTCCTTAGACTAAAATATCTCCGCTCTCCTTTGCCATCAGGTTTGACTCATTCCACTGCCAGACAAAAGAGACCCTGTGTCAGGTGACAGGAACAGCTCAGGGCTCCACCACAGAGCTTCTCCCCATCCACAAGGACAGAGGCAGGGAAGTCAATTCAGCCACAAGTCCCTACCTATTCCCTAATTCTGAACAAATGCTGATGCTCTTCCTGATGTGGTGACACATCTTGTCAGATCAAGCACCACAGTAAAAGCTACACTGGGTACATGAAAGGCTCCATTTTTCTCAGTTGTTCTTTTTGTATTGTACATTGATAGAATAAACCCAAAATTCTAGCAGTGTACTTCAGCTTCCCAAGCTTTGATCTTCATTTTTATTTGGAAACCTCAGATTCAGAAACTGCCAGGTATAGGGCTTTGCATCTCCATCTAACAGAGAAAGACATTACTTAAATTAGCTTCTGAATAAAGTTAAATCGTGCTGAAATATATCCATTTGTCAAGACCTCAGCTGTACAGAATCAGGATATATTTTCAGTGGTAAATAATTTTACCATTTTAATGACGAAAATAATTTGATCTTTAATGAAGACCACAGTCAAGACTCAAAAAGAGTGGGAAATACCTTAGAAACATCATCTGAAACTGAAGTTAATGAGTCAGCAACCTTAAGCCCCATGATCCCTTGGAGGAGAAGGGCTCTGTCCACCCTGACCCTGTCCTTTCCCGTCCCGATCAGCCCCAGAACGTGCCAGTATGCATGGACAGCTCTTACATTCTCAACAAGTGCCAACACTGGTACTTCTAGATTTCAAACTTTTCCTAAGTAAATTATTACTTTTCTACACAACAAAATTCAATAGGTATGAAGCTCCCAAGTTACTCAGTTGTTTATCTACCTGTCTTTTTTTTCTTCATGAACAGGAACGTGTTTTCTTCATGTTTCATCCTGTCTTGGAATTTTTCACTCTGAAGCAATTTCACTTAGAAGTGATCAGTCCTGCACCACAAAGTGAAGCCCACCTTTCCTTGTCATTTTATAACTTTCACTGTTTGAAAACCCAGAAAATCACCACACACAAAGTCAAGCTTTGAAAATACAATGAACATTTGTTTTATTGTTGGTGACTGTAGCCAAGCTATAGTCCAGAGAGTCCTTCCATGACTTCAGGAGGCACCTTTGGAGCAGAGAAATCCCAACCACTTTTCCACTCTACACTCTTTGCTGTGAGATTGAGAAGGTGAATAAATACTCTGTTCTTGTGGAGAAAAAGCAAACAGAAGATTGACAGAGACTGAGAACCCGAATTTGCAAGGCCTCCTAAACCCCCTTGTGCCTTGGTACCACTCCTTGACTACCACCTCCCAAAATTGCTTCTCCTTAGCTTTTTACCCCCTATATCATTACTTGTAGCCACAGCATTGTCTTTCCAATGAACCGGAAAAAACCACAACTAAACCCCATCAAACACGGATTAAACACAGCACAGTGCTAACAACTGGCCCAGGGGCCAGTTTGTGCAGAGAGACGCAGCTCGTGCCCAGCTTCCCCCAGCTCTTGGTTTTCCAGGGAGCTTTCCCATCCGAGTGCTGACCAGGCCTGACCCCATCGAGCTGATGATGAGATGTGACAGGGGCAGAGCCGAGGGTGGAATGGCTGCACTGAACTCGTGCGCCTCTTTCAGCTCCGATCGCAGGCGCGGCGCTCAGCGCGGCTCCGTCCCCCGCCCGTCACGCACGGCCATGGTGCTCACTGCTCCATAAATGTCACAGCTTGTGGAACTGGGCTCCCAGAGCCTCAGCCAGATCTGGCAATAAAGGAGTCATCCTCAACAAAAAAAATATTCGTTGCACATTTAAAGCTGAGCTTTATTTAACTACTTTTACGATAATTGCAAGGACTGGAGTTACAACGATGGAAGCACTAATGCTGTCAGGCAGAAGCAGGAAAGACAGGATGAGCCACCAGCAAGGAGCAGGCTCCCATTCACTGCTAACTTATTAGTAATAAAAGATAAGCCCACAGAAAATATAATTTATATTAAACTTCTATAAGACATGATTCTGCCAAATCCAGACAAGCGAAACAGGTAGTAACTTCTTTAAACTATTTTCCTTGGATGACACCAACAGCAAGGAAAAAAAATTATAGTGATAATCTAAAATAAGTATCAGCAATCCCCATGGGTTCCTCACCAGTTTCCAGTGGATTTTCATGTACATTAATCTGAAGAAGTTCAAAGACATCTAAAGCATCCAAACAAGACATGAAATACTAAAGAAATGCCATGGAAGAAATCACAGGAGAACAGGTCAGAAAGGAGAAGGCAAAGAGAGGAACACCATGAGGGCAGAGCCTTTGTTATAAAAGCAAAAACATTGTCTTGGCTAAAAAGTGGGACAGTCATGGCAAAGAAATTAGAAAGGAAAGGTTATCAGCAGTCCATGGCAGATTATCCCCGAATTGTTTCCATGACAAATTACTCTCCCAGCATGGGCACAGCAGCCAAGATAAGCCAGGCACCTGAGCAGGGCAATTCCCCCCTCTGAGCATGAGCATGGGAACGGGCAGCAATGCATTTTCAACAGAAGATTCCTCTCTCACATTGCAATCTTTATTATTTCATTGATATTTATTATTTTCAGCACTGAAATTATGAGTGTGAGGCTGCACACTTTAATGATTCATCGGTATTTCAGACAACATTTTAAATATATCTATTTATCTATAAATGTATCTATTTATCTATTCATTAATGTTGAAGTGTCTTCTTCCATTATTAGCACTGACTCCATAATACTGCCCACTTTTCAAATTTAGTACCTATTTAGGCAAACTAACATAGTTAAGGAGGTCTAGATCCACAGTTTAAAACGCTGGGGTTTTTTTCTTTTGAACATTGAGATGGCTTTTAACCCTGCTGATGCAGAAAAACCAGCAAGTGAAGAACAAAGTTTTATAAATACAGACCCTTATATAACTTTCATTAGTAATTGTGAAATAATTAGAATGACAAGAAAGAGAGCCACCAAGCAAGACATGGAGATGGTACCAACTATCACAATCAATGTATTTTCTTGATTAAGAAAAAAATAGGAAGAAAAAGTGATTTCTTCTCCATTATGCACATATTCAGTTGGAAGAGAAAAGACTAAGGTCTGTGTGATACAATACGAAGTCATTGAGATAATTATGAATTATACCAAGCAATCATTTTACAAATCTCCTGGAACATCTCACTTTATGACCATTATTCACGAGATTATGCATTCAACTGCAATTTTTTTCCAATATACTCCTCTGAAGCCTTTCTTATGGTCTGAGATTCCAGACCAAAGAAGAAGAAAATGAGTTTTTCTAGAAAGGCAAAAACAGAAGGAACACCCCATGTTTTTCTAACCATCTCTAAAGTCTGCAGAGCGTAGAGAAAGATACTTACAGACTTCTTTTAAAAAACAGCCCAAACCCAGAGCAGTGAACTGCAGCAGGCAAGGGAGTTAGACCTGGCTATCAACCTGAATGCAACCTCAAGTATGAAACATCAAAACCTAAGTGCCAAGAAGCACCAAGTAAACAGCACCAGAATACTGAACTCTGAAATGCAAGTACAAACTTTCACATTAGAAATTAAATAGTCCATGCGTTATGTAAACATTGCATTTATCAGAAAGCAAAGTTAAGGTTTCAGCAGGGTCAAATCCTGCACAGATTTGCTCCGTTTATACCTTTTGATTCAATATATCCCAGCTAAACCACTAAAACCCTCTGCTAAAAATAAATGAGCACTGAATCCATCACACAAAATTTGTTATTATTAAAAGGTACATAAACCACAAACCTTATTGTTTCTGTTTTGAAATCCACACCTTAGAGTACAGAGCAAAAGCAATTTGGCAAATTCATACACTGTAGTTTGGAATTTCTTGACATAATTGACTGATTTATCAATCTTAATATTATAGTAACAGTAATATTTATATTTAATGCTGTATTATTTCTGCCAATAGGTTGCAATCCAAGAAGCATACAATGGGAACTTGTACAATTAGGCAAGCTGCCAAGTTCTCAAAGAATTATCATCACTAAAAACCTCAGTGTTCAAACAGGAAAAAAAGAAGGAAAGGACTAATAAAAGTCAGTTTGGAATATTCAGTTAGCAAAAGAAAACTTTACATCACAATACAGGCAGCTGTTGCACAGAGATCCCCATTCTTTACTAAGAGCATTACTGCTTGCTCTTTTTCTCAGGTGCTACTTTCAAAAAATATTTTACACTAATGAAAGCATGTTTAATGAAATCCCTTCAATGGTACCAAATTTCTTCCTGAGAATCCCTTCACAGCACAAGGCCTACAGCTTGCACTTTTCTAATTAAAACATATTGCAGTGTTTATCTGCTTTTTGATGGCACCCTCAGAGCCATCCTATTATTCTTACAACCTTCTCCAGTAAAGGTCAGTGTGAAAAGCAAATCATCCCCCTGGTACATGACTAATTCACCTGATCCTCCCTCAGCAGTATATGGTCCAGGAGCTCCACTTCTTTAAGTAGGATGATAAAACCATACAACAGGATACTCAAAACTTCCCAGTTTAGCCTGATAGTGCAGTTGAGTTCAAAGTGGGTTAAAAAAGAGGCCCAGGGTCACTGCTACATGAAAGTCTGGCCCATGGAGAGAGACAACAGTGTAAGTCACCACCTTTTAATCCCTCTTATTCCCAACACACACAAACTGCCACTCTTCATTTCACACGCCCACAAGATGCTTTTTTTGGTCCTAATCCCCAAAAACACCTGCTCTCTTTGCTGGAAGTACCAAAGCTGGTGACATTGGGCTGCTCAGTAGAGCTGACATGGGCCTGGCCACACATCAGCCACCAACACAAGGAAGGTGCTGCTGAAGCAGATGTTGCTTCTAAATGAGTCAGGTTTTTATTTCTGTGACTTGATGCCACTGAAAGCAGCAGCAGAGATGTGAATAGAGAAGCTCTGTCTATAGAGCTATCAAAAGATTATTCTTTTAATGGCAATTCAAAAAGAAGAGACAGAGCAAGGACCAGATAGGAATCACTCTGTACAAAGGCAGCTCTCCCATCTTGCCTGCCCTGAGCACATGTTCAGCACTTCTGCTCTACTCCAGATTTGAAGCCAACCTACAGCTGTAGGTCACGCACAGCTTTCCTGTTAGGGCAAGCAGAGCTGCTCCTCCTCAGTGCCATTGCTCTCAGCAGTGTCTCCCAGCTTGTGAGTGTGCAAATTCTCATATCTCTGTTTGCTGTTCAGTTTTAATAAGGGTCAAGCCATTCTCTAGACTAGATGGAGTCTCAGTTCTCGTGTTTCTGGTTGGGGTGTTATGGATAGTTTGCAGTATCAGACCCTCACAGCATACAGATTTATACTATTTTTATTGTATGGTTTACTTGTGTTAGTTTTGGGGTTTTTTTCTTAAGTAAATATTTGGAATCCAGGAGATATCTATCTCCTGCTATATGATGAATTCTCTGGTTTGTGACCCAAACCCCTTCAGCCATTTCTAGCAGAAGTGAATTATTTTTTTCACTGAGCTTGGATGTAAGACGACCTTGGAAAATGAAAAACAAAGGAAGAAAGAAGCAAACAAGGTTTTCTTTTTACAAAGGACTAGGAAGTTGAGCTAACAAATTCCCCCAATCACTTTTCCTCATATATATTTTTTCTCTGGAGATTTGTCACATGGAGATGATGTGCTGTGGAAATTCTTTTGAAAGGACATATATTTCCCTAAGGGGTTTTTAATGAGAATTTATTGCTCATGAAAGATTCAGGATTGGCAGCACTTCAGTCTTCAGTTAATGATCTTTTGTTTATTAACATAAAATGCATCACACTTAACAGGAGTGTAACTTTCCCAACCAATGCATCAAAGCATGAAAGAATTCTCACTCCTTTCGTCTTATCCCCTGAGGCTGACTGAGAGGGTGTTAGCTGAAATTTATATGGTTGTCCTCTACGAAAATCAAGTCAGAACTCTTGTTTCACGTAAAGCTGAAAATCATGGAAACATTTTTTCATAACCAAAATTACCCAGACATAAACCAACAGCAAGAAATGTCAGTACACTGCTATGACTTCTCACAGCACCTATTCCTTCCACACAAACCTTTTACCAGAACCAGAAAGTCTTTGATTAGTCCTAATCCTAATTACTTTTACATTCTGTGGGTAACATTCGCGCAAAGTGCTGATTCCACATCCTGGTAGCAAATTAACATCTTTAGAAAAACAACAAATTTGAAGAGTGATGAAGACCATAGGCACCTGGGTCTGTAAATCAGAGATCCCAGAAACACACCCCTAAGCCACCTCTTGTATTTTAAAGGAAATAAAAAGGCAGAAATAAATTTCCTCACAAAACCAGGGAAAAAAAATTTTTAAAAAAGTATGAAACTCAACATTGAAGAAAAATGGGTGTAAGGCACAAACCCCAAATTCATTGTTTAGGATACTGAGCTCAACCTTCAGTTCTGCCCAGGAGATACACCCAGTTCTCATTTGTTTGTGAGAATGTTTAGAAAGATTTTCCTCCCTGTTCTCCACAAAGCCTTTCACTTTTGCTCTTACAGTTCAAAGACACCTGATTTTGCTTCATTACTGGTTGACCTCTTGCCTCTGTTTTCCACTCCTTTGTTCCCAGATCATCACAACAATTCCTGGTATTCTCTGTAATCTCTTTTTAAAGGAAGGTATTACACAGTGTGATGTGTTTCTATCCATCCAGAAAGCCCATACCATGAGGACTTTTGGTTTTCTTAACAGGCTGCAATTGCTATGTCTTTTTTCTCTCTGAGCTATATTTATTGCAAACTCTGTAACCTTCCAGATGTCACTCATGTCCTGCTCTAATTGAACACTGAAATACCTTGAAAATACCATGTGGGTAAGAAACAAGACCAAAGTGATTTTTATGCTTTGCTCACAACACTTTTTTTTTTTTTTTTTTTTTTTTTTTTTTGCATTTACACAATTGTTCAATACTTAGATATTCTGGTACAAATCACTAAGAAATCTGCAATGACCTTCCACTCACAGAGAAAATACAGGAAAGGATTGAACCTGGTCAAAAAGAGTCCTTTTCTTTACTGAAAAAATTGTTTTATTTTTGTTTTTTCTTGTAATCTTATTTTGCACCCTCAAGAATACTATTCTGGAAAAACCCAGAAACAGTGCTCAGTCAGGTGGAGAGTTTCTGCTGGGGACTGTCTCCATTTTAAGGTCAAAGCAGCTGGAACTCAGATCAGGCCCCTGGAATAGTGTTTTGTGTTGTAACCATCACTGCTCTCTTCTACCAACCCACCTGAGATATAAGAGAATTTCTTCTCCCATCATTTTACAGAAAATCAAACAGTGAGAAGAGTGAGATTTCACTTTTGCATACAGCACTTTTGAGACAGCCCCTGCAGGTGCCTTCCAATAGGACTCTCAGCAAGAAGAAATAAATGAAATAATTATTTTCTGAGATCATTTCTTGAATGTCTACATCAAACATATTCAAGATTTACCAACAGGCAATAATTGCCACTTAGCTTTCAGTTTCAGGAATGTGATCCTGTTTATTGAATGCAAAGATTTCGAAAGAGAAGGCAATTCAGACTTTCCTGTAAATTTCTGTGGATTTGGATAAGCTACAGTTTTGTGAAGAAAAAAAGAGATGAAAGCTAATAAGAAGGATTTTGTGGTTTTTTAAACTCAAAGTGATGCTGTGACAAACTTCCTTGGAAAAAGTTATAAACTGCTGGACTTCCCCCTGTCCTCCCCCAGGCTACAGAACGTGTTTCAGTGTGCCTTAAACAAAATAATGTTCTCTACACCACGTCTCACCATGCCAGAAAGAAAACAAGCAGTATGCTGAAAATCACTTTGAAGTACCCTTCAGTAACCCAACACACGAATTCATATTCATGCAGCCTTACAGCAATAAAATCAGCTCCATGCTAATGATATAATTGTTTCTTCTATCATTCTGTCTATAAAAGAGGACTAGATAAAGTCAAAGGCAGTGGCCTCTGGCTGATTATGTGTTTTGACAAATTAGATGATTAACTGAAACCTCAAACCCAAGCTTGCTGTCTCTGTAGACCTAGAAGAGAAGAAGAAAAGCTTTGCTTTTGAAAGGACATGGCTCTACAGGGAGCTCAGCCCAGACTGAGAGAGCTCCTCAAAGAGCAGTGTTTGTACTGAGCACACAGCCCTGCACAGCCTAATTCCAACAGAGAAATTACACTTGTCACTTTAAATAATGGAAGCAGCATATGGCAATATATGCAAAATGCTTTCCAACATGTTCCAGTAGAGATGCAGAAACTAAGTTATCAATGACAGTTTTACCACATAATATACCAGTGTAACACTTAACAACACTGAAAATGAAATCCAGACGTATCAGTGGGGCAATGGCAGTATTTCTATATTTATGAAGCTGTTTAAATTCACAGCAGTCAAATCACAACTAGGAAGAAAAGAGGGAAGACTGAATAGCAACAGGCACAAGATGCACTTGTGTTGCTCAAGTTTTTTTACGCAGCTCGGTTAAGAAACTCAACAAGTGGTGCCATGAACTTGCCTCACTACAACATCTTCAATTCCTGATACCTGAATATTAAGGGACAAAACATTATCAGGTGAAGGCTGAGTACTGTCTATCTTTACAAACAGTACAGCTCAACAAAGATGGGCCAGAACTGCTACTCAGAACTTTTCCAGTTATTCGTGATGTGACTGAAAATGCTATTACAGAAGAGTGCACTGTCATCCTTTTACAAGTAAACACAATCTAAAAACAACAGCTTTCTGTTTAAAACCTGAACCAGGGAAGCAAACACTTTCAAGAAACCCCAGACAAACTAAACCCTCTTGGGGTATTTTAAATAATTTCCCCCAAAACCAGTAGCCAGCCCTGCTCTGAGAATGAGGCCAGCTCTCAGAGCTCAAATAGCATCAACTTCAAGGGAAGTTCAACTTCAGCAAACAAAACAAGATATGGATGAATAAGGATTAAGATGTGTTAGTGTTCAGGTATTTCCAAACATATTAAATGTATATTAAGAAATACTAACTGTCTGAAGTATTGAAATTGAAATGTTTTCAGCAGTTCAAATGTCAACTTAGGCAATTCCACATTTCCCCAGTTTCAGCAACAAATAGCATGTTTTGAAATCATTTGATGTTTGAATAAAGCTCTTTGCCATTTTCCACAGCAGATGTATTGTATCTGGGTAATGAACTGTGCTCTGAAATAACTTATTACAGTCATCCCCCCAGCCAGCTACATCACCTTTGGCAGAAAGCAAAATAAAAATCACACAGTGCTCACATAGCATCACCACAAGTATTACTTCATTTACAGGGTAAGGAAAAGCTCCATTTCAAATCAAGGTATTGATTATTTCAGAATTTAATTCCCCACTCAAAAGCTGTAACAAGAAAATAAATCCAATAAAGGGCATTTTCCAATTAAGTAAGTGACCCTAATCTTGATTTTAAGTTACTCTGATATTAGAGATCATAAAGTAGAACCACACTTTAAGTATCCAGGTTATTAGAGTAGGAATTAAAACAGACACATATAAAGCAGGTAATAATTTTAGGTAACTCTCCAGTATCATGGCCATGCCTTTAGTATAAAAGATCAAAACATATGGCAGAAAATTTATACATCGGTGCCTTGAGGTTTTTCTGCTTAAACCTAAGGTTTACCTTAATTTCCTTATTTTAATAATAAAAGGGTCAGAATGAGGCTGCACCAAGCACCTACTTTAACATCCTCCCCCCATAACCAGCAATTTTCTTAGAGAAAGACAACAGGGGCAAACTCCTCCATTCCCAGGGCTCATTAGCAAAATTGTAACTGTGGCTCTCCACTGTTTTACAAGAGTGCATAAAGAGCTGAAAGCACTTGTCTGTACAGAATATTTGTTACTAATGGTCTAAGTTGTTATACCAGTGGTCAGAGCTGCTCTGAACTCAGGGGATTGATATCTCAGAGATGTTTGGGTTCACTTTCCTTCCCAAAAGTCCCCAAAGCAGAATAGAATTGCTTCTCCTTTTCATCAGGCTGCAAGAACCAGCAGACTTTGATATGCTAAGATACTTCCATGTTGACATATTTTCCTTAACAAGATATTGTCTTAATTAGTTTCATCTGCCATTTGGACGTTATCTAGAACACAACTTAAGGATTTTTTTTAGTGAAGCAGAAAAATCCCATATGTTTTTAGGTTGCATATTATTCCCTATTTTAAAACCAGTACCTGCTCATTACTGCACATCCCACAAAAACAGTTTTCACAGCTGACACTGAAAGCTGTTATCATCTAATTTCATGTGGAAATGAAATGCTAGGGTATTTTTCTGCACAAAATACCCACATTCATCCCTTCATCAAACATTTTTGGTGAGGAGACGTGACCCAGACACAGAGGTGCTGCTTTGCCCTGCTGCTGGCTCCGGCCACAAAGGTAAAGCCAGCACCAGCAATGCTTCCCTGGCCTCTATCTGCAAAGCTCTAGGCATCAACACAACATCCCAGTGTGTTAGATGATAATAAAGCCATGTGCTAAATTCAAAATTATTTCAGTTAGCATACTGCTGCTTTTTTCCCAGTCTCAGATAAAGATAAGGAAAGGATAGAAAAGGATAAACTCTCAAGGTACATAAGGTCTATCAACAGGTACTTTCTCCCAGCACTGTCTTGTGAAAACATTACGAAAAACTGTACCTACATATAGACAGTGCTTCTGTATGCATCTATAAAAACTACAGCTTTGTTTAAAAATACTGAGCTTCCAATTTCTCAGACTTGCAAGTGACAGAGAAAACAATTTATTTTCTAGATAGGTGGGGAATAATTTTTCTTTTCCCTATATACCAATCATGGTCTACACAGTTTCCCAAAGACACATTTTCTTTAAAAGCAGTGATATTTTTGAGCATTCCCTGCAACAATACCAATCGACTTTTCTTATATGAGGAAAATGTTTTAAAGTGCACACAAGTACGGATAGTAAAAGGTATTAATGAAGAACAGTATTTAAAACCACTAGAAAATGATGCCCATCATACCAGGCAGTAATTTAACACTTAAACAGGCAGCCAGATGGCTGGTTTCAGTCAGCCCATTTCCACTGACATGTATTTAATCAGCTGAGTTACCCCAGACAAACAACCAGCCTGAATTTCTAAGAGCAGGACAATGACTGAGCGGGATAGCTGGAGCTGGAGATCAGCAGGGTTTAGAAATTACTTCAGGCTGGGGCTCACCAGCCCTTGGCAGGCCAGAGGCTCAGCCCCGCTCCCTGGGCCAGCAGGATGACTCAGGCACCTGCTGGAAGCCCCAGTGGCACAGTAGGACCTGCAGGACATTCCTCCAGGGCTGGCCACCATCCCCCAGATGGGCTTTTAATGATGATCCCACCAGTCCACTGCCTCCTGCCAGCCTGTGATCCCTGAGCCTGGGACACACATCCCCTCTGCCAGGGCCCAGCTGGCCAGCCAAAAACCACACAGGGAGAGATTTACTGGAAAGGGAGGAGGATAAAATGCTGTCTGTGCCACAAAGCAGAATTCCCTCTGACTCTTCAGACTTTTAGTCTATGGATCTCTTCTTCAGTAAAGACCTCCAGCCACTGTCACACTCTGGCTGGACTTAACTCATTTAGGTTATAAATCTGCTCCTTCCTCAATGGTCAGAGGATTTTCCCAAGAATTCCCTGGCCAACCACCAAACAGTCCCACTAAAGGCCAGAGCCATGGTCTAACCTATTTAACTGTACTCCCCAATGCCAATCCTCTCTATGCCTGTATTAATTCCCTCCACATCCTCTCCTTCTGTATTTCCACAAAGCATTCTGCTTTTCACTAGGATTTTAACACCGCTGAAGTCAATGAGTTATCCCCAGTTCTAATACATGTGTTTTGGTGCTGGTTCTCCTAAGCAAATTTGGTTTGATCCTGAAGTCAATGATTATGGACAGAGCCATTCAGGAACATCTGTGTACTGTCCCCGGACACCACAGAAGAAGACAAACCTGGGGGACAACATCATAATCTCTGAAGAGGTTAAAGCAGCAGGATCAGTAACTGGAGAGAGCTGACAGAGCCCCTCCTGTTATTTTACACAACATGAGAAAAGGTGTCATAAATTTTCACAAATTGCTCAAATATTACAATCCGAGTACTCAAACACATTTCTACCTCAGCACTCTACAGGAAATGAGCAGTTTGAGCTGGTAATAGAACCACGTTAATGACTCCCAGAACCAGCCCCAACTTTGAAACAACGTGCCTTGAGCCTCAGTGCAGAAAGAAATGAAGACATTACCCATGCCAACCACAAGAAATAATCTCATACTCAATGCTCACTGTTACACAACACACTGTTCTACTATTTACTGTCCTTTTTATGCTTTTCTATGCACAGAGGCACATAACATTGTCTTTATTCTAAACTAGGAAAAGTTTGAGACCTTTCCTGAGAGGTAAGGATTTTTTCATTTCATTTTTAAAAGGAATTAAAAATCTAGATCACAACACAACATCTAACAACAAAAAACAGTGGAAGGCAGCGCCAGCCTTGCTTATTCTCAGAAATTAAGTTGGGCAGTCTCAGGACCTTGTCATTTGAGCATAGATTGCATTCTGGCATATCAGATGCTGCAGTAATGGGATTTTGTAAATCTGAAATGCATTCATATTGTGTACATAAAGAAATCTCTTGATGTTTTACTTAGTTCAGTGCTCTTTTTCATCATATGTGCCAACCCATGCCCCCCTGCGTTCAACAGCTAATAACCAATACATCTGATGAAAATTAATTGTCTTGACAGCTTGCATAAAAACTATAAAGGTGCAAAGGAAAAATGCTGTGGCAGCATTTTCTTTCTCTGTAGGACAGTAGCTATGGAAACTATCTTCAGAGGCCAACTGGCCGCCATCCCAGTGCAGCACAAAAAAAATCAAAATGCTACTTTTAGAGGGTTAGTCAGTGGCACCAGTCATAATTATCAACATCTATGATGTTGCTGCACATTAGGCACAGCAAAATCTTGGTTGATGTTGCTGGGAGCAAAGCTAATACGACATTACAGCACTATTACAGACCTGGAAAATACAGAGCCTTACAAACTGTCCTCATACTGATAATTATTATGATAACCTGTCAAAAAGAGCATAAAAGCATGTAAAAATAGACAGCCATCTAAAACACCAATGTGAAAACCATCCAATCTCCTAATAGAAAATATTTTATTACTTATTATGATAGACATACTCAGGTAAATACTTGCAGATGAAGAGGAAATCTCTAATCTTATTTAACTGTCACATTTCACTAACTGAAACTTATCCTTTCTGAAGGGTTTTATCCCATATGGCCAGCCTGAACAAAAGCTGTGATTTCTAATACAGTCTAACAAAATCATCATTTTTTATGAATGTTGAGAGATTATGAAGGATTTTTCCCTGAAAAGGTAAGACACAAAGGAGCCAGAGGTTCATTATTGCAAATGCATGTGGCAGCTTTCCACTGGAGCCACAGAAGAGTTCCTGTGGAACTGCAGTCACAGGTCATTGATGAGACACAAACTTTTGAAGAAATATATCTTCCATCCAGAACAGTCAAAAAGTAGGAAGATTTCAGTCAATAAGAAACCTGATCATATGGGAGAGAAAGTGGGAGTATACATACACCTCAAGTACATAAACAGTTCCACCATTGCAGAGGTTGGTATTTCCCTCAACCACACAGTTTTGCGACTCTGTGGTAATCTCTAGTGGATAATTTCTCTCTCTGTGGACAACTTCCCCCAATTTCTTTGGAAAACTCCTTCTCTAACACCAGCAATTCTTATTTAAATGGCTTATGGAGACCACCCAGGAAGGATCAGGTTTATACCCAGTGAAGAGCCAAATTCTCCCCAGTGCCACACTGCACCAAGGCTGGGTGTGGTCCACTGGGGGCTGTGGAAATGGTACCTCTTGAAGGATTTCACTTGAAACCCTGGAACCTTGGCATGCACTACAAAACCAAACATGAGAGTGTCTGAGGCACTGGGCTGTTGGACTGTTATCCTGATAACCTCTGGGAATCCACAAATCAGTGATGGCCTCATTCAAAGAAGTCTATACCTATGGGCAGAAAGTAACTGAAAAATAAGGCATGTGCCTAAAATACAGGATATTTAGACAACTTCAAAATTCAGTTCAGCTCACAGATTGGAAACACTGTTATTCAGGTACGTCTGTATCTCCATCCTGCTGTTTCCACCGAGAAGCTCTGATCCATCTCCTCCTTAGCTCGCGAGGCTCTGCCTGTCAGAGCTGGGACCCAAGTAGGCAGGCTGGATTCACAGCAGGCTGTGCTGCTGCAGCCCCATTTTGCCTGCTGAAGATCCTCTACTCCACTGGCCAGCTCATTCCAAATTGAAGCAAAGCAGGCAATTTTCAGGCTTTTAAACCAATATGAGTTACTATAAATAACAAGTAGGTCAATACCATGTTTTCTCTTGCATTTTCCCTTGCTCACAACAAATGATCCAATTCTGACCCCTGCAGGTCCCTTGTCAGGGTGGTGCAGCTGTCCCTTTGGGGTGGACAGGGAGAAGGGGCACAGCTTTCCAGGGGCAGCCCCAGGGAAACCCAAACATTATTCTCCAGTCACCCTGGTCTGTCTCCTTGTAACCTTAGTCACAACCTTCAACAATCCTGCATGTGCTATATGATTTTCCACAGATGAAAGCTTCTTTTTCTTACCAAGGAAAGAAGATGCTTGAGATGTATATCTTGAAGATCTAGTAATACATGCCTGCTCCTTCTTTTTAATAAATTAGCAGTGTTGAGCAGCTTTCTCTATAAAGCAGCAGATGCAATCTCTCAGAAACATTTATTTACTTACACTACATATTAGACAGTTAAAGAAATAAATTAAGACCTTCAATACAGTCTTAATCCAAACTATTTCACTGGTTGACTGAGTGCCTCACCATTTGGAAAAGGAGTTTTCACACATCCTATCCAGTCCTCACTGATGGGATAATTTGCAATAGCACTGTAAAAGAAAAACAACAACCTGACAAAAAAAGGGGCAAGTTTTCTGCAGGCAGAGAGAAATTCACTGCTGCTTCACATGGGAAGAGAAACCCAGCTGTAGGGCTGTGATTTCATCCTGCCATGTAAGAACTCTGCATCTGAAATATTGATTGGAGTGACTGGAGGGAAGAGGATCATGCCATGCCTAGATCCCCCCAGTGCCATCAATAAATCCATGCCTGGCTGGAGCTGTGGGTTATATTTTAGTTCTAACAACAGCTCTTATTAATTCACCTGTTACCTTTACATGGTTATACCAGCAGAAAATTGCAGCAAAACACACCAGAACTATTTTTTACATGCTTCACACTGACGTTTGATCCAGCTACTTCTAAATAAACCAAGTTATGGTTCAATTAACTTGGATCTGACTCAAAAATACGTGGTCCATGCTGCCACCATAAAAGAGGAGATTAACAGAACTGAAAGGATGGACAATAGGGTTTGTGTGCCAAAAGCCTGAATCTTTTCCTGTGTTAATCTCATCATGGACACCCATGACTGAAAACCTCGTCTTGCCTACCAGCCTTAAGGATATCACAGCTACACGCTGCCAAGTGAAGATGTTAAGGAGATCAATCCAGACTCTAATAATATTTATCTAAATATTGCTAAAATACCTCTCTTAGAAAAGCTTTTACATGACAAGAGAGAGATAAACTCACATATTGATACAAACCAAACTATCCAACCTCCACTCTCGCACAAAACCCAGAATCAGACAAGAAAATGCACAATAAATAATAATGCATCAGTAAATCCATCAGGGAACACTGCCACCATTTGCTTTAATGGTGCACACTACACCAATAAGTTGAGAGTATGTGCTTTAAAGAAAAATATTTTTAACTAGCTATGAAAAATTTCCTTCTTTGATGTAAGTAGCTCTATCTCAGAAAACAAGTCCCAGTAAAGTAAAAGATTTCTAACATCTGTTAACACCACACTTACTCTCCTACAGTTTTACAGCTTGATTTCACCCCTCACAGAAATACATGCTGTTGCAGATCTTTACATCTTTCTTCACTCCTTTCACACTTCCCAACACCTGTATCACGAATCTCAAGACTGAACAGGCTGTTCCACTGCATTTTTGTTTATTCCTTTAGTTCTGACTCTTTCCTAACTCAGCTTTTCAAACTTAATAGAACATCCCTTTGCATTTAAGTATTTTCTGCCTTTGATTAATTCCTGCAAACCTGCAGTTCTCTTCACAACTTCACCGTTTTCTTCCAAGAGAAAGCAAATCAAAATTCAAGAAGGTAATTTCCTTCCTCCTCACCTGCCAAGATCATGTTGATTCTCAGTCCCTCCTCTCACCTGGTCACCTTACTCTTTAAGGAACAGTACTGCTGTCCCTGGTTCCAGTTCCTTGCCATACAGGTCTATAACAATCTTTCCTGGCTTAAAAACAACAGCCATCCTTGGTTTTACTTAATTCTGTGAATACTGAACAACTACACTGCCACTCACCCTCATCCTTCTTCCCCCATGTTTTTCCTACAAAATACTAGAAGTGGTGTTTGACCCTCTGCGAAGTTGCAATCTCAGGAACCAACTCCCAACTCCTCATCAGGGAGTCACGAAGCCCTTCCTCTTCTCAAATCAGGAGCTGCTTTACATGGAGTCCAGAACTGGAAACCTTGGGATGTGTTGGGACTTTCTGGGTTTCAAATAAGGAGTTTGGACAGAGGGAACTGAGAGTTACCAGGGGAGGTCAGCATTTGTAGGCTCCTGTTCCCTACCAGGTAAGATGCAGTGGCAGCCACAAAGGCTCAGCAGTTCAGATATCCAGCCTGGTGAGAATGTCAGGTTTTGAGAACAAACAGAATCCCTGACATCAAAACAAATCTATTCTCGCTCTCTGACTAACAATTCCTCATTTTTCTTTGTACCCTGCAGTCTAATTCACTCATCATTTGTTGAGCTGTGTCTCACACATACAATGTGAAGTTTCGGAGACAGACATTCTTTGTGATCATATTCTAATTCATTAGGTGCATTTGCACTGGCAGTTTAATGTGAAGAGGGGCATTTTCTCAGTGAAAACTTGACTTGCATTGACATTTAAGGTCTTGGGCTCGCCATTCATGATGATGAGCCTTGATTTCCCTTTCTCCCTGCAGCTGTGCCCCAGGACAACAACCTGAGCATCCCAGATACAGCACACATGCAAGGTCCCCAGCAGCTGACTCCTTGCTGCATGCCCAGGACAAGCAGCTGGTGAAACCTCTTGGGCCAGCTGGGAGATGAAGCAGAAGTGTGGTCCTGGACCCACCAGGGATTGCAGCAAATAATCAAGTTTTTTCTCATTTGTGCCATGTCAGTTGGTAATACCAATGCTCCTTGTCTGGGCTCTACTATGGTGCCAAAGCAAATGTAAATAAAGTTATTTAACAAGAGTGAGCATAAAAAAAAAACCAAAACCAAACCGTAGCCACATACTAACACACTGTAATTATTAATTTCCATTAGGTAACATTGAAAATGGTGACTGGATAACTTACTCATCTCCAGGATACAAGCTCTAGCAGTAGTACTAAAGCCAATGTTACTTGACAGAGAGCCCTGCAGCAAAACTTAGAGCATAATTGTTCCTATGTTATGTCCTACAAATACCTATCTAGAGCTTGGATGCCAGAGGCATTCCCAGCAGTCCTCTCTACCACCACATGTGCTATTTGCATGAAAAAATATTTTTATATGCTTGAAAGTTGGCACGTCAGATTCCCATTAACACCACCAGGAATGATTGCAATTCAATCTCATGTTCGGTAGCCACCAGGAATCGCTTCACTGCAGATGCCAAGAAGGCCAAGACATAACACATGGTCACTGTGACTCTGCTGGTAGCTCTGGTCTTCTCCCAAACTCAACAGAAAGATGCATTTATTGCACTGGGTTTGGCCTGCATTCCCCTCTGACCACATTTCACACAGGTGTGCTCTTAGCCAGGACACTGCTGCCCTTCAGGGTGCACTCAGTCACTGAGGGCACCGTTTTACAAATGCCAGCTGGCTGCTGTGCCTGAGACCAGGAACATCCACTGGAATGCAGACATACAGAGCGGGCATGGGGAAGAGGTACACAGGCACTCAATTCAAAGAAGAGGAGAGAAAGGGAAAGAAATGGAAGAAAAGATCTGTAAAGATCAATGTCTGTTGCCACAGAAATCACTATATATGGCAAGGAAACCTGAAATTATAATTTAAAATGCTTAAAGCATATAGCTCATCTTCAGAATAAGAAAAAAACCCGCTCAGAATAAGGATGTGGTATACTCAGGCACAAATTACTTTATCATCATCAACTATACAATGGGATAAGGATTTTAGCTTCCTGTAGTGGCTTAGACCAAGGGCATGGGTAAAACCTTGGCACAGAGAAGAACTGAAAGGATTCAAGTGGACATAATGAGAGAGCAGCTGCATTGTCTATTTAGAACAACACAGGCCATCAGGAGCCAAGAGCCTTTTTAGAGGGGTTTATACACAAAGCAAGGGAAGTTATTAGAAGGTGGAACATGGATAGCAACTGGTATATGTTTGGCTCAGACACTTGGAACCACATGGATTTAAGAGAAATCCTATAAAGAGAGACAGGAAAAAGAAGAACATTTCTTTTTGCTCTTTCACAGCACACAGCAGTATTGAGAACTTTGTTTCTGGAATATATTGAACTTTTTTTTCCCACATCTTGGTTTTCCCTTCATGATCTAAGTTTCATTCTGCTTACTGTGAGGAATAATTTATGTTTCAAATGCCAACCATCAGTGCACACACCACAGCAAGATACAGAAGTACTTGATTCTTCTTTATGAGCCATTAATTTCTGTACTTTAAAGACTCTCTCTGGAAAAAAAACCCTTCCTATTTTCATTTCAAATTATAAGTACAGAAGAAAAATAAATTCTCAAAGAAACAGACAACTTGAGGGTTTCTGACATAACTCTTGGGGCAGAACTCTCTCTTAAGGTTTAAATAATTTGAATATATCAGAACTATGTGTATATTTCTTAAAAATTTCATTCACATCAGCTTGAGACTGTATCCATCATCTAATGTCTTAATACTATCGATTCCTTTGTCATTCCTAGGAGTTTCTATTATATGAGATCTAAATATCAAATAGTTAGAACCAAGAAACAGAATTTTACTGCTGCAATAATCCCTCCAACCATCTTCAGAATGAAAGCATAAACACAAATCCTACCACCAACCTTCTGGTTAATGTTTTTACAGAAATATTATTATAACTGACCTTTCATTCTCTCCTTCCTGAGCAGTGGAAACTCTGCATTACTGCTCTGATAGCCTCAACTTCACCATGGTGCAGTTTACATCAGCCAAGATCAGAAACACCATGCCTGTGTCTTAAGTACCAGTCCCAGGCCAGTTCCATCACTCCATGTGATTATGTTTTAGCTAAATATCCAAACCAACAGCAGCTATTCAACTGCAACTCCTGAGAACTGGAGAAAGCAAAAGCGGTTTGGGTTGTTTTGGGGTTTTATGTACAGCACCTCTTTGCAAGCTCCAAGTGAACAGATACACACACACCCTTGACTTGGCATGCAGAGTAGCCTATCTACTTCAATGCTGTAACTGCAAGGTTAAGCAGGTGTCTAACTGGTGGCAAAATCAGGGTCTTAAAAGGAAAATTAATTAGTGTAAGAAGTGGATTTATGCACAACACCTGGCTGCTGTGCTTCTGGGCTTATCTGTGTAGGGATTTATCTGGTGGAGACAAGCACTGGTGTAGCAGTAATGCTCTACAACAGTTGTGACCAACCCTACAAGACACAGAAGAAGAAAAGTTAACCATTAATAATTATTACAGAAAGGGAAGTTCTTTGCTAAAGAAAGAGGGTGACATGAAGTACTATAAAGCATACATTTATACTTCAGCAAGAAAAACTTGTCAATAAGTGCATGCTACGTGCA
This sequence comes from Eopsaltria australis, assembly GCA_034509425.1. Classification (NCBI taxonomy): domain Eukaryota; kingdom Metazoa; phylum Chordata; class Aves; order Passeriformes; family Petroicidae; genus Eopsaltria; species Eopsaltria australis. Next base: position 1,187,278 of record JAVTVJ010000112.1, read on the forward strand.
ATAAACTGCAAAAATGCAGATGGGAAAGAGCTGAAGTGGGAATAAATTTCCTGGGGAATTCTCTAAAAAAGAGACCAGCTTGAAAAAGCCAGAAAGTACATACAATAACATACACTATTTCTGAGCTAAAGTATATAATCTTCCGGTCCATGATGTTCACTGAGGGGGCAAAGAACATGAGATATGCTGAAACTACTGTGAACATTTTGGTTTGTTTGTATTTCCATCAGAGCTCTGCACTGACCATCCAATGCATCCTCCCTGATGAGCACACCCCCGAGCTGGGGGGATTTACCACATGGCTCCCTTTAACTGTGTAAATTGTGTGCTGTGACATGAGTGGGACTGCTCCACCACACAGCCAATCTCCAGCTCCCGGGATCTGGCAGAATGGGGATTACACCACACGCTGCAGCAGCTCTGGGAGCAGGCAGGGCTGCAGACAGGGGCAGCACAGCCAGGCTCCAGCCCTGTTCTGCACACCCAGAATCCACCGGGTCACAACCAGCTCTGTAACCTGGATGACTCAAAATTTTATTGGAGGATTTGTAATGCAACAGTAACCTGATAATGTACTTTTCCATACTGCTTCCCTGCACAGCACAGCAAATTTCAGGTTCTAAAAGAAGCATGTAAATCCACAGCAGCAGAAACCTGATGACATTTTTATTCTTGCTACTGGCAAGCCCCATGTAATGCCAGTGGCATTAATCCCAGTGTTCACTAGCAAAAGGAACTAAGTCCTGGTAAATTCAACCAAGGGCACTGGTTGCTTTATGATGAAAGGGAATTCTGTATTTAGCTTATGTGATTTGTTTCCTCTCTTAACAAGAAATGGAAAAACATTTGTGGTGTTCACAGCAAAAAAAAAAAAAAGTGTTTTTGGTTCATCACCAATAACCAACATAAAAATGCACTGAAAAAAAAATACTCAGCATTCTGATTACTGCCTAGTTATTCCCCAATCACATTTGAAGCTCTAGACTGCCCATTCCAGCATTTCAGTGCAATTTTTATTGACCTACTAACCTGTAACTCTGGGAAGCCTGGAACTAAGAATGCAATAATGGCTAGCAAATACAAGTCTCCAAACAGAGTGTAATAACCTTAAGTAAACTACTGCCAAGCAAAAGTCCTGCAGATCAAACAGTTCCCACGAAGCCTTATGCTATTAACTAGCAAAAGAGTCCCATGATATCTCCATAGTCATGCACAGTAACAGAGCACTGCGCTTCTGTTTACTTACATAGCTTATCTGCAATCCAGTAATGTATACAGCCAGCCCCTCCGATGTAAATCACTTCTCTATTCCATGATACTTCCCTTCTTAAAAACATTGCTAGCTTCCTAATGATAAACAGGGAGTTTATCTGGAATATCTATTTTTAAGGGATGGGCAGTGGACACTAACAAAACCATTCCAATAAGGGACTCTATATTGTTACAAGGAGAAATAGAATTGCTAACGTGTAAAATAAAGTTTGCGACAACACGGCATTTATGTGGCTCTGCATTTTTCCTGCTGCAAGGCCCACTCACACTTACTCTACCTTATTTCTATCACTTCCTGGGTAACCCCACCTCGGGAGATGGATAGCGGATCCATGCAATACACCCTACCAAAGCCAAAGAATCAACAGCTAAAATCCTCATGGCCAGCAGTCGGTCACTCAACACTCTGCATTTACCTCACGCCCTACTGCTTTTTATGCTTCAACTCATTTCAGAAATATCTCTTCTCTACCTAAAAGACTTCTTCCATGAGGACCACCAGCATCCAGCCATCAGTGGAAATTGGAGGGGTCAAGCCTTAAACAACCAGGAATAAAAATAAAACAGAAATAAAAGTCGTCCTGCAAGAGGCACAGAACGGAAGCCAAATCTGCTGCCTCTGAAGCAACAGGGCTCGAATGCAGCCCCCGCCGGCTCCTTGCCCACGGCTCAGGGAGGAAAACGGCAGGGGAAAAGCGTAGTGCCCTTGTCCCCCAGCAGCGGAGGGGCTGAGCCCCGCGGCGGGGCCGGGCACGCAGGGGGCGGTGCGGGCTCCGGCCGGCGCGGTCCCAGCGCGCTGCCCGCGGCTCCGGCCGCTCCGGGACCCGGCCTCCTGCCGGCGCTGGCTCCGGCACTGCCGGCGGGGCGGGGAGGAGGCCGGGCCGGCGGCGGGATGCGGCGGCAGGTGCCTCCCCTCGCCCGCGGGCCGCGCCCGGCTCCGCGCAGCGCCGCGGCCCCGGGCGGGGGAGCGGCGGGCGCCGCCGGGGCGGGCGCGGGGCGCCGGGGAAGGGGAGGAGACGGCGGCGGCGGGGCGGGCAGGAGGCGCGGCGGGCAGGTGAGGGAGGGAGGGAGCGATGGATGGATAGATGGATGGATGGGGCCAGGGAGCGGCCGCTCCTTACCTGGGGCGCGGTGGCGCATCCTGCGGCGGGCGGGGGCCGCGCGTCCCGGCGGGCCGGGGAGCCCCCCGCCGCCGCCCCCCGCCTGGGCAGAGCGGCTGCCGCCCCCCGGGCCGGCCGCCCCGCCGCCGCCGCTCGCCTGCTCCGCTTTGTTCCGCCGCGGCGGCTTCTCCTCCCGCTGCCGCCGCAGCCGCGGGACGCGTAACATGTGCCTGGGGAGGGCGGGCGGGCGGCTGCCCGGGGTGGCACTTTCGGCGGGGCGGGGAGCGCGGCGGCCGGGCCCCTCCGCCCCCGGCCCCGCGGAGGAGCGGGGCTGTCAGATCCAGCCCATCTGCCGCGATCGCAATCGGTCGCAACTGAATGGCTCCGGCAAATCTGCGGCGGCAGCAGGGGCTCGCCGCGGCGGGGGGGTGGGGGAGGCCGGGCCATTGTTTGCGGCGGCCCCCGGGTGCCCCCGGGCTGGGGGCGGCGGGCGGGGGCTGCCCGGGGCCGGGGTGTCCGGGAGCCGCGCAGCCTCATCTCGGCCGCACCGGGGCCGGCCAGCGCTGCATCTCCGGCGGGGCCGCTGCCCGCGGGCTTGCACATCATGGGGAAAACCCTCCGTCCGCACAGCCCCGAGTGCAACGCTCGCCTCGGTTGATGCCGTCCCAGCTATCCTCGAAAGATGGGAGAGAGGGCACGCGGCGTGGCGGAGCCGCCGGGATGAGCTGGGATATGCCAAGGGGCAGAGGCTGTGCCCATAGAGCTGCTGAGCACCTGGTGTGTGACACACAGGTGAAAGACTTCAGATGGGTGGAGATTCATAGACATTCATGGCACGCTTTAAAACCTCGTAGTACATGAAAAAGCAGTTCCAAAACCATCACTGAAAGCTTGACATCTGTTAGTCCAAAAATAGCAAGTAAGAAATTTTTCCTGGTTAGAAGAAAATCTAACTGGTATGTGATCCAGTTATTTATAGCTTTGGTGTGTGTAAGAGAACCTAAGATACAGTACATGTGAGAGAACCTAAATGAACAGTGAGCAAGAGTTCAGGAAGGGTTTCCCAGTTTAATGAGAGAAGGTGAGATAACATGGAAACAGGGTGAGAAAAACTGACATAATGCAAATGAGAGACAGTGGGTACACTGGAGTGAAGAGACTGCAGGAACCAGGGTGCGAAGTAAGTCCTCATATATGGTTCTGAGACAAGAATTAAAAGGTAGAGCTGTATCTGAGAATCGAAGACAAGTACTGCAGAAGCAGAACTTTAAAAATAAGGTGACAGGAGTTTTTTTGGATTTTGAATTTGGAGTTTTCTGAGCAGAGGAGCTCAGAAGAACAAATAAATCATTGGACAATGCTCAGAATTTACTTAATAGATTGGCTGTTGCTGAAGACAGTGCACTAACTTGCAGAAGGGACCTCTTTCTGTGGTGGTACAGACAACAGTCTTTGCAGCTAAATGTGTTGCTGTGGTGTCTTGAGTAAATCCACAGCCAGATCTCTTAATACAGATTTTCTTCTAGGTTGGCAATGAGAACCTCCAAAATTACTTGAATCTCTCAAACTTACAAGTTTGTTCTTTCCAGGACAGCAGCTTACACAGGCACCTTGATTTCTTGATGGGAAACAATTGTTCAGTTTTCTGAGGGCTGATCTACAGTCCTGGGCCACTCAAAGTTTCTTGATTTAATTAATTATAATTGGGTGAAACATAAAGTCTGTACTACAGTGTGGATCAGAGTAGATGATAACAGTGATATTCTTAAATACTGCAAAATTCTGACAGAAAGCTGCAAAACAGCATGAGACAGGGACCAAGCATCATGGCAGACAAGAGGTCCTCTCCAAATCCAGTACATTTGGGGTCTCCAAAGAGATTTTTATTCTCCATTCAAACATGATTTCATCATTTAAACCATGACCCTGTAGCAGTCACAGAGTACAGAAGTAATGTCTGCTGATGTGTTTTAATTGCTTTGTTGTGTAGGAAAACACCTTGAACAACTCTTGTAAGAGCCAGTTTTACCTACTGAGTAGAAGATACGTCGATTATCTATTTAAATAGAAAAAACCCCAATAAAATGTAATCACACTGTAATGCCTGTTGCTTGCACAGACAACCTAAACCTCCTATCCAGACTCCTTTCTAATTAGTGATTGAGACTGCAAATGCAGCATGGTTTTTGAGACTTGGCCAACACGTAAGTGGCTGCACTGGATCTGTCCAGAAGGTCTGTGTAGTTCAGCGTCATTTCTCTTCAGTGGTAAACCCCAAATATCCAGGGGAAGATCCAGCTCCTCACCTCTCTCCAAGCCCCTGGGAGCTAAGGGCTCTCCTGAGCCAAGCTTGCCCTCTGTGTGTTCAGTACATCTCACTGCCTCCCTTCCATGACTGTCCAGCCCCTAACTGAACCCACATGCACTTATAAAATCCATGGTGCCCTGTTGGTGCAGATGCTCTGATCTTTGTTTATGTGAAAAATCTCTTCCTTTCATTTGTTTTTCAGTGTGCTGCCTGTTTTCATCCGACAGCCTGTATTTCTTGCATTGAAAGAAGCAGTGGACAAGCAGCTCCTCTCCATGCTGCTGACGTTTTAGCTCTGTCATTCACCTGCCTGGGTTACTGCTTTCTCAGACTGAAGAGTCATAGTTGTTCCATAGATGGAAACCAACTCCTGCTTATTACCCTTTTCTGTCCTCCCCTGAACTTACCCAGTTTTGTTGCACCTTTTCTGAAGTGGGAGACCAGAACTGCAACTGGTACTCAAGAAGCAGTAAAATCACTGGCATAATCATGGTCCCTTCCTAGGTGTGGTACTGCAGATCTTAAAATATTATCCTAGTCAGGGTCAAGTCTTTCTATGCAGTCTGTAAATTGTTGCATAGAAAGTTTCTATTTGAAGACCACATTTATCTTTCCATGATTCTTCTTTCCTGAATTCCTAGTGAAAACATGGAGTAGTTTCACCAAATCTGCTAGATTAACTGGGGCTGAAGGAATAAAAAAAAAGAATAAAAAATATTGCCAGTTTGTTAATTATTTTCAGGCCTGAGCTTACATTCACTGAAATTAAGAGTGACAGACCTGGTCTCTTACTCTGTAGCTGGGAGTGATTTAGAATTGGAAAGAACCAATATTTATCTACAACTTAAAGCTATAATTACAACTTGAAAGTGTTTTTTATGCATATCGAGCTGCACTGTATCTGACTGCTGAGATGCTGTTCTTCTGTGTCTCTAAGATTAGTAGTATCTCAGTTTCATGCACAGCAATAAGTACATGTTCCATATCATTATTTCTTGTCCCTAGGCTTGCACAATTTTGTCTAGCATAGACATTTACAAGATAATACACCAGTCTTCAAACAAAATTCACGACTTGGCTCACCATTGCTTCAGACAGATACAAAAAAACTGCAGTGCTCATACTTCAAAACACTAAAATGAAGTAGATGATAGCATTAGCTCAATACATTACTGGTAGTTATAGTTTTAAATAAACCAACCTAGCAGCTGGCACAGGCAAATGATACAATTTGGGGGAATTTTTTTTCATTTTCTCAGAGGCACCAAGCTACCATTGGAGGGACAGATACTTCCTAAAATGGTTTCTGACTCTCAGCTGGCACAATGTGTGTGTGGAGGTGATGTAGCTCTGCTCACTGCTGCATTCTGCAGCTCTTCCAAATGGGAGAGACCTGGGAAAGGACAGGTACATTGGCAGGTTGGAAGTGGCTGATTTGCACAGCAGTCAATAATGCCAAAACAACCACGGAACCTGTAAGACAGTCTGTGCTTCAGAAAAACTTCATACTTAGAAGTCAAGGAGGGAGAAGAAACCTCCCGGAGTGCAGTTACTGAGCTTTACTCGCTCCTTGTCCTTTCATTAATAGCTACATATTTGCTCACACAGGACTGAGGCTGTGAATGGGTGATGTAATACCAGATTTTCAGATGTTCTACCGTGAGGTTCCTGGCGCTTAACACCAGCAGTGTTCCAAGGGCCTGTTAAACATGAGCAGGGTGGAAATCGTGTGGACTGACGTCATTTATAGAAACAGTTGCTCTTTCAGCCTGACACAGGGCACTGTTCAGGGAGACCTGAGGCAGCGCTGCCCTTTTGAGGACTTCAATTCAACTCTGGGGACGATTGCCTGCGCGCCCGGGAAAACTGCCAGGCCAGGCTATTGCACAAAAAGCTGTGCAACAGGAGCTGACAGGGACCCTCATGGAGTGCCCTGTGCTGGCAGGAAAAATCAGTCACTGGAGGAGAGGTTTCAGAATGAACTGGTCCCCAGTAACCATGCTGGAATTTCCCAGTGCAGCAGAGCTGCAGGAAGACAGGCAGTCTGGCTGCTGCCTCGTGCTGACGTGTGTTAGCATCACCTCCTCCTGCTAATGGGTACATTCAAACCAAAAATGATTCATAAAAGTTTTCTCTGGATCTCAGTGAAATTAGAATTTAGATTCTTCATGGGAATTCTGAGTATCTTTTGAATTGGCTGAATTAAGGGTCAAGTGCTGCCACTTGCACATTTCCACATTGCAAAACAGAAGTAAAGTCACGACTTTACTGTCACAGGGAGGACACAGCATTTGGCCATTTTAAAAAAAATTTACAACAGTGTTACTAGAGGAAAGGAGAAGAGGAATTGAGAGTCTTTACAACCTCTGGTGTGGTTTTGGACCAATTTCTCCCAGAGCTCTTCAGGAAGATAGATACTTCCTTGGCATTTGATCACTCCCAACCATGAGGAGCGGAAGATCAGAAAAATACAGGAAGCCTTGTAGAAACCACAACATATGTACTTATATCTCTCAAAAGGGCTTCAGAGGCTTTTGGCTTGCCTGGCAGAGGACTAAGAATCTACTGAATGAAAAACAATAATGGATTTATTACAGCATTATTGACAACTGAACTGGGTAGAATTTGTAAGGTAGTATCAAACGTCCTCAGTCCAGGGCAGTAGGAGCACATGGTGATTCTGGCAGGGTGTGGAAGCAGATCAGCTTCTCCCTCTGCCATCTTTAAACGTACTACATAAATGACAGCAAACTAAATAACCTGTAAAAACTGTCATCTCCTTCCTGCAAAGCATTTGGTGGAGATCAATCTGGGATTTTTATTTTTTGCTTATTTGAGTTATAGTTTCTAAATTCTGCTTAGCTAATCAGGTGGTAATAAAACTAAAAGCCCTGCATTGTGCAAGCTTTTATTAAATTTTGAAAATCTCAGGGGAATATCTACATAAGCAAGAGTTAGCAAATTGTGAGCTATGCAGATTTAAGTAGGAAAAAAATATGCTCATGTCTTTAATATGTGATGAATGCTGCTTTATATTTGAAACCTTGTCCCCAGTGGAACCCATTACAATAATGTTTATACAGGTTTATGCTATAAATGCATGATGTTTTCCCTACAGCAGAATATATTGGAATTTACTCCTGATTTAAAAAAAAAAATGTGTGAATGGGTGATATCCCAGAATCTGGATTGCTATAGGCACAATTATGCCCATTTATTAACAAATGAAACAATGAAAAATATAATTTGTTAACATAAAAAGGACTTTGTACAGCAGGCAGAATTGATAGGAAGTTCATCCTGAATCTTCTGCACCACATGTGAACTGGAAGCCAGCCAAATCCTACAGAATGCAGGGGAACTGGATCTTCAGGTGCAGACCTCACAAAGCCTGGACAGAGGTGCTGCCTCTCCCAGGAAAAACCAGGAAGAAGACAGTGATGGATCAGCACACAATTAAACAGCAGGAAGAAGTGATGTCACTGCAATATTTTGGTTGCAGGGGTGTCCTGCTTTCAACTCCAGCAATATTTGTTCTGTAACAGGCCCAGCCAGATGACACAGGGTCTACATCCATGGTTTTCTCTGTGTGAAAAACCCAATGGTTTCATCAGCAGAGGAATATCCACATACTCTAAAATAAACTTCCTGAAGAGAACAGGAAAGGACAGAGCCCTTCTCTCCTGCTGCCCTTGCCACTGCCCACCCCCTGACAGAGGACACCCTTTTCTTTACACTGGGGAGTGGCAAGGGCCAAGGACAGGAGTTGGAGAGGACACTTCCAAAGATAGGTCACCTCTTCTACATCTTATCCTGGTGTGAACTGGAGACACAAGAAAACCCTCTCCCATCACAAAGAATGGATAAGATTGCCACCAAACTTGTTTTAAGCCATAGAGACTTTTAAAGATTCAAGCAGTGATGTGGGCACTCCATCCCTCAAACTGGAGTGAAAAGGCTGACAGTGCACAGTGCTGTGACATGAGGATACAGCAAAACCCTGGCTTACACATGGATCTCTTGTATAAGTTCCATTACTTTTCTTTGTTAAGAGGGAATTATATTATTTCTTGCTGCATCCTTGGGGCTGAGGAGATGAAAACCATTTCTCACTTTGTGTGGAACAATGAGGCCCTGTTCTCTCTTGGGGTCTCACACTCTTGCTTTAATGTAAATTAGGAAAAAAAAAAAAAGTTGAGCATTACAGAATGAAATAGAAATGCTAAACTTGATTATTTAACTTCTCTTTCACGAATGAAACTCATTTACAAGGAAAGGTGCTAACCCAGCTTGCATGATTTCATATACAATTTCTCCTTGGCTTTTTCTACATCTGCCATCAGCAGTGCCCTGTTCATAGACTTCATTAGCGAAACAGATCAGTAAGGTACCATTCCTTTAAAAATAACAAATTCATAAATTTTCCTTTTCTTCCTTAAACCCACCACCCCATCCAAATCCCTATCTCATAGCCTGTGACTGTGCACTACTCATTTCTATAATACATTTTTGACATCCTGTTTTTATAAGGGCCTGAATTCTCAGTTGTTGCCTTCATGTAAGTCCATAGGTTTTCCCTCTGGCAAATAAGAGCCAAGGCTCTGTGTAAAGAAAAGTTGTTCAGTCTTAGAGAAGACTTCAGGGAAATGCCACTGTTACTCCTTGAAATTATTCTTTGCTCTGTGAATAAAGCCAATAACATAATTTGGATTATCTGAGGAGTGAAATATGATTCAATCTGAGTAAGCATGGCTGTGTGCAGACATCAGTGAAAAAGTAAATTCAGCACCAAATAATAATGAGAGACCACGGTCTGTTTCCATTCAGAAATGTTTGATTTCTAAAGGAGAAGGGGCCAATCTCAGAGCACCAACATCAGATAATTGCATATTCATTTCTGTAGGTCGCTGTGTCGATGTGAGCTCTGTTTCCCCTCTGAAGGCAGGTGCTGTGAGAGGAGCAGGTGCCCGAGGTTCCCCCGCAGGGCCGGGCTGGGGTCAGCGCTGTTGCCCCATGCAGGGATGCAGCAGTTGTGCAGCGCCCGGTGCTGCTACCTGGGCCAGGCTGCACTGCAGGGGACACACAGAACCCTGCCACTCACACTTAGCGTCACACAAAACCACTTCAAAGCAGGTTTTTTTTTCCCTAAGCCTAAATAGCCACTACAGTAATACATATATCTGCATACACAAAAGAGTTTGCTCTTAGAAAAAATCTAAAACAAACGCAGAACCATGCCAGGATTATACATTTCATTTCCCAGCATACAAATGAGGAACTAATTTAGTCTGGGCTGTTCATGCATTTTGCTTTTAACAAACATCCATATGCCAAATAGACCTTCCACATACTTCCCTGCTGGAGGTTTTTTTCCTTTCAACTTGGTAGGGAACATTTGTGATCCTTATTCTACCAAGTATGTCTAAAGAATATATTTTGCTCAAGGCCTCCTATTTTATAATTTAAGAGAAACAAAATCAATTCATGACTCTGGCAGTCTTGCTATTATGACAAGCGTACATCTGTGCAAAAATACCCCAATCCCTAATTAATTACAGAATGTTATTAACATTTTATAATTTAGCATTGGTTAATTTATTTAATTTTATAAACACAACCATATGAAGTTACTTTTTACGGACCGCTTTTTCATCCTTTGCCTGCAGTTTTGAAATCTGTGTAGTTTAGCACAGATAGGTATTTTCTCTGTATTTTCTCTTTATCAAGATTATTATCTGTTCAGATGGTTCCCAGTCCTTTATGTAATGACTTCAATAACTGAGGCTTGACACTTCACTCCTGACTCATGCAGCTCTGATGAGCAGTGTTAATGGGAGTTTTTCCCAATTAGAGGAAACAGGCTGAGAGTCATGTTCTTTAAAATTAATACTTTTTATGAATGTATAATGTCAAAATCATCCCAGATCATATTTCTCATTTAGCAGAGCACATCAGGTTGAGTTTAATTTTAAGTCAGCTTAGGAAATACTCCACAAAAATATGCTCTGTTGGAGTTAAAATGGCTCATTGCTGAAAGAGATTTATTTATTGATCTGGTAAAGAGCTGCACATAAAATTACTATCAACTTTAATCAGATAAGGACAATTATTTTATACGACAAATTAGTGGAACCAATAAAAAATCTGAGCAGGTATAAACTTCTGTGAAGCATTTCTATTTGTTTGAAAGACAGTGATCAGTCTTGATATGAACACTGAGATAAATCCTCAAATAAGCAGTGTTTCCACTGCAACTGCAACAAGTGTTCTAGCAGCTATTCAGCCTTTTCCTATGCTTACACGTTCAGTATTTATAGTGGGCTTACACAGCCCATCAGGTTCATTTGTAGTCTTTAAACTCTCCTCTCTTACTTTTCTATGACCCTATTAAAAATATGATTTAGAAGGCAAACAGTAAAAACCTTGCTTTTTTCTGTGCTCATTATCCAAATTGCTCTCACCCAGTTTGGTCCTGAAGTCTCTTTTATAGCTGTGGTGTGGCGTGGGCATTGTACCAGGGAGCCAAAGGAAGCAAGTGGTTCTCATTCACAGATAATACAATGGCAGTGCTTTTTGTGGCCTGTAACTACATCTGCACTGCTCACTGAACCATCCACATTTACACTCAGCTAAAGAAAAGAACATTTGGCCAAAAATAAGATAAATTTTTAATTGGCATGCTCATGTGCATATTGAAACTCCAGTCCTCAGTAGAAATGCTCATCAGCAGCAGTTCTGAGAGCTGTGTAATACAACTTGGTAGCCTTATAGGGTTTTTATCTACATTTTTGTGTGTTTTTTCACACATAAGGTCACAAATCAGAAACCTCAGCTTTAGAGAAACATTATTACAGTGTTAGTTGGAAGCATCTGAGTGAGTACCTGGTGACTGAATGACTCCCAATTTCCAAAACTCTGCTCTACTCTCCTTCATTCAGCCCAACTTCAAATACTAAGGAAACTAAAAGGAATCAATGTTTGCATGGATTTTACAAATTTGTCATATATATCCAGCAATGCTGGATGATGTAGGAAATCATCAATCATCAGTTATGCTGTAGAAATGTGGGGAAAAAAAACCCAAGAAAACACCACCCCAGCAAAACCAAACACTAATGAGGAGACAAGAGGCAGACTTTAGTGCATAATAGGACAAAACACCTTTTTCCTGGCTTTATCCATTGCCAGGATGGTATGACCAGACAGGTGGATCAAGAAGCAAAGCAGGAGGAAGCCTCATGCTCTTACCACACCTCACCACACCACACCAACCTCTAATCATAGGCTACAACAACAATTTTGGAAGATAATTAATTCCAAATACAGTCTATAACTCACATTAGTGTCACAGACCAGAGGCAATGTTTGTTATGAGAAACTTCCAGGACAGGTTAAAATGGGGTTTGGCCCCAAGACCTGGCTGCTTACACCGTCATTCCCCTCAGGCCAAGTCACGAAGATCTGGCAAGAAAATGATGCTTGACCTTGTTTAGTTGGGGTAGCATTTGATTTTTCTCAGCCTTCATTACTGTAATATCATATACAGGGTTTTTCCTTTGTTTGCCATGCAACCTATTCCCCTAAGATTAGTCTTTTTCTAGTCAAGCAGTTTAAAGCTAATCACAGTTGTTATTTTAATCTGTGCTCACCATTAAGAATTCTCACAGAACTATTTTCCTTGTTAGCAATTAAGGCTTCCCAATGGAAGTCCATGATTACAGCAAAAGCAACCTGTTTAATACTTGGCACCTCTTTAGTGCACAGGCATTAAAACCAGGAGCACAGAAGCATGCTAATGCTGCTGATGAAAGCAGAGCAGATCTATTTAACAAAGTCTGTTTTGAATATACGGCACTGAGGAAATGCAATGCAATCCTCATGTGCATTTGTGGTCCCTCCCCTCTGTGTTTTACATTCCTTTAATAAGGTAAGGAAGTGCTGTTGGACCTTCATTAATTTATTACATATTAGTCATGTCTGAACTGCAGCATATCCTAAGGCTTTCACCAAGGCTGACTGAAGTGTTGATCCTGGTTCCAGTAG